>OX104111.1:55431505-56103861 GCA_944474755.1 Limnoperna fortunei | reverse complement strand
TGGTCACATCCAGTAAATAAACTAATGGGGAGTAATACGTTTGAAAGAGATAAATCCTTTGAAAATATGTTAAATACGCATATTGTTTGCCGTTTCTTTTTTATTTACACATTTACTTATAAATTGGTAGTCTGGGTAGAGTATTTGGACCAGATTTAGAAGTACCTTATGTGAACAATCGGGCTACTTAAGGGAAATGACAGGGTGACTTCGACTTCGCTTTTGAGGGGCCTTAGGGCGACTTCAGGTCCTAGTAGGGTGACAAAGTCACCCACTTCGCCCAGTGTGGTGAGCCCTGAATCTTATTACTTATTTTTAAAATTAACTTAACATCTGGTTCGTTTCGAAAAAATAACAATAAGATGCAGATGTCAATAATATTTAGAAGAATACATAATAGTATAAGTGATTTATTCAACGTGACTTCTACAAAAATGTAAATTTATTTTTTAGCTGCAGCAGAAATTTTTTCACTTATCAATGCTTTGTTTTTCAATTTCTTTTGTTCTTTCTTAGTTT
This sequence comes from Limnoperna fortunei, assembly GCA_944474755.1. Classification (NCBI taxonomy): domain Eukaryota; kingdom Metazoa; phylum Mollusca; class Bivalvia; order Mytilida; family Modiolidae; genus Limnoperna; species Limnoperna fortunei. The sequence continues at coordinate 56,103,342 of OX104111.1, read as the reverse complement.
TTAACTCTTGATCTTTTCTTGTCTGTAAGAAACTTTTAAATTCGTCACTTTTTGCATGAACACGATAACCAAAATGCTCTTCAGCATCATCCAGTAGTTCGATTTTCTTTCTCTCAGCCTCTTTATTCTTTTCATAATTTTTCCTTTTTTTCTCTTTAAAAGCTTTTACCAAACCATCCATTTTCTCCATATTCTTTTCAACACGACTTTGTCTAGGATAAAATAATAACATAAAAATAATTTGAATTTACATACATATTAAAAGAAATGTCCAATGATTAAAAAAAATCATGGAGTGTATATGACAAGTGTAAAGTCATATTATGTGTTTGTGTGTTTAAAACCTTTTTCAACAAATTTGAAGCTACAATGGCAGGCATCCAATTAGAAATGTAGGAAAACTGGAGTACACAGTGAATTTAAGTCTGTATAAGAATAAAGTTTTGTTAGTTTGTATGAATAGTGTTTTGAGGCCATTTTCAGTTTCATCACTGCATCCAGTTTTTATCTGGGAAAAGCTGCATTGGCCGATCCTCCATCCTCACAAGTCAGGGTTTCTGTGTCCACATGTGTCCACGAACCCCTGACAAACTTAGCTAGGAAATTCCCGGGCTAGAAGTCACTAGTCTATTTTGATTGGCTACATCATACCTTAATGTAGCCAATCAAATGCTCGCTTTCATTCACAACTTGGTTAGGGGATATCCCTATGTCGATTGTAAATAAACCAAATGGATGTGTTGCGTAAACCATGTGAAAATCAGTGTATTTTGTACATTAGTGTTAATAGTTTGTTATTAACGCGTTATTATTTAGTTGCGTTACGTTTTCTTCACACTCCATAATGAGTAAGAATGACTACTGCCAAACACTTGCTTCTTTCAAGCAATTTCATTAGTTGATATTTTAAAGGATTGACGTCATATGAAAATCTTCTAGCCAGGGAATTTCCTAGCTAAGTTTGTCAGGGGTTCGTGGACACATGTGGACACAGAAACCCTGACTTGTGAGGATGCTGATCCTCATAAGGGAAGAAAGTATTTTAGTCCAAGAAAAGTTTCGCATTTGGACCTATTAATCAAATGATTAAAGGAATTGATGTTGAAATCTTAAAGAATAAATGTCTGTGAGTACTAAGAACACCCACAAGCATGTTGGCAGTTGATTGTTTCTCAAATAAACTTAACAACCAAAATCAGGGGGTAGCAATGGCCTTTCTTTGTGTCTGACTCCTTCGCTCACTTTGTTCTCAACAATGTTTTTTGCTTTCTGGTCATAATTTCGCCCCAAATTATGATATGGAGTCAAATTCCTGTAATCTTACTAAGACTTTGTGAACAGCTCATTAGATATAACAGAAGAATCATTTGTTTCCAATGATTTTTTTTAAAAAGGAATGTACAAAATGCTGTTTTTATTTAATAAAACATAGCTTACAATTCTTTTCTAAATTTTGCATCATTCTTTTTCTCCTCTTTGAGATTAGCAAGCAGCACTTGTAACGTAGGTTCAAGTTCTTTTTCATCTTCCTTCAATACTTTCAGCTCTTCTTTCGAGGGCCAACATATTTCAGGATTAACACCGGATTCACTACCATAAGTTGCATACAGTTTTCTAAGGAATTCCTTTCTTGCTTCGTTATCTTTGAAAATCATTTTATTTAGATGTCTCGGCGGTGGCATTTTTCCAATATACTTCCTATAAAGCGAAGGTGCGAAATTTGTAAATCGTCCAATTTTAATATTAATTTCTTTCTTTGACTGTTCAGATTGATTGTAAGAACTGTAAAAACGAATGTTACTCTGCGTTCTTACTACATTTTGAAGAAATTTGCAAGTGCAGTTTGTATTGAATATAACTTTCATCGCTGCGACATTGAATAAGGAGGTTGCCATTTTCGCAAAGGGAGATAATTGGGTGTCCCTAAGCTGAGGAAGGTAGGTAACACCGCACAGGGTTTTGGTATATGTTTTAGCTATTGCTTTTGAATGGATCAACATACCGATGTCATAAAAACGGATTCTGTAAGTTAATATAATGTTCTACACATTTTATATAAAATTATTTCAATAATATTGATTTAAATTATCTAAGACTTGACTGGAAGGGTTGTACTCCAATGAAATTAAACACATTTTTTTCTCAAATTTAGAACCCGGTCAACTTCGTGAACATTCCTTTGGTAAATTTTATAGCAAATTCATTGCTATTGGTGGTTCGTCGGAATTTTAAATTTGGTCTTAAATCTTAAAAATATGAATTTAACTCCTGTCAAAAGTGGTTAAAATATTCCTCTAATAAATTTGATTAAAAAATTCATTGGTATTTACAGTAGTTCTAGGTTCTTAGGTCCCATTTCACGTTTGTATTTATCATTTTCATCTGTCTTTTACATTTCACAAACATAAAATATCAATATCCGATAAAAAATGTCGAAAATAAACATGAAATGAGAGGTTTTACTGATGGAGCTAATATATACAGATAAATCTTGTATCTTTGAAGATCTCGGAAGAGATGAACCGGTCGTGGAAAACAAACATTATTATGATTAATTATGTGGATTTCAAAATACATTGTGGCATACATTTCCGAATTTATATTCTCTTTATATACTTTTCTTGTAATATAACTGTGGTGTAGTGTGGAAAGGTCTAAATACAGTAACTGGTCATTTTACCCCAATTACTAGCTACAATAATGTAGCTCATCTAAGAAATAATAACTAAGAGGTATGCTGTTGGAATCCTAGTCAACCTCGTACCTCAACCAAATCGTACGTACCTACTAACTCGTACCTCTACCAACTCGTACATTTGCATTTGGTAGAAAGAAAAGGAACACAATCTGAAAATGGCTGAAATTATGTTAAACTAACAAAATATTTTTTAAATATTTATTGTACAGCATTTATCCACTAACAAAAACAAAGCAAGCAACAAAACCATTAAACACAAGACAATTTTAAAACAAGATGCACATCTTATAAGACATATATTTTAAAAACATCAGTCATTGGTATTGTATAGGTACTATTAACTTTTATTATATATTTTGGTAAACAGTTTGTATATAATTTAGGCGTCTTGTGATGGTCAATTCAACTGCTCACAATGCCGCAGAAGTTGGCTGGCGGAGATCTGGCCGCTAGAATATAAATCACACAACTTGAAAAATTCCGCCTGTATGTATTTCGTATTGGATCTCTGCTGCCGACTAAGTTTGGATTCTAGTTTGGATTCTGTAATCATTTTTAGTTGTGTGGGTAGAAAAACCAGCCTCTTCTTGTAGTTTTGGAAGTAGAAGATACAAGGCTTCTTCTCATCGCCGGATTTCTTGCTAATGCGACGATGCCACCCATCAACATCGTTGTTCGTCCTGGTGGGTTGACTGTAAAATGTCTATGACTCAATAGGCCAAGCATGATTAATCACCCATGTGTCTTCTATATACTTCACAAGTTGTTTGACTTGATCTGTCTGAAGTCCTTTTAGCTTCGTAAATGCTGGACGAATGTGGTCGGCTGGTAGGAAAGCTTTCTGATGTACTTAAAAATGCTGTCATCTTGTCGGTAGGCTGGCTGTAATAAAAAAATACATACTTCTAAATTTCATTTAAATAACTTGTTATCAAAATTATGAATTTTTTGGATTTTTTTTAGTAAAAACTGGAAATTATTAAGTACACAAGAAAAATAAGCGGCCGTTATTAAAGGGCAATTAAAAATAATAACTTGATACCTTTCTTTGAAATTAATTGTTGAAAAATCATAATCTATTCGCTGGGCCTTTATATTCGATTATTTTTTTACCTAGCGCTAGCGTGGTAGAAAATAAGAATACAAGAAAAGATATGGGTTAAACCCATATCCAGAGATATTTGATTTATATGTTATAGGTGTATCCGATTTGGTTTGATATTTTTTTCAATTTGTTTTATTTAAAATTTCATCATATGCTGTAAAGGGTTACAAATGTAGACGATTGTGAAAGGCAAGAAATAATCATCTTGATTATAATATATCAACTTTGAGAAAAGTACTTAAATAAAAAAAAGCAAAGTTTTGGAAAGACAAATGTTTACCAATAAAAACAGATTGATCATAGTCACGTGTTTCTGTGGGGGGAAAATGTGAATGTAAGATCGGCAGTTATCGCGTCCTCGGAAAATCAAAGAAAACATACTGACAAGTTACTATTTCTATTGATTTAATTTTACTGTGATTAAAATTGTTTCAAAACGTCAAACTAGCATTCATGCAATCTAATTGAAATTAAATCTTTCACTTGCTTCCCCCTTTTTGCTATGGTCGCTGCGTGTAGATCCTTACAACGCAGCGACCAATAACAAAAAGGGGGGAGCAAGTGAAAGATTTAATTTTAATTAGATTGGCATTCATGTGCATAAACATTGGTAAGAACTTGATAAAATTTTCAGAGTTTAAAAATTAAAAAAAAAAATAAAAAAACAATTTGAAGAAGAGTCTTATTTTGCATAACAATTTATGAGATTATTAACTTCTATGATGTTGATGACCTTTATTCGAACGTAACTGATTTTTTTTCTTTTGTATTATTATATATATATATCACTTGCTTCGTTAAAATAGCTTAACATCAAAATTTTTAAATCTTGAATTAAATAAAAATCTATATTTTTAGTGCTTTTTTATTATTGAGAAATCTCTTTTCCCTACTAATTTCTACGACATTTCTCACTGATTCAGACATCATTTTTTTTAAATAACATGCCTATTTGAAAATCTAATTTTCATATAAAAATCGTAATCTAAATTTGCATTTTAGCGGCTTACTTGCGCGTCAAATTGGTCTTTCATTTTTACCTTTCATCAAAGTTCAGTGTCAGGTAATAAATAAACAAGGCACATCTAATATACAATTACATCGACAGAAATATCTCTGCACCCCCCCCCCCCCCGCTTTAAAACGATCACTACCACACAGGAATCGTTCACGAGAGTTTGGGATTTCGAAACCGTCAATAAACAAAACCCAGGGAAATTAAATTTAATGTTCAAGATTGAATGTTCTACGTAAAGGTTCCATTTTCTACCTTATAAATTATGAAATAATCCAGAAATAAGATCAAGGCTTTCTGGATGAGTGGTCACAAGCGCGTTAAACAAAATATAAAAATGCACTTTTATTATCAAATTATCTAACTAACTAATAAAAGAAACAGAAAAAATATACATTTTATCATGTTATAATAAGAATGCACAAACAAATTACGAAGCTTACTATATAAATCATGAAATAATCCAAGAAATACAATTGAAGCGATGAAATACATAACGTAATGTAACATAACAAAATTTTAAAATGCCTTTTTCGTATCAAATTAAATAACTAATTAATAAAAGAAACGCAAGTATATACATTTTATTATGTCAAGAATAGAATGCATTAATAAAAATACAAGTCTTACGCTATAGATAGTAAAATAATCCAAAAATAAAAATTGAAGCCGGATCTAGTAGTTAGACACTGGTATAGCGCGCATTAATATGCAATTTGGACATCTTTACTTCTTCTTATTAGATCGGGACAAGAAATTGTATTTAAAAGCTTGAAGGATTTAACAAATACGAAAAACTGTAAATGAAATATTTTCTTTAATATTAAATTAGCCATTTTATTACTTACAACGTGAACTATATTGTAGAGTATGGTTTTTCACCTAACTTTTCAATCGTACCCGAAAACAATTATATATCATTAAGATAATAAGAAGAGATCGAACATATGAAAAGATTCACAATTACTATATGACAACAGAGATAATCAAATTTTATAAAGGTGGAAATACAAATCTTTTTGTTGAATTATGTTTTAAAGGCCTGCATTTATACAAAAGAAAACTTAAAGAGAATATTAATAAATTGTTTTATTTCTATAAAAATATGTTGAACAAACAAATCAACCAAATATCAGAATTTTATTCTTTTATATAAATATTTATGAAATTATACAAATTTAGGTATATTGCTTCAAAGAATTCAGAATTTCCAAACATTCGAAAATCTATAAACTATCTATCATATGTATATGATAATTAACCATATCTGTTGTAATAAACGAAATTCTAATGTGACGACCTTATAGCTACACGATATACTTTGCACACACGCGGAATGCGACGTAACGTCACAAGACAGTTTACGACGTCGATTTGAAGCTCGAATGCAAATAAGATTAATAAATAAAACACATCGAGAGTACATTATGATAAAAATATTGAAGAGTGTATTTTTTCCTTTAAACATTGCAAACTTGACATAATTTCTAGACCAAAAATTTTGCATCATGAAAATGGCGACTAGAAAATCATGGCGTATAGGGCGCGCTTGAATAGAAAAATGCAGGATTCTGTCATATTAGAATTGTTATAATTGATTCTATGTATGATGTTATTCTCATTTACACATGGGCTAGTCTATTGCTTCGATACAAAAATATTAAGGCCCAGTACATATATAAATATGTACAACGAATTATTTCTTAAATGTCCAAACTAGTTATTTTTATGATACTAGTAAGATAACACTGAACAGTTTTTCAATTCTATACGTGACGTTTTGTCCTCAAAACAATTTTTATTGGTAGTCTTTGGAATTTAAATGATTGAATGTCGATCGAACATTGAACCAATTTAAAGGGAATTTTCAATTTAAAAATAGAACAGGGTTTATCAAATAAATAAATATTTTGTATTGGATCATTGCCATGTTCATTCCGACAACGAGTTATATTGCAAAACAACATGGAGCCTAGAACGCTACCAGGAAAAGAATGTGGAGATTTTACTATAGAGAAAGAAGTAGGACGTGGCACATTTGGACGGGTGTTTCTGGCGACAAAAACAAATGAGAAAACAAGTTCTGGCTCGTATCAGGTAGGTTGTCGTTGTCTTTGGGAGATGAATTTATCAAAGTGCTTATAGCACGTATTTTCTTATACCATAAAATTTTGTAATTTGTACGTTAACTATACGTCTGAATCATAATCATGGTGGAATTCACAAACAGCTTCATACAGAGCCAATTATATCTGGCTTGTTTTAAAATAATGTCTGTATTTCTGTAAGTTTGTGTTCAATGTGTTTCAGTGTGTTTATAACATATCTTCTAGGTTTAGGAAGTACCACACACACATACACACACCCTCACAATCACACACACACACACACAAAGAATTTAACAAACCCACTTACTCAAACGTTTTTTATTTAATAGCTGTTATATGTTCAGCCTAATACACAAAATTAAAAAAAACTACGCAATAACCTTAAAAATGAAAATATCACATGTGAGTGCCAATTTCTTTTACCATTAATTAATTGTTAATTTTTCTTCCAAATCTTAATATCTAAACTGTAAAAAAATTGTAAACACATATCATCGTTTAAACTAACCATAGAAATGTTTTCTTCATATTTACACTTATCTCGTATCACTCTCTTAAATACTGTGGATGCTAGATATCTAATGTGTATTATCGTACAAAGACAATATCTAATTAGCCCTTTATGAAGCAAACCCGGTCATTCTGTACACATAATGGGAGTATTTTACAGAAATAATCACAATTTGGCATTTACTTTATTTGGTATTGTCATAATTTTTAATGTTAAGTTTAATGTAAAATACTACGAATACCACTTTAAGGTGAATTGGTGTGAACGTTGCTCTTTTACCCTCTTTCTTTAGACAGCAATATAATTTGTCTGAATATTTTAACCATCAAAAATTAGTTTTAATCTAAAGCTGGAATATTGTAGAAACATTTGCTCAGAATTTTGGCAAGAGTTATTCTAGGAAGTAACTAAAATTTGTCCCAAAGCCTTTCTTTTTCATTTTTTCATATTTTCATATTTTATTGGATAGATTTCATGTTAGTGTTGAGAATTAATAGTTTACAGTTCAGAATTAAAGGAAGCGGACCGAAATACAAGAGCTTACAAAGTTAAGGGAGGACTACAAATCCAGATTTAGACAGCATATACAATCAATATATGTGTGATGCAGTTTTTGTTTTTGTTTGAATGATGTTTAACATGATATAGCTGAAAATGAAAATTTTTCAGCTATATCATGTTTTATTTAGAGTCCTTAATCCTTATTACCGGCATTCTCCAAATTTACTGATTGATTTGTATGAAATTTTAAGATATTGTGTAAGAATTGATATTAGGAAAAGGTATTTTTTTCTTAATAAATGTCAGTTTAATTTTAACCAAAATTGACACCCAAATTTCCACCTTGATTGCGTTTCAGCCGTTTCATATGTTTACACAAAGTTTGGAATGATAGCAAATACTGTTATATTTTTTAACCTGTATACAGACTGACACATGCCATTTACGATTCATTATGTATGATGAGTTTATAATGTATTGCAGACTATTGATAAACTTATTATATCTTGATTATTGTATCGCATTGAGTAGACAACAATCTTTCCAATCGGTTAATTTTATGAGATCCGTCAATATCTCTGTGTACACCTTAGCTTAATGCAGGTTAAAAACCGTATACTGTGACATTTAGTAAGCGAATTTTTTGCGTCATAATCACTCAGAATTAAAGAATGGAGGGAGACGTGGTAGGCACTGTGTGATGCTTGAGTTCCAGTGTGGGGTTGTGTCTGCAGCGCACATTTATTCAATAAAAATCTAAAGGACACGATAGATTGAGACACAGGAGTCTTTTATTACTAAAAAATTATTTACCGGATTAAAGGATATCAACCTTTTTGAAATAAAAATAAAACAACTAATTTACTTGTAAAACCTTTAAAAAGGTATGTCTTTTAAACGGATAGGTTACTTTATTTTTACTAAAATAAAATTACGAATTTAGCACATAGGTTAGTAAGGAACATAATGGGTGCCACACGTGGAGTATGTCCTGGAGTTTTTATCTTTTTCCCACATTGATCTACGAGTTCGTTTTATCTCATCTTGTCATGTTGGTGTTTATGGTGATTTTCTTTTAATTTCGATTTTCCTTATTTTCCAATTATAAGTATATTGTTAATGCCTGATATTTTATGGTATGAATTCTTCGTTGACAAATTAGTACGTTATTATCATGAAGAACGAACCAAAAATTTAAAGGAAATTTGTATATATATTATGTAACCAATTAAACGCAATTTCATACAAAACAACAACTGCACACAGTTTATGTAGGCGTGGCCTCCTCTCTTTGTTATAACTATTACAATTCATTCTGTATAATTTCAGTGTCAGCCTACCTATTATGCCCTAAAGTGGGTAACATCCAATTCAAAAAAGGAGAAAGAGTGGCTGAAGCGAGAAATTCAGATTATGAAGTCATACGAGCACCCATATATTGTAAAATATATCGACTTTTTTATGTATAAAAAATATCCATGCATTGCAATGGAATACTGCGAGAACGGAACTTTGTACAGTTATATTCGGGAACATGTGATGTTGGAAAACACAGCTGTAGGTTTTCTTGGGCAAATCGTTTCTGGGTTAGATGTAAGTATAATATTATTAAAATTTTTGTTTAGGTTTATTTTAAAAAAACCTATAAATTATTGATTAAAGTATTATTATGCATGTGTATTTCGTGTATATTTATGTTACAGTCAACAATAGACAATATTTTTGACAATTAACACAAACTCAAAGACCAAATAGTCAACACATTAGCCATACAGGTATCGAGTTATATATTAATGAATTATGTAAGGGCTAAAGATGGAGCGAACGTGGAGCCAGAACCCTGACGTGGGAGGATTCTAATCTTGTTCATTTTTGAATATGCAAAGCTCTTTGACCGTAAGTTTAATCTGACAAACAACATATATATCAAACACCAGAATCAAAGAAGACATGTCCATGTTCTCTCGAAATGTCATCCCTACTTTAAGAGGGACTGACCAGTTTCGGGAATAAATTCCATTATAACAATACCTTTTTCATATAAGAAAATCTTGGTAGCAAATAGAAGTAAATAGCAGTGACAAACAATATCCTAAACACGATTAAAAAGAGCAAATAAGGATTCAAAATATATCCACATTTTAGTTCATTTAAACAGGAGTAATATGTTTTGAAAACTTATTGGTCTTATTTAGTGTGTTGGAACCTTTAAAAGTTATTTTGCTGGGACCATACTGGGAGGGTTCCCAGTGCTCGACCCACAGAGCAGCCCAGCGCGTCCCCGGGTGGCGGATAGGGGAGACCCTCTCGTTTGGGGGGGGGGGGAAAGCCTGACCGCGGACCGTAGTGGGTAACGTGTTTGGAGAGTGCCACGCTCCTTGCACGATAAAGAGCCCTTTTGTAGAATTCGAAAAAGAGTAGTCTCATTGTAGCCGCCCCTACCCAAAACGCCATACTTTTCCAGTGGCAGTCAAAATTGTATTCCCTGTGACCCATCCCACCCCCATTTTCCGTTGATTTATTGTTTGTTAACTTGTTCCTGTCCTTAATATAGCTGAAATACTGCTCACTGGACGTTAAGCAGACATCCAATCAAATCAATCAAAAGTTATTTTGTATACTTTATCATATACCTTACCAAGATAATATTTTAAGATACTTTATAAACCTAAGAAAATATATATTATCAAGAAAATGTTTTAAGATATTAAGATACATGTATCTTGAACGTGAAATTATTATAGATGTGGTGTACAATACATATTTTGATTTATGGTTACTAATCATACCATATCATTCTTAGGTTAAAATTAACAGGAAATATATGAGGCTAACAGCTTTAGTACATTCCTATATTTATTATTTAATAATAGACTAATGGTGTTTTGGACTACTTTTTAAATATTTAATTACTGTAATAACTTTCAATTGCCTCAAAGATTTCAGGAAAACTTATTTGCATCTTTAACAGTATTAGTACATCTAACTCGAATCTACATACATATACAACAAATCACGACATCAATTATCTAAGTATATTATACTTTTTTCAGTTTTTGCACAGTAAAAATGTGCTTCACAGGGATATAAAGAGCAAAAACATCTTGATAAATGGTCACAACGAGGCGAAGATTGCAGATTTTGGAGTTGCTAGGTGATTTACCGTTATAAATTATTGATTAGTAATACGTTCTTAAATTAAATACATACTGTAGTATTTTATTTGTTAGCTTTCTCATTGTAATTTGAAAGTGTCGAATTCCAGATTAAAATTTTTATTGGAAAAAATTTCCGAACAGGAGATCTTTTATATAAATGACGCGATGTAATGTACAGAACAGGAAAAAATGGAAATCTTGTTAAAAAATGTTTTATTTTCCAGCACTTGATCATACATGTTTTACGTTGAATGAATGCGTCACTGCTTCAAATACCAGTAACTTATTGCAATTGCAATTATTTAAATATGGTTGCTAAGCTTTTTTGGAATGTTTTACTTGGAACAACATATAGTCAACTAATACTTCAATTTCAGGGATCTATCATCAGAGTCTGATGCGAAGTTGTCACTGATGGTGGGTACTCCTCAGTATATGAGTCCAGAAATGTTTGCCGGCAAGAAATACGGCAAAGAGGTAAAACATTTTTTCATTGATACTGCTGCAAATGTCTTCATTTTTGTACCATTCATCCTATATTTTTTAATGTTGGAATGCATGTAAAGTAAATTATTGTAAATAGTTAAAATAATTATCAATAGATAGATAATTTTATCTGACTAAAGATGTGGAGAAGTTTCCAAAGATGAAAGACCTGCACTCAAATAGTGTTGCATGTTGCAGAGTTTTGTGCAAAATGTTACTTATGGGACAAAACAGTCCGGAACAGATGTATTTGAGTGCATCACTATTAAAGCGTGAACGAGATTTGCGTCGACATGTTATAAATTAATCTAGACCCTATAAAATATTTAAATACTTGCAGACCGACATATGGAGTTTAGGCTGCACTTGTTACGAGATGGTGACTAGAGAGTACCCCTTCAACGCTCAAACTTTGCAAGCAATTAAAACATTGGTTGAAAGTAATCAGGTATAATGTAGAAAATCTAGATAATTTGTTGTAAAAAGTGTCAATCACATGTATAACAAATTGCCTTAGCTTGGCCATTGGCCAGAAATATATTCGCTTACATTTTTTCCATCGTGATAAAAAACTACATGCAAAAAGCTAACGACTGTTTAAGCATATTAAACTTGCTACTCAAATCATGTTTGACAATCTATTAAATAATATAATTACATAGAAGATAAATAAGATAAATATTTATTAAGTATTATTATAGAACAATAACTTCATTGTATATTTCCTCGAAGTATATTTGAAAATTGTTGAATTTCGAACTAGAAAACAAAAAACGTTTAGGTAGTAGATTGTTATTTGTGCTTAAAATCACCACTGTATTCTATTAAATATCCATAGTATATGAAAAAATGTTTAAATACCTTCAATAAAAGATTAAATAATGTAAATTTTTCTAACCAGTGATATATGATTTTTTCCTTTAGTTCTCTGTCGTGTTTTTATAACTCTGTTTACTTTTTGTTTCAGTTACCTGCAATTGAAACAACAAACTTTTGTACGGAAATAAAGCAGCTGATCATGGAGATGTTACAGACGGAAGCTGTGAAAAGGCCAACAGCAAAACAAGTACTGGAAATAGTACACCAACACAAATGTCCTAATATCACAACATTGAATGTTAACAATGGTAAGTTTATTAATGTGGAAGCATAAAGTTTGTTTCTTTATAATCAAAATTAATTTTAAACATCATTTATAATCACTATGTATCACATTTGCTTTAGTCGGAAACTGTAGCTTTAAAAACATATGTCAGGTGAACCTTATTTGTTGCTACAATACACATTTTAATTTTTATAGAAATTCACAGTAATATGAAACAACAAAAATCGGGCCAAAAAACTACACTTGTGGTAATTCATGTAGATGTAAAATTGTAGATGTAAAGATGACGTATTATATGATATGCCTGTTATCATGTTTTGTAAATAAAATATGAAAGTAAACATATTTCCAGAAACAGGGAACAAGGCTGGCCTCATTAAAAAAATAACCTTGGATAGAAATGTTAAATATTGTTTCCAGATTGGTACAAGAAATTCAATTAGCAAATGATCTTTTTTTTAAAAAAAAACCCAACAATTTCTTAACTGTTTGCTTGACAACTAGAACATTGATCTGTTTTATTAAATACAATTATACGATCTTATTATAACAAACAAGATTTTATTTTTAATATTGTATGGTAAAATGGTCGCTGTTTAAGATTATTATCGTCCCAAACATATTTGTTTGTTATATAAAAATTTCATTTAACCTAGCTTTGGTGTAGTTTCCAGTTGATCTTTTTGACTGAAATGCAATGTCCTGGTTTTTTTAGGAGTAAATGTTTAGAGCTTTTATACTAATAACAAACTCATTCGCTCACCAAAATCTGCCTCGCGCAAAAGCCAATATGTGGTTTAGAGAATCTATAATTGCAAATCTCTTTTCTAAGATAGGATAGCTTATCGATTAAAAACACTACATCTATATCAATGTCGTGTCAAACACTTAAGTCTCGATAATATATTTGGAAATTCTAATCTTTAAAAAAGACAACCCGTTGATTGCATGTTTGTTTGGTAATACTGTGTAATAACATCTTTAACTGTTGTTACTTGAAAATGGCAGACGTATACTATGTTATAAATAGTGTTTATTCCAAAGATATCAGTTTTGATTTTATGTGGCATAAAATTGCATTAGTTTCTCAAAGAATAAACACATTCTCCAATTCATTACAAATATTGGAACTCAAAACTAGCAAACTTTTATGAGGTCATTGTGACAACAAAATTAATCAAACTTACAAAATTAAGTTACAAATGATACTTACATTTAACAGGCCAAAGTGACAGCGGACGTTCCACTGGTAGTAGATCTCTAGATAATACAAGTATGTAACAGTAAATAATAACAAGTTTAAATAGTTTTAAACAAAAAACATGCAATACTAAAATTTAAAAAAAACGTATATGCTTCGTCGGTTTAACCTGTAGTATTAGTATCGAAATGAGTTCTATGGTCTTCACCATGACATAATTTATCTTTATGGATACGTCTCATGAGAATGAAAAACTCAGCAGGTGCTCAACTAGACACAGGTATTGGTAATCATCCTGAGTGAACCTATTGTTTTTGCTGTGTTTGCGTTACTCACTTTATGTGTTTTTAAATTTTTGGTTTTTGTTTCGTGTTCTATATGGTCTCGTAAGGTGTTTCGAGGGTAAGGTGTTTTCGATGGCGGCTTTATTTTTAGTTCTGCTTGTCATATGCGTTACAACTTCCGTGTTTATATATAGAACCAGAACCCAAACTTGGCAAGGTTGACGTATTAGTACAACTTTAAATAATCAAGTGCACTTTTCTTTTATCACATGTCATTTTCTGTCATTTTTCTTACGCCCTTTCAAGTTTGGCAACAGATTTCAACAGTTCTCATTATTGATCACTCTAAACTTAACTGTAATTGTCCTCTGCAATTCCATTTAAAAATTTTTTTATTAAAAACAAATCAGAAGACAGGTTTATCACAGTCCAAATTGCCATTAACTTATTTCAATGTAAGAGACTCTTAATGGTATTTTTGTGCAATCCGCCTGGTTGACTGCATATATTTTTGGACAATAACATTTTTAATTATTTTTTTAAATATTGTCTTAGTCTTTTTTTCCAAGTTTTTTTAGACTCACTACAAACATATGAAATACAGACAGTGGTATCCCACTCAAATAATTAAGGTTCTGAAGTGTAAAATATACGACACTATTATAAGATTACTTGAATAAAATTCAATGCAGAGCTTTCTCCCACGTTTGAAAAAACGATGTGGTTCACCATATAGAGCCTCAAAGTCTTTTGTATTACGTCATTTCAATAATCCTCGAAAACACCTTACGTTTATTCCATATACGCTATTTACACGATGTTCAATCAAGTGTGTCTTGTATCATAAAAAGTTGACAGGGCGATAAAAACTAGGTGAAAACATTACCTTGGGAGATTATTGAATTCAGTATAAAAAAATGATTTTTGTATTCATCTACAAATGCATTAAGTTAATCCATAAAAATCAACCCCTCGAAAACACATTAACCCAGCATGTGTTTATTTAAATTCGGATTTGTAATCGTCTCTTGTTGTTTTGTCGGTTTGCGTGCTATTTTTGTAAGCAACTATACAATAGCAGTAAAAATCCTAGGGTAAAAGGTCCAAATTTATCAAAATAATTTGCACGAGAATGTATTCACAGATAAACAGACGACTGAAAATACAATACAAACAAAAAAGAACTGTTGGTTGCTCTGTATGGTGTTATTGTAGATTCTTTCTGCTAAATTTTTAGTTCGCAGTACATGTAGTACACTTTCCACGATGTCATCAACTTTGGACGCTAATGTCTTCCAGACCCAATCCTGTAAATACCAAGCGTACGTAGATTTTATACCTTATTGATATCTTTACCACTAATTTTCAATTAGTTTTAGTAATTATTTACGAATACCATATACTTAATTCATACTCCAAAACAAAAAGCATAAATTTAATTTTAATCAATGTTTTCTAAATACATATTTATCTCTATATATGCAGCTTTTTCTGGTTGTAATAATATTGCACCGTTTTAAATTTTAGTATAGGAAATAAAGTGTACATAACAGGTTAATGTCTTTTCTTGAATTCAATAAAAATACAAAGGTTATAGAGACGTGATTAATTATTAATTTTGTAAGAGAAACAAAAATCAAACCCACGAAATGTTATTCAGAACAGAAAATAAGACGCAAGAGGTATTCTACTAAAACCTAGTGTGAACCGTGGTGCTATGAAATCTATTCTGCTCAACATGAGGACTTCACTGTCGTTCAAAAATTTGTCTGCACATGTGTTAAAATACAATAAATAGTGACATAATCACTAGAATATTTTTTGTTGCAGTAAACTCGTGCGTCTCATTGGAGACCATGAAGCTACTTACAAGGTTTCTAAAATAATGAGAGTGATGAAACACAATCGAGAAAACTACAGCGAAATTAAGGTAAAGATACCGTTTTTGTACTTATTGTTATAAATAATGCTTTACAGCTATGTTATACTTTATATATCTGGTCTGTATACTTTATCTATGATGACAGTTTATTTTAAACTATATTTTGCAATGACTGAATTTACATATTTTTTATCAGACTGGCAGAGCAAGTCAACGAAAATACACGTAAATGAGAGAACAATGTGCACTAGTGATTGACTGAATCTAAAAGTGTACTAGAAAATGATATAACCCCATCCCGCAGCCATAAATGTAGAAAATAATTTCTAATCAACTTTATATATTTATAAATAAAAGAGGTAAATCAATATTTAAGTTACAAGCTATGTTTTTGTACAGTTTTGTCATTTATCTTTTTTGATGTAATGCGTTTTAACTATTCTAGGCAACAGTAGAGAGATATGTTAGAAATCCGGACAAATTTCAGAGGGCATATCAAATAGTAATGGCATTAAAGGGCGTTGAGGAAGCCATTTCTTTATGTTCATTACAGTCACAAATCAACGACAGCGACAGCGATCTAACGAACACAGATACATGATAGAATATATGATAACTATATGATGAATATAAGTCTCATTGGGATATTTAATTTTAAATCGAAATCTTGCCGTTAATATTAATTTTAGGTGATAATCTTATGTTATTTTATATGTAATAATGTACGTATTTTAGAGCAAAGTTCAAAACGTCATACCCTGATTAGCTTCCAGCAACAGAACGGTATTATGCGAGAAGTTATTGTTCTACCTCTTACATTTGTGTACTTTTTTTGACTCGTTTGAAAAAAAAACAACAGGGATCCAAGGCCGACATTATATGTCGACTATGTGAGAGATATTATACTTACTACTTAAAACTATTTTAGCGTTTTCATCGACGCGTAATACAGGCCATTGTAAGGCATTGACGGAAAAAGTATAGGGTATTTTGTATGTTGTATCATTGTTGTGTTGGTACAGTGATAATCTAAACTAAATATGGTATTCATATAAGAAAACATTCTGAGTTAGGTTACCGTTTGATAGATGCGTATAAGTTTCGAAAATCCCATCTACTGACTCCAGTACATATGCCTATCTCCGTAAATGGAGCTATGTTTTTAGACGAATGGTTGCCACATTGTATCAACAGTGTGAGTTCGATCCTGCTAAGGTTCAACAAACAATTGACAGATTATAGTACAGTCTAATTTTGTTGGCATATATGCAGGCAAAATCATGCACACAAGTTAGTCACCGTACTATCATAACACGGCTATTGTTATTTAACGTCTGGTTTGTTCAACCATTGTTTTTGTTGATGGAGAATATTTGATATTGTTTTTGTATGTTTGATTTAGTTTGAATAATCATCATTATGCATTTATTACTAAGTTGATGTATATTGTTTATGTGTTTGTTATAAGAGTTTTCAATAAAAAAACAGAAACAATATAGTTTACCATTTTGTCTATAGAAAATTTTTTTCAATTTAAAATTCCATATATTTTAGTCGCTATGATTTAGCTTTTTAATCAACCTAAATATATAAGTTCTTTAAAAAATAATTCAAAGTTAACTTAATATTAAATCCTTGTAAAAGCGTTAATCTCGCCAGCTTCTGTTTGCTATTTGATATTGCAAAGTTACTTTCGTACAGAGCCACGATATTGTATTTTGTTTGACGGATTAGAATCTTGAAGCATAGATTCTCATCGAAGTTCTTTAAGAACACTTACCTTTGAGTCACATGATATATGTTAGCAGAAACACGTGGAACACAATGGTACAGCATCTGTACAGTGGATAAATAAACACTATATTTATTATTATACATTTTTTTTTCAATATCGCTTTAATATTTATATTTCTGTGATCTGATGAAATTTTGCTGTATCAATGTTCCATTGTTTGGTGTTTCCTCATTGTAAAGCCGCTGGGGAAAAACCAAATATTAACGTTTCTGACGTCTAGGATTCATGCCACATATTTCATGCGACTAGTTTTTGAATTTTTTAAGTAAATTGACATAACCATCTAAATGGATTAAAACGTGCATTAAAGCAAAACCAGATGCACTGTGTGGTACATGTAATTGCTATGGAGTATAAACAAATCGAATCGAAATTAACAGAATTTAAAAAATACCAGAAATAAATATAAAACTAAATTTATGTTATCAGATTACAAAACCGCAAAACCGTATGTTTGTTTAATGGAAATTGTTACTCTAAAGGTTTCAGATTAGTATACTTCTCGCTAACAATATTTAAAACTTATACAGTGGGCTCATTAGACCCGCATGGATTCTCGTTATTTAGAGAATTTTACTTTCAGGCAAATGGCATTTATAGTAATATCAGAAGTAAAATTATACTCGCACTACACCACGTTGCATGGATTATCTTTGTTCTGTTTTGTGCAATAAAAGCTTTAGATAGGTAACACAACAGGAGCATCTGTATAAATCCATAGTTAATGAAACGTGTATGCAGAAACGAGTGTCACAATATTATTGTTGCTATTGAGTTTTGTATAAACAAAACTTTTTCATGTGGTAAACATGGTTTGGTTATTTTGATGCATTCGGTATCAACTGATTGTCAAAAACCCACCGTTTTGTGAACTAGAGACAGCCTAGATCGTGGAGCTAATGTTATATTATTGTGCAATATTCTAAACCATGTTTTTTCTTGTATACACAATTTTTTTTTAATAAAAACTATGACAATATACTGCTAACAAAATGTAAACAAATACATATTTTTAATTTGAAACTTTGACTGTTGACTTGCATTTTAATGTTTCTTTCATCTTTTGATGTTAAATAATTAGAAGGAAACAAAATAAAAGGAATGGTGAGCAGTTGCTGTAAATTAAGATAAAAGTCCAAACCTTGAAATTGATTGCTGTTTCCAGGCCAAAATATCATGTTAAAAATATCATGCTGAAAGATGCATGTTACGAATACAAGGGGGAAATATGACGTGTTTACATGTAATGCTGTTTACATTTTGGACCAACCACATCTAATGCACTTAAACGGAATGAATTAAATTTGACCACGGAAACTCGTGTGTTCTATCAAGGAAGCATACAGCGTTTAAAAGCGGAAATGTTAAATTAAAACCACTTCATTACCTTACAACACACAGCAAATTAGATAAAAAAAGAATAAAAGAATTTATATAGGTTGGACATGTTATGAGATCATATGTTATAGGAAGGTAAATTGTAAAAACAAAGTTAGTTTTAAACTGTCTGTAAATCGGTAAATTTATAGTTTTTCTTGCATTTATCTGTTTCTTTATGCGAATGAAACAAATGCATATGTGCAGTACACGTACATCTGTGGCCTCGAGCTGTCTATTTTGTTATTCTAATTAACTGTCACCCTAGGTCATCTACAGTAAATAGCTGACAACAAGTATATATTCATGTCATTAGTATGTTTTTATTGAGATAGGCTGTAAAGTACTACATAGTTCCCGGCCACACTACAAACTTGATTCCCGGCGAATGTAGTCTGTTTTGCTGTCGAGGTAAGTGTTATACAAATTTAATTATATGCAAAAAATTTACTTTGAAAATCTGGTAATTTTAAATTGTTTTTGGTTGTTTAAAACAAAAATTATAAAGACAAATTAGTTCTAAATTGATATGGACAAATTTCTGTACTGTAAAGGCAAATAAAAAAACAACAAATAAAAAAGGCTTAGGAGTGGTATCACTATTAGCGCCAGTAACCTCGGTCGGCGAATGCCCCAGCTAGTTGTTCATATACTTTTGATCACCGGAGTCTCACCACTAGGGTTGTGATGTCTAGTCTTACCAGGCAAAGTGCATGACCTGCCGGATGTTAGTCTAATGCTTGTTCACTAATAACGAGTGTAGACAAAAGCTTTAAAGGCTCAAACCCCATCACAATAGGTGGTTTTCAGTTCAACTCTCATTTGGGCAGGCAATGTGGGCTAGATTCCAAACTTTATTGACAAGGATTGCCAAATATTCTTGTCGGGTACTCTGGTTTACTTTCCTAATACACTCAATGCGATGATATATCTATATATTTTGCCTTGCAGTTACATTTGGACGACTGTCCATGAACTTTTCGTGTGTGCTGTTTTTAACTTTCCTCAACAATGTACCTCGGATTAAGCTTTTCCCTAAGGCAGGTATTGTTTTTACATTCATATAGGGACCTCGGTGGCCGAGTGCTTAAGGTAGTTCGTCTACTTTTGATCACGTGGTCTGTCATCACTGAGATTGCGGGTTCGATTCTCACTGTAGGCAGGGTGTACTCGACTCCAATCTTAATTGACAAGGATTGCCAGTTTTCCTACCGCATGTCGGGGGTTCTAGTCTCTCCGGGTTTTCCGGCTTCCTCTCCCAATAAAAACTGTAGCCAAGATATAGCTAAAATATGCTGAAAGTGGAGTTAAAACACCATTCAAACAACAAAAACAATATATTTATATAACCCTCACAATCACTAGGACCCACTTAGGAGAGCTTTTTTTCTGTAAAAGCCCTGCTAGCTATGTTAAACCTCATGGAACAGTTATACAATTCGTTTTAAAAATTTATTTCAGATGAAATACGATTAATTTTTTTAAAATTTTATCTCACAATAATTACGTCAAAGGAAAACACCCAGCCCTGGCGACCAGCAATTTAAACATTATACAAGAGTATGTAAATTGTGTTTTGCTTATAGACAAACCACCGAACAACAAATCAGATGAGTCAGAAATATTTACTGTTTAAGTGTTAAGTCTTGTTATCCTATGTAATACACCAACGATGGGCGTTTGATTGACAAATCATTCGGTAATGAGATCATATTAAGAAAAACTACATGGATATATAATGTTGTTCCTCTGTGTCTATTTGTGGACTGTTAAATTATTACTGATTTCTTGACAGTAAGTCATTTTTATTCTAAACCTACTGGAAAATTTTATAAAAATAATAAAGTAGACATTTGCGCAAACAAAATATGTTTCGATTCTGACCAAGATTTACCAAAATATAAGGATTTAGCTTTAGGCATAGTTACAAAGATGATGAAGTCTGTAACAATAACAGTGTAGATAATAACGCCTTATAGAATAGCAATGACCGACATACATTTATAATTGTACTAAATATGACATATTTCTGTCATTTCATGTGTACATTCTGACGTCACAAACTTGTTAAATGTTCCAGATATTACTGCTTAGGAATTCGAGTAAAGCGGCTACAGTTTGTTTGAATTGAAATTCCATCCTAAATTTAAATAGTGTAAATTATTATTTTGAATTAATTTGCAGACAAGTATTTTGTTTATGTTTTAAAATAGTTTTAAAAAAGTGTTAATTACTGTGCACATTTTTCAAACTAAACCATGTATTTTTTACAGATAGTGCAATGTTAAAAAGTTAAAATGACAGACAATGCGGCGATGGAATCGTCAACAACTTCTTCAGATTATTTGATACTTACAACTACAGAGGAAATCCAAAATGCGTCGGTTACAAGTAGTGAAATATCTAGTCTAACAGCTTTCATCTCAACACGGTTGAACATAGATGATAGCATCCAGTCAGAAGTGTTTAATATTACTGACGTTTCTTTAAAAAATGAAACTGAATTATCAACGTTAGTTGCGAGCGTTACTCATGCAGTAATTGAGAAGGCAACTGAATCAACTACAATATTGTCTACGATAGACTTGAATGCCGTTGTTAAAGATGTACCTGAATCCTCTACAATTTCATCAATGTTTACACTGTTAACTTCCTCTAATGTCTCCAATGTAACTGAGTCTGTATTGTCAAACATAAACGTTACAGCTAACACTACACAACAATTTCTTTCGACTGTATCATCAGTCCGTGATGACCTGGACACAACCACTTTATTTATATACGAGGAACATTCGGATGATTCTACTGTAGTTTTTGGAATTCTGATTCCACTTGTAATTGTCATAGTATTGGTAGCCATTTTCGTTTTCTACCAAAAGTATTGGAAAAAGTACGTATATCTTATTTTGATTCATTCCAAACTTTTTTTACCCATATTATTCATCGAATATACTATATTTTGCAAATAGTACATACAAATAGATTAACCAAATTATAGATTTGTTAAATGTTAACGTAGCCTCAGCGAGCTTATTTCATAGCTAAATTAAAAACAGGATCAAGTTAATAGACAATAAATCAACGTTTAAAGAGAGGAACCAACAGGAACAATTTTAATGCAACTTTAACGTACGCTTATTGGTTGGAATAGGGACGAAAATTTAGCGTTTCGTAACGGTTACAATTAACGTACTTTTTTGGAAATCGACAATAGTGGTCTACTCTTTGTTTTCATTTATACCAGTCAAGTTAAGACAAATGTACAATATATAAGACTGTACAGAAAAAAAGAACTATAGGCAGATAAATATATTACATACCTGAATGACATAGTTGTGAAAAGACAAACATTTGTCTGTACTTTTGTGCAGTTTGTAGTCGTGTTAAATTAACAAATGTGTAATTTATCATCAACGGCTAATTGGTCAAAAACCATTTCTGAAACTGAAATTTCTAGGTTATCTATAATTGACTGATTGATTCTTCTATCTGTTTTCCAAAATAAAAACGAAAGCCACTATATAGCCGGAAATTTCTTAAAGTGGCATTAAACACGGTTCAAACAAACAAGCTATGTTTACACTATTAGTTGTAACTGTATAGCAAAACCTATAATTCAAAGAGCTATATTACCAAACATTGGTACAACATGCAATTATTAATCTCGACTGACTGTGGCATTACAACTTCTACCAAAGTAACTGTAGAGATAATATATCAATTACCATTTTCAAAGATCGGATGCTGACCAAGATACCAGACGGGGCACTGAGTTAAGTATCTTGGAACCCTCTATTTGAATTTGGCTTGGTCTGTGCTCTTTTAGTTTTATTAAGACAACTATTCTTTGATCATATTATAAACTATGTATAAGAATTCATAAATGTTTACCACAGATACGAGAATCGTTTAGCAAAGGTTTAGTCATTGTCATTATAATTTGAGTATTCGATTTTAAACTATTGTTTTTAGTTTGCATGCACACGTGTTTTGTATAAATATATATTTTTAATTTTACTAAAATGTAAAAACAAAAGATGATGTTTATTACACTGTTAGTTGTATGAATAGATTTTATAAACAAAAATATGACCAAAAAAAGTCGATTAAAATACAAATACTATCATTTTTCTTCCATTTAGTTGAAGCATGGTGTTTCAGGTTAACCTCTACTAAATAGCCAATCAGTTGATGCCGTAGTCAAAAGTAGTGCTTAAAAAACCAAAGTAGTTCTAATTTCACTTTGCATAAAAATTTTAATTCTGAATGAACCTGTTTAAAAATAAGTTTATATGATGCACAAATATTTTAGAAATGAATCCAAATTTAATAATTTCAAGCAAGTATTAGATTTTGTACGAAACTTAACAGACTGGCACCTGTTTCTATCCATCTGACAACTGAACTAGCTCTATTTGTTACGTCATTTTGTAAACTTTACAAAACATTCTTATTAGACTTTAGTATTGTTATGCCGTTCAAATATTTTTTAGAGAAGACATGGCATTTTGAGAAAATACGGGTGTCACTAATAGTGAACTTAAGGTTAATTCAGTATTCTATAAAATGTTATAATGGTCACCTATGTAAATCTATTTAGTAGAGGTTAACCTGAAACAAGAAAACACCTATACATTAAAACTGAAAGTATTTCTGTGTAATTTGAAAATAGGAGAAAGTCGAACAACAGAAGAAATGAGAGAATCAAGGTTAGCTTCAGTGAAAATCCGGTAAGAAAAAAACTTTTCTTTATTTGTGTGCTGTTTACGAGTAATAATCTCAGATAGCTGTATTCTTTTCTTAGCTTAGGCCGATATTATAAAGTATGGACTTGACTTTACATTTCCCAGCTTACTTATGCCTTGCTTAGTTAAGAAAATTAGACTGTAAAAAATTAAATACTTGGAATTCTTTTAGACTTTTACTGTATTCATGGTTAAACAACAAGAGAGGCAAGTTGTTGATAGATTCTAAATTGAAGAGACTTCATCATTTAAAAGATAATATAGAGACCCAAGCCTAACTGGTTACAATTAGATAAGAGATAACTTGACCGGAGGGATTTTTATTATCATGAAATTTGTGGCTCACTTAGGCTCACTTAGGCGTGGTTATTGTTGCTGACATATTATTGTATAACACAAATTTAAAAAGTAGTTTTATGTAAAAACAGTGCAGGCATGACACAATTAAATAAAAAAAAAACACAAATAGTGAAAATAAAAATTTTAAATTAAGACATTTATCTCGTCTTATACACGTATTGATATTAATAGTACTCTTTCACCTTTTAAAAAGCCATCTTGGCCTACACTGTCATCAGCAAATGACATTTGCTAATTGCGGTTAATAATTGCACGAGACTATACAAACGACATGTCAAACAGCGTGAAGAGTATATCCTCGTTGAAATAAAATCACAAGGATTGTTACTTAATCATAAGTAAAAGTGAGGAGTGTTACGTGTTTTTTACATGTTCATTGGGGTTATTTTTGTCAAGTCTACTGATTGTTGTCGATCGTAATAAATATGTCAGTAGAACAGACTTGTACTTGTGTAATTTATGTACTTGTAGCTGATAAATTCTTCATTAGGCAATAATGTGTTAGCATTTTATTGATCGATCATTCGATGACATAGTGCCTTTTACTTCTAAATTATAGTAATTCATAATTTCGAAGTAATGAAATTTTTTTTAAGCTAAATTTGATTTTTTTAAATCTGCGCTGGAACAATTAACTAGAATGTATTTATTGAAATAGTAAATTATCTTTTATTAAAAATAAAAACATTGTAATTTGAGTAGCAATAGTTTATAAAAATGTAAATTAGGTTACAGAAAAAACCCAAAGTACACACTATATGTATTGGACACTTAATTAGCAATTATTAGGCTTACCATAGATATTAATTGTTGTTATTTAGATACTCGTTAATATAAACACCCAAAAAGGACTTAATACATAGAAACATTGTCAAAATCATTTAAAATACATACATAAGTATTCAATTAATCTGAAATTCAACACAGTTTTTTCAGATACTCCTTACAATGTTAATTTTTCTACATTAAAGTCCAGATTTAAGATGTCGATATCTATGGTGAACACTATTAGACTGTTACAAGGAATAGACTCTATATACATCTTATCAGTTAACAAATCCGTTCTAACTTTATTCTAGCCAATTTACGTGCGAGAGCTTGTTGAACTGCGGCTGTGGTTGCCGACTGCGGACGCGTCAACCGATATCTTCCCGCGAATATTTAATTTTGCGAAATTCTGGCATTTTAGACGGCTAGGCCTGTTATGGTCACGTTACTATAACTAAGTTTGCAAATATAGTGCTATTGCATAATTATTGCGATGTTTAAATTTATTAGATTTGTTATACAAGTATTTAAATTGTAGCCTCAGTATAGATTAGAAATACGGTGGAATAAGTGTTTACTTGTTTAAAACACAGATGTCTTTTCTCTTGGATTTTATATGTGTGAAGTTAATTAAATGAGCTTATAATGTTATATTATTCAGGTTGTTTCTGGGTCAGTTATTAAAGCACCAAGATACTCAGATTCAGACGAATGCAATACAAATGTATTTGCAGAACTTCCAGACAAAAAGGATGGTTTTGTTACTATAGATTTATCAGAGGACAACCATGACATCAAAACAAACGGTGGTGTAAATATTCAAAACCAGGAAATAGATAATGGTGTAAACATAAGTCTGGAACGTATCTGCGAAAAGGAGGAGCTTCAGATTGAAGATGAAGATACTAATTTTAATTCACATAGAGACAAAATTACGGAGACTAAAACTGATTTGTTTTTAAACACAACTGACGATGACGATCACGAAAAGCACACGAAAGACGAATTGGAAGAAGATTCCTTGAAAAGTTCAAATGAGGAGAACACGCCACTTTAGAAAAATATATTACTTATTTTAACATAACATATACGTGAGAATTTAACGTTGTACTGATGTCAATTATGATCAAATATACCATATCATAGTTTGCAGGAAATACACAAATCAAATAGGAAAATATGCGCTTAAAACAAATTCGATTGAGGCATTTTAATTTGAATGAATTTGAAAATATGGATATGTACACAAGTTTGTACTTTTGCATGGTCGAGCCGTTAATTGTTAATTCATTTTTCATCAGATATAACTTTAATCAAAAGTGCTTTAAGCCTCATATGTAACGCTTTAGATGTAGAAAAAGTAAATGGCTAGACATCTCAAAATCACTGATAGTCGCAATTCACAAGAACCAGTCGGATATAAACCAAACATTTGTCAGTTTTGTTATCATCAACGTGTGACAGGGTTAGAACTCTTTTTATATTAAACTGTTTTATGCAGGACGCTTTATGATGAACATTCATATGGATTCGACGATCGCAGCAGTTGTTTTTGCATCTTGAAATACTAAGTATTTGGTATACCCAAGTAAGTGTGTGTATCAAACATCGAAACATTTGATGATGAAATGTGGTTAATGAAAATATTTTTTCATTATGAAATACTTAAATTTTATTGTGTTAAAATTGCTTTATCTTGGGTGGCAAAAAGAGAAATTCTAATAATAAAATTTTTAAATACACGATTTGACAAGAGACAAAACAATGCAATATTACATGTATTGTGATATACATTTTTTTAAGTTGATTCTGAAAAAAATTAAGGGCATAACAATTTCATGTACCAATATAAACCGAAATTTCAATCCTAGTCAATACAGCACGATAAATCATAAAACGAATACTAAAATCTGATACTGAAAACAGTTACACATTTTCCAATATGGTGCGTTTGTGTACTTGCCAATAATACTTACTGGTAAGTACTCTTATTATATATTAAAATGTCACTATGATTTAACTTCTTCAATCATACTACGAATGAATTAACTTAATAAATATTAGTGTTACCGACATTCGCTCCATTTCTTTCACTATTGTACTTCCTCCCCGATTTATTGATATCACGATATAAACGTACTGGTAAGTAATTTTGGTGCTAGATTGTGGACTAAGATTATTATCTCTTAATTTCTCCAATTCCGTTTTATTGTTGCACTATGAAGGTCGCGTGAGGATTATATGGTCTTCATTGATACCCTCCAAGCTCATAGCTCACAAAGCCTCAGCAAATCGACACTACAATCCATAACTAACAATCCAAAATAATTGTTTTACAGGAAATCGGTTCTCAAACCCGAAATTCGATAATGGGATTGATTCCAGCAGACTGATAATATACAATTACTAACTTTGATATAGGACGCTATAGGGATTCATCTACCGGAGAAAATGTTAGAGGGTTGAGATATACCGATATCGGCCTCATATTAAAGTCAGTAACTGTTTTATTGCATAAATAAACGCATCAAATCCTCGTCTATCGTATCAGTAGAAGCGTACATTGTTTTTGAAATATATTTTGTTACAAAGTCATAAATGAATAAGATTAGAAAACAGGTCATATTGGACTCCGGTTGACCGCTTGTGTAGCGGAAGTGTGCAGAAAACAAAAAAAGCCCATATTTTGATGCAATTTTAGTAGTAATGCAATTTAACATGACCCGATAGTAGTCGTTTTAAGACCAATCAAAAACACGCCGAATTCTATTTATTTAGCGAGTGTGTTATTGCAGAGGGGGAGCTGAAGACAGTCAGAAAAACGTCATGCAGCTTATCTCCAGGGCTTCACTACCAGCAATTCGTCTCGAATTGAATGTGATAATCAAACAGTGTGATTATAGATGGCACAGAATTATGTTCCTTGGCAAGTGCGTCATTAGACTGAGTATTTCTACCGATGAGTCAGACTTACATGATGAACGTAGACGTATTTGGTGCATAACAGGTGAACGGTTTTTGATGGTTGGGCTGGATCAGTATAGCAAGAAATACTTATTTTTATGAAATCTCACAGGTATCGGATACAAAGATTAGATATTATTCCTGTTTGAACTTGAGTTTGTGCTATTGGCAATGACAAATGAACGACAATACTCGCCTTATTATATCTCGTGTAATCACTGAGTTTCTGGTCTTCAATAAGAGTTGAATCCCATTGACGTAACAAAAAGCCGTTTCAGTGCCTTCTATACATCTAACAGCCTGATAGAAGTTTACTGCTACATTGATGGCAGAAGATTGCCTCAAATATTCTTCGGTTGACCCGTTGCATGCAGGGATGTTGTCATGTGGTAATGCAGGCTCGAGGTCATACCACAGGAATTTGACCCCATATCATTTGGGGCGAAATATGGCTAGAACCCAAAAAAATTGCTGAGAACGAAGTGACGAAGAGGTCTTACGCGAAAATAAACAATTCCTAACCCCCTACCTATGTTGTTAGGATTTACTTTGGAAAATTTCACAGCCAACATGCTTGTGGGTGAACGTACTCACTGACATTTATTCTTCAAGGTTATGACATAAATTCCTTTAATAGATCCATATTTTTTGACTGAAACACTTTCATTATTCGGATTCAATTCCGGTGATTTGGAAGGTCAAGGTTACACAATTATGTTGTTCTGCATAAAATAGTCCCCTGTTAAGCACTTTTTGTCATGCTTGCTTTTTCCTGTGGAACAACTCCCTCTGTCGGTTAATTACGTGCATATTGTGAGGTTGGAGATTTTTGTCCCTGTACCTTTGAGCCATTAAATTCTCTGGAAAATGTACCAGGTCTGCTTTACGGTCATGAGAGGTCGTCGCTTACATCACGCTACATCCACCGAAGCTATCCGCTTAAACAGGTTTCTGTAGCAGAAAACTTGACTCGTCGCTTAATCAGATTTTGCGCTAGTTGTAATGTCCAATCTATCAGTCTGTTGCACCATCGTTTGTGTAACGGTGTGAAATGCTCCAAAATACGGCCTTTGATTTCGGTTTGGGCCTCTTTTGCGAGCTTATTCTTCTCAATCCAGGTATTTCGACTGCAGTGTCCAGGTCTCCCACTTCTATGGCGGTCATTGATAGTCTCAGACTGCTGAATTCTGTTCCATACTCACAGTTCTTTGACACTTTGTTTAAGCTTAACCATGGTTCCGTGAATGGTTATATATTGGCGTAACCCGATCTGATTTCCACTGTGAATGGTTATATATTGGCGTAACTAGATCTGATTTCCACTGTGAATGGTTATATATTGGCGTAACCAGATCTGATTTCCACTGTAAATGGTTATATATTGGCGTAACCCGCTCTGATTTCCAATGTGAATGGCATCTGCACGTTTCTGATAAGAAATGAAACATTTTGCAACGAGGTTGACATATGGATTCGGCTGTGCCCTTTAGCATTTGGTGGCTAATGTTATCATTGCCAATTTTTAAGTTCCTTCGTACATCTTTGACATCTTCCAGTACATTTATATTTCAATATTTATTTTTTGTTCAGTCTAATTAAAATTAAATCTTTCACTAGCTCCCCCTTGTTGTTATTGTCGCTGAGAAGATCTGACAACATCCCATTTAAGGTCATGTAAGGATGAACTTCTTTATTGACTAATCAAAAACTGTCTTCGCTAACCTTTATTGTTGGGGAATCCTCAATCTAATTAAAATTAAATCTTTCACTTGCTCCAACCTTTTTGCTATGGTCGCTTACAACGCAGCAACCAATAACGAAAAGGGGGGAGCAAGTGAAAGATTTAATTTTAATTAGATTGGGGAATCCTCTGTCATTGTTCGGAGTCTCTCTGGCATTATTGCACCTTTTTCATAACTAAACCCCAAGATAAGATATAAGCTTACGTCAGATTTCATCTATCTAATTGCTCCACCACTTCTGTCGTACTATCAAATAATGTTAGCAAACCAAAAAAACACAAATGAGCATTTAATTTCATGAGTCTTTTGATAGGGTACAAATCCTTTCATAAACCTTTTGATAAGGGACCATAAGCCATAATCTTTTCTCGAAAGATTAAATTATTTCATCAGAAGAAGACAAACTGCATATTATACCATATCATTTACCCTATTTCTCTGTAATTTATATTTGTTTAAATGATATTGGTCATTTGTCTCCCTGGCAACTCTACCCAACCGATCTCGTTTTCTTCATCTCACGTTTTAACTCCGAATTAAGCAACGATTTATCATTTTGTCTATCATAAACAGTTCTAGAAGGGATGTATGAACTCGCATAATAATTAATAATATTTTTCAGTAAATTGCTCGCTAATGCTATCAATGTCGTTCGTATTTTAAAAAAAAACGATGCCCAATCAAGTTTAAAAAAATCTTTATCTTTATCGTTGATCTAACATAGTGGGGCATGTTGAAATTAATGAGCGTATCATGATGATCGATTATATTTCTTTCAACTACAGTTGCTCAAGTCAAAATTTGAAACACAAATTGGGTCCAAAGAGATCACAAACAAGTGGGTTCATATGTGGTATTTTTTAACTGATCAGTTGAGATTATATTACTTTTTTCTTGATTTTTTTCCTTTTATATCACCATTCCGAACAACAGTTGAAGATTAATCTAAAATTTATTACCTTAAATCGGAGAATGAAAAAAGCTTTTGTAAACATGCAAGTATAGATCCTACAATAAAAACAACCTAAATTGTACTCCTGTAATACATGGGATCATTACCAATTGTCATTTTTTCAGTATTTTTAGATAACAGGGATTTGTCGTAGGTCTAATAAGCACCAGGTCAACAAAGTTCACTACAAAGATAAGCTTCGTTTGGGAGATGTGAAAAGAAGGGAGACAAGTGCAATTAATATTCGATTAAGGCATCAGAAAAGTTAAAATATACAAAATGTACTTCTTTTTTATTAATTTAAACAAAAACGTGTATGTACTGTGGCATATTTGACACTTAATATTTGTTAGTACATTTTGTCGGAAATTACACAAATTCCTCGCAATTTTGAACCAAAGCCGCAATCCATCACAGACAAGTGCAGAACAGTATATTTTACGAATTTAGGAGAATGAATTGAAGATTTCTACTCAGAAGTTTAAAAGAAGTAAGCATTAGTAAAACATAGTCTTTGAAACTAGTAGTCTTATTTTATCTTGTTTATATGCATTTACACAGATTTATTTAACTAGACATATCACTCTACACAAGAAGAAAACACAGAAGCAAGTTAAAGTTTGGTGGCATAATTTTTTAATTTGCAGCCCGATATGTATTAAAATTTCACAACGTCTAGTAGCAAAGAAATGCCCGTTAAAATGCAAATAACTATGAAGTTCGGTGAAGATGTATGCTTTTCATTTAACTTTATGAACTGCTTGCAAATCAAGCCCGCTGACATGGTGTGGATTTGAAAACCACGGGACACATTGATTGCACTGAAATCAAGTTACTTGCCTTTAATAACCATAATGGTGTTGATGTCTAAATATGCACGCAGTTTCTGAGTCAACAACAGGTCGCTTAGCATTTCCGAGCTTCATGAAGGTTCGTGTCTTCAGTTGTTTAAAGTAACTGCATAAATTGCGCGTAATGTACGGACGTCGTCGCTTAAGCTGGTTCGCTAATAACTGATACTGACGACCATGTATACCAACAATATCCTTAGATGCCACTATGGAAGTCTGCTAGAACGAATAATCGTACCCTCGCTTTTTTTAATCAGACAAATCACGAAATTAACATCGGATTATAACGGCAATAAAATTCGGCCTAGCAGTCTGCAATCAGTTATGGATAAGACATGAAGAGTGACATAATAGGCAGACGTCCGCTCATTTATTTTTTATTTACGGAAAGGGGGCCACGATTACCTATTGACCTCTGCTATTGATCGCGTGGTCTGTCAACATTGAGGCTTACAGTGAGCAATGTGTGCTCGACTTCAACCTTTACGGACAAGGCACTTTTTTGCGAAGGTCGGAAAAGTTCACCAGGTACTCCGGATTTCTACTTCAATAAAACCTGATAGCTATAAAATTGTTGACAGTGTTACACCCAATTCAAACAAACAAGCAACAATAGACGAGTGCCGGTTCACATTGTATCGGTTAAACAGACGTCATCGTTTCAAATGATGTCAACATAAATAACATCTTAACATACACTCTTTTCCAAATTAAACAAATTAACCAAATTGGGGTCAACGATGAAGTCGTGCGAGCATCCAACAAAGCTGGTGGTAGACATCTACATAGC
The DNA here is from genome assembly GCA_944474755.1 of Limnoperna fortunei. Lineage (NCBI taxonomy): Eukaryota > Metazoa > Mollusca > Bivalvia > Mytilida > Modiolidae > Limnoperna > Limnoperna fortunei. Next base: position 56,070,944 of record OX104111.1, on the reverse strand, counting down.
ATAATTTTTTAAATTCTTAAATGACTTTAAGATAACTTTATTTCACGGAGAAAAAAATTAAGAAGTTATTTATTATATTATTTATTATTATTATTTATTATCACGACAATGTTTATAACATCGGGGTGCCGACTCGGACGCGTGTCGCAAAATCTGCTCTTTTGCATAAGTAGAACTATCTGACGTACAACCGGCTCCATTCAGTCAAAAAAGCGAATGACTGCAGATGATTCTCTGACTACATACATAAATCACTTCTAAATCTTTTTAAAGTAAATCACAACATACCAAATCGTAATCAGACGACAAAATTCTAGAAACAATATATCAGAGTTATGCTTCACAGAAAACAAATGCATGACACACCATACAACAAACAAGTAACAAAGCACGAACGTTTTTTATAAACAAAGAGTTGATATCAGGGTGAGTATATCCAGCTTATGACTCTCGGTTATGGTCAAAGTCGGTGAAAGGTGAAATGGCGGGGAAAAAAAGAAACCAAACAAGAATATCTGTCAAAATCGGTGTAACGGGAGAATTAATGTTTATTTATATGTGACTGTTCGTTTGTTTGTTTTAACGCCGCTTTAAGCAATTTTCAGCTATATCCCGGCGTCCAGTTTTTATTGGGGAGGAAGCCAGCGTACCCGTAGAAAACCCTCAACCTGAAGTAGGAAAACAGACAATCCTTGTTAATTAAGTCACTCTGACTGCATTAAGACTTGAACAACGCAACTTCAGTTTTTTACACTTTACCACCGAGGTTCCTATTGATATATCAATGTCACAAATTAATTATTTTCTAAATCTCCTTCGATGAACAAATGAATTAATGGTTTTTAGGAAGTTTTAACCAGTGTTGTTTGAGTTTTAATCCATTTAAGAATATTGCGAACGCTTAAAAAACCACCAAAATTCATTAAAAGTGTTAAAGTATTTCATCGTTTCCGTCCTGTATCAATTATAAAAAAATATCTTTCATTTTTTAATGTATATCAATGTTAGATGGAAATTAAAAGAAACTTTATACAAATATGTATTCTGTTTACATTTAAATCTAAAATATGCATTGTATAAATTAGGTCAAGCAAATCCAAATTTACTAATATACCAGTGTTCAGTTCTACTTCCGTCTCCCCCGTCTTAAGGTATCTACTTACAGGTAGCCTGATGTAGTTCATGATCATCAAGGAACAGGTAAGTTGATGCAAAATGAAACAATACATTTAAAATATTTTTAGTACGTTGACGTTTCTTTTATATTGAACCAATGATTTTGTTTAATGCAATAGATAATTTAAAGCTAAAAAGTGCAATACGGTACATATCAATTGTTCAAGATTTAGCGACAAGGGTTGGGGTGCTGATATTTTATATAAATATGCGTATATACGATAACATTTGTGCCACGTTCGAAGTTAGATGAATTTGCCACATCTAAAGTGTGTTGAGGATTGATTTAGAACTGAAAATATAAAATACGAGAACTGAATTTTTCCGTAGATAAAGTGGTTCAGAAACAACGATTTAAAACACAGATGGCAGGCAGAGTCCTAAGAAAGAGCTAAATTAACGTAGGTGTAAATGTAGGACGAATGAAAAGTAGGCCTCATCTCCATTTTCAACGAACTTTTCATCGATATATACGTGATATTATACTTGTATGACTTGATTTGATTGGGTTTTACACCACTTTCCGCTATAATGGAGTCGGAGGCTCAGTGAGAACCGGCAAAACGGGGAATGCTTGTCTGCGATACACCTTGTCGAAAACGAAACTCGAAGACACACTTGTCGTTGTAAAATTTTATAACAAATCACGATAGACTACTATTTTACTCTATGAGAGCTTTATAAATTGTAGATCCTGATGGCATCCGAGACTGTTGCCATTGTACTTGGTGTGTTGATTCCCCTGTTAACCATCATAGCAATTATTATTGTAGTGTTCTGGTATATTAAATGCAGGAAAAAGTAAGTAATATTTTATTTATTTAACTAATTAAATAATATTTAAATAACTAACAATTATTAAATTATTCAATATATGACAAATGCGGGATTTACAAGCACTTATGATGATAGAATGGCAGAACTCGGTTTAATTCGTCAGTCCCAGGTCTGTTAAAATATTTGTAGACATTTCCGAATATATACGCTAAAACTATAAATTATATTAAATTGCTTTGTATCTCGAACTTACCTGTCATGTGTATAGTTAATATTAGTTATTAAAGAATTTATGCGGAAGAAAACGTCTAATTTCACATATTTATAGTCGTTCATATACATTGATTTGATATATTTAATCTAGCTCTTCTGGGTATCACAACGCAACAAAAATCGATTTTTACTTGCTGTTAGTTATCTTATTTTTCAAATCCACTTGTTGTTATCAACACTTACGTTCTTTATCTTTTTTCATTTAGATTTCACAAAAGAAGAAAGGATTTTAAGGAAGTTAGCTTTAAAGATAACCCAGTAAGATTTCCTGAGTATATAAGCAATCCTAAGCTTAATTTGATACTTATATTTCTTAGGTCCTTCTTTTTATAATCGTTACATTAATTTTATCAAATATACCAGTAAAATTGGGAAAACGGTGCAAAAAATAAAGAGCAACAAACAAAACAACAAAACAGATTTGTGAAGAGTCAAAAATACAAAAGCAATGTATATCAAGAAAAATGGTTGCCTGAAAACCACAAAGCACAAAAAAGACAAACGAAACCGACTGACAAAAACACATTATACAAACGACTGTAGAAAACCACAGAATAAAAAACTAGAACCGAGACTCAAGCTAGAATTGATACTTATACTGTGTAATTGACTTAAGTACCCTGTATGGGTCTCGATTCAAGCTTATATTAAAAAGTGTTTACTTATAATTTTAAAGTGAGAATGATGGATTAAATCCTTGCTTAATGTTAGCGAGCAATGTTTCTCCTATATTCAGGGCGAAAACAAGCTTTTAACCAATAAATTCACGGGAAAGGGGGGTGGGACATCGCCAACAAAATTATGACTGCCACTGTCAAAAGAAAGAAGTGATGTGTAAGGGCAGGAAATTTAACCTTTCGTGCAATGATCATAATGATCTTTTTCGAAAGAACAAACGTCTTTATCGCGCAAGATGCGCGTCACTTTTACAATGATTTATACGCCACGGTCCGCTGTCAGGCTTTCCGTATTATGACCTGACAACCACCATACGGGAGAGCTTATCATATCCGCCACTGGGGGACTCGCTGGGAAGCACTGTGGTAACTAAAGTTTTTTAACTTACGATAGACGATATTTGGACAAGTCGAATGCTAACGATGTTATAAACTATTATACCGTGCACGACAACTTGTAAGAACGGCACAATCAAGAGCAAAACTAAAGAAATTTATTAGAACCGTCTATAATAAACATTTTAAAAGGATAATTTTAGTCCAACAAATTGAATTACATACGGTTTTTTTACATTTATTTCCGTCAGCATTTTAATATAGGAACCAAGACAGATAATTATCAGTGTACCTGCTGACATGTATTATAATAAGTATAATTTTTTTTAGGCATTAACTGGAAAGTTTCCAGAGACTCCAAGAACATCGACAGTGGATGATGGCAATGAAGGATATCAGAATAACGGATATGTGACAAGAAGTATATCTCGTGATGAAAGCGAGACTAGTTTTACAATTTATAAAAAAGAAGAATTGAACGTAAGCTATTCATGTAACGGGGAAAGTGAAACCAGAATTTCTAACTGCGTGATTGCAATAAGTAACGAAATAGTCGCAGCCGATGAACGGAAAGTCAAATTTGACGAAGTACATACTAGAGAATCGGAGTACACCGAAAAATCAATAAACAATTCGCATACTGAAGAAGTAAATTATAGACACTCACAAAATAGTGTGCGGGATACGGACAATCCGGCAATAACTGTCAACACTTCAAAGTCTGAAGAAATAAATTCTAGAGACTCAGATAATACTACAAATGATACTGAAAAGCCGGCAGTGTTGGTAAACAATTCACAAAATGAACAAATATATTCTAGAGACTCAAAAAATAGTATACATGATACAGAAAATCAGGCAATGTCTGTAAACACTTCACAAACAGGAAAATATACATTAAATAGTTTAGACAACGAAGATCCAGAATGTAACGAAAAATATCAGAACAAAGATCCAAAATTGAAAGATAAAATACCTAAGACTGACAATTCAATTGAAACACAATTTACTCTATCATTAGACCTTAGATTTGACAGTGATCCGAACACTCAATCTATTGACACAATTGAAAACCAAAATTCTGAGAATGATTTTGAAGATGTCCCATTATAAAGTCTGTACATAATAACTGTACACCTTACTATAAGAATAAAGATTACATCTGTGTGTATTTGTTCAATATAATTTTTTTTTGTTTTGATATAATTTAATAAAACTCAATAATTTGTTGTTATTGATGTAACGTCAAAACTTTATATTAGACGTCAATGGTCGTCTTCATAGCAAATAATATGTATTCTTACACGAAACATGATCATGTTGCCCCAAACTGTACATAAATAGTCTGTCAGGATCTCTAAGTCATTAAATTTGAAGTAATACTAATCAATTATAATCACGTGTTTTTGAAACAAATAGGTTTTACGCTGCAAAGATAAATCGCAATTGGATTCAAGTGCAGTAAATTCGTTTGATTAGAGAAACGCCTTGATAGCGTGTGAGGTCACGATAGCACACTTCGCATTATAACGGAAAAATAAATTTAAGTTAGTGACTTGGTAGTGTTTATTTTAAACAAAAATTTCAAAATAGTGTTATTTGTGTATTAACGTGAAGACCACCAAATAGGTCCATCCAACCGAACGAAAATCATGTATATGACTATTTTTGTCTCAATCGGTGACGCGTGAAGATGAAGACAGACTAATTACTGTATATATTATATTATTTTATGATTTACCTGGACTGTTGTCGTGTACAATAAACATGCAGTATAAAATAATAAGTGACCAAAAAGGCTAGGACAATGACTGCAAGATGTGATCTGCTGCCATGTTGTAAAGGTAAGTATTGTTACTATAATATTCATTTTCAGGAAAGCTGTATTATTGCATACTAGTATATCACCAGACTAAAAAAATGATGATAGTATTTCAAAACAATGGCAAAAATGTGGTTTTGTTTTACTTCTGTGTATGTAATAAATGGTTGTGTTTGTTCATTGCTTAAATATTTCACTACAGAGTATTTTGAAATAGTTTCAGAAAGAAAAAAATAGACGACAATATTCCTTCCAATCATCTAGTAACAGTTACAACAGAAAAACAGTGAATTATTTAAAAAAAATTCAAGCAAATTTATTGTATCTTCTGTTTGACACCATTACTTTTTCATTTAATTAGATGTAAATTATAAGAAATGTGTGGACATACATTGTGGAGACGTCGGAGAAGACAGTCAACAATGCAAAATTCCAAACACAATCAAATCAGTAGATTGTTTTTGCACAGTTTTGGCACCTTATTGCTTAAATTACGGATATTCGCACGGAATCGAGATTGATGAAGGAGAAAAAAATATTTGGGTGGATAACGGATGTCATGGTTTGTTTAGAGTGTGTTACAAGTTAGGTAAGTTGTTTTAGTAATTTTGTTATTTGTTTTTTTTTTGTTTTCTGTGTCTGTTTGTTATGTTGTTGTCACTTCTCTTATTTTAAAACGATTTTGTCTGTCATAACCTTTCTGATTACTTCACTTTATCTTCAATTCTGTTTATCCTTGGCAAGGTCCTGCTGCAGTTCTTTTATATGTAAAGTAAATACGCATTTGAGCTGACGAAAAAGAAGAGAAGTTATAAAACATGGAGGATGACTTGAAACCTTTAACACAAGGCAGCTAGAAAAATTGTTGTTTATTTCAAATTTTAAAAGCAACGCACTAGTAAAAGAATTAAATAAAACACCTTACAAGTCAAGTTATCAACAAACGAGAGAGCAACAGATTGCTAGACATTTGAAGCAGTTTATATCAGCGACATGTACACCGATGGAAGTTAGAAATCGGTTTATATACAAATAATATAAAAGTGAATCCCATTTTGGTAGGCACTATTTCCATATGACCACAACACTTGTAATCAGTTTCTGAATATTTGCTTTAAATAACGAAATAATTGCATTTATATCTTTGTTTGAATATTGCAGAATCACAGTGTCAATCTGGGGAAACAAAATCGAAATCTGTTGGAACACGGAAGAATGTTACGATAACAAAGAAAGCATCCCACAAAACTATTGATTTACCACCAAGTAACTCAGTACATACAACACAATCAAATATATCTGGCAACCAGGAATCTAGCAACACAGGTTTGTTGCTTGGACTACCGCTAGCTCTGGTGATTGGCGCAATGGTGATTGTAATTGTTATCTATCTCAAGTTTTCAAGGTAAGTTAATATATGGATTGACGTATTGTTAACTACAGTTTTTCAGGTCAGGAATCATATACTTATGATAGAAACGGGAAGTTGGACGAATCTTCCTACAAACGAAAGACCATGCCACCTTTGCGGTTTTTCTTGAGGTAGGTGATGAATATCACTATATAATGGTTTGTAGTTTTTTAATTACTGGCATGCAGACATTTCTGGTAATAAGATTCTAAAATTGAAAAGATTATTTCAAACAAGAAAAGTCATGAAACTAGAGAAATTGTTTATATTTATTTAAGTTATAAATGTGAAAGTCTACCGTTCTCAATTAAGATTGGAGTCGAGTACACCCTACCTGCAGTGAGAATCGAACCATCAATCTCCGTGTTGACAGACCGCGTGATCAATAGTAGACGAACTACCTTAACCACTCGGCCACCGAGTCCCCTTACTATGTATTATGGTTTATTAGAATAATCTATTCTATAGACGCGTACCTAGTCCAGGCAATTGTATAAAACTGATGGTGGTAACATGGATTTAATTACTATAGAATATTTGAAAACAAAGATTTCTGTGAGATCTTTTTCCAAAGAACACGTACTTTTTCTTTTAAGACAATATACACAAGTATTTGTTTTCCAAAGCCCCATAATTGTATATACAGGAAATACTTGTATAACATATTACATTGCTGCTATTGATGATTTGTTTAGACGTAAATCGGAGAAAAAGAAACGAAATACAAAGAGCCAATCCAAGGTAATTCTTATGTATATAAAAACTGCAAAATATGTGATATAGTGAAAGACTAACAACACTACATTTCTTGATCGTCAAGTTATCGTTTTTGGCCTATGGACAATTTGGCTAACATCACAAAATGACAAACATTTTACACTGACCAGAGCTGAAACCGTACTTCTTTTTAAAATTTTGAAATTTAAATGGTTTGCTTGAACTTTATATTTCAGTGATTGGTGATTTTAGGCTTAGGGTGAAGATAAACTTCTAACAATCATACGAATATAAGTAACGAAAAATAAAAATAACGCTCACATATACAAGTAATGTTACTATTCTGATTCTCTTTAATTGCAGAAAGATGCAACATATATGAAGAATGTTGAAATCGATAACGGTGTAGTTTATGACGTCATAACAGCTAATCACACAAATAGGAATAATTCTAGTAAAAGTCAAGACCAAGCGCCATTTTATAGACCTAATATAAGGAACATGGATCAAAACAAGGAAGTGCCTGTTCGCGGAAACGGAAATTATCGCTCATCAGAAATGGATGACAACGATATCAACGGTCATATCGCGTCTGAAAACTACTATGTTACGCCATCAGAGGTTGCTGCCGGTTATTTTGTTCTTGGAAACATGAAGAAAAAAGATGGACCACAAAATCACAAACAAAATTATAAGAAAAATCATGTTATGGGACAACTAGATTTAGGAGCGAATTATTTCGTTTTAGAGAAGGATACGAATGATTCTCAAAATATTCAACTAAGCAATGACGCAAATGATCAGAAAGACAAAAATAATCCGAAAGTGAATTATTTCGTTTTAGAGAAAGAAGGAAATTATCAATATGGTGCCGAGGCATTACGAAGTGGGGAGCAGAAAGATCCAGGACGACTGCCAGCCCCATCTACGAACGATTACTTTGTCCTGGAAAAAAGTAGCTAAAAAGCAATTTATTCTCAATATCTGACCTTTATAATAAACTGTTACAATTGAATTGGTTTCTAAAACTGTATATATATTTGTATGGATACTTATTTGTAGTATATACATATTTTTATATATAATGAGTAACTTGAACGGTACCAATATAACCATATACGTCATGTACTTTTTTATAGTATTTACTCATAAGTTGTCTGTATAAAGACACCACGTTATTAGATTTTGTACTGACGTCATAACACAAATACAAAAGACAAACTATTTAATTCTTAATTATATAAGACGAGTTTAAGCCACAACAGATATATGCATTGTTATATTAGCTTCGGGCTGTTCATGTCAATGCCAAATACGCATGTCATGTATTGTACAATTTAATTGTTGTGGTAATTTTTTTAGTCATTAAAAAGTAAATCAGGAAAGAAGGTTGGTATTTTTTAACTTGAAAATGACAGTATGAAATTTATAAGAACAGATATCTAAACAATGTAATATAAGTAATATAGTAATGAAGAAAAACGCTTTATTTTTGAAAAAAAAATCCTAACTTTGAAATTATATTTAAAATAAAACGAAAGTCATCAATGCGTTTGCAGATGATAGGCTGTCCAATCGCATTATCTTCCGCGTGTGTATTGCCCAACTAAACTAAAACGCTCTTTAACAACAAACCCGGAGGGCAGTGTATATTATGAATCATATTGAACCAAGGAAGGTTGTAGGGAAAATCCAGACATACGTAATTTATACATCACTAAACATACATTGAATTCTTTAGACAATGAAAGTACTGCTTCATTTGAGGAAGAATACAAGTTAGAATGGTTTGTCCAGATAAACATTGTTGTCAAGGTTAGTAAAATAAATATATTGTTTGCAGCCGAATTAATTAATTAATTAATTTGTTGTTTATAGTACACAAAATCAGTTCAACTTTATTCGAAATTTTAAATGCTTAAAACAATTCATTATCCAGTTGAGACATTTGAGTTGAACGTTTGCTTCTAACTGAAAGGTGTAACTTAATTAAAAACAAAAGTCTCACGGCAACTCGATTTTCTTAATTCTTCCCTTTTAACAGAAATTAATATTGTGTTAGCTAAGCATTTACTTGCTTTTTTATTGTATTTTGTAGATGAAATCTTTTGACTTCATATATACGCCAGTAAAATTCGAACATGTCGTTATGACAGTTATGATTGATATATTGCCTATTGCATAATACGAGAGTGTCAACGCGACTACCTTTATGTTTCTGTTTTAAAATAAATCGTTGAGTTTTTTAAAAGGCGAAACACTGTTTATGACTAAATTATGATAAATGGTTATGTTCTATTCTGACAGGTAGATGTCATAAAAAGGATTATCACTGCTTTCCTTAATAAAGAATTAGACGAGGGCAATACATGTACTATAAAAAAACCCAAATAATGGGACTCTAACCCGCAACTTCAGTGTTGGCAGACCACGTGATCAATAGTAAACTACCTTAACCACTCTGCCACCGAGGCCCATATAATCGGCAACATTAATTTAAGTTGGGTTTCACGGGTTTATATATAGCCAATTTTATTCAATTGTTAGAACAGTAAAATGTACTTAATTTACCCCGTCTCAGTTTTAGGGAAAAAGGGAGTGTGATTTCAAAGAAGTCTGATCAATACGTGATTTAGCACTTGTATCCCCCTTTTAATAAGCATTGATCGCCAATTCATTAAAATTATGTTGATAATAATAGACAAAAAATATTATTACGATTTGAACAATTACCGAGTTACAGGAGCATGTTACCAACAATGTCACACAGTGAACTGCCAAGGGAGTCGGGGCTATACTTCAGATTGCCGTAGACATATTGGCCGTTTCGACTGCCTGGAAGTTGTCGGCAATGTGGCTGTGTCCTGCAAACATTCCATAGAGATAGATGATGGCATACTTCACGTGAGAAATACATGTCCAACATCATTCAAGATTTGTACTGGTCCCGGTAAGCTTGTTTTCTTTTATACAGTGCTTAATACATGTGTCTTGTTGACTAAAAGACTTTTCCCGGCATTCATCTACATATCATGTAATTTCTATACATGTATATCAAATCTGCGACAATTGATAATGTCCGAAGTTATTTTGTTATTGTGTGCCAAACTTTCAGAATAATCTGTAATTTCATTTGAATACCGTCTTCGTCTTCGTGATATCCAGATAATCTATAATTGTATATCCCCATTTCCAGATGTGCTTAAAGATATTATAGTTTCTAAAAATGGAAACGAGGTCAGGTGCCGCTTAAGGCCCCCATAAGCTTTGGTAAAAAGGTACAAAAATCCTGGATTCTAGCGCTATTTCCATTGCTATTTCCTGGCGATAAATTAATGCCATTGTTAAAGACAATTATCTTTCTATTTTCTCACTTGTAGGAATAGGGGATATATTATTTTTTTGTAAATGTACGTGAGACAACGATCTAGCGAACCTGAAAATTACACATTTCATTGAATACAGAGAACATTAACTAGTCTCCAACACAAGACTTTTGCTGTGTAGTTTCTTATTATATCGTCTTTAATTACAATTAAATCATAGGAGAGGTTTAGAGCGTTGTGAAATCTAGTTCGAACCATCATTATAAATTGTACAGTTTAAAATCATTCTAGAGGGGTGGATAATATATTGTCAATCGAAATAACTTGCAACTACAAATAAATTTTTGAATTGGCATTTTCACTTTGAAGCATTTGCCTCCTCCTCCTCCAGTTAGCATGGATATGGATGATGCAGTTGGCGAACTAATAATGAAACCTTTTTACTGAATGGAATTTTCTGCCTTTATGTAATTTTGGCATATAAGCATCGATTAATAAGTTTATATAACAGTTTCATTCCTCGATGAAGAAGTTGATGACAGACTTGGCACCACAGACACGAGTTATCATGTCATGCTACAACTATAGATACAATAAATTATGTTACTGTACGCCCAAATGACATCAAATTTAGTATCTGTACGTTTTCTTCTATAAGCACAAAATACCAAAAAACCACAGCAATAAAGCTATACCATGGAACACCAGATTTTTCATCTTAAAGTAGAAATAGCCATTTTCTTTACAATTCACAGGTTACGATGAACAAGTCTTTCCAACAGTGCCAGGTCAACTTTTTCCTGCCAACCCACTGGAAAATACTATACCTCTAGATCAGATATTTAACACAAATTTAACAAGTCACAACAAAATTGATGAGACAGTTATAACTAGCAGACAAAAATTTCAACCTGACAACACTAACCACAAAATTAATACAAACGGCGAAGGTAATCTTATCGGCGTCACCACCGACATGACTGACAGTAACATTTTGGCGAGAGATCTTGGTATTGGTTTAGGAATAGGAGTTTTTTTGACCGTTTTAGCTGTGATTGGATTTATATTATGCCGCCGTTATCATTTAAAAAAGTAAGCTCTTAATTTACTAATTAACAAGTAACAAATGTCTTTAAAGATTAATAAAAAAATATTTGCAGTTACTCTGATAAATAAGCATCAACAGTTCATATTAAAAAGGTTGCTCCACCGTATTTTTTAGGTTTTACGTTTCATATATATTAAAAGCACACTTCCACCCGCCAAACGACAGAAACTCAAACGATCCAACATTTTACAAAATATCGATGTCGCTGTTACATTTTGAAATGGCTAGTTTGTATGTTGAAAAGAATTATGTCAATTCAATCTTTAATTTTTGAATATGTAATAATTTATTGAGTCTTAACTATGTTGACTACCGTTAAATTAACTAGTAAAATAAAGTTGAGTGAACTGTGGATTCGTGACATGTAAATCTTCACGTAGTGTACACGTGTGGCCACACAAATCCTGACTTGTATGGATGCACATGCTTCATCATCCTCACAAGTCAGGGTTTCTGTGTCCACATATGTCCATGACAGATAGGAAATTCCCGGGCTAGAAGTCACCATTTTGATTAGCTACATCATACCTTGATGTAGCCAATCAAAATCTCGCGTTCATTCCCGACTTGGTTGGGGGATATCCCGATGTCGATTGTAAATAAACCAAACGGATGTGCTGCATAGACCATGTGAAAATCAGGGTATTTTGTATAATAGCGTTAATAGTTTGTTATTACCTCGTTATTTATTAGTTACATTTTCTACCAACTCAAGAATGAGTAAGACCGACTACTTCCAAACACTTGCTTCTTTCAAGCAATTTCATTAGTTGGTTTTTTGAAGGATTGACGTCAGACGAAAATCTTCTAGCCCGGGAATTTCCCAGCTAAGTTTGTCAGGGTTTCGTGGACACATGTGGACACAGAAACCCTGACCCTTGAGGATGATGCTAAGATATACAGCGTTTGCATTGTGAAGTCAAATATAACATTTAAGAAAATTAAACATTAAATCAAAATCAAACCCTAAAATAAATTCATATACATGGTTACTCATTTAGTCATGCATCAATCAGATTTAATTCATGGGTAAGTTTGTGTTGTCATGACAGTGGCAGTATTAAATGCAAGAAGTTTGTTATGTTAAATCATCATAATTTGAACAATAATTAGTTACATTTCGAAATATAATACAATATTATATTTTTTTTTAAATATAAGTTTTTATAGTTAACATATTTCTTTTTCAAAGGAAAACAGCAGACAAGACTACAAGCCATTCTGAAAATATACCGTCACCTGCAAATCAGGTCAGTTTGACTTTACCTTGCTTTGTTTCATTTTGTTTACAAATTTTCGTTACTAATTTTACTTGCATCACACATATTTTGTTTGTGGTTTTTGCAATTTAAAAAAATAAAACGGAATTATTTTGTTTTTAAGATTAATGAGTAAATCGTTAAGTTCGCAATTTACTATTAATAAAGTAAAACTTTGGTTGAAAAATATACTAAAATTGTATTTTTCTTCTATAAATTTTAAGCCTGGAAATCCATTATATAATGTTCACACAATACGGACTTTTGCTCGTACCAGCACAATGAGTGGACGATATGAAGAAATCGGGTTACCACCTGATTCCGACGTTTTGTCTCGAACATTGAGTGAACCAAAATACGAAAGTATACCATCAGATACTATAATGAGAAGAAACAATGAAAACGGAAGCAGCAAAAATTCTAACAAGAGTAGTCTTTATCAAACAGTTGAAGCCCTTTCAAAGATGCATTTAAAACGAACCGGAAGTGACGCTGTTTATAATACATATTTTCATGGCAGTGGCCACGAAAGAAGAAATCCAGAATTAGTCCAGAACGACGATAATCAAAGTTCAAGAACGTCGGGATCCGCTCATTACTTCATATTAGATCCTAACTGTAGAGAGTCAGAAACAAACACTCCAACAGAAGCAAATGGAGGAATTACAACATCCGACAATACTTATTTTGTATTAGAAAAACAATAAAATTCCAATATAATTAATGTGACAAGATAGTTTTCTCATTTTTGTCGCATTTAAATACAAATTACGTTTTATCAGCAAAAGTATGTTGTCAGAATTTTAGTCATTGAACTAAAAGTCTGTGCTACTAGATAAAATGTATAGGTTTTTATATGGGTCAATATGTCATCATACATTTTGGGAGTAATAATAAACAACATTTTCGTGGAAGAAATTTTTCTCCGCGTGGTTGCGCATTGCCTATAATACTTTCAATCTGCTGTCTCATTGTCATTTGTAGCCTCATTGGATTTTTCGCGATTTTACTTCTTATAAGGTACATTTATCTGTGGACCGACAACATTACAAAATTATAAGAGAGCCCTAAAACACCTTTTCACTATACCCCCGGGGGTATATAGTGATAGGGGTGTCCGTCCGTCCGTCTGTCCATCCGTTACACTTTCTCTTATTTGCAACGTCTCCTACACCACTGAATGGAATTTGATGAAACTTACACAGAATCCTTGTCACATAGTGCCATTGTGCATTAGATATTTAACATTTTGATCGGAATAATATTTGGTTTTTCCCATAGAAAAACTTGGACTTTATCATTGACCTAATGGGATACCCATCTCTTATGTGCAACTCCTCCTACACCACTGAATGGAATTTGATGAAACTTACATAGAATCCTTGTCACATAGTGCCATTGTGCAGGAGATATTTAGCATTTTGATCGGAATAATATTTGGGGGTTCCCATAGAAAAACATGAACTTTGTCATTGACCTAAGGGAATACCTATCTCTTATGTGCAACTGATCCTACACCACTGAATGGAATTTGTTGTAACTTACACAGAATCTTTGTCACATAGTGTCATTGTGCAGGAGATATTTAACATTTTGATCGGAATGATATTTGGGGTTTTCCATAGAATAACATGGACATTGTCGTTGACATAAGGTGATACCCATCTCTTATGTGCAACTCTTCCTCACTTAATGGTATTTGATGAAACTTAAACAGAATCTTTTGTCACATAGCACCATTGTGCACCTGAAATTTAACATTTTGATCGGAATGATATTTGGGTTTTCCCATATAAGAAAATGGACATTGCTTTTCTTTGAGGTGGGGGAGGGGTGGGGGTTCCTATGTTTTATCTGCAACTCTTCCTACACTTGATTAAGTTTCAAGTTCATAATTAAGAACAAGTGCATTTTTGAAGAAATCATGAAGTGGGGGGTATCAATGGTGAGCACTGCTTACAGTTTTTTTTACTCTAGTTTTAAGTAGTAATAGTATTTTAAAAAGTACACTTTTCAAATGGTAGGGCATTTCTTATGTAATTTGTAAAAAGCCACACTGAACTCAGTGTTAAACAGAAGACACAAACGCGTCATCTAAAGGAATAAAATGTAAATACGAAATTACAGATATCTCCAGAAAGAGTGGTAATCATAAGAACAAAATCCACTGTGAGGTTTAATAAACTGTATATTATTCAATAAAAAAAATGCTCCAAAAGCTGTCAAATAATCACTGAACAAGAACTTCTATACGCTTGCCTTATTTTTTACTAATTTACCAAAATATCAGCCCTTGAAACATTTACCGGGTTATCACTATCATGTCTATTATAAAAAAATAGCAAAGAAAACCGACCGAACAACAAGAGCCAAAAGCCAAGGGACAATTACAAATCCGGATATAGACAAACACAACACAAAATCAAAAACATAAAACACAGAATGAGAGTAACCCGAACCCAACAAAAACCATGGGTGCACTCAGGTACTCCGGATGGTATTTGAAACACTGATAAATTAAGTCATGGTGCTGACCATACAACTTCTGCAGAGATAACATCAACATAGGTACAACAAACCCTTGCTTGAGTAGTTTAGCAGTCAACAGCAGTGATCGGTCTAGAAAATCGGAAAAAATATTATAGTGCAGAAACATTAATTAACTGCCATTGGAAAAAATATGGAGAATTTGTTATGGGCTGAAACTTTTGCCTTTTGCAGCTGTTACAGTGTGCCTACTAAACAAGCGGTTGGGGAAAAGGGTCATGGTCGTAAGTTACATTGATGAATTTAGGAAGTTGCCTCCTATTGCGACTTGTAAAGATAAAGAACAATACAAAATGTACATGTCGATTACAGAAATTACGGTTCAAACACAAACTTATTTATTACACGAATTAAAGGGAGTATTCGATATTTACGATATATAAGTTATCACTTTGATAATGAATCGTTTATTCTTTATATGCCAATTTTTCAATAAAATCCCAGATTCAAGAACAATATCAAACCTATGCGTTAAGAATTGCATTTGTTGCCGTAAAATTATTTAAATTGACTGACGATATTGTAGGTGTTAGTTCCGATTAATACGGAAACGACATCCATTAACCCGATGATCTGCCCCAAAAGGTGCATTAATGGAAAACCTATATATGTCTAATAAAGACATTGGATTAACGTGTAGTTTAGACGAAGCGTCTAAAATATGCACATTTCAACCCAAACATTGAAAAATCTTTCTAGTTATTTCGGCATTGCATGCAGGCTGCTGTAATCATGAAAGGTCGGTCGTTTTCAGCAGTAGGTAACTGAAAACCTGGAATAGATCCTCTATGACAATCCTGAAGATTATGTAGGTTGTCTATGCTGAAGATCTGTAGGACAATTTTGGTCATAGGAGGTACTTAACATGCTAAAGCATGGGATTCCTATGGACACTGAAAGATTGAATTAGCTTTATAAAATGGAGAATGGAAAAGAGTATGGATAACAATTTAATAAATACTGAAAACAATTCCAATGAGTATGCTTTGTAGTTATAGTTGTAAATATTACATCCCACCCTTTCTTTCACATTAAGGTGTTTATAGTTTTGTCCTCGTGCACTGTTGTAGGATGCATATTCGTTTTCCTTTCCGTGTGTCTGTTCGCCACTGCTGGTAGTATAGGTTATTTAACACGTAAATGTGCATTTTCGCATCTAATATTGTCCTTTACCACATTTGAGTACGAGGAGGAAGATAGATATTTGTTGTCACAAATTTAGCATATCTCTGAAACGTAGCATGTAAAGCTCGGAAGCGAGAAAATGGCAGTATATAGCTCTAAAACATAATATTTCAGTAGAGCGTATGAGATGCATATTAGTGTCCTTGCCAAGGGTTAAGACAGCATCATAACCCTCGGGTCACACTAATATGCAACTTGATGAAATCAACTATTCTAAAGGGTGTGAAGTACAGTTTCACACGATTAGTACAAGATTGGTGGGTGAATGTGACTGTAACTTACACCTTGAATATTCATACGCTAGTATTAAATGGTAATGAGCACTATATATAGACCTGTGTACTTAAAAATTTGCTAACAATAGTCATATTTGCGAACAATATTTACAAATAATCAACTATCTGTAGTTTGATCTATTGCACATACAATATACACAAAATACATATAATAAAAAGTGTTAATGAGAATTTGTCGTATAAACCTGTTTTATAAGCAAACAGTGTAAAATGCAACTTTTATTTAATGACTATGAAAAGGGGAAGCAATTCTGTAGTTCGTTAAAGTAAAAGTTATACTAAATTTCGTCAAAATAGGATTTTGTTGTCAAATTATCGATTTAGATAACATTTAAAGATTTATTATAAATGTGTTTGTAGAATTTCTGGTATGACCCACGGGCCAAAAAAAAGATTTTCCTACGTCTGAGAATTAATTCAACTACCACGACAACAATGGCAATACTAAAATTGAGAATAAGAAAATAATAATCATAGAATGTGTATGGCGCCATGACCAGAGTGCATATGGTTCAGTAAAAAATTTCACCTATAAGTTTCAAACAGTAAATATGCAGATTACAAAAGAGTAAAATTATAAATGTAAATTTGTATTTGTACGCTGATATAAATAAGACAAATACGGATTTCGAACATAGAATGAAGAAATAATAAGAGTAAAGGAGAAAGGAGTTGAATTTAATAAAGAAATAACAGTAAACATTAATTAAATAACTAAAGACTAATGAATTTAAGAATATTTACATAAGCAATTGAATTATTTTGCAAGTTTTTTTATCGATTCAAATCCGCTTGTTTTTTCAAGCGGGGGGTATATATAAATTAATGTCTGCTCTTTACATTTCGGGGTACCCAACTGTTATCCGCAACTGCAAGGAATTTATTTGAAATTTTTAGAGAATCTTTGAGAGCCATTGTGAACCGATAGTTTACAATTTAATTAGAATAATATTAGGGTTATCCCATAGCGAAACATGGACTTCGTCATTCTTTAGAGACACTTGAGGGTACCAATCTCTCATCCGCAACTCCTCTTACACTACTACCTTGAGATAAATCTAACCTTTACATAATTTGTGTAACATAGTCTGATAGTGACATCGTGCACGTAAGATTTACGTTTTGATTAAAATTATGTTTTGTGTTTCCCATAGCAAAACATGGACTTTCTTTGATATAAGAGGTACCTATCTCAAATTCGGAATTTCACCTACACCACGGAATGGAATTTGATGCAAATTTAAAAGATTCTTTGTCACATAGTGTTATTGTGCACCTGATATGTTACATTTTGATCGGAATAATATTTAGTGTTTACCATAGCACAACATGGACCTTGCCATTCTTTTGTTATTCGCATTATTTTTGATTAAACAACAATGACTTCGCCATTCTTTTGTTATTCGCACTTTTTTGTTGAGGTCAAATTAAGTCGACAGAATCATCATTCTGATTTGGGCAAATGACATGCAGCATGTTGTATAATGAAAACCGTTCACTGACAGACCGACGATGAAGTTTCAATAATACTTATAGACACTATCTCTTCAAACAAGTTAAGTCATCGTAGGTTGTTGAGAATACTTAAAAGGTAAGTAAAACTCTAATCATATTTGTTGTCAATGTGTTTTTTGCAACAATTTATGTATTTTGTTAAACTGTATTTTGTTTAAGCGATTTTAGTCGAGTCCAATTTTATTGGAAAACAATTTTTTTATTTGGCAACAATAACAATTAAGCATTATGGTGTACTTATACACACTATACTTCGTTGCAATATCGGTCGCATACATCTCACGTTGACGGAATACCTGTTATTCGGATTCAGATCATGTTAAGGAATCGGTTCACCCGGTTTATGATACAGTTAGTGGTGCGGTGACCAAAGCCTTTCGGTTGCTAAATATCAAATTTTTCACATATATTAATATAACACAGGTAATGAGTTGTATATATCCCAGTGTATTTAAACAATTAATTTACAACGGGGTCATACCTGCTCAAATATGTTTAAACAATCACTATCGCAGTGGATTAAACAATTAACATCAAGTACAAAAAATGAAATAAATTTGTTATGCATTTTCTTATGTTTTAAGAAAATGTAAATGTTTTTGAAAGTTAAAAATTAAAAGTAATTGTATGGAAATATCACAAAGAGGGAAAGTTATTTTGTTCTCTGTTAAATTTAATAAGGTTAGAAATAGTAGATTTTTGTTAATTCTTTAGGAAAACTCAAAACCTTCCAGGTAACTTATGTTCGAATTTTTGAGCTTACTAATAGATACAAAATAACTGCCAACAGTCAATCTACTTACTTTAATTTCTACAATTTTGTCTTTTTGTCTTTCCTGCTTTAAACGATTGTCCATGTCAAAATAGTGCGAGAATCCTCTGCCGTACAACGCTTTTTTAGACAGTCTAAAAAGCCTTGGACGGAAGAGGAATCTCGGACTAAAGACAAAACGGTTTTACTGTTTTGGATATGTAAACGATTTTAACCTACCAGTATCTGTTTTTTATAAGTTCATCACAAGATTCGTTTTTCCAATGTCGTAAAAACCGACAAGTTGTCTTTTTTACATTAAATTCAGCTTGTAAGTGGCAAACATACAAACCAACAAATAAACGAATAGGTCTTTATATGATTAAGTCCCATTTTATAACGTCCGAAAATATATGAATAGGATGAGTTTTCAAATCTCCGTCCGCAGACCTATACCTTAAAGTAACTGTTACACTCTCCTTTCAATCCTTTTTTGGCATTTAATACAGGGGACTCCAAAGAGAATTTTGACGAGAGTTTTGTATTGAGATCTTATGACGCGTAATCACAACTTTGATTTCATACACACCAATCATTCTAAACAGAAGAATTTAAACAAAAAAATCTTTCCCAGTATGCTGAGATTCTTTTACATGATCAGTATTTAACATGACTGTATTTATAGGTTAACTGTATCCTTCTTAGCAGTTTGATCCAGAGTGTCCATGTCGTTATGTTTACTATGTACTAATGTAAAATTATTAGTTTCTGAATCATTTACTCTTCCTTAGTGTAGAATTCCTCTTTTAAAAAGCAGTCAACTAAGCTTGGGTTATTTCCCTTAGACTATAGGTTTGATTTATTTATTATATCATATTCGGTGTTAAGCCAAGTTTTCAGTTCCTCAATCCCGAGTTTGTACTGTGATTGTTGTGCAGAAAAGAGTAATTACACAGTAATTCGTTTTATCTTTAAATGGGTCGACTGTAAATTTGAATAAAATCTTATTTGAGATATGCCATTTTATTGTTTTTTCCTCGTCGGTGGTGTTTATTGTTGGTGGGGGGGGGGGGGTAACGGGGGTCCATTAACAGGTTAACTATTTTTATTATTTTTCACAAAACAAGTAACAGTAAGTTTAAAATAATGATAACTGATAACAGCAATTTACATGAGAAAACAGAAAACAGTGAGTTCAAAAATAGAAAAAAAAACATATAACAGCAGAATCTTATCGATTCATTTCTTTGTAGGAACAATTACATTTAAAAAAGTGGCTAATAAAATAAATTAACTGATAACAGAGAAAATTTGTAAAACAGAGTTAACAGTGTTCTGACTATTAACAGCAAACATGGTTTTTTGCATTATAACAGTCAACAATGTCAATTTTGAAGAAAACAGATACCAGCTAATGGTGAAAAACAGTTAACAGTACATGTAGTTTTATTTAAAAAAACAGAGTTAACAGACATGTTAATATGCCCAAAACAAGTTAGGTGGAGAATTTTTTATCAAAATATTTCGTGTTATCTTATTCGGCACGTTTTGTGTAATATCGTTTAATCATTGTATATTATTCAATAAAAATACCCTTAAATCGGTCAAATATTCAAGGAACAAGAACTTCTATACGCTGTCTTTAATTTGTATAAATTTACCAAAATAAAGCAGTTATTTATCAATCCTTAAAACATTGACCTTTCTATTAAAGTATAGAAACATTAACTAACTGCCACTGGCGAAATATGGAGAATTAGTTATGGGCGGAAAATGTTGTCTTTTGTAGCTGTTACAATGTGCCTACTACCGATGCGGTAAAAGTGTCATGACCTTAAATTACATACAGGCAGTTGCCTCCTATTGCTGCTGGTAAAAATATAGAACAATGTACATGTAGATTACAGAAATAGCGGTTCAAAACACAAACTTATTTGTTTATTCTTTATAAGCAAATTTTCCACTCAAATCACGGATTTCCCGTTAACATCAAACCTATGCTTTATGGATGTTATTTGTTGCCGCGTAATTTCTATAAATTGACTGACGATATTGTGGGTGATAGTTCCAAGAAATACGGAAACGACATCCATTACCTCGATGATATAACCCAAGAGGTGTATAAATGGAAAACCTATATAAATACATAAGTCTTATAAAGACATTGGATTGAAGTGTAGAATAGACGAAGCTTAAAGTATACTTTTTTCTATCCAAACATTAAACATTTTTCTAGTTATTTCGGCTTTGCCTGAAGGCTGCTGTAGTCGTGAAAGGTCGGTTTCAGCATTATGCAACTGCAAAACTGGAATAGTTCCTCTATGACAATTTTGAAGATAATGTGGGTTGTCCAGGGAACAATTTGCGTTTGGAGGTACTTAACATCCTAAAGGAGTGGGGCTCATCTAGATACTGAAAGATTGCATTAGCGTTTTTCTAAAGGCATAATGGAAAAGAGTATCGATAACATAATAAATACTGAAAACAATTCTAATGAGTATGCTTTTGTAGTTATAGATGTGAAAGTTA
Organism: Limnoperna fortunei; assembly: GCA_944474755.1. NCBI lineage: Eukaryota > Metazoa > Mollusca > Bivalvia > Mytilida > Modiolidae > Limnoperna > Limnoperna fortunei. The sequence continues at coordinate 56,049,239 of OX104111.1, read as the reverse complement.
TATCCCACCCTTTCACATTAAGGTTTTTATAGTATTGTCTTCGCGCACTGTAATGTCATTTGTAGGATTCATATTCGTTTTGTCTTTTCGTTTTTCTGTTCGTCACTGCTGGAATTTGTACTTTAGGTTATTTAACATGTTAATTTGCATTTTCGCCCCCTAATATTGTGCGAGTACATCACCATATTGGATTACGAGGAGAGAGATGCATTTTTGCTGTCACAATTTTAGCATTTCTATGAAACGTAGCATATACAGCTCGGAAACAACAAAATGGCAGGATATGGTTCTAAAACATTATATCTCAGTAAAGCACATGAGTTGCATATTACTGTGCTTGTCAGGGGATATGAGACCCTAATATGCAACTTGACGAAATCAACTATTCAAATGTGTGAAGTACAGTTTCACACGATTAGTACATGATTGGTGGGTGAATGTGGCTGTATCTTACACCTTGAACATTCATATGCTTAGTATTAAATGGTATTTACCCCTATATATACCTGTGTACTTAAAAAATTGCTAACAATAGTCATATTTGCGTAAATATATTTACAATTAATCAATTATCTGTTGTTGGATCTACTGCACATAAAATGTACACATAATACATATATCAAACATTGTTTATGAGAATATGTCTTATAACCTGTTTTATAAGTAAACAGTGAAAAATGCAACTTTTTATGTAATGACATAGAACAAGGGGAAGCAATTCTGTACTTCGTTAAAGAACGTCCGACACGATGTTTTTTAAAAGTTATAATGTTGTTACTAAAAATCGTTATAATATTATTTTGATGCCAGATAATCGATTCAGATTGCTTTTAAAGAGTTATTATAAATGTGTTTGTAGAATACCTGGAATGACGCAAGGGCCATAAAAATATTCTTACGTATAGGAGAATTGTGAGAATTATTTCACCTACTACGACAACAATGGCAAGACTAAAACTGAGAATAAGAAAATTATAACCATAGAATTTTTATGGCACCAGGGCCAGAGGTCATGTGGTTCAGTTAAAACTTACAGCTCTAAGTTTTAAACAGTGAATATGCAGATAACAAAAGGACAAAAAATTATTGTAAATTTGTATTTGTAAGCTGATAGAAATATGACAAATATGGATAAAGAATTTCGAACACAGAATGAAGAATTAAACAGAACAAAGGGCAAAGGAGAAGAATTTAATAAAGAAATAATAGGAAATTTAATATTAATTAAATAACTAAATAATAAAATTTAAGAATATTTACATAAGCATTGGAAATATTTTGCCAGTTTTATTAATCCGTTTGTTTTTACATGTATCTGCTAATTTTTGAAGCGGGGGTATATATAAATTTAATGTCTGCCCTTTACACATCGGTGTACCCAACTGTTATCCGCAACTCCTCCTACACAACTGCAAGGAATTTACTTGGATTGGTTTGAGAATCTTAGTTACATAGCGCCATTTCAATCCGATATTTTACAAAACAAGGACTTTGTCGTTCTTTCGAGACACTTTAGGGTACCCATCTCTTATAAGCAACTCCTCATACACCACTGCATTTAATTTAATATAACTTTTAGATAATTTTTGTCACATTGTCTGATAGTGACATCATGAACAGAGATTTACATATTGATATTTTGGGTTTCCCATAGCAAAATATGGACTTGCCGCCCATTCATTGATATAAGGGGTACCTAACTCTTATCCGGAATTTTACATACACCACTGAATGAAATTTTATAAAAGTTTCAAAGAATCTTTGTCACACAGTGCCATTGTGCACTTGATATTTTACATTTTGATTGGAATAATATTTGGGGATTACCATAGCACAACACAGACCTTGCCATTCTGTTGTTATTCGCATTGTTTTTGTGGAAGTCAAATTAAGTCGGCACCTGGATGATTTTGATAGAATTGGTTGACAAACTCGACAGAAGCATTTTTCTGGTTTAGACAAATGACATGCAGTATGTTGTTTAATTAAACCGTTCACTGACAATGATAGCTGCAGTATGAATTAACACAAGAATGGTGGAAATGTAATCTAGCGTTGGTGACCGATGATGAAGTTTCAATTATACTACTATCTCTTCAAACAAGTTAAGTTATAGTAGGTTTAGAGAGTACTTAAAAAATAAGTAAAACTTCAATCATATTTGTAGTGAATGTCTGTGATGCAACAATTTGTACATTTAGTAAAATTGTATTTTATTCAAGCGATTTTAGTCGAGTCGAATTTTAATGGAAAATATAAATTTTGATTTGGCAACAATTACAACTCGGCTATATGGTGTACATATACGCACTATCTTTCGTTGCAATATCAAATCTTTCACCTATGTTAACAGAAGAGAGGTAATAAGTTGTATATAGTCCAGTATAGTGTATTTAGCAATTAATTTACAACGGGCTCATATCTGCTCATATATCTGAAACATCATGAACAAATAATGAAAGTATTTTGTTTTACATTTTCTAATGTACGTACATGTTTTTGAAAGTTATCAGTTAAAAATTTTTGTGTAGAAGTATCACAAAAGGGTAACCAGAGTGAAGCTAGCCGGCAATTCTAGCCGTCAATACCGCTAGCCGTCAATATCGCTATCCATCAATAATTTAGCCCGCGATAATATTCATTCGGGAGTGTTCGAGTAATGTATGAAAAGTAAGAAAATTTTAACTTCAGTTATCTCTCTTTTCACACATGACTCTCAAACAACACTTGACAGTAACTGTTTTTCTTTTCTTATTTAGATAAATTTATAGAAAAGTAGTGCCAATTGTCAAAATAAAAAAAATAAAAATAAAATATGCATCCTATGCAACATAAAATTAATTAAGTTTATCATTTAACAAGAATCATCATTAAAAACTATAATTTTATTACAGTTTCATTATATTTTTATAATTATGCAGAATTTTTTTCTCAGGTCAAGGATTATGTCAGTGTTTGATTCATCGGACGCTTTTACCTTTTTTCCTTTCTTGTTTTTTTTTCTTTTTTTTGTATTTTGGCGTTTTACATTTATATCTTAACTAATCGATTTTTCTATAGTTTAAACAACTAAAATCGTATAAACTTAAATTTATAAGCGTCAGACATGTAACAATTCCGCTATCTATTATAAAGAGGAGTGTGCAAGAAAGAAGAATACGTCGTTAATTCAATTTACTTCTGTTACAGTATCGTAACGTTTTTATAGGATAATTCTACAATTCTACATTTAGGGATTTAGAAAATTATTTTAATTTTAATAATTTACTAATTTTAAGATTGAACAGTGGTCTTTAACCCAACTGGTAAATAGTTATGCCACACTTTGGTTTTTATTTTATTAAGGACCGACTTTACTAAAAATGATCGATATGAAAAAATCGCGTCCCTATATCTTGAATACTTTGACAAACTTCCGGTGTTCAAATTTTCTGTGTCTGATTTAACTGATGACATTTATTCCAGAGCTAGGACTTAACACCCTTCTCAATCGTCATAGCCATAGAGTCAGTTAAGAGGGGAATCAGGGACGTCCTTAATCCATATCGTGAATACTTGGACCAACTCTTGGTGTTCGAGTTATCCGAATCTGAATTAAGTGAAAATTACCGATAAAGTAATATCTCTTATCCTGCTGGGACGTCACACCCCTCTCAATTGCCATAGACTAAGGTTAAAATAAGAGGAGAGTTCAGTAAGTCATTAACCTATCTCAAGCATACTTGGGCCAACTTCCGGTCTTCGAGATATCGGGGTCTGAATTACGTGAAAAATGACTCGTATGATGATAACTATTCCTGTACTAGGACTTAACACCCCTTTTAATCGCCATGGATCTACTGTAAATTGAGAGGGGACTTTGGCAGGTCATTAACCTTTAAATTATCATGAATACTTGGGCCAACTTCCGGTGTTCGAGATATCGGGGTCTGAATTACGTGAAAAATGACTCGTATGGTGATAATTGTTGCCTTACTAGGACTTCACACCCCTTTCAATCGCCATGGATCTACTGTAAATTGAGAGGGGACCTTAGTACGTCATCAACCTATATCATGAATACTTGGGCCAACTTCCGGTGTTCGAGATATCGGGGTCTGAATTACGTGAAAAATGACTCGTATGGTGATAATTGTTGCCGTACTAGGACTTCACACCCCTTTCAATCGCCATGGATCTACTGTAAATTGAGAGGGGACCTTAGTAGGTCATCAACCTATATTATGAATACTTTGGCCAACTTCCGGTGTTCGAGATATCGGCGTCTGAATTACGTGAAAAATGACTCGTATGATGATAATTGTTGCCTTACTAGGACTTCACACCCCTTTCAATCGCCATGAATCTACTGTAAATTGAGAGGGGACCTTAGTAGGTCATCAACCTATATCATGAATACTTGGGCCAACTTCCGGTGTTCGAGATATCGGGGTCTTAATTACGTGAAAAATGACTCGTATGGTAAAATTGTTGCCTTACTAGGACTTCACACCCCTTTCAATCGCCATGGTTCTACTGTAAATTGTGAGGGGACCTTAGTGGGTCATCAACCTATATCATGAATACTTGGGCCAACTTCCGGTGTTCGAGATATCGGGGTCTGAATTACGTGAAAAATGACTCGTATGGTGATAATTGTTGCCTTACTAGGACTTCACACCCCTTTCAATCGCCATGGATCTACTGTAAATTGAGAGGGGACCTTAGTAGGTCATCAACCTATATCATGAATACTTGGGCCAACTTCCGGTGTTCGAGATATCGGGGTCTGAATTACGTGAAAAATGACTCGTATGGTGATAATTGTTGCCTTACTAGGACTTCACACCCCTTTCAATCGCCATGAATCTACTGTAAATTGAGAGGGGACCTTAGTAGGTCATCAACCTATATCATGAATACTTGGGCCAACTTCCGGTGTTCGAGATATCGGGGTCTGAATTACGTGAAAAATGACTCGTATGGTGATAATTGTTGCCGTACTAGGACTTCACACCCCTTTCAATCGCCATGGATCTACTGTAAATTGAGAGGGGACCTTAGTAGGTCATCAACCTATATTATGAATACTTTGGCCAACTTCCGGTGTTCGAGATATCGGGGTCTGAATTACGTGAAAAATGACTCGTATGATGATAATTGTTGCCTTACTAGGACTTCACACCCCTTTCAATCGCCATGAATCTACTGTAAATTGAGAGGGGACCTTAGTAGGTCATCAACCTATATCATGAATACTTGGGCCAACTTCCGGTGTTCGAGATATCGGGGTCTTAATTACGTGAAAAATGACTCGTATGGTAAAATTGTTGCCTTACTAGGACTTCACATCCCTTTCAATCGCCATGGTTCTACTGTAAATTGTGAGGGGACCTTAGTGGGTCATCAACCTATATCATGAATACTTGGGCCAACTTCCGGTGTTCGAGATATCGGGGTCTGAATTACGTGAAAAATGACTCGTATGGTGATAATTGTTGCTTTACTAGGACTTCACACCCCTTTCAATCGCCATGGATCTACTGTAAATTGAGAGGGGACCTTAGTAGGTCATCAACCTATATCATGAATACTTGGGCCAACTTCCGGTGTTCGAGATATCGGGGTCTGAATTACGTGAAAAATGACTCGTATGGTGATAATTGTTGCCTTACTAGGACTTCACACCCCTTTCAATCGCCATGAATCTACTGTAAATTGAGAGGGGACCTTAGTAGGTCATCAACCTATATCATGAATACTTGGGCCAACTTCCGGTGTTCGAGATATCGGGGTCTTAATTACGTGAAAAATGACTCGTATGGTGATAATTGTTGCCTTACTAGGACTTCACACCCCTTTCAATCGCCATGGATCTACTGTAAATTGAGAGGGGACCTTAGTAGGTCATCAACCTATATCATGAATACTTGGGCCAACTTCCGATGTTCGAGATATCGGGGTCTGAATTACGTGAAAAATGACTCGTATGGTGATAATTGTTGCCTTACTAGGACTTCACACCCCTTTCAATCGCCATGGTTCTACTGTAAATTGAGAGGGGACCTTAGTAGGTCATCAACCTATATCATGAATACTTGGGCCAACTTCCGGTGTTCGAGATATCGGGGTCTGAATTACGTGAAAAATGACTCGTATCGTGATAATTGTTGCCGTACTAGGACTTCACACCCCTTTCAATCGCCATGGATCTACTGTAAATTGAGAGGGGACCTTAGTAGGTCATCAACCTATATCATGAATACTTGGGCCAACTTCCGGTGTTCGAGATATCGGGGTCTGAATTACGTGAAAAATGACTCGTATGGTGATAATTGTTCCCTTACTAGGACTTCACACCCCTTTCAATCACCATGGATCTACTGTAAATTGAGAGGGGACCTTAGTAGGTCATCAACCTATATCATGAATACTTGGGCCAACTTCCGGTGTTCGAGATATCGGGGTCTGAATTACGTGAAAAATGACTCGTATGGTGATAATTGTTGCCTTACTAGGACTTCACACCCCTTTCAATTGCCATGGTTCTACTGTAAATTGAGAGGGGACCTTAGTAGGTCATCAACCTATATCATGAATACTTGGGCCAACTTCCGGTGTTCGAGATATCGGGGTCTGAATTACGTGAAAAAAAGACTCGTATGGTGATAATTGTTGCCTTACTAGGACTTCACACCCCTTCCAATAGCCATGGATCTACTGTAAATTGAGAAGGGACCTTAGTAGGTCATCAACCTATATCATGAATACTTGGGCCAACTTCCGGTGTTCGAGATATCGGGGTCTGAATTACGTGAAAAATGACTCGTATCGTGATAATTGTTGTCGTACTAGGACTTCACACCCCTTTCAATCGCCATGGTTCTACTGTAAATTGAGAGGGGACCTTAGTAGGTCATCAACCTATATCATGAATACTTGGGCCAACGTCCGGTGTTCGAGATATCGGGGTCTGAATTACGTGAAAAATGATTCGTATGGTGATAATTGTTGCCTTACTAGGACTTCACACCCCTTTCAAACGCCATGGTTCTACTGTAAATTGAGAGGGGACCTTAGTAGGTCATCAACCTATATCATGAATACTTTGGCCAACTTCCGGTGTTCGAGATATCGGGGTCTGAATTACGTGAAAAATGACTCGTATGGTGATAATTGTTGCCTTACTAGGACTTCACACCCCTTTCAATCGCCATGGATCTACTGTAAATTGAGAGGGGACCTTAGTAGGTCATCAACCTATATCATGAATACTTGGGCCAACGTCCGGTGTTCGAGATATCGGGGTCTGAATTACGTGAAAAATGACTCGTATCGTGATAATTGTTGCCGTACTAGGACTTCACACCCCTTTCAATCGCCATGGATCTACTGTAAATTGAGAGGGGACCTTAGTAGGTCATCAACCTATATCATGAATACTTGGGCCAACTTCCGGTGTTCGAGATATCGGGGTCTGAATTACGTGAAAAATGACTCGTATGGTGATAATTGTTGCCTTACTAAAACTTCACACCCCTTTCAATCGCCATGAATCTACTGTAAATTGAGAGGGGACCTTAGTAGGTCATCAACCTATATCATGAATACTTGGGCCAACTTCCGGTGTTCGAGATATCGGGGTCTTAATTACGTGAAAAATGACTCGTATGGTGATAATTGTTGCCTTACTAGGACTTCACACCCCTTTCAATCGCCATGGATCTACTGTAAATTGAGAGGGGACCTTAGTAGGTCATCAACCTATATCATGAATACTTGGGCCAACTTCCGATGTTCGAGATATCGGGGTCTGAATTACGTGAAAAATGACTCGTATGGTGATAATTGTTGCCTTACTAGGACTTCACACCCCTTTCAATCGCCATGGTTCTACTGTAAATTGAGAGGGGACCTTAGTAGGTCATCAACCTATATCATGAATACTTGGGCCAACTTCCGGTGTTCGAGATATCGGGGTCTGAATTACGTGAAAAATGACTCGTATCGTGATAATTGTTGCCGTACTAGGACTTCACACCCCTTTCAATCGCCATGGATCTACTGTAAATTGAGAGGGGACCTTAGTAGGTCATCAACCTATATCATGAATACTTGGGCCAACTTCCGGTGTTCGAGATATCGGGGTCTGAATTACGTGAAAAATGACTCGTATGGTGATAATTGTTCCCTTACTAGGACTTCACACCCCTTTCAATCACCATGGATCTACTGTAAATTGAGAGGGGACCTTAGTAGGTCATCAACCTATATCATGAATACTTGGGCCAACTTCCGGTGTTCGAGATATCGGGGTCTGAATTACGTGAAAAATGACTCGTATGGTGATAATTGTTGCCTTACTAGGACTTCACACCCCTTTCAATCGCCATGGTTCTACTGTAAATTGAGAGGGGACCTTAGTAGGTCATCAACCTATATCATGAATACTTGGGCCAACTTCCGGTGTTCGAGATATCGGGGTCTGAATTACGTGAAAAAAGACTCGTATGGTGATAATTGTTGCCTTACTAGGACTTCACACCCCTTCCAATAGCCATGGATCTACTGTAAATTGAGAAGGGACCTTAGTAGGTCATCAACCTATATCATGAATACTTGGGCCAACTTCCGGTGTTCGAGATATCGGGGTCTGAATTACGTGAAAAATGACTCGTATCGTGATAATTGTTGTCGTACTAGGACTTCACACCCCTTTCAATCGCCATGGATCTACTGTAAATTGAGAGGGGACCTTAGTAGGTCATCAACCTATATCATGAATACTTGGGCCAACGTCCGGTGTTCGAGATATCGGGGTCTGAATTACGTGAAAAATGATTCGTATGGTGATAATTGTTGCCTTACTAGGACTTCACACCCCTTTCAAACGCCATGGTTCTACTGTAAATTGAGAGGGGACCTTAGTAGGTCATCAACCTATATCATGAATACTTTGGCCAACTTCCGGTGTTCGAGATATCGGGGTCTGAATTACGTGAAAAATGACTCGTATGGTGATAATTGTTGCCTTACTAGGACTTCACACCCCTTTCAATCGCCATGGATCTACTGTAAATTGAGAGGGGACCTTAGTAGGTCATCAACCTATATCATGAATACATGGGCCAACGTCCGGTGTTCGAGATATCGGGGTCTGAATTACGTGAAAAATGACTCGTATGGTGATAATTGTTGCCTTACTAGGACTTCACACCCCTTTCAATCGCCATGGATCTACTGTAAATTGAGAGGGGACCTTAGTAGGTCATCAACCTATATCATGAATACTTGGGCCAACTTCCGGTGTTCGAGATATCGGGGTCTGAATTACGTGAAAAATGACTCGTATGGTGATAATTGTTGCCTTACTAAGACTTCACACCCCTTTCAATCGCCATGAATCTACTGTAAATTGAGAGGGGACCTTAGTAGGTCATCAACCTATATCATGAATACTTGGGCCAACTTCCGGTGTTCGAGATATCGAGGTCTTAATTACGTGAAAAATGACTCGTATGGTGATAGTTGTTGCCTTACTAGGACTTCACACCCCTTTCAATCGCCATGGTTCTACTGTAAATTGAGAGGGGACCTTAGTAGGTCATCAACCTATATCATGAATACTTGGGCCAACTTCCGGTGTTCGAGATATCGGGGTCTGAATTACGTGAAAAATAACTCGTATGTTGATATTTATTCCCGTGCTAGGATTTCACACCCCTTTTAATCGCCATGGGTCAAGTGTAAATTAAGAGAAGACTTTAGTAGGTCTTTAACCTATATCATGAGTACTTGGGCCACCTTCTGGTGTTCGAGATATCGGGGTCTGAATTACGTCAAAAATGACTTTTTTGTTGACAATTATTCCCATGCTAAGACTTCACACCCCTTTCAATCGACATGGGTCTAGTGTCAATTGAGAGAAGACTTTAGTAGGTCTTTAACCTATCTCATGAGTACTTGGGCCAACTTCCGGTGTTCGAGATATCGGAGTCTGAATTACGTCAAAATAGACTTGTATGTTGACATTTATTCCCGTGCTAAGACTTCACCCCCCTTTGAATCGCCTTGGGTCTACAATCAATTGAGGTAGGACATTAAGAGGTCATTAACCTATAGCGTGAATACTTGGGCCAACTTCCAAGGTTCGAGTTATCCGGGTACAAAATAAGTAAAAAATGACTGATATGATGACAATTATTCCCGCTGCGATTTCACACCCCTTTCAATCGCCATAGGCCAACTGTAAATTAAAAGTGGACTTTAGTAGGTCCTTTACCTATTTTGTGAATACTGAATTGTGTGTCAAATTCCGGTGTTAGGGTTTTCGGGTCTGAGTTAAGTGAGAATTTACCGATCAGGTAAAATCTGTACTCCTGCTGTGACTTCGCACACCTGTCAAACGACATTGGCATAATGTAAAATAAGACGATGAGTTCAGTAGGTCATTACCATATAGCATTATTTTTTTGCCAACTCCCGGTTTTCGATTAATCCGATTACAAATTAATTGAAAAGTGGACTTTAGTAGGTCCTTTACCTATTTTGTGAATACTGAATTGTGTGTCAAATTCCGGTGTTAGGGTTATCGGGTCTGAGTTAAGTGAGAATTTACCGATCAGGTAAAATCTGTACTCCTGCTGTGACTTCGCACACCTGTCAAACGACATTGGCATAATGTAAAATAAGACGATGAGTTCAGTAGGTCATTACCATATAGCATTATTTTTTTGCCAACTCCCGGTTTTCGATTAATCCGATTACAAATTAATTGAAAAATGACTGATATTATGACATTTATTCACGATCTAGGAATTTACACCAATAGTGTAAATAGTTAAGTAGGTTCTTTACCTCTATCAGGAATACTTGGGCCAACTTACGTTGCTCGAATTATTCGCGTCTGAATTAAGTGAAAATCTCTTCTTCTTGCGGGTATTTTTGTGCACACAATCGGCAGGAGCTTAAGGCAAAATAAGAAAGGTCATTTACCCGATGTGTACAATATATTTTGTACCGCTTATTGATTAAAAAAAGCCAAAATGGTTAGAGTCGATGAGGAATTTAATGTCTTCTTTTCTTAAATTTTGGTTACAACGTTTAAGAAATATGGTGCAATGGCTCATGACAATGGAGATTATAAAATATTAAAATATGTACAACTGCTCTATTCTCAAATGTCCTTTTGACAGTGGTTACATAAGTTCTAGAAATCATTCTATACATAATATTTTTAAAGCTTATACAATGAGTCTGAAATAAACGAAAACAGTCAACCTTAGTCAATGTGATTTATCAAAATAAATGTTTCATTTTATGTTTCGATTCTCTTGCCAGTTTAACTTCAGTTTTTATATAGTCTTTAGTTGAATACTCAGTTGCTGTACATTGTGCAGTAGTATCTTCATATGAAAGACTCAGTCTTCTGCAAATGACCTCTATTAGGACTTCCTTAGCGAGAACACATTCAACATACCATTGCGAGTGGAACATATTCTTTTGAACAAAGTGATTGACCTCGATAGCGTCTGAAAAAATTGATCTTATTTCTACAGATGTTACTTGTCGCCTTGTCTTGAAATAACGAGCTTGTAGGTGCTTTATCAGGTTATAATAGTCATCCTTACTGAAAAAGGAGGCTCCGAACCCATCTAAAGCTTTTGATTTTTCCAGGATAGGATGTTTAAAAAAATCTGCGTGGCGTTTGAAACCTCCACCTTTGCAAACTTTATGCACGATTTCATCAAGATCTTTTATGCAAATTATATCTTTGATACCGAACGGAAGATTTTTATTAGATTCGTAATAAAAGATTACCACATCGTGCAGTAATAACGTCCTTATGTCAGTTGAAATGGCAACTTTACAGATCTTGTCTTCCACGATTAATTTACCATATAGACAAACAAATGCTCCACATGATGTACTGTCGTTCTGGTGTGGATATAAGTTTGTCCGTGTCAAATTGATCACCTGCCAATTTTCTATCATAATTCGGCCAGTTGCTACTACATACCTATAGTTAAGAAATTTTACAAGAAAATCTACAACTTCCGCATTAATTTCTTCACCTATAGGATCCATGTACAAGATATGTCGTTCCTTCAAACGAACTACAAGTAAAATCCAGTGGTTGTTATGAACAAGTGGTGGAATAAAAATGGTATTGTAATTACTCCAGTCGTATAAAGATGCAAGATTCAAAACGTAAGAGGAATTCATGCATGTAGAAAGCCAAGAAGACGGAGTAAAATAGCAGATTGGGTGCTGTGGTTTTAAAGTAGCAAAGTAGGCATCAATATTTGCATCTGAGAACTCAGCATGCATAAAACGATGGACATCTTCCTTGCATACGTGCACATTGCCAACATTAAGGGGTTGATCAAAGTACCGTATCCACTTCATGTCATCTTCAAATGCACAGGTGTTAATCGCAATTTCCTTCATCGCCTCAAAATTGTGACCATTTATAGCCTCTTTCCACTGTTTCTGGAAACGAAACTCTTTTACATCAACAAATGTATATCCTGACATAGTTGGTCTTCCTATCTCATACGATCGGATGGTCTCGCATTCTGTCATTTTCTCGTAACCTTCTACGTGTAACCATCGACCAGTTTCGCTTCGCAAAAATGTCAATGAAGGAGAATGCAATACAGCTGTTACATCAAAACTGAGATTTGCCAATAGCTGAAAAAATGGAAAACTGATTAATTTATTCTCCAAGTCTGTCAGTTTGTAATATCCATTCAGGATCAGTGTTTGACCAAAGTTTGTTATAAATTTGATTCGTCTGTATTTCAGCCGATTACATCCAGGACATTTTAACAATGGGCTATCAGAATCGTTCATCACTAGAAGTGGATCGAAAATAAGTTGATGGTGCTCAATAGAATCCGTGTGCTTGCATTCTATGCATAAACCAACATCAATTGAAGATACTCCAAATGCTCTTTTCAAAACCCCTGAACAATTACCAAATATGTAATTTAACACGTTACTTATGACATCTGTTATTTCACTGGCAATTTCTCCATAACTCTGTACCATTCCGTCGAAAAGAATTTTCGAAACAAAATGCCCCTGCTCAGATGTATTGGTAACGTCTAATTCTGAAATAAGTTCAATAACTTTCTGTTGGCGAATGCTCAAGCAGTCTTCAGGAAGGTAGGATTCCATTGCTTCCTTCAAACCCTTTGAGCTGTGAAGACACATAAAGATTTGCGGTAAACAGTCAGGTCCCAAAACTGCTGGGGCTACCTTCTCATATCGCAGTATATAACCATCTGTGGTTGCTAACTGATTGGTACATGGTGAAATGATTTCATCGTCTATTATTATTGGTATAGGTCCTTGTGTATCTTCAAAGGTGTAATGTCCACATCGCGGTGTATTGCCTTGGTGAATAACACAGCCTTGGAGTTTGTAGACAAGGTCCTCGCCATTTTCTGTATATTTTCCAAAATTAATAATTGGATCTATGATGACTTTCGTTCTTAGTTTCACGGTCCTTTGACTAAAATAATATCGTGTGATTGTTAAAAACAAATCGTTGGGACATGCGATCATGCGCATACTTCGCCACCGTCTCTTTCTACCGCAACATTGGTCTCCTTCCATTTCACTGATCTTTTCGTCTGTGAAATAGTCATCTAAAAGGTCCTGGGAAAACACAATAAAAGTATTGTTCAGTGAACACTTGTTTACTTCGTTTCCATAACAATAAATTGAACAGATGTGAACAAACAATAAAAAGATGCTAGGGACTTTTTAAAAAAGTGTTGCAATAGAAAATAAAATTCTGCGATGTGAGCGCTTGATACGTATGAGTGGCAGTTTGTGTCATAATTGCGTTATTTCTATCGCGTTACTTTTAACAAGTATCGCGATACTTTCAACTTGTATCGCGTTACTTCTTCAAAGTATCGCATTACTTTTGTTTTTTATTCGTAACACGATACTTTTCAAAAAGTTACGCGATAGAAGTTGAAAGTATCGCGATACTTTTTAATTTCATCTCATCAGAAAGAACCAATCAGAAAAAACCTTACAAATGTAATACTCGATTGAAGTCATATCTTGAGATATATATTTTTTGGGATAACTCTAAATAACTAGATGATTATCCTGCGTAAATATTTTGATTATTATTTCACATTAAGACTAGATATACTACTTTGTTCAACGTTCAACTGATGAAAAACAATTAAAATTTAAAGAAAATAGATATAGTTCTTTCGAAACATTTGATTCGACAAGAGGATGAAATCTCGTTCGGTCAACAATCGTTGCTAGTTGTATTTTGATCTGTTCTTTCTGTAAAGAGGAAATTAAAATGTATCGCGATACTTTCGACTTCTATCGCGTTACTTTTGAAATAACCCTGGCCGGAAATGGACTTTATCGTTACTGAGAAAGTGAGTAATTGCATTTGTGCGTCTGGATTCATCTCTATATTGAACTCGTTAACATTACGCCCAAAACTGGGCGTAATTTTTAATTGGATGATATTTTTATTGTCTAAAATATTACTTCAGTTCATATCAAGAAGTGTATAACAAATTGTACCAAAGTTTACATTTGAATATTTTTATAAAATATTAATTTATCAATTAAGTAAACAAATATTATTGTTATGCACAATCAAGAGTGAATCTTACTGTGACATCATATCATAAGTCTGCATAGTTTTCCTGGTTTAAAAATAGGGCCTTACAGATAGAATCATTGTTTTGTCTCCACCCATTGGTAGCGAAATTACAACAAGGTGATCCCAGACGCTATTATTATATATGTCCAGCGAGTAGTTTTTCAGCTATATTCAGGTCAGGAAAAGATGAACAAACAATAAACCAATTCAGAACATGGGATAACAAACGGGACAAATAATAACTGTCACAGTACAACTATGGGGAATAGTCATTGTGCACAGAAGCATGTACCAATAAAGTTTTAATGGTGTTTAACGCCACTTTCAGCAATTTTTCAGCTATATTATGGAGTCCATTTTTATTGGTGGAGGAATCCGGAGTCCCAGGAGAAAACCCTTACCTTCTGTAAGAAAACCGGAAAGTTGGCCTTTAACTTATCATCTCCTATATTTTAGGAAAAATTACTAGAAAAGATTAATTTGATTGAAGTAGCCATCAGTAAGAACGGAAACAGGGTATTTGAAATCCAATTAAAGTATCGATGAGAATCATACTCGTTGTTACTTTTTCTACCATTTACCACTTGTTGCCATGTTTATGAGCGAAGCTTATGCCCTTTTCACCTGTGCATTTGTTATTTCGTAGTTTTAAGTTATATTATAAGAATATCAGGACACCCCCTTTTGATGATCTTTGATGCTCTCACCAGATTTACCTTTATATTGTCTGACCTTATTAGTTAATAACACATAAAATGTAAAAAAAATTAACCCACTCACTCTCACAAAATTTTATTTCAATGACCTTATTTTAGAGAAAAAGAAACAATAAATCAGGGGGAGTGACCTTCAGTGAAGCACAATACACTACAAATGATTACAAACATAACATTTTATTACTTAGACAGTTGTCTACATAACCACTATAACACATTAAATCAGATAAGTAAAATAAATTGACAATCAAAACTGGGTAAGCAGATTTAAAATAATAATAAATTTGACAAATTATTTATATTTGTCATTACACTTAATAAACCTATTTTGAGGCCAGGCCAATTTTGAATCCAGGCCAAATTTAAGGACAGACCAGGCCAAGCCAGGCAGTTGAGACCAGGCCAGATTTTAGATTATGCCATTCGTACTGACTTTCTGCTGTATAAACTTGTACACGTGAGTATTTTTTTCCTTGACGCAGTATCAAACATATTTAGAAAATGTATTGCAGATGTCAAAAGTTTTTTCCGACGCAGTCGGTATTATATTCACTTTTTACCCTTTGACCTCATGACACTTCACCTCTCGTAAATCTGTTTCTTGATTGGTTAAAAACCAATTGGACGGGGGTTCGGAACAGGGTGGTAAATTGTACAGGGGCTCGGAAAAGGGTGGTAATTCACCTTTCAAATTGTGTACTATTATTATTAGATTTTACCGTCTGTTTGTTTATAAAATTATTTCATAGTGCAATTTAAGTATAAAGAACGATAGAGATGGGCTGCAGTTTGTAAAATTTTATATCAAACAACTTGTATAAAAATGTTAAATATTTTTTATTTGAAGTACAGTGCAAATTAAATGCATATTAACACGCTGGATTTTAGCGGGCTTTTATGGAGGATAAAAAAGACGAATACAAATTAACAATCATTTTATATTCATGTTGATATTAAATTAAATGTATTATTGTTCTTGGGCGTCCGTCGTAGTACACACATAGATAGAGAGTTGTGGCTCTAATTGTAAAGTATACTTTGCTTATTCAGTAAATTTTAAACTATAAACATTTTATTAAAAATTTCTAATATTCAATTTGTTTACATTATTGTATAACTGCTTTGGTGCTCGCAGAAAAACTTTATTTCTATATCTTAGGCATTGGGTTTCAATACATAATAGCAATAAACTTTCTGGAATACATGTACATGTACAGCAAAGTACATGTAGTTGTATGTACATTATCAATTTTAGGTTAACTGTATGCTTGGTAAATCTGTTAATATCGAAAACACGTAAATAAAAGGGGGCACACAAGTATAAATTAATAATTTCAAACTCGTTTCATCTGGGACTAGTGTTAATTTATAGGTTAATGATTTCATTCACGTAGTATTAATTGTCCGTCAGTACTTCCCCCAAAAAATTTTCATCAAACATTTCTGGTCTATTGAAACGGGGAATTTGTATGACAATAAAGGCGATTCGTAGTTCAATTCATAACTCAATTTATATCTTTACTGCGTCGGTTATCTTTTTTAAAGATAGTACTTGTTTAGTTATCATGCTGCGCTGAAAATTTTTAAAGATAGCTCACCAGTGCAAAATTGCATTGGATGCCGCTTTTGCCTATCTAGGTTTTTTTGTTACTACATTCTTCAAAAAGATGACGTTTTACAGATAATAAAGATCTAAATAGTTATTGTTTTGCAAACATAATTTCTTTGTTTATGTCGTCGGTTAATACGAACAATTGTCTGGTAATAAAAATATAAACTACTCAGTAATAACTTAAAACAGCTCAATGTTTGTGTTTATTCAAGAATTAACTAATCTACATCAACAATCGTTCATGTTGATTACACTTGTTATATGCATTGCCTGGTGTCAATTAACAACTGAAAAGCAAACTACTGGCACGTGCCGCCGCAGATTAACCGCTAGCGTCGTCATTTATCTTCTTTGGAATAAAATATTGTATACGTTGGTTAATATAAATATCTTCTTCCTTCTACCCCTGCATCGAAGAAGAGGTGGTAGACTGTTCGTCCGTAACAATTTCGGTCGCAGTTTTCTAAGTAACTATAGCAGCAGAAGCCTGATATTTTACATATTGCTTTATTCTATAGTGCCATATGGTGCACAGCGATTTCATGCTCCTTGTTCATCTATACTTCCTGTTTACCGAATACTTGTTGGGGGAAATCACTAGTGAGCATTAGCTCACAGATACACTTGTTTATAAATGTCCTTATAAGACCACCCATGGGAGCATACTGGGACGGTTCATAGCGCTCGACCCACAGACCAGCCCAGCGCGTCCCAGTTTGGCGGAAAGGGAGACCTCTCGTTGGGGATTGTCAGTTCATAAGACTGAAAGCCTGACCGTGGACCATAGTGGGTAACTTGTTTGGAGAGTGCCACGCTCTTGCACGATAAAGATCCCTTTTGTAGATTTCGAAAAAGAGTAGGCTCATTGTAGCCGCTACAAAAGGCTAAATTCTATGACCCTACCCAATACTCCGTACTTTTCCAGTGGCAGTCAAAATTTTATTCCCTGTGTCCCATTCCACCCCTTTTTCAATATTGATGTATTGTTTGTTAACTTGTTCCCGTCCTGAATTTAGCAGAAATACTGCTCGCTAGACGTAAAGCAAACATGCAATCTCATGTTACTGTAACATAAACAATGTATTAAAATAAATATATTTCTGCGTTCTCGTCTCATATACTTTTACACAAATTAAATTGCTTAATTTGAACGCATAACTATATACTTTTCAACTTTTCGTTTTTTCAAGTGGATTCCGATAAATTATAGTGGGTTCCCTGGATTCCGGTAAAAATTGAGGATTCCGGTAAGTCGTGTCACAAGTGCCGTCGCTGCCGAACCATACAGATATTATATATATATAGTTATATATAAATGTTTTATAAACATATTTTATGGTAATGTATCGATGTTTATCATTATGATTATCACCACATTATCTTCATTTTTCAAAAATATTCGGTATAATCAGGGATTATTAAAAAGCTTAATACATAATCAGTAAATTTTTTCAGCTCTGATTTACATTGTTTATAACGCATTAAACTTGGTAACTTTTATTTGTACATTAACATGTGTTACGAGAGGTCACATATCAATATACATGTAATAAATAAATAATAAATAACAGGATGAACAAGTTGACAAGGATGTAAAGACATACAAATTTACAATATTAAGTTGAGTTTCTTTACAAAATACGATATATTTGTTAATAGATAAACGTTACATAGTGAAAGCATAGTACCCATTTTGTTTACATTTGGATTCCTATTAAGTACCTTGGTATGTATTTATGCATAAGTTCAGTTACAATTTCGTTTGTGCAATTAAAGAAGTAGTGATATTCGTCACCTATTCCATCTCTGCACAATTTGCAAGTTCTTTCGACTCTTGGAATATTATACCACCGACCAGTTTCTATTGATAGTTTACAGTTTGAAGTTCTTTTCTTTGATATATGCAGTTTCGGATAATCGGGTTAAGTATTTTCGAAACCAAAGTCTTTTTTGAAGAGAGAGAGTAAAATTTACCCCTTAAAGATTTTTCCATATCGGATAACCACCTCTGAATAAACTGGTCACGAAGCCTTTCAAGCAATTCTGGTTTCAAAGTACAAAAATCGATAGCGAATTGGTTGGCAAAAATATATCCTAGACCTACGCTATCGAAAATAGATTTTATTTGTGACGTCCATTTAAACTTGCATTCATTGTTCGCTTCTAAATTAAACATAAGTCTATAGAAAATGCTACTGAGTTTATTCTCACTCTGAAGTAATTTGCACCCATCTTCGCTAGCCAAGGGTTACGATCCGATACTCTTTTCGCTAGCCAAGGGTTACGATCCGATACTCTTATCTTCAAGATAAGAGTATCGGATCGTAACCCTTGGCTAGCGAAGATGATTTGCACCAGAATGACACCATTCTCAGTTTCACTCTGATATCTAACGGATACCTAACAAGTTCCCCATAGACCATGAAGTTTGGGGTCGATAATCTCAGATGAAGTGTCCTTTTGCAAAACTGCAGGTGTACTTTTTCTATTAACTTAAAATTTTGAAACCCCAGATCTCTGAACTATATAACAAAATTGGTTCAACGAGAGAATCAAATAATTTTATCTGAATATCTAGTGGTATATTTTGATTAAGGGTTTTTCTGTATATTGAAAATAAGGACTTCTGGGCTTGTTCAACTAATTTTGTTCTGGCATCGGAGAAATTTCCATTATATTTAAAAACTATACCAAGGTATGTTATAGAATATACAATTTCCAACTTTACCTCATTCATCGTAAAAATATCCTTTCTTGGCATTTTCTTTCACTGAAAATAATAACCTTAATTTTTTCTACATTTACAGACAATTTCCATAATTCTCAATAATTTTGAAATATATCTAGAGCTTTTTGCATTCATTCCTTAGTTTCAGAGAAAATGACCGTATCGTAAGCATAAAGTAAAATAAAAATTTCAATTCAGTACTGTAGTGTCTTTTAGATTTTTTCCTTCGTCATTTCGAGTGGAGTAACATTAAACTGCTGAAGGTATCTTTCTAGATCGTTCAAAAAATTGAAAACAAAAAAGGTGACAAATTATCCCCTTGGCGCACACCCTTCATACACGCAAAAAATCAGATTTTTCATTGTTATGCATTACACAAGATTTAATGTTATCGTACATATTGTAAATAAATCGGAAACACTTTCCCTTTATACCATATTGATTAAGTTTTTGCCATAATCCAGTTCGCCAATATAGAGAAATCAAGGCATGCATAGCAAAAATATTATCAGTGGTAGAGAAACCCTTTCGGAAGCCAGCTTGACACTGTGAAATTATGTCAAACTCATTCGACAAAAAGGTTAATCTCTTATTGACGTATTAAACGATTTTATATTTACAGTAAAGTTCATAACTTACTTACAGATTAGTGTTAGTGTAATGTCATTCCTTATCTTCTGTTTAAGTAATTAATTTGTTGATAAAGTCAATTTGAGCGACCCTAAATCTGTACGGCAGATCGCGGGATGATTTCATTTTAATATTTAATGACAAGTTTATTCCCATTACTTTGATAGTACTACTTCCACGCAAATGAAGAAGAAAAACGTAATGTTATAAAACATACTTTTTTAATAATTCACACATTTTCATTTTTCGTTGTTTTAAAAAAATATTTTTAAAGTATTATTTCTAAAAATTATATAACCTTGGTATTTTATTTAACATTATTTTATTTTATGTAGTTCGTACTCTTTATGACATTTAAATTAAAAAATATATATATTATTTAAAATTATTATTATAAGTTTGAGCATGCAATTTACACCAAAATTTCAAATATAGACACAAATACACAAATTTAAAGTATTTTAAAATTGTATTTGTCAAAAAAAGTAATATTTCATACGCAAGTAATGTCGTTGATGTATATATCTGAAAGAAGTCATTAAATAAATATTTAACTTACCAGAAACTTTTGCACTGTTTGTCGGAGGCTTCTAAAGCAGAATAATGATTTGCGATTTCAAACCATTCCTACCTTATGGGTCACGAGAGAGTTTAATCAACAACAATTTATTTTTGACATTATTTAAAGTTATTTTTATGAACTGTGAACGTTTTGAAGTAATAATATATTCCTAATTAGCTTTACATCCATAATAATGGCGTTGGTAACGATAAAATAAAAGCGGATTTATTGCCGATGTCCCACTTAATACAATTTTACAGTTCTGACTGTCCCACACTAAACAAATTATATTGAATAACACAATGTAATTACTGTTTAATTTTCAATATTAAATCAAAATAAATTTTATTGCATGACATACTTGTAGTTTTCTATAAAATAGTTGTATTAAAAAACCTTTGAAAAAATCTTTCTGTAAAAAATATGACAACATTTCTATTTCAAATACATTATTAGAGTTGTTTTATTTATTTATTTATTTATTTATTTATTTATTTATTTATTTATTTATTTATTTATTTATTTATTTATTTATTTATTTATTTATTTATTTATTCATTTATTCATTCATTCATTCATTCATTCATTCATTCATTCATTCATTCATTCATTCATTCATTCATTCATTCATTCAATGATGTAACTTGTCTTTATTAATGTATCTTCCCATTTATCAAACTTATGAAAATTAGATGGCTCCATTTATCCAACTTGTATTTATCTTACCCGTTTGTAAGGTGTTATTTGAACAGTGCAAGGTAATTTGTTTCATTCAATTAGAATTTTGGGCATAAAAATGTACGAAAATTATTTATTTTAAATTAAAAAGATGTTTCTAATGAATATTTTGAAGTTTTGAAACCTATAATCAAAATGTGGGGTTTTTACTGTTGTTAATACGTTTTCATGAACGCTAAAAAATTTACACAATGTAAACATTCCATAGTAAGCATGGTTTACATTACATTTATACGCAGTATCCAACATTGTAAAGCTTGGTTAAAGTTGTTTTTCATTGCAAGCTCTAATTGATATATATACTGCACTAATTATATTTCTATTTGGATTATACTATAGTCTATTGATGTACAAGTACTTTTATGCTGCTTATTTAATACAGATTTTTAATGCTTTAATTGATTTTTTGTATTAAAGAACTCATAGATTTATAAACTCATAGGATAGTATTACTAGGGTTATCATTTCTGCACAGAGTTAGGTAATCCTTAAATACGATGAGACAGAATACATGTGTGGATTGTACACTTGTATTATATATGTCTACGATATATGTTTTAGCATTTCAGAAATACTTTAAGATGGGAACACAATTTCTGCAATTTAGAGAGCTACTATAATTATATCTGCTTTTATTGTAAAAAGATGCAACACAAAAATATGAAATAACACTGTATTAAATGGATGATGAAAATATCCATTTCACAGTTTATCATTGCAAACGGTTGAAATTATCTCGCTCCAAAATTCAGCCATTTTTTCATTTGTTTTTAATTGCGTTTGAATTTTTTCATCCGCGTATAAACTTTTACCTGTAGTACATTTTTTCCAAAAGTTGAATAAATGGGGAAGACAGGTAATACAGGGACTTAATTTTGTTATTAAATCCACACACTTCTGCGCCGTAGAATCGGTTTTACAATTTTATTAAATAAGCCATTTGACAGTCAATATATAATTTATGTAAACGGTCTCTTTTCACTTTGTACATTCGTTGCTTTTTTATGATAGAGGGATGAAATTAGCCTATTTATGAAAAAATATATCGCAATATTGAAATGTCGTTTAAAGCCTTCCTAAAATTAAGAAGTTTTGGACTTTGAAATAATAAATATAATTATTGGAATGAAACATGTATGTTGGCATGCTATAGAGTTAAACTTTTCTCTTTTTATTTCATTTGAAATGAAAGTAAAAAAAAATTACGTAGGTCATAATTTGGAAACGAAGGATAAAACTATTTGTCTAAAATTAGGTATGTATTTCGTCAAAATCTGAAAATTAGCGATTGATACAACCTATGTGATACAAAACCTTGTATCATCTATCTATGTGATACAAGATGTACTTTTGTCAGAACTACTTCTTGACGTCACAATAAATGATATAACCAATGATTCGGGAATGACTTTCATTCTATGAATGAGATATGACGTCATAATACGTGTGACGTTAACGCCTATGTTGCTTCGTTGAACGTTAAATCTAAAATTTTAAACATTCAGTTTTGTTCGGCCCTTTTTATAGTTCTTAATTTTAGATAAACTTATTACATACATTTAAGTGTAGGTACAACTACCTGTATCACGTCTCGAAAGTTGCATACATTCCGCATCACAACAAGTCCCTACGCGTCTCGTATTGATACGACTGTACACGGCTGTATGGACGTGATACATGTAGTTGTATGTAATGTGTATTTTCAATGTATGAAATATCATATATTGGCGTATTTTTTCGCAAAAAGTTACTTTTATGTGTATTTAGAATGCTTTAAATCATACAGAGACAAATTATGTTTTTAAAACAGGTATGTTATAAATAAAATATCTAAATCAGTTTAAAATACAGTAGAAAAGGGAGAAAAAGATAATTCTCTTTATAAAAAAAGGAAGTCATCGAAGATATTTTTATGTAATTAAATATTTAAACATTTAGAGACTATACATGCAAATGAATCGAAGTCCTTAAAAATAAGATTAGAAAGTAAATGAGATTTTGTAAAATGTATAATAATATTTTTCCTGATGGCAAAACGAAATACAATTTTTCATCATCAATAAGAGCCATCAAAGTTGTCATTTAAAAAAAAAGACAGAAAGAAAATGTCTGGCCCCCGTGGCGTAACGAACTCTTAGTCATGTTACAGATAAGCTACACGTGCATGTTAATTAATACTAATTTCCACAGCTGGAGATCTTTGAATCAGGGTTATTACTCGCCACATAAAATAAATTGATTAACAATATGGTATCTGTAACATTTCTAAATTGTTATATTTCAAAGCATGCATGTATGTAAACTTCAAACGAGATTTTAAAGCACGTGAGCACCATTAATCCTGATATAATCGCTGGAATATTAGAATCCGGTCAGTGACAATACATGGCCTCATTGTGTGTCCTCTCTAGTGTTCATATACCTGTTGAATGAAGCCAAGGTGAATTAAGGTATATTTACAGTTCTGTGAGAATAAATTTTCCACTCAACAGAAAAGTAAAACCTCTATTAACCGACCAATTAAAACAAGTCTATTGTGGATGGATAATCTGCAAATATATTAAATATGAAAGAATCGTGTAACCAGTTCTGTACTAATAAAATACGTTGTTTGTTTTCATTGAGTTAGTTAAACGCCGCCTTAATAACTTTTTAGCTCTATCATGACATCAAGATTTTTTGCGGGCGGAAACTGACAACAATGTCTCAATAAAAGTTAAACAGTTTTGTGGCCTAAGGAGATTATAAGCATGTAAAAATACTTTCAGTTTAGTATGTGTAGAACTGTGTGGTATTTTTATTACAATATGACTTTATTAGTCATACTGGTAATAATAAAAAATTGTGGTTAATTTTTCATAAGCAGTGTTTTTATAAGCATGTTAGTCAGTGTGTAACTAGAATCTTGTCTTGCTGATCTTCTAAGAAAAAACTGTTTTTAAAAGTCTAATTAGAAAGTAATTGAAGCAAGTATTTGTATCGCCGTATGATATAGATTACTCCAACATCTGAAGATGTCCCACAGAAGGCAATAGATGTTACCACATAAATCATTTTTTCGCTTACATCCTCGTATGAAAAACTAGTATCAGCTGTATTACAATAATTCAAACACCAAATATAAAAAAAACATCTAAATTTAATAAGAGTGGAGTTCAGTAGGTCCAAAACCTATATCATTAATACTTAGGCCTAATGCTATTGAAATGCGTGTGAAGTCCTGGCACGGGAATAAATGTAATAGTATCACTATATTTTTACTTTATTTGTACCCGCATAAATCGAACAACAGAAGTTGGGCTAAGTATTCGTGATATAGGTTAATGACCTACTGAATTTTCCTCTTACTTTTATCTTCTTTTTATTTCACTCAATTCAGACCCGAATAACTTGAACGCCGGACGTTGGCTGAAGTATTCATGATATACTAGTAGATTATGCAGTTACTTAACTCCCCTCTTAATTTATCCTCGGCCCATGACGATTAAAACGTGAGCGAAGTCCCAGCAGGAAAATAAATGTTTACCTTATCGGTCATTTTTAATTCAGTTAATTCAGACCTGGATAACTCAAAAACCGGAAGTTGGCTCAAGTATTAACAATATAGGTTAGGGACCTACTAAAGTCCCCTCTTAATTTACAGTAGGTCTTTGGCGTTTGAAAGGGGTGTGAAATCGTAGCACGGAAATAAATGTCAACATAAATGTCAGTTTTCACTTATTTTTTACCCTTTTAACTCGAACACCGAAGTTTGCCACAGTTTTCGCAATATAGATTAGGGACCTACTGAACGCCACTCTTTTAGTTACTATAGGCCCAAGGCGAATAAAGTGGTGTTAAGTCCTACACGGGAATAAATGTCACTATACGAATCATTTTTCACTTCATTCAGACTCGGAAAACTCGAACACTGTGAGTTGGCCCAAGTATTCATGATATATTTCAATGATCTACAGAACTCCTATATTCTTAAACCCTAAACCTATGGCTATTGAAAGGGTGTGCCGTCCCAGCAGGTTAAGAGATTTTTACCTTATCGGTCATTTTTCACTTAATTCATACCCGGATAACTCGAACAATAGAAATTGGCCTAAGTATTCACGATTTAGATTTAGGACCTACTGAACTCACCTCTTAATTGCTCCTTGCCCCATGGCGATTGAAAGGGGTGCGGAGTTCCAGAATGAGAAGATATTTTACCTCATCGGTAAATTTCACTTAATTCAGATCCCGATAAGACGAACGCTGAAAGTTGGCCCAAGTATTCATGATATAGGTTAATGACCTACTAAAGTCTTCTCTCAATTTACAGTAGACCCATGGCGATTGAAAGGGGTGTGAAGTCTTAGCACGGGAATAAATGTCAACATACAAGTCATTTTTGACGTAATTCAGACTCCGATATCTCGAACACTGGAAGTTGGCCCAAGTATTCATGACATAGGTTATTGACCTACTAATGTCTTCTCTCATTTTACAGTAGACCCATGGCGATTCAAAGGGGTGTGAAGTCTTAGCACGGGAATAAATGTCAACAAAAAAGTCATTTTTGACGTAATTCTGACCCGGATATCTCGAACACCGGAAGTTGGCCCAAGTATTCATGACATAGGTTATTGACCTACTAATGTCTTCTCTCATTTTACAGTAGACCCATGCCGATTGAAAGGGGTGTGAAGTCTTAGCACGGGAATAAATGTCAACATACAAGTCATTTTTGACTTAATTCTGACCCCGATATCTCGAACACCGAAAGTTGGCACAAGTATTCATGATATAGATTAATGGACTACTAAAGTCTTCTCTCATTTTACAGTAGACCCATGGCGATTGAAAGGGGTGTGAAGTCTTAGCACGGGAATAAATGTCAACATACAAGTCATTTTTGACGTAGTTCAGACCCCGATATCTCGAACACCGGAAGTTGGCCCAACTATTCATGGCATAGGTTATTGACCTATTAATGTCTTCTCTCATTTTACAGTAGACCCATGGCGATTGAAAGGGGTGTGAAGTCTTAGCACGGGAATAAATGTCAACATACGAGTCATTTTTCACGTAATTTAGACCCCGATATCTCGAACACTGGAAGTTGGCCCAAGTATTCATGATATAGGTTATTGACCTACTAAAGACCTCTCTCATTTCTATGTAGACCCATGGCGATTGAAAGGGGTGTGAAGTCCTAGCATGGGAATAAATGTCAACAAAAAAGTCATTTTTGACGTAATTCAGACCCCGATATCTCGAACACCGGAAGTTGGCCCAAGTATTCATGACATAGGTTATTGACCTACTAATGTCTTCTCTCATTTTACAGTAGACCCATGGCGATTGAAAGGGGTGTGAAGTCTAAGCACGGGAATAAATGTCAACATACGAGTCATTTTTCACGTAATTCAGACCCCGATATCTCTAACACCGGAAGTTGGCCCAAGTATTCATGACATAGGTTATTGACCTACTAATGTCTTCTCTCATTTTACAGTAGACTCATGGCGATTAAAAGGGGTGTGAAGTCTTAGCACGGGAATAAATGTCAACATACAAGTCATTTTTGACGTAATTCAGACCCCGATATCTCGAACACCGGAAGTTGGCCCAAGTATTCATGACATAGGTTATTGACCTACTAATGTCTTCTCTCATTTTACAGTAGACCCATGGCGATTGAAAGGGGCGGGAAGTCTTAGCACGGGAATAAATGTCAACAAGAAAGTCTTATTTCACGTAATTCAGACCCCGATATCTCGAACACCGGAAGTTGGCCCAAGTATTCATGACATAGGCTATTGACCTACTAATGTCTTCTCTCATTTTACAGTAGACCCATGGCGATTGAAAGGGGTGTGAAGACATTCCCTGGGAATAAATGTCAACATACGAGTCATTTTTCACGTAATTCAGACTCCGATATCTCGAACACCGGAAGTTGGCCCAAGTATTCATGACATAGGTTATTGACCTATGAAAATTAGCGATTGATACAACCTATGTGATACAAAACCTTGTATCATCTATCTATGTGATACAAGATGTACTTTTGTCAGAACTACTTCTTGACGTCACAATAAATGATATAACCAATGATTCGGGAATGACTTTCATTCTATGAATGAGATATGACGTCATAATACGTGTGACGTTAACGCCTATGTTGCTTCGTTGAACGTTAAATCTAAAATTTTAAACATTCAGTTTTGTTCGGCCCTTTTTATAGTTCTTAATTTTAGATAAACTTATTACATACATTTAAGTGTAGGTACAACTACCTGTATCACGTCTCGAAAGTTGCATACATTCCGCATCACAACAAGTCCCTACGCGTCTCGTATTGATACGACTGTACACGGCTGTATGGACGTGATACATGTAGTTGTATGTAATGTGTATTTTCAATGTATGAAATATCATATATTGGCGTATTTTTTCGCAAAAAGTTACTTTTATGTGTATTTAGAATGCTTTAAATCATACAGAGACAAATTATGTTTTTAAAACAGGTATGTTATAAATAAAATATCTAAATCAGTTTAAAATACAGTAGAAAAGGGAGAAAAAGATAATTCTCTTTATAAAAAAAGGAAGTCATCGAAGATATTTTTATGTAATTAAATATTTAAACATTTAGAGACTATACATGCAAATGAATCGAAGTCCTTAAAAATAAGATTAGAAAGTAAATGAGATTTTGTAAAATGTATAATAATATTTTTCCTGATGGCAAAACGAAATACAATTTTTCATCATCAATAAGAGCCATCAAAGTTGTCATTTAAAAAAAAAAGACAGAAAGAAAATGTCTGGCCCCCGTGGCGTAACGAACTCTTAGTCATGTTACAGATAAGCTACACGTGCATGTTAATTAATACTAATTTCCACAGCTGGAGATCTTTGAATCAGGGTTATTACTCGCCACATAAAATAAATTGATTAACAATATGGTATCTGTAACATTTCTAAATTGTTATATTTCAAAGCATGCATGTATGTAAACTTCAAACGAGATTTTAAAGCACGTGAGCACCATTAATCCTGATATAATCGCTGGAATATTAGAATCCGGTCAGTGACAATACATGGCCTCATTGTGTGTCCTCTCTAGTGTTCATATACCTGTTGAATGAAGCCAAGGTGAATTAAGGTATATTTACAGTTCTGTGAGAATAAATTTTCCACTCAACAGAAAAGTAAAACCTCTATTAACCGACCAATTAAAACAAGTCTATTGTGGATGGATAATCTGCAAATATATTAAATATGAAAGAATCGTGTAACCAGTTCTGTACTAATAAAATACGTTGTTTGTTTTCATTGAGTTAGTTAAACGCCGCCTTAATAACTTTTTAGCTCTATCATGACATCAAGATTTTTTGCGGGCGGAAACTGACAACAATGTCTCAATAAAAGTTAAACAGTTTTGTGGCCTAAGGAGATTATAAGCATGTAAAAATACTTTCAGTTTAGTATGTGTAGAACTGTGTGGTATTTTTATTACAATATGACTTTATTAGTCATACTGGTAATAATAAAAAATTGTGGTTAATTTTTCATAAGCAGTGTTTTTATAAGCATGTTAGTCAGTGTGTAACTAGAATCTTGTCTTGCTGATCTTCTAAGAAAAAACTGTTTTTAAAAGTCTAATTAGAAAGTAATTGAAGCAAGTATTTGTATCGCCGTATGATATAGATTACTCCAACATCTGAAGATGTCCCACAGAAGGCAATAGATGTTACCACATAAATCATTTTTTCGCTTACATCCTCGTATGAAAAACTAGTATCAGCTGTATTACAATAATTCAAACACCAAATATAAAAAAAACATCTAAATTTAATAAGAGTGGAGTTCAGTAGGTCCAAAACCTATATCATTAATACTTAGGCCTAATGCTATTGAAATGCGTGTGAAGTCCTGGCACGGGAATAAATGTAATAGTATCACTATATTTTTACTTTATTTGTACCCGCATAAATCGAACAACAGAAGTTGGGCTAAGTATTCGTGATATAGGTTAATGACCTACTGAATTTTCCTCTTACTTTTATCTTCTTTTTATTTCACTCAATTCAGACCCGAATAACTTGAACGCCGGACGTTGGCTGAAGTATTCATGATATACTAGTAGATTATGCAGTTACTTAACTCCCCTCTTAATTTATCCTCGGCCCATGACGATTAAAACGTGAGCGAAGTCCCAGCAGGAAAATAAATGTTTACCTTATCGGTCATTTTTAATTCAGTTAATTCAGACCTGGATAACTCAAAAACCGGAAGTTGGCTCAAGTATTAACAATATAGGTTAGGGACCTACTAAAGTCCCCTCTTAATTTACAGTAGGTCTTTGGCGTTTGAAAGGGGTGTGAAATCGTAGCACGGAAATAAATGTCAACATAAATGTCAGTTTTCACTTATTTTTTACCCTTTTAACTCGAACACCGAAGTTTGCCACAGTTTTCGCAATATAGATTAGGGACCTACTGAACGCCACTCTTTTAGTTACTATAGGCCCAAGGCGAATAAAGTGGTGTTAAGTCCTACACGGGAATAAATGTCACTATACGAATCATTTTTCACTTCATTCAGACTCGGAAAACTCGAACACTGTGAGTTGGCCCAAGTATTCATGATATATTTCAATGATCTACAGAACTCCTATATTCTTAAACCCTAAACCTATGGCTATTGAAAGGGTGTGCCGTCCCAGCAGGTTAAGAGATTTTTACCTTATCGGTCATTTTTCACTTAATTCATACCCGGATAACTCGAACAATAGAAATTGGCCTAAGTATTCACGATTTAGATTTAGGACCTACTGAACTCACCTCTTAATTGCTCCTTGCCCCATGGCGATTGAAAGGGGTGCGAAGTTCCAGAATGAGAAGATATTTTACCTCATCGGTAAATTTCACTTAATTCAGATCCCGATAAGACGAACGCTGAAAGTTGGCCCAAGTATTCATGATATAGGTTAATGACCTACTAAAGTCTTCTCTCAATTTACAGTAGACCCATGGCGATTGAAAGGGGTGTGAAGTCTTAGCACGGGAATAAATGTCAACATACAAGTCATTTTTGACGTAATTCAGACTCCGATATCTCGAACACTGGAAGTTGGCCCAAGTATTCATGACATAGGTTATTGACCTACTAATGTCTTCTCTCATTTTACAGTAGACCCATGGCGATTCAAAGGGGTGTGAAGTCTTAGCACGGGAATAAATGTCAACAAAAAAGTCATTTTTGACGTAATTCTGACCCGGATATCTCGAACACCGGAAGTTGGCCCAAGTATTCATGACATAGGTTATTGACCTACTAATGTCTTCTCTCATTTTACAGTAGACCCATGCCGATTGAAAGGGGTGTGAAGTCTTAGCACGGGAATAAATGTCAACATACAAGTCATTTTTGACTTAATTCTGACCCCGATATCTCGAACACCGAAAGTTGGCACAAGTATTCATGATATAGATTAATGGACTACTAAAGTCTTCTCTCATTTTACAGTAGACCCATGGCGATTGAAAGGGGTGTGAAGTCTTAGCACGGGAATAAATGTCAACATACAAGTCATTTTTGACGTAGTTCAGACCCCGATATCTCGAACACCGGAAGTTGGCCCAACTATTCATGGCATAGGTTATTGACCTATTAATGTCTTCTCTCATTTTACAGTAGACCCATGGCGATTGAAAGGGGTGTGAAGTCTTAGCACGGGAATAAATGTCAACATACGAGTCATTTTTCACGTAATTTAGACCCCGATATCTCGAACACTGGAAGTTGGCCCAAGTATTCATGATATAGGTTATTGACCTACTAAAGACCTCTCTCATTTCTATGTAGACCCATGGCGATTGAAAGGGGTGTGAAGTCCTAGCATGGGAATAAATGTCAACAAAAAAGTCATTTTTGACGTTATTCAGACCCCGATATCTCGAACACCGGAAGTTGGCCCAAGTATTCATGACATAGGTTATTGACCTACTAATGTCTTCTCTCATTTTACAGTAGACCCATGGCGATTGAAAGGGGTGTGAAGTCTAAGCACGGGAATAAATGTCAACATACGAGTCATTTTTCACGTAATTCAGACCCCGATATCTCTAACACCGGAAGTTGGCCCAAGTATTCATGACATAGGTTATTGACCTACTAATGTCTTCTCTCATTTTACAGTAGACTCATGGCGATTAAAAGGGGTGTGAAGTCTTAGCACGGGAATAAATGTCAACATACAAGTCATTTTTGACGTAATTCAGACCCCGATATCTCGAACACCGGAAGTTGGCCCAAGTATTCATGACATAGGTTATTGACCTACTAATGTCTTCTCTCATTTTACAGTAGACCCATGGCGATTGAAAGGGGCGGGAAGTCTTAGCACGGGAATAAATGTCAACAAGAAAGTCTTATTTCACGTAATTCAGACCCCGATATCTCGAACACCGGAAGTTGGCCCAAGTATTCATGACATAGGCTATTGACCTACTAATGTCTTCTCTCATTTTACAGTAGACCCATGGCGATTGAAAGGGGTGTGAAGACATTCCCTGGGAATAAATGTCAACATACGAGTCATTTTTCACGTAATTCAGACTCCGATATCTCGAACACCGGAAGTTGGCCCAAGTATTCATGACATAGGTTATTGACCTATTAATGTCTTCTCTCATTTTACAGTAGACCCATGGCGAACAAAAGGGGTGTGAAGTCTTAGCACGGGAATAAATATCAACATACAAGTCATTTTTGACGTAATTCAGACCCCGATATCTCGAACACTGGAAGTTGGCCCAAGTATTCATGATATAGGTTAATGACCTACTAAAGACCTCTCTCATTTCTAAGTAGACCCATGGCGATTGAAAGGGGTGTGAAGTCCTAGCATGGGAATAAATGTCAACATACAAGTCATTTTTGACGTAATTCTGACCCCGATATCTCGAACACCGAAAGTTGGCCCAAGTATTCATGACATAGGTTATTGACCTACTAATGTCTTCTCTCATTTTACAGTAGACACATGGCGATTGAAAGGGGTGTGAAGTCTTAGCACGGGAATAAATGTCAACATACAAGTCATTTTTGACTTAATTCAGACCCCGATATCTCGAACACCGAAAGTTGGCCCAAGTATTCATGACATAGGTTATTGACCTAATAATGTCTTCTCTCATTTAACAGTAGACCCATGGCGATTGAAAGGGGTGTGAAGTCTTAGCACGGGAATAAATGTCAACAAAAAAGTCATTTTTGACGTAATTCTGACCCCGATATCTCGAACACCGAAAGTTGGCCCAAGTACCCATGACATAGGTTAAAGACCTACTAAAGACCTCTCTCACTTCACAGTACACCCATGGCGATTGAAAGGGCTGTGAAGTCCTAGCATGGGAATAAATGTCAACAAAAAAGTCTTTTTTCACGTAATTCAGACCCCGATATCTCGAACACCGGAAGTTGGCCCAAGTATTCATGACATAGGCTATTGACCTACTAATGTCTTCTCTCATTTTACAGTAGACCCATGGCGATTAAAAGGAGTTTGAAGTCTTAGCACGGGAATAAATGTCAACATACAAGTCATTTTTGACGTAATTCAGACCCCGATATCTCGAACACCGGAAGTTGGCCCAAGTATTCATGACATAGGTTATTGACCTACTAATGTCTTCTCTCATTTTACAGTAGACCCATGGCGATTGAAAGGGGCGGGAAGTCTTAGCACGGGAAGAAATGTCAACATACAAGTCATTTTTGACGTAATTCTGACCCCGATATCTCGAACACCGAAAGTTGGCCCAAGTATTCATGACATAGGTTATTGACCTACTAATGTCTTCTCTCATTTTACAGTAGACACATGGCGATTGAAAGGGGTGTGAAGTCTTAGCACGGGAATAAATGTCAACATACAAGTCATTTTTGACTTAATTCAGACCCCGATATCTCGAACACCGAAAGTTGGCCCAAGTATTCATGACATAGGTTATTGACCTAATAATGTCTTCTCTCATTTAACAGTAGACCCATGGCGATTGAAAGGGGTGTGAAGTCTTAGCACGGGAATAAATGTCAACAAAAAAGTCAGTTTTGACGTAATTCTGACCCCGATATCTCGAACACCGAAAGTTGGCCCAAGTACCCATGACATAGGTTAAAGACCTACTAAAGACCTCTCTCACTTCACAGTACACCCATGGCGATTGAAAGGGCTGTGAAGTCCTAGCATGGGAATAAATGTCAACAAAAAAGTCTTTTTTCACGTAATTCAGACCCCGATATCTCGAACACCGGAAGTTGGCCCAAGTATTCATGACATAGGCTATTGACCTACTAATGTCTTCTCTCATTTTACAGTAGACCCATGGCGATTAAAAGGAGTTTGAAGTCTTAGCACGGGAATAAATGTCAACATACAAGTCATTTTTGACGTAATTCAGACCCCGATATCTCGAACACCGGAAGTTGGCCCAAGTATTCATGACATAGGTTATTGACCTACTAATGTCTTCTCTCATTTTACAGTAGACCCATGGCGATTGAAAGGGGCGGGAAGTCTTAGCACGGGAAGAAATGTCAACATACAAGTCATTTTTGACGTAATTCTGACCCCGATATCTCGAACACCGAAAGTTGGCCCAAGTATTCATGACATAGGTTATTGACCTACTAATGTCTTCTCTCATTTTACAGTAGACACATGGCGATTGAAAGGGGTGTGAAGTCTTAGCACGGGAATAAATGTCAACATACAAGTCATTTTTGACTTAATTCAGACCCCGATATCTCGAACACCGAAAGTTGGCCCAAGTATTCATGACATAGGTTATTGACCTAATAATGTCTTCTCTCATTTAACAGTAGACCCATGGCGATTGAAAGGGGTGTGAAGTCTTAGCACGGGAATAAATGTCAACAAAAAAGTCATTTTTGACGTAATTCTGACCCCGATATCTCGAACACCGAAAGTTGGCCCAAGTACCCATGACATAGGTTAAAGACCTACTAAAGACCTCTCTCACTTCACAGTACACCCATGGCGATTGAAAGGGCTGTGAAGTCCTAGCATGGGAATAAATGTCAACAAAAAAGTCTTTTTTCACGTAATTCAGACCCCGATATCTCGAACACCGGAAGTTGGCCCAAGTATTCATGACATAGGCTATTGACCTACTAATGTCTTCTCTCATTTTACAGTAGACCCATGGCGATTGAAAGGGGTGTGAAGACATTCCCTGGGAATAAATGTCAACATACGAGTCATTTTTCACGTAATTCAGACTCCGATATCTCGAACACTGGAAGTTGGCCCAAGTATTCATGACATAGGTTATTGACCTATTAATGTCTTCTCTCATTTTACAGTAGACCCATGGCGAACAAAAGGGTGTGAAGTCTTAGCACGGGAATAAATATCAACATACAAGTCATTTTTGACGTAATTCAGACCCCGATATCTCGAACACCGGAAGTTGGCCCAAGTATTCATGGCATAGGTTATTGACCTATTAATGTCTTCCCTCATTTTACAGTAGACCTATGGCGATTGAAAGGGGTGTGAAGTCTTAGCACTTGAAAAAATGTCAACAAAAAAGTCTTTTTTTCACGTAATTCAGACCCCGATATCTCGAACACTGGAAGTTGGCCCAAGTATTCATGATATAGGTTAATGACCTACTAAAGACCTCTCTCATTTCTAAGTAGACCCATGGCGATTGAAATGGGTGTGAAGTCCTAGCATGGGAATAAATGTCAACAAAAAAGTCATGTTTGACGTAATTCAGACCCCGATATCTCGAACACTGGAAGTTGGCCCAAGTATTCATGATATAGGTTATTGACCTACTAAAGACCTCTCTCATTTCTATGTAGACCCATGGCGATTGAAAGGGGTGTGAAATCTTAGCACGGGAATAAATGTCAACATACGAGTCATTTTTCACGTAATTCAGACTCCGATATCTCGAACACCGGAAGTTGGCCCAAGTATTCATGATATAGGTTATTGACCTACTAATGTCTTCTCTCATTTTACAGTAGACCTATGGCGATTAAAAGGGGTGTGAAGTCTTAGCACGGGAATAAATGTCAACATACAAGTCATTTTTGACGTAATTCAGACCCCGATATCTCGAACACCGGAAGTTGGCCCAAGTATTCATGAGATAGGTTATTGACCTACTAATGTCTTCTCTCATTTTATAGTAGACCCATGGCGATTGAAAGGGGTGTGAAGTCTAAGCACGGGAATAAATGTCAACAAAAAAGTCATTTTTGACGTAATTCTGACCCCGATATCTCGAACACCGGAAGTTGGCCCAAGTATTCATGACATAGGTTATTGACATACTAATGTCTTCTCTCATTTTACAGTAGACCCATGGCGATTGAAAGGGGTGTGAAGTCTTAGCACGGGAATAAATGTCAACATACGAGTCATTTTTCACGTAATTCAGACTCCGATATCTCGAACACCGGAAGTTGGCCCAAGTATTCATGACATAGGTTATTGACCTACTAATGTCTTCTCTCATTGTACAGTAGACCCATGGCGATTGAAAGGGGTGTGAAGTCTTAGCACGGGAATAAATGTCAACATACGAGTCATTTTTGACGTAATTCAGACCCCGATATCTCGAACACTGGAAGTTGGCCCAAGTATTCATGATATAGGTTAATGACCTACTAAAGACCTCTCTCATTTCTAAGTAGACCCATGGCGATTGAAAGGGGTGTGAAGTCCTAGCATGGGAATAAATGTCAACAAAAAAGTCATTTTTGACGTAATTCAGACCCCGATATCTCGAACACCGGAAGTTGGCCCAAGTATTCATGACATAGGTTATTGACATACTAATGTCTTCTCTCATTTTACAGTAGACCCATGGCGATTGAAAGGGGTGTGAAGTCTTAGCACGGGAATAAATGTCAACATACGAGTCATTTTTCACGTAATTCAGACTCCGATATCTCGAACACCGGAAGTTGGCCCAAGTATTCATGACATAGGTTATTGACCTACTAATGTCTTCTCTCATTTTACAGTAGACCCATGGCGATTAAAAGGGGTGTGAAGTCTAAGCACGGGAATAAATGTCAACAAAAAAGTCATTTTTGAAGTAATTCTGACCCCGATATCTCGAACACCGGAAGTTGGCCCAAGTATTCATGACATAGTTTATTGACCTACTAATGTCTTCTCTCATTTTACAGTAGACCCATGGCGATTGAAAGGGGCGGGAAGTCTTAGCACGGGAATAAATGTCAACATACAAGTCATTTTTGACGTAATTCTGACCCCGATATCTCGAACACCGAAAGTTGGCCCAAGTATTCATGACATAGGTTATTGACCTACTAATGTCTTCTCTCATTTAACAGTAGACCCATGGCGATTGAAAGGGGTGTGAAGTCTTAGCACGGGAATAAATGTCAACAAAAAAGTCATTTTTGACGTAATTCTGACCCCGATATCTCGAACACCGGAAGTTGGCCCAAGTACCCATGACATAGGTTAAAGACCTACTAAAGACCTCTCTCACTTCACAGTACACCCATGGCGATTGAAAGGGCTGTGAAGTCCTAGCATGGGAATAAATGTCAACAAAAAAGTCTTTTTTCACGTAATTCAGACCCCGATATCTCGAACACCGGAAGTTGGCCCAAGTATTCATGACATAGACTATTGACCTACTAATGTCTTCTCTCATTTTACAGTAGACCCATGGCGATTGAAAGGGGTGTGAAGACATTCCCTGGGAATAAATGTCAACATACGAGTCATTTTTCACGTAATTCAGACTCCGATATCTCGAACACCGGAAGTTGGCCCAAGTATTCATGACATAGGTTATTGACCTATTAATGTCTTCTCTCATTTTACAGTAGACCCATGGCGAACAAAAGGGGTGTGACGTCTTAGCACGGGAATAAATATCAACATACAAGTCATTTTTGACGTAATTCAGACCCCGATATCTCGAACACTGGAAGTTGGCCCAAGTATTCATGACATAGGTTATTGACCTTCTAATGTCTTCTCTCATTTTATAGTAGACCCATGGCGATTGAAAGGTGTGTGAAGTCTTAGCACGGGAATAAATGTCAACAAAAAAGTCATTTTTGACGTAATTCTGACCCCGATATCTCGAACAGCGGAAGTTGGCCCAAGTATTCATGACATAGGTTAATGACCTACTAATGTCTTCTCTCATTTTACAGCAGACCCATGGCGATTGAAAGGGGTGTGAAGTCTTAGCACGGGAATAAATGTCAACATACCAGTCATTTTTGACGTAATTCAGACCCCGATATCTCGAACACCGAAAGTTGGCCCAAGTATTAATGACATAGGTTAAAGACCTACTAATGTCTTCTCTCATTTTACAGTAGACCCATGGCGATTGAAAGGGGTGTGAAGTTTTAGCACGGGAATAAATGTCAACAAAAAAGTCATTTTTGACGTAATTCAGGCCCCGATATCTCGAACACCGAAAGTTGGCCCAAGTATTCATGATATAGGTTATGGCCTACTAAAGACCTCTCTCATTTCTAAGTAGACCCATGGCGATTGAAAGGGGTGTGAAGTCTTAGCACGGTAATAAATGTCAACATACAAGTCATTTTTGACGTAATTCTGACCCCGATATCTCGAACACCGGAAGTTGGCCCAAGTATTCATGACATAGGCTATTGACCTACTAATGTCTTCTCTCATTTTACAGTAGACCCATGGCGATTGAAAGGGGTGTGAAGTCTTAGCACGGGAATAAATGTCAACATACAAGTCATTTTTGACGTAATTCAGACCCCGATATTTCGAACACCGGAAGTTGGCCCAAGTATTCATGATATAGGTTAATGACCTACTAGGGACTTCTCTCAATTTACAGTAGACCCATGGCGATTGAAAGGGATGTGAAGTCTTAGTACGGGAATAAAAGTCAACATACAAGTCATTTTTCACGTAATTCAGACTCCGATATCTCGAACACCGGAAGTTGGCCCAAGTATTCACGATATAGGTTAATGACCTACTAATGTCTTCTCTCATTTTACAGTAGACCCATGGCGATTGAAAGGGGTGTGAAGACATACCATGGGAATAAATGTC
Source organism: Limnoperna fortunei (assembly GCA_944474755.1). Lineage (NCBI taxonomy): Eukaryota > Metazoa > Mollusca > Bivalvia > Mytilida > Modiolidae > Limnoperna > Limnoperna fortunei. The sequence continues at coordinate 56,010,499 of OX104111.1, read as the reverse complement.
AACATGCAAGTCATTTTTCACGTAATTCAGACTCCGATATCTCGAACACCGGAAGTTGGCCCAAGTATTCATGATATAGGTTAATGACCTACTAAAGACCTCTCTCAATTCACAGTACACCCATGGCGATTGAAAGAGGTGTGAAGACCTAGCATGGGAATAAATGTCAACAAAAAAGTCATTTTTGACGTAATGCAGACCCCGATATCTCGAACACTGGAAGTTGGCCCAAGTATTCATGACATAGGCTATTGACCTACTAATGTCTTCTGTTATTTTACAGTAGACCTATGGCGATTGAAAGGGGTGTGAAGACCTACCATGGGAATAAATGTCAGCATACAAGTCATTTTTGACGTAATTCAGACTCTGATATCTCGAACAAAGGAAGTTGTCCCAAGTATTCATGACATAGGTTATTGACCTACTAATGTCTGCTCTCATTTAACAGTAGACTATGGCCATTGAAAGGGGTGTGAAGACCTAGCACGGGAATAAATGTCAACATACAAGTCATTTTTCACGTCATTCAGACCCCGATATCTCGAACACCGGAAGTTGGCCCAAGTACTCATGACATAGGTTAAAGACCTACTAAAGACCTCTCTCACTTCACAGTTCACCCATGGCGATTGAAAGGGGTGTGAAGTTTTAGCATGGGAATAAATGTAAACAAAAAAGTCTTTTTTCACGTAATTCAGACCCCGATATCTCGAACACCGGAAGTTGGCCCAAGTATTCATGACATAGGCTATTGACCTACTAATGTCTTCTCTCATTTTACAGTAGACCCATAGCGATTGAAAGAGGCGTGAAGACATTCCCTGGGAATAAATGTCAACATACAAGCCATTTTTCACGTAATTCAGACCCCGATATCTCGAACACTGGAAGTTGGCCCAAGTATTCATGGTATAGATTAAAAACCTACTAAAGTTCCCTCTTAATTTACAGTTGACCTATGGCGATTGAAAGGGGTGTGAAGTCTTAGCATGGGGATAAATGTCAACATACGAGTCATTTCTCACGTAATTCAGACCCGATATCTCGAGCACAGGAAGTTGACCCAGGTATTCATGATATAGGTTAATGATCTACTGAACTATCGTCGTATTAAACCCAAAGTCCATGACCATTGACTAGGGTGCTACGTCCCAGCAGGATAAGAGATATTACTTTATCGGTCATTTTCACTAAATTCCGATTGGAATAACTAGAAAACCAAAATAATCCCAAGTATTCACGATATAGATTATGGACCTTCCTGACTATTAATTGACTTTTAGGCTACGGAGATTGGAAAGGGTGTAAAGTCCTAGATGTGGAATAAAGGTCATCACTTAATTTAGACACAGAATACTCGAACTCAAAAACCAAATTGTGGTCCAACTATTTACCAGATGTGTTAAAGACCACTGTTCAATCTTAAAAATAGGTATTATTTACTAAAATCCTTGATGTAGAATTGTAGAATTATCCTATGAAACGTACTGTAACATAAGTAAATGGAATTAACGACATTTTCTTCTCTCTTGTACACTCCTCTTTATAATGGATAGCGGAATTGTTACATGTCTGATTCTAATAAATTTAAGTTCGTATGATTTCCGTTGTTTAAACTATACAAAAGTCGTTTAGTTAAGATATAAATGGAAAAAGAAAAAGAAAAGAAAGAAAAGAAAAAAGAAGAAAATACGGAATAATGTGATAGAAATACACCGGTCATTTTGAATGTAAAAGCGTGCGATGAGGCAAACACTAACATAATCCTTTACTTCAGAAAAAAAATTAATAATAAACTTAATTAATTTTATCTTTCAGCGCTGCATGTTTTTGTTTTTTTCTATTGTGACAATTGGCACTACTATTCTAAAAATGTAACAAAATAGGAAAAGAAATAGTCACTGTAAAGTCCGGTTTGCGAGTCGGGTGTCAAAAGAGAGATAACTCAAGTTAAAATTTAATTACTTTTGATACATTACTCGAACTCGCCCGAATGAATATTATCGCGGGCTGAATTATTGACGGATAGCGTTATTGCCGGCTAGCGGTATTGACGGCTAGAATTGCCGGCTAGCTTCACTCTGGTCAAAAGGGTAAGTAGTATTATACTCTGTAAAATTTACTTAGGTTAGAAATGGTAGAATTTTGTTAAGTCTTTAAGAAAATTCTAAACCCTCAAGGTAGCTTATGTTCGAAATAGTTGGCTAATTGATAGACACATAGTAACTGCCAAACAGTTTATCTACTTACTTTAATTCTGCAATTTTGTCTTTCTCTGTCTTTCGAGCGGCAAGACGATTGCACAGGGCAAAACGGTTACTAGTATACTGTTTTGGATTTTAACCTGCCAGTATTTATATTGTATTGGTTTATCACAAGATGACAAGGATTGCCAGTTTTCCTACCGCAGGTCGGGGGTTCTCTCCGGGTACTCCGGCTTCCTCCCCCAATAAAAACTGGACGCCATGAAATAGCTGAAAAATTGCTGAAAGTGGCGTTAAAACACCATTCAAACAAACAAACAAATTATCACAAGATTCGTTTGTAATGACCTTAAAATCGACAAGTTGTTTTTGGATTTATCTCCCTTATGCCACTTGTTTGTGGCAAACATACAATCAAAACCAATAAAATTATATGTGTGGTTTGAAAATTCAATATATGATAAGGTCCTATTTTATAACGTCCGAAAATATATCAATAGCGTGAGTTTTCAATCTCCGTCGGCAAACCTTTTTCCTTACTGTACCAAAGTTACACCCCGCCCCCTTCTTTTGGCATTTAATACAGGCAACTCCAAAGAGAATTTTTGAAGAGAGTTTTGTTATGAAGCGTAATCACAACTTTGATTTTGATACACAACAATCATTCTAAACAGACGAATTTGAACTATAGTGTTCGAATCTCTGATGAGATGTCGCATGTCTTCTATTACATCTTTATGGGCTTTGGGCAAAGATCGTTAGAACTTGAAACAAGATGTTGTGAACCTGTATGGATTTCTCTTTTAGCTTATTTGTACCATCAGTTGTTTTGTCGTTTAAATTTGTCTGTTTCTCGGCGGTACATCTGTTTGGCTTCAAAGTCTTGTATTATAAAAGACCGATAATCCATAAATCTGTTTGTTTTTGTTGAGACTGAACCGGACCTTTTCATGTTGATCAGGACTAGCTATATGTCTTGGTAGACTGTGATTGTTTAAATTCACTTATCAGATTTCTAAGTTCAGTTTTTGTTGCATAGTTATTATTGATATCTGGTTTCATAGTATTAATTGAGATGTTTGGATTTTCTAATTTATTTAGGTTCTCTTTTGTCATATTCAGACCAATTTTAACTTCAGATACTATCTGCTTAATTTCATCAACCTAAACTACATGTATAATTAGTGTGTTGTCACATCATTTTCTTTTTTTCTATTCTGTTGTTCAGTTTAATTATCTGCGTTTTCATGTGATCAATATCTGTCACTTTCTCAATTAAAGGCTCAAAGATGCCTGCATTTTGCTGTATCGAAGGTCGATTTCAACATATTTAGGCACAAGTAATTTTTCTTAGAAGATTTAGGCACAATTAATTTTTCTGAGAAGACTTAAGGTTTCGAATACTAAGTATCATCATTCTGATACGCTTGACTTGTAGATTGAGATTAATTTTTCTTTATCAGTATTTTCCATGGCTTTATTTACAGGATTAACTGTATCAATATTAGCAGATTGATCTAAAGTATCAATCATTGAACTCTTTCGTAATGTTTGTGGCCTTGCCTGTAATATTTGATAGCTCAATATTTAGATCCCAACCGGTGAAAATTCATGGGCGCAGCATAAATACAGACCCATACCACAGCAGTAATTTGTTCGGACTCCCTAAAAAATACATGTTCACCTTCTTGTTGCCAGATTCTAGCCATACGAAGGAATCTGTTTACCCATTTGATTAAGTTTATGATTGAGGTGACGAAACCTTGCATGGCTAGATTAAATCCACAACCTTGATAGCCGATACATATCGTAATATATTATTAGTGTGTTGCCAGATAGGCTATTTAAGATAATCAGCATAGTGTAGGTATATTACCAGTTAACTACGGGTCATATATATACCTGTTTATTTACGCAATTACGGAACACTGGGTTACATCGTGTCACATTATTTCAACAAAAGGCAAATTTTAATTGCAAGGGACTTCGCACAACGAAGAAAGAAATTACCAGAATAATTATTTTGGAATGTATTTAAAGGATTATAAATAAGGTTTTCAAAGACCAAAGTTAAATAACATTTAAATGGAATGACAACGGAAAGGGGAAATTATCGCTTTTGTTTCAGTGATTTTCTGCTGTCCTTACTTTTAGTTTTGTCCGTTCGTTGTTTTTCTCCATATACGCCAGCACGCCATGGCGTGCACATTATAAATAATAATAATAATAAATAATAACAAAAATTAAACGTAGTCTTTTCCCGGTGCTCATCACCTTTAAGTGTGGATAAAATCAGTCTACATTCAAAATCGAATTGGTACCAAAGTGTGTGCAATAAAACCTAGACACTATGCACATACCAACAAAGCTGACCGCTGTGAAATTTTAGAGAATTCCCAATGTAAAAATTGATGAATTTAAGGCATGTTAAAAGGAGATCGAAATGCCCAGAACACAGGATTTTTCCTAGTTTTGAAGTATACCCACATAGCAAAGCGAAGTGGGACGTTACTCGGTTACTACCATATTCTTCTTTCTACAGTTTGTGCTGGCACTATATTTAGGGTCAGCTACACCCTGGCGTGGAATTACTTTTTCCCCATGTGAGGGGAAAATGCTGCAATAGTGAAAAATATTATGCCAACTTGATGACATGCACCATTTCAGAAAAAAGAAAATTTTTGAAAAAAGGGAAATATTTGTAGAGACAAATGTATGCTGGATAAGGTATTTTCTATAGGTTAATTTTTGTGAGTAAACTTAGTGCAATGGTAGATAAACAAACAAAATTTATCCTATACTGAATTCAATAATTACCCAGGGTCATGTTTTCGCCAAGTTTTTATCAATCCTTCTGTTTTTTATAGTACCATACACACTTGACTGAACATAGTGTTAATAGTGTATTAGAAATACACGTAAGGTGTTTTCGATGACTAATGTGACAATGTAACCTAACAATTTGGGGCTTTATAATGTAAAATACATCATTAATTGAACATGAGAGAAAGATCTGCATTGAATTTTATTTAAGTGACCTTCTTGTATTTCTTATGATTATTATTTTTCTTGTTCTCCCCAAATTTCCAAATGGGTTTGCCAGAAGGGGTTTCGACATATCATTTTGATACTTGGTACATTTAATCGCTTATACCAGGAGATGACCTGACTCACCCTGTGAGACTGTTCTATTTTTAGTAAGAGTTATCTGCCCCAACACCGAAAACTTTGTTAGCAGATAAACTGAAGTTTTCCGAGTGTAGGCCGACTTATAGCGATGATTTAACATGCACATTTTTTTTCTCAATCGACATCCGGTTTACACCGAAAACCGTAAATCCTAGAGACATGGGACCACCACCATTGATCCTAAGTGACATATATTACATTTAAAACTGTCAAGGTCAAGGGTCAAAAGTCAAGGTCAAAGGTCACCTTAGGTCTTGTTAGGTCTATATCTCATAAACCATAAAAGATAAAAGCAGACAATAAATACTCCTCTGATCAAGACCTTCATTTGGTACATTTGGCCTAAAGCTGTGCGATGAACCGTTGTCGAGTTATAGCCCTTGACGCGTTTCGGTTAATCGTTTTTTTTTTGGTTAAAACTTGAAAACAGTTAGAGATAATTTAGTAAACATATATGTTTAAAGTGATCAGTATGAAAAGAGCTTCAATTTGAGCCAAGGTCAAAGGTCATAGATCAAGGTCATACGATAGCAGCAAGGTGACCATTATAAAGTCCATAGCAACCATATATTTTATGAATCAGAATGATGTACTTTATTGAAATATGTCATGTAATTTCATGACCGGAAGTTGCATTTTGTCCCTAGCAACGGAATAAAAATCCTTAACAACCATAATTTTTTGGCTCGGGACCACATTCTTCACTCAAATTACTCATTTTCATGACTAGCAAGACACAAAATCCATTTCTTTTTTATGATTATTAAGGCTTTCCAACTTTTGAGTCAAAGGTCAAGGTCAACTGTGTTTCAGTACAGCTACATTTGATTTTTTGTCCCTTTCGATTCGCTATGTCGCAATGAAATTTTGTGTCCAGCATGGGGAAAACATGGGGAATTTATGGTTCACCCTGCTATTCTGTCAACTTGCAAAAAGGGGGGTTAAGGGACCCCATAAAAATGTTTTGTGCAGACCTCCTCCTAGACCACAGAGAATGGTGAAATAAAATGGACGCCAAATCGTTCAGGCCTTGATGTTCTCAAATTGTTGCAAAGTATAAATCGTTCTAACGAACCATAAAAATGTTCCAGGTCGTTAAAGTTGAAGAATAGTTTTTAAGCAAAAATTGCAATTTTCAGAGAAACCATAAAAACTAGCCCTTCGAAAATGATACAAAATTGATTTAAAATGTAAATTTTACCCCAACCAAGTACATTTGTATATCGGATGTGCATAAATGTCAACAAACTCGAAAATCGACAGAAAAAACAAAACGTCGAGACCCCTAGATTTCACCTCTTGAACTGTTGTAAATCGATAAGTACTTGAAATATACATCTATATCGTTTCTTTGTGAGTTGTTCTAACTGTAACACACAATTTTTTGCATTTATTTTGAAATGACAATAAAATCCACGCCATCGTGTCGTCTGGTACGTACGATTTGTGTAATTCACAGAACAAAAATCCGTTTCCTGTCATAATGGATTAAAAGTAACATTTCTACTCGTGAAAATGAAAATGTTCGTCTTAGTAGGGCGCAACTTAGTTTGCTTGTGTCCGCTACTCCTTTAAAACTGTAAAAGATAGATACACACTCGTTAAGGTGAAAATATTTGCCTTCTCAAGACGCAACATTGTCACATTTGGAGCGAAGTAATTTGACTTCATTTTATAGGAATTATCTCAAATTAAAACACTTCATTATCAGTTTTTTTACACGTAACTTATTGATTATTGATAGGGTCTTCACTATAGACCCTCATGACCTTTGACCTTGAAAATGGATACAAGGTCAAAGGTCAAGGTTACGTTCTAAATTTTGACATGTGTTTGTCTCCGCTACTCCTTTGAAACGAAAAAGGTAAACACTTATTAAGGTGAAAATTTTCGTCTTAGTAAGGCGCAACATGGAGTGAGGTAATTTGACTTCAATACGAGTTATCTCCCATTAAGACACTTAATTATTAGTTTTTCAAACATAACTTATCAATTATTGATAGTAGAGGCATGGGGTCTTGACCATAGACCCTCATGACATTTGATCTTGAAAATGCACACAAGGTCAAAGGTCAAGGTCACGTTCAAAATTTTGACCTTTGCTTGTATACCACTACTCCTTTGAAACGGTTAAAGATAGATAAGCACTTATTAAAAGGAAAATGTTTGCCTTATCAAGACCCAACTTTTTCACTTTTGGACCTTGATAATGGACATGTCAAGGGTCAAGGTCACCTGTCTTTCTTTCAAGTACAGCTACATGAGAATTTTTGTACCTTTCGATTCGCTATGTGTATTTGCGTTTGGCTGAAGGGGTCATTGTCGACCTGGGTACTATATCAGCGTACCCAGGGTACTTGAAATTTGAGAAATGGTACCCAGGGTACTGTCACTTAACATAAACATACCCGGTGTGGTAAGTATCGCGAGAGTACGTTAATTTCCTTCCCGTATTTGGTCCACAATTATAAATAGAAGAATGGCGGTTTGTTACAGTTTACAGTTTATATGCATGTTTATGAACACTGTTGAAAAATAATGGATTTGATTCAACAATATTGGTCTGGGTACGTTTATGTTAAGCGACAGTATCCTGGGAACGATTTCTCAAATTTTAAATACCCTGGGTACGCTGACATAGTACCCAGGTCGACAATGACCCCTTCAGCTTTAGTTTGCGACATGCCCGAATGAAATTTTGTGCCCAGCATGTAGAAAGCATTGGAAATTTATGGTTCACCCTGCTATTCCGTCAACCTGAAAAAGGGGGGTTTCTAAGGTGACCCCATAAAAATGTTGTGTACAGATCTCCTCCTAGAACACAGAGAATGGTGAAACAAAATTGACGCTAAATCGTTCAGGGCTCGATGTCCTTAAATTGTCTCTACAGTAGAAATCGTTCTGATGAACGATAAAAAAATTTTCCTGGTCTTTTAAAGCACGAGGATTTATTTTTAATGCAAAAATCGCAGTTTTCAGAAAAACCATAAATCCTAGCATTTCGAAACTGGTGCCAATCGATTTAGAATGTCGACTTTACTTCAACCAAGTTTATCGGATGTGCATAAATGTTAACAAATTCGAAAATCGACAGAAAAAACTAAATGTCGAGACACCATCGGGAATTTAGTGTATGGATTTATCCTTGAAATATACATCTGTATCGTGTCTTCTTGAGTTGTTCTAACTGTAACACACAATTGTTTACTTTCATTTATTTTGAAATGACAATAAAATTCACGCGATCGTGTCGTCTGGTACGTACGATTTGTGTATTTCACAGAACAGAAAGCCGTTTCCTTTTACAATGAATTGAAATTAACATTCCTTTGAATTGTCACTACTGCATCATTGTTGACGTCCTGAAACTTGATCTTGATGACACTTATATGTATATCGCGATCATATGTAATATACGTGTGTACGGTATGACGGCTCCGCTTCGAAAGAAAACCCCCCCCAAGTCCGCGATAATATCAATCAATGGCACGTGACGTCAGACGCTGCAACCATTCAGATAAACGCGTTCTATATGTATTTAATAAATGAAAATCAAATAATTGTCTTGTTTTTCTTATTTATTACATGTGTAAATACAAAAAAACACAAACTGTCTTTCAAATTTAAAAATAAACAACAAAACAAAACTACTGGTCTCCTGTTTCTATTGCCACTATGGTTAACGGGCATGTTTTTAATGCAATAACTTGTATTTTAAGAAGCCCAATGGCTAGGTTTTCACTTTTTTTCCGTTTGTTTTTTTTAATTTTTTTTAAATATAGAAGTCATTAATTGACAAAAATATAGTATAAGGCTAATAAACAAACAAGGCCGGGGTGGGTGGGTGGGGGTAGCTCTGTTGCTGCCAATTTATTTTAAAGCCTTTACTTTGAGCATTTAAATGAAAAAAAACTGGAAAATTTGAATCTCAATCAATCGAACACCGCAACACAAAAGGGGGGGGTGTTTGCTCATTTACCGTTTTATGTATTAATGTATTAATAACTACGTTTTATGAATGCAAATGGTTTCTTGTGGTCCAGAGAGTAAAATGTGCTCAGGGTGGTCGCATTACACAGGTTATTTTAAGCACATGTGTACCTATGGTCCATTTTTGATGGGTAGTCGCAATAGACAGGTAACCGATGAAACCAGGTGGCTGCTTGTGCTCCAGAGAGCATTTGGAACATTTGCCCGAAGATCTGCTATGAACCGTTTAAGAGTTACAGCCCTTGATGAGTTTCGGTGAATCAGTATTTTTGGTTAAAACGGTTAGAGATAATATAGTAAACATATAGGTTTAAAGTGATCAGTAGGAAAAGAGCTTCAATCTGAGTCAAAAGTCATAGTGCAAGGTCATACCATAGCACTGGGACTATACTGGGGCGGTTCCCCGTGCTCGACCCACAGAGCAGGTCAGCGCGTCCCCGGGTGGCAGATAGGGGAGACCCTTCGTTGGGGATTCGTCGGTCTTTTATTTGTTTGTGAGTGAGTCGACCTCGTTCATGCATCGATGAATTACCGAAAATCAAGGCGTTTAATCCTATAATACTTTCGTTGTCATATTTTCCTTGCTGTCGGTTTGTCATCTGTTTGTTCGGGGCGTTAAACCTTGTTGTCAAAAGATAGATATTCCGATCATGTGAAGTAATCGGTTCACCCGGTTTATGAATACAGGTTAGTAAGTGTTGAGGTGACCAAAGCCTTACATTATCTACATATCTAGTCTTTTACTTATGTTAACATAACACAGGTTATGAGTGGTATATATACCAGTGTATTTAATCAATAAAATTAACGATGGGTCATATCTGGTCACAATATCCACAAACAATCAATATTGAAGTGGATTAAACTGTTCAACAATGAAGAGCATGTACAAATAATGAAAATATTTTGTTTTGCATTTTCTTATATACATGGTTTTTTTTAAGTTATCAGTTTAAAGTAGTTTTGTATAGAATAAACACAGAAAGGGGAAATAATTTTGTACTGTGTTAAATTGGTTAGAAATAAAATATTTATGTTAATTCTTTAAGAAAATACAAAACCCTCAAGTTAAACTATTATTTACTTAAAAAAAAATATATATTTTGAGTCAACAGAACTTTAGATAAACAATGAAAATCAATTAAATCAGTAGACTCCTATTCTTACCTTGGTCTACTTTGCAACTTAATGTTAGTTTTTGTACAACACTAGTCAAGATCTGTGTACGCATTGTATGGCACGCCGTCAAAAGTATGGTTCAAAATATCATCACAAATTACACACTCAAAATTTTAAATTACAAACTCAAAATTAAAAATATGCACTCAAAATTTTAAATTACACACTCAAAAAATAAATTGAAATTACACACTCAAAATTTTAATTCATGCACTCAAAACTGAAAATTACGCACTCAAATTTGTGCGCATTGTTTTCGCGCAAAACTCATAAATATTCATAAAGATATAAATAAATAAAATTTCATCTGGGTGGTTTTTGAGTTTAAAGCGAACCGGAAATGCTGAAATCCAAATGTCAATCCACGACACAGAAGATTTGCTTGAGTTTTTTCAATCCTTGTTGCACGTGTATGAAAATACAATGCAACTTTTATACCCGTTAACACGAGACAACAACGCCTTAGAACATACGGTTCGAAAGCTTTCAAGCTGTATGGAAGTGTTGTATGTAATGGCTACAAGAGTTCCTGTTGAAATTCATTTATGTCAGAAACTAGAACGAATTTATACTCTTTCATTCAATCTGCATGATATAGCTGTAAATCACCTATTTTGATAAACCCGTTGAAAAAACTATTTGTTTTACCATAAAACATAATTCAATAATGGAATAAATCATACTCTATAGTTAATATGAGTCTGAGATACAAGGCCGAGGGTATGAGGTAAAAAAAAATTAAAAATTGTTTCGTCTGTTTCGTTCGTTGCTTTACAGTGACCCGTTTCAAGCTTAAAAAAAACCAGGATTGAAATATTCAAATCAATTTAATGAATATTTATAAGTCCTGCGTAAAAAAGGTGCGCACAATTTTGAGTGTATATGTTTTCTGTTTGAGTGCGTAATTTTCAGTTTATAGTGCATGAATAAAAATTTTGAGTGTGTAATTTCGATTTATCTTTTGAGTGTGTTTTCGTAAAATTTTGAGTGCATATTTTAATTTTGAATGCGAAATTTAAAATTTTGAGTGCATTTTTTTTTTATTTTGAGTGTGTAATTTAAAAATTTTAAGTGTGTAATTTGTGATATTTTGAATCATACTTTTGACGAGAACGGCGTGCCATACATTGTATCGAAAAATAAATATCACAGTGGACTTTTAACTTCAGTTGTTTGACTCTCTAGTTAGTCCTGTATTATTGTATGCGTCAGAAGTTTTTGCTGGTCAGTTGAAAAACTTGATGACGTAGAAAAAGTACATCTTCAGTCAGTCTGGAAGAACATTTAACATGTATGCAGTGTGAAGTAGTACACAGATTACATGGACTATGGGAATTAGGAAGATAGAAACTTTAATGAAACGGAAAATATTATTGTATCCAAAAAGTATAATTTTAGATAATAATAATAATGTTATCTGTTTATTATGTTAAAAGTAATGCTAAATTTACATTCACGAAATCCCTCAAAATTTAAATGGATCTAACAAGTATTAAATCAAAATATAAATATTAAGTTTCCTGTAGAAACGGGTAGATGGAACACGAGACTAAAAATGGAAAAGATTTTATCATCTTTGTGAGAATGGAGTTAATGATGAATTCGTTTGTCATAAGAAACAGACAATGAATATTAGACACAAGTACATTACCAAAAGTTATATTGTTAACCCAACAGAATATAAACTAAAACGGCTTCTATTGTTCTGTAACGTTGAACTCGACACAAACTTTTTTCAAGTTTTAAAAATGTTTCAGTTTTTCTTGACGTATTATGTATTAATTCTTTATTACAAACATCTGTTTTTGTTCTCCTAACATCTGATTGATATCTGTGTTTTGAATGAACTGCTTTTGTTACTTTTTTTTCTCCCTCTGCAACAATGATTGTTATCTATTTGCATTGTGTATTTAACGTTAGTAATTTTTGACAACATATGGTTTAATATGGATTGACTGTGTGTTTGAATTAGCTGTATGTATTGTAGTCTATATTATGTATTTGTTATTTATTTTTGTGTCCTCTTGTACACCCGAGTGTCTGAGGCTTAATAAACTGGTGTCTTGTCCACATTGTGAGTTTTTTATATATACAGAGTCAGTGCCAAACAGTTAATCTACTTACTTTAATTTCCACAATTTTGTCTTTCTATGTCTGTCCAGCTTCAAGATGATTTACACCTGGAAAAACGGCTGTACTGTTTACGATATGCAAATGATTTTAAGCTGTCAATATTCATATAATAATGGTTTATCACAAGATTCGTTTGCAATTAGATAAAAGCCATTACATTTCCGATATCACAATTTTTACATTGGATTTATCTTCCTTACGCCAAGAATTAAACTCAGCTGACTGATGGCAAACGCACAACCAAACAAATAAACAAACAAAATTAAACGGCAAATAAAAGTCATAATTTCTTCCTGTTCCTAGGGGAGAGGAAAGTACCTTCTAAAACCTTTTGCAATAGTTGTATTTATAATAAATGTGCCGACTGATTATTGAAAGCAACCAGACGGGGTTTTTACATATCCACACAACTTCTAAATTCGTCAATTGTACAACATACAGTTAGACGTCCTAATTTAAGCTAATGCATAATGTTATACTTACATTTTCAAGTTAGCTGCGCAATATGCGACGAGCTGTTGTTTGCGTTTTATTGCTGAAATTTCGAAGATATAAATACTTCATGTTCGATTGAGGAACGAATTCGAAAATAAGTTGCTTTGTATACTTTAGAGGGGACATTAGCTGTCGTCCCGCTGTTGTAGTGACCTATCAGTCGAATTTTACCGTACACACGAATAGATCAGTGGCGTAGCTGGAAATGCTCCTCAATACCAGTTCCAGAATCGTCTTTTAATTCCATATATGATATGTTACTCTGCATAAAAAGTTTGTTCTGTAAAATTGTCCTTTTTATGCAAATTATGATTCTGTTTTACTAAATTTTATTAACAAAGATTTGTAATTACATGGCAAAAGTGCACGTTTCTCTCGAACTTCCATTAATTCTCAATATCCTGCACCCCCCCCTCCCCCACTGTAGACCTTGGGCGGTCCCCATACTTTATTGATTTAGCGCACTTTGTAAGGGTTAAAAATAAATCGGATGTCTTCCAGTCATACGAAGGAGTCTGTTCACCCAATTAATTTGGTTATGAAGTGAAGGTGACGAAACCTTGTATAAAACTAGCTTACACCCGAAGCTCTTTTTTCAGAGTATGTGGTTTGTTTGATTTTTTGTGGTATACAAATATGATGTCTGAGTCATATATATACCTGTTTATTTACGAAATTACGGAACACTTGGTTACATTATGTAGCATAATTCCAAATAAAGACAAATTTTTAGTGCAAGAAGCGTGACACAATAAAGAAAGAAAAGACCAGATTAATAATTATGGGAATGTATTTAATTGATTTTAAATCATGTTTCACAGACTGAAGTTAAATAATATTTAAATGGAATGATAACGGAAAGGGGAGATAATGGCGTGTTGTTTGTTAGTATTGTATCACAAGATAAAAAAGTTGATAAATATGGTAGACGTTTAATAGATTTATGTAGAAGTCTTGAATTATTCATTGTAAATGGTAGAGTGGGTAATGATAAAAATGTTGGTATCTCGACATGTAGTAATTCTGTCATTGATTATGCTATTGTTTCGCCTACACTGTTCAAATCTATTATTGACTTTAATGTGTTGCCCTACGATCCAATTCTTAGCGATATACATAAACCTATTTGTTTGCAATTGTGTACCAATTTGATTGATGTGTTTAATGCAAATGTTTATTCTGATATAGACAATACAAATGACTCTAATGTTGTAATCACTGATCAAGGTGAAATTATTATAAAACCAAGATGGGTCAGAGAGAGAGCTGCAATTTTCACCGAGAGCCTGGACGATGCAAAAATAGATGAACTTTTGAATAGACTGGACAATATTGATCCACAAAACACAGATATTGTAAATGTTAATAGTGTTGTAGAAGATTGTAATGGTATAATTATGAACGCTGCTAATGTTGCTGATATGTTTGTTAAAATTGATGTTAACAATGTGAATAAACAATGTAAATCTCGATCTTTACATTGTAAAAAGTATTTCAATAGTGATTGCTATGTAAAACGTAGAAATTATCGCAGATCTAGGAAGTACTATTTTAGAGCACAGACAGCTGTTAACTATGAGGACTTAGTTTGTAAAAGTAGAGAGTATAAGAAAACTCTGTAAAATCAATTTAGTCAGTTTCAAAAATCATTTATAAATAAGTTACGTGGTACCACTGACCCTAAGTCTTACTGGTCATTGTTGAATAAAGGTTGTGAAAAAGGTAAATATGTGTCAAAGAAAATTGCACTTGATGTATTTTATAATCATTTCAAAAAATTAAACAATGATGAAAATGATATTGATGTTGTATTACCAAAAAATATTAGTGAATGCAATACTGTTATAAATCGGCCAATTTGTGAACAAGAAATTTTAAAAGCTATTAAGTCTTTGAAAAATAATAAAGCGTGTAGTGATGATATGATATTAAATGAATTTTTGAAACATGCAGCTGGTAAATTTTTGCCAATATTTCTGAAAATATTTAATATTGTTTTTGAAAGTGGTATTATACCTGAATCATGGTCGAAAGGTTTTATCTGTCCTATATTTAAAAAGAAAGGTGACCCTGCAGATGTAGATAATTATAGAGGTATTACAATATTGAGCTGTTATGGTAAACTGTTCACTTGTATTTTGAACAATAGACTTTTTAATTATCTAGAAAGCCTGGTTTGTTATGTGAAGAACAGGCAGGTTTTAGAAAGGGGTATAGCACTGTTGATCATATTTTTAATCTCAAGTGTCTTATTGATTTGTATTTATTTAGAAGAACAAAGTTATATTGTGCCTTTATTGACTATAAGAAGGCTTTTGACTCTGTAAACAGAGTTTTATTATGGCAGAAGCTATTACGTTCTGGTATAGATGGTAAAATATTGATTGTATTGCAAAATTTGTATAAAAATGCAAAATCCTGTGTAAGAGATGGCTCTAGTTGTTCAGAATATTTTGCTTCCAACATTGGTGTTAGGCAAGGTGAAAATTTGTCACCCTTATTATTTTCTATTTTTCTCAATGACTTGACTGATTTTATGTCTCATGCTTATAATGGTTTGAAAGATGTCTATAATATGTCACATTTATTATTTGACAATGATGATATTGAAGTATACTTCAAATTGTACCTTTTATTGTATGCAGACGACACTGTAATTTTTGCTGAGTCTGCTGCAGAGTTGCAATCAGCATTAAATGCAATGTACTTATACTGTGAAACTTGGAATCTTAAGGTAAATACTACTAAAACCAATGTTGTTATATTTTCAAAAAGTCGTCGGACTGAAAATTGTCATTTTCTGTACAATAATGAACGTCTCTCTGTTATTAACGAAAATTAATACTTAGGCATTGTATTTTCTAGAAAGGGTACATTTCATGTTAATAAAGCCAGACTTGTGCAACAGGCTCGTAAAGCAATGTTTTATGTATTACGTAAAGCTAGAAAATTGTTTTTGCCAATTGATATATTATTGCAATTATTCGATGCTATGGTTACCCCTATATTGCTATATGGTGCTGAAGTATGGGGTTATGAAAATAATAATATTGTCGAAACCCTACAATTAGAATTCTGTAAATATATATTAAAAGTTAAAAAATGTACACCTAATTGCATTGTATATGGTGAACTTGGTAGAGTACCAATGTCTGTTAATATCAAGGCAAGAATGGTTGGTTTTTGGAAAAGTATTGTTACTGGAAAACAAGAAAAAATATCTCGTACATTGTATGACATGTTGTACAAACTAGACTCTGGTGATATATATCATTCAAAATGGTTAAATTTTGTTAAAAATGTATTGACTGAATGTGGCTTTATTGATATTTGGAATAATCAATATGTTGATACTAATAGCAATTTATCTAAAAATGTAAAACAGTATTATCATACTTTTATTTGTTAATGATTGGAAACTTCAGATATTTAACTCGACTAAATGTTTAAACTATAGGATGTTTAAAGCAGAATTCGGATTTGAGAACTATCTAACTGTGTTACCTTTAGATTTAAGAATTAACCTATGTAAATTTAGATGTGGCAGTCATAGATTGTCTATTGAATGTGGCAGATTTTATAGTATAGATAGATCAGAAAGACTATGTTATTTATGCAACAGAGAAGAGCTAGGTGATGAATTCCATTATATTTTCTATTGTACCTTCTTTACTAATGAACGTCAGAAATTTTTACCTTTTAACCTATGTAATACAAAAAATACAAATAGTTTCTTTGAGCTAATGAATACAAGTGATCATTATGTTCTTATTGGCTTAGCTAAATTCTGTAAAATTGTAATGTCAATTTTCAAATAATATTTACCTTCCCACTAAATAGTGTATCTTGTAAATATGTTTGTTCATGCATTATATCAGTTTTATTGTTACATGTACTATCATGCCTCATGTGAGGCCTTTAGTGAAATAAAATGTTTCAAATGTTTCAAATGTTATGTTCATGCCTTTCATGAGCTCATAATTGGTTAATTGGTTTCAGTACTAGTTTTGTTAGGATTTATTGATTTTTTTAATATAAGTTTTGGTGTTTTTTTTATTGTTTTTTAGTCTTTTGAATTGTGAGTCGTCTTCTAAGGCGTAGGATTACTTGTTTTTGACGCAAAAACTATCTGAAGCGAAAATACTGCAATTGTGAATAACATTATGCCAATTTGATACAATGCACAATTATGGAAAAAAGCGGAGTAAATATTAGGTGAAAGAAATGTACTAAACTTTAAACGTGACTAAAAGTGTTGGAATATTTGTGTAGCACTTAAATGAACTGGTCTTAATAAATTGCAAACAGTTTAATGAAATGTATTTTTAACCTGAAAACTTTTTTGTTTTTTACGCCACTTTCAGCAGTTTTTTAGCTTTATCATGAAGTCCAGTTTTTATTGGGAGAGGAAGCCATGAATTACTCCAAATTTTGGCAGACTGGCAGTCATTGTCAATAATGGTTGGAGTCGAACTCAATTTACCCGATATAAGGATCGAACTCGCAACCTCAGTGTTACCTTAACCATTCGGCTACCTGAATGAGCTTGAAAAAAATGGGAATACTTCCTAACAGTAGCTCGTGGTAATAAGATTTTCTGACAGTTTGGCTCAGATACGTATATGTTGATCTGTACAACATATCTTTCACAAAAATGATATTCATTGGTACTTTCCTTATCTCTAATTGCATCGATTTTCTCCACGAGTAACACGTGTGCGTGTTTGTTTCTTGATGTGTTTTGTTTCAAGTTTTTTTGCAGCCATTACTTTGTAATTTCGAACGTTTGAATATGTATGGTATATGCTGGTTTACTTAACAATCAGATGGCCTCGATGGCCGAGTGGTTAAGGTACATCCCGCGCCTGTTAACGCTGAGGTTGTCGGCTTAAGCCTTACTGCGGGTAGGGTCCAAACGTAACTGATTATGATCCTCTGCCGAAAGTAGTGGGATTTGACAGGGTACTCCGCCTTGGTTTCCTCCCCAAATAAAAAATGGACATTTATATCGTTACGATGTAGATAAAAATTGCTGAAAGAGGCATTATACCTCTCCCAAAGAAACAAACTGAACAATCTGGATATCCAATTAACTTGGTGTAAAATAATTCCTCCCAAGTGTAAATATTGATAGTATAATAGGTGAGTGCCTTTCCGAAATATTTTTCACATGTTCTCAAATTCCATTTTTGCACAAAATTGTATTTTATATTTTTAATAATTAAAAAAAATTACCCCAGCGCTAATTTAACTATTCAGTATTTGTAAAAAAGCAGCGTCCTACTAATATATAACATTTTTTCCTCTATTACAGAGATTTTACAAATTACAAAAATATATTTCTAATTAAATAAAAAGCAAGAAAAACAATGATCAAAAATTTAAAGAAAAAGGTTAAGTGTCGGTAAGTACAGACTTTTTACTAGTGACAATCGCACGGTAGTTAATTAAAACTACGAGTTATCTAACTTTGAATACAATGTAGGGGGAAAACCAGTACAGCAACACGGAAACTTTCGATGTCAAACAAAATTAGTGTTAATTATTCATATGGCCGTACACATATTCAGTTGACCAACTTTCTGTTTTATGTGCTCGAATTGTGTCTGCAGATTCCGGAATGCCAGATTTTACTTTTATTAAAATTCGCAGTAACTATCAGACATGTTTATAGGGGAGACCACTTCATTATGAATCGAGTGCCCGAGAACTTAATTTTTAATTTATATTATTTATTCGTAATTTAAAAAGGTCATTAAAATCTTTTATGAACTCACTGGTACAACTGTTGCAAAACTGTACTGGATACTCAACGTTTTCTGGAGGTTTCTAATTGCAAAAGAAAGACAAAGATACCAGAATTTCTTTTTGAACACATTTCCCACTATACACAGAATAAAATATATATGACCAATACGCTTATAACAAAATGTGGTTAAGTATTCTTTTCCATTTATGAGTGATGGAAAAGTTGTTAAGGTAATTATTTACTATTGATCACATGACTGTCAACATTAAGGTTGCAGGTTCAAGTCTCGCCGCAGACCTTATCTTGCCAGTTTTCTACCGAATGTCGGGGTTTTCACGGGGTACTCTGACTTCCTAACCCTATATATACTGGATGCCTCGATAAAGCTGAGAAAATTCTGCGAGTGAAGTCAAACAATATGTAAAAAAAAACCAAACGAGATCATTTACGAGAACAAATACACTGGAGTTCAATACAGTGTAGTTACATAGTTACATGCATTGAGAATAAATTAGTTCACTTGCACGTGAAACAACCCTTAATGTCCATTTAATTTTCTTATACATTTAAAATTTCCATTTTGCTAAACATGTATACTAAAATCATTTCTTAATGCATGTTGTGACGTTTTTAGAATATAGTAATAGTTTGTTTAAAATCAAGTTATTGACTTTTATTGATTTTCTCACCTTGTAATTACTCCTTCAGAAACTACAAATTACAAAGCAGACTTGTTATACGTAGATTATACTATACTGTAAAGACGGTCATACAGCTTTGAGTGGTTGTTAAAAAATCAGTCTCTAAGTAGTTAATTTAGGAAATTTTAAATTTTATCCAAACTGACGTAATAACATGTAATAATGGGCTGGTCATGATCTGGTCTCAATCGCGAAGGAATTTTAATTTCCTCCACCAATTAAATTTTCTCTCCGATATTGATTACAGGTTGATCATACTGGTGTTGAAGTTCACTAAATCCAATTCCTGTCTGGTTTGAAATTAATGAGATATACAGGCCAAAGTGTAAATTCATCGACAACAAATAATTAAATTAATCTGAAAAAAAAACAGTATAAAAATCTATCGTCTGCTTTATATGTATTTTCTAAATAAAGCTGAAATATTGCTTTCT
Source organism: Limnoperna fortunei (assembly GCA_944474755.1). Lineage (NCBI taxonomy): Eukaryota > Metazoa > Mollusca > Bivalvia > Mytilida > Modiolidae > Limnoperna > Limnoperna fortunei. Next base: position 55,990,422 of record OX104111.1, on the reverse strand, counting down.
TTATGTTAAGCATAAATCAAATAATCAATCAGTATACTATGTCATGTCTATTATTCAATTTCTATTTTTTTAGATACTTGACGTCTCTCATGTCGGCTTTAACAAACTTGGTTAGTTTTTTAAAGTGTTATTACAGATTGTGAATACACATCTATAACCTGTCACCTCTTTTGAACACCTAACCGACGCAATTTATTTACTCACAAAACAGGAATTACAATTATTCATGCATTGTAATAAAATCTTATTATGGCCAAAATAGCTACATAATTATAAAAACATCATGATTTTCGTCTCTTAGTGTCATCATTGTGACGACGATTTTCAATACCTAACAATTTCTGAAGTATCTTTACACTGTAGATTTATCGTTTCATTGCTATTCTTGAGACAAAGTAAATATCATTTATCACTTTTATCTCAAATATTTGTCCATACTTTCTGTCTCTATTTGATTTTCACCTGGGGAGCAGTCACCTCATGACATAAAAAATATTTAGAGATTGAAATTAATCTTTATGAAAATTTGATACAGCTGTGGGTGGTTCTTCATTTGTTTATAGGCCTAGAGCAAGGGAATAACAATAACCTCTATGTCTACACGTATAACTGTCGTAATATTGCACTAAACAAAATAGTTTTAAAAGATCGAACTTAAACTTTTACAAAATTTACTTCTCGGCCAAGATCAAAAGATAGTATATATCCATTGTGGTAAGACTATTTTAATATTAAATAGGATATACATAATTTAAAAATTAACTTAGTAAATCTAGGAGAGTTAGACGATAAAGAACTGGTTCAACTTGGGGTTTCTGCAGAAAAAAACTATATCTATAGTTAATCTAGTAATGAAAGTTATTTAAGTAAAGGTGTGATGTGGACACTGCTCATTGTTTTAACTGATTGATGGTGGCTGTGAAAACGAAGACTTTCATTTGTCAACTACTGCTATATTATGGCGAGAAACTGTTACGACATCTCTGTTTTTATTGTCAACTCACTAGGGGAGCTAACTTATGAAACCTGATTATGATAAGGCTGGCAGTTTGACTGAGAATTACTTTACTCTAAATTTGAGCCAATCAAAACTTTAGATTTCCTTTGTCCTAGTAATGGAGAAAACTCCAAGAGGAGAATATATATATTTTTTTTTATGGCGCATGCCATTTTGCACCTTCTACACAAGTAACAGTGAAGTTTGCTCCCGATTTGACATTTCAAAGTAAAAAAGGGAGTTTTACGTGAGTGAAAAAACAAGCATAACTTTTTTCTGCGTAAGATATTTGGTGATTTGAACAACTTTAGACATCATTCTAATTTGAAAAAAATGCATACAGAAATTGATAAGCCTGAAGAAACTTTCTGGTGAATACTTTAAAAGAGAAATATCAAAGAAACATAGAGAGTTATGTTGCACCGCTTTAGCCTAAAATTTTAAGTAAGGACATTAATTTTATCCATGTGCATACTTGTTAGACCAACATCATTATTTGTAGGAAAAAATCTCAATTGTTAAAAGTGTTCAGCTGGAAAATATTCTTTGGATAGAATAGAATTGGCACAGTGCATAAAAGAGGAAATACTCGAACTGACGCATTTTGCTGGATAAATTCTTTTATAATGAACTATAAATTAAAAAAAAATATTCGTTTCAGAAAGAAAGAACGTATACATGACGACTGGAAGCATTGAATGTGCACTTACCACAAGGAATTGTTATCAATATCCCTGTGTACCACATTATACATTTACAATTTATTAAAGCCGTTTAAATTCAAACAAATTATTAAAGACTTACATTGTGCTTTTACGCACTCCTAAGTATCATTATTTTTTGTAATCCGTTTCTTTCTTACTGCGTATTATTATTTAGTACTTCTGCTAGTGGTTCGAATATTCATATGTTCGTTTAGATTAACGTAGCTAATATTACATTTCTCTATATTTTTACACAAAAATTTACATTATAATACGGAAGCCTTGGAGGGCCATTTTGACTTTTAACTTTTAACTTACTAATTCTTGCTTTTTTGTTTTGAGTTTTGACTATTGACTTATGATACAAGCCGACTGGGGACATTTTCACTTTTATCTTATGACTTTCAACCTTTTGACTATCGACTTTTGTCTTTTGACTTCTGACTTCTTACTTTTTACGTAAGCCTTGAAGGGACATTTTTGTCTTTCAACTTCTTACACTTGACTTTTTACTTTTCAATTTATGACTTTTTAGGCTGGAAAAATTGAAGATTGTACAGCTGCACAAACCCCAAAATTTTCCATTATATCAATTGTAAATCTACGTCTCGCTGTCCGATGCGATTCATTGACTTTTGTAAAAAAAACAACTGTCTCTTTCTCCAGAAATCCAATTTGTTGACTTTTAACACCGAGCACGTTACACAAAATAAAAGTCAGAATGAAGTGTGTTACAGAAATTATGCGATTGTTGAAATTTCATATTACGATTGGTTTATAGACGTATACAATAGCATAAAGAAGTAAATTTTCTGTATAAAATTGATTAACTCATACAAAAATACAAAGGACGTTGTGGAATTTGCTCTTTTCCTGAAGATATTTTTGTCAGTGAGCTCACATTTTTATAATTAAAAGGTTTTAGTAAATCTAACTAAAGTGAGATTGTCTTTGAACATTGTTTCCCGCCTTGAAAGTCATAAGTTGAAAAGTAAAAAGTCAATTGTAAGAAGTTGAAAGACATTTGTAAGACAAAAATGTCCCTTCACGGCTTAAGTAAAAAGTCTGAAGTCAAAAGGCAAAAGTCAATAGTCAAAAGGTTGAAAGTCAAAAGTTTAAAGTGAAAATGTCCCCAGTCGGCTTGTATCATAAGTCAATAGTCAAAACTCAAAACAAAAAAGTCAGAATTAGTAAGTTAAAAGTTAAAACTCAAAATGGCCCTCCAAGGCTTCCGTATTATAACATACTTTGACATGTATTTGCATGTTATTTAATCAAAACGTATATACATACATATTTTAAAAAATATATATTACATGTACTTATATAAATTTATTACTTTATCCAATTTTTTAACATTCAATACCCAGACAATAGTTAAAAAATACGTTTCTGACTTTATGCGTTGTTCAAGAGAAAAAGATTTCACTTGAACCAAAAACCATAAATTCAGATTTTGCTATCATAAGTACATTTAACAATAGATGAAATTCGCAATAAGTGGATATACAAAAAGCCGATTTCAATAGTTTTAAGTGTGAACATATTAGAAAAATCAATTTTCTTTCAGCAAAAGTGTAATCAGAAGATTAAACATATGTACAATATTCTTTAAAAATTATTATTGTCAATTGGAGAATTCGGTTATTCTAAAATTATGTTAGTTCTTGGTTGTGATTTGGGGTAATGAAAGATAATACAATTTTAAGCTTCTTTCGTTCTCGCAAGGCTAGTGTCTAAACACGAGATCTCAAATAAGACCGGACAATACTAACGTAATTCTGTATTGTCGCATTGTATATACATTCTTGCAGATAACTCAGGAAGTTTTATAAAATCTATTTAACAGGATAATTTGTAAATGTTGCAGACTCGACAGAGCTTTTCAGACGTTATTTAATTTAAATCGTATCGACATATTTTAATGAAATATAGCAGTAATCCATTCTAGGCATCCCGGGTGTATATATATCGTGTTTACAGTCTTATACCAACTTCATGAAGGATTATGCTTTAATGCTTTCACTTTTTTTACTTTTCTTAACAGTTTTACAGTTTTTTTTTTCAAAATGTGCTAAAATAGATAAAAAATTAATATTACCACAACATATAGACAAAATCTGAAATGAAGAAAAATCTCAGAACCGAAATATCGCAAAATTGCATAACCATGTCAGTGACTCTAGCCAAAAATCCGTGTTAAAACATCTATCCTGTTAAATTTTTAACGCTTTTGTTGCTATGTCGGTGAAAAAAATAACAGATACAACAAAAATATTTTAAAAAATGGACGCATGACGAAACATTTCAATGTCTGTACAAATATAAGTCTACGAACAAGCGAAAACTGTTAAGAACTCCGAATGGTATGCATGTTTATGAATTAATACAGTTTTACAAATGATATGAAGCTTTATATTTGGGATAAAGCCCAATTAGTAATGTATATTCAACAAAGTTCTAGTTTGTCACTTCTATGTAAAACGATATAATTTTAATACTTAATGACTGTGGAAAATAATTATTTAACGCGTACGCCTTTGAAAGGTGAGTGCCGAAATCTCAAACCGGCCCTAGCCTATGGCTTTGAAATGTCATTCCATATCAACGGGTTAAAATATGGTGCCTTTTAAAATATTTTTTATCAAAAGATTTTAAATTTTATTGATTTTTGCTTTCTGGAAAACAAATGACTCAAAACAATTTTAAGATTTTCATCTTTGAAAGTGAAAAAGATTATTTATTTATGTGAAATGAGATGACATAGTACCACATCAATCAAGATGTACTGTTACTTTCAAAGTTCAGGCATTTGAACCAAGTTCATTTTTCAATGCGATGGCAAGACGACTACAGTAACCGAATTGCCTATCAAGATACTTTAAAATCCTACGTAAAATGTCAATAATAGAATTATTTAACATCGATTCTTTGATAAATATTTGTTGAAGTCGTTGCCTGTCAGTTTAGTCCGACAAAATGATTTATGCAATTGATTCATTTTAGAAGAATTGAAGGAAATAACATTTTTCAATAACATTTTCCATGCCAGACAAAACCTATGAAAGATTGAATATTACATCTCCTAATTATATTAACCGAAGCGTGATTACAAATGCTCCAAATGAATAAAAATGAAAGTCTAGACCGCATAAAATAACACTTTTGTTCCGATACCGCACCATATAGTACTCTAACCTTGTACCTACTAAGAGCGAAGTGTTTTTTCTACTTCAATGAATTGCCGAATGAATAATTGCTACATAGATGGGTTTTGATGAAGAAATTAGGAATTGATAAAGGTTTCCAACCATAAATCAATGTTTTAATGTCACTGTTGATGGATATGTAGACAGTCAAGACAACAAATTAACTCATTTTCTTCTGAATTTGTCACATAAAATCTGTTATAAAGCAAGTAATATTTCTTATTATAATAATAAGCAACATATTTTGCCTACTATATTGTAGATCTTCGACGCTGTCAAATTTAAGAAACAAAAAGTGGTTTTATTAAGAAACATTTTGTTCAAAATCTGTCCTTACATTAATAAAAGCGCTTTGATAACGTTTTCTGGCTCTTACATTCCATTCATTGCCTTTATAGTTTAGCCTGCCTTTAAAAAAATTCATTATAGAGAATAGCTATAATTGGCACAGGAAATTCATTCCAAAGTTTAAATGTATTCAGAATGAAAATTCTTCCGTACATGGCCGATTTCTGGTACAGATGACCCAGTACAGATGAGCTCACGCGCACGCATCTGTACTCGTTGCGTCATCCAATCAAAAGGCATGAAACAAGAACGTTGATATAGTAACATAATAATTCTTGTTTGACGTTCTTATTTCGGGCGTTCTGATTGGATGTCGGAGACAACGGAATCTTAAACAAAAATAGGTTATTACATACGTCTTTAGAAACGACCAGTTGATCTTCGTATCGTAAAAAAAATCAATCAAGAGTAGAAGATCACGCGGGCTTTCCCAAAAGCGCATGAAAGTACCTATTTCCTCCGTAAACCAACAGCTTTCACATACACTCCCCATTGTATGATGCTCAATTCATATAAGACTGAGCTATATGCTAAAAAGTAAAAATAAAATAAATCTAAGCAGTACTAACACGATGCTATTAATTTACAGTCAAATATCTCGGAACATACACAGGAAATTTTTATTGTAATAATAGTAATAATATATTTAAAGTGTAGCAAACACAAGACGATCTTCAAAATATTGTTTCCTAAAATACAAAACTTTCTTTAATATTTCAATGGTTGATTGGTCGTTGTTTAAAATACAACGATTAATGCTTTCATTATATTATATAGAAAAAATGTAACAAACAATAGATTAATTATTTTTTCCCAAATGGAGGAGGGGAATAGGTGGCCGTGTGTCTGTCAACTCACATTGCGGGTTCGAGTCTTTATTGGGTGCGCTCGACTCCAATCTGAAATGACAAGAATTGCCAACTCTCCTACTCTCCTACCGAAGGTCGGGGTTTTTTCTTCCGGGTACTCCAGTCCCCACCCCCCCCCAAATAAAACTAGACGCTATGATATAGCTGATGATGGCGTTAAAAAAACATTCAAACAAACAACCAAACCAAACGGAGGATTGTTTTCGGACCAATTATCAGTAACACACAGAAAATAAAAAAAGAGCAATGGATAGAGTTGGAAAATATCCTTCTACATGCGGATCACAATACACTGCTGTTATGTATCTTTAAACGTGTTATTTCTTACACATCGAATTTATTAACGACGTTGTAATTGTTAGTAATAAAGGTGCATAATTTTTCAAGTTATATTTTGTGACCATCAGAACCAAAATACGGAACTTTTTTTTTTGTTTTTAAACACATACATGTTACAATGTCAGAGCAAATGAGCCTTCATCAAAGTAGAAACTTTAAAATGTGTTTTTAATTTTCAGCACGAATAAAATTTAATAAAGTCTACCAGTGCTGACATAAACACAGTTAAAAAAACAATCAAGGGTTTATGCAACACACGTGCATTCAAAAGATTCCCTCGCATCGATGGCGGCCTAGCTCAAATGAATTTGATTTAAGTTAACAGTAAACGTGTGTCGAAATGTCAAAACAACTTTGCATTTAGAGAATTGTATCGCCTTACTAATACTAATAAATAAACAACATACAGATTTTTGTTGTTGTCATAAGACTTTTTAGATAACTATATTTTATTATGATAAAGAGAAATGTCCCAGAATTTTCTGCCTTCCGACGATCAACCATGTTTTAGACTTTGTACAGGCATTGAAGGGCAGAGTATCCCCCGACTTCATTTGAAATCATCATCAACTAAGACTATAACATCTACGTTATGGATTTTTAACTGTCGTAGGCGGCGACACAATTTTAAAGTTTTTTCATGAAATTAATTATTTAATAAAATTGTGATGCTTCATATTTTATCTGTTTATCTGTATATATATTGTCATATATGAGATCACGTTGTATTATTGAAGGGATGGATGTCGTACTAATGACTAAATAATTATAATTTTCATGAACTGAATATAGTTTAAATGTTGCTGCACGCAGGGAGAGTGACTGTCCCTGCTGTACGTCAATCAATCAATCAATCAATCAATCGTGATAAAACAAAATGAGAAAACAATTAAATAGAATGAGATACCCGAGACAGAAAATGTTAGCGATGTGACGTAAAGGTTTACAGAAATTACCTTTACGTCAAATTGTATTTATTCGGTCGACTGCAAAGTCGTTTGTCGAGATTTAATGTCGTTTATTCTAGTATTGTAGAACGCATTCGTTCGACTTCACAAGTATTTTGTGTAGTTCTGAAGTCAATATGTCGACTTGTGTTGCCATTTGGAAAAAAAATAGTGGAAATTATATTTAACCCCTAATATCAGAACTTTGTCAGTTTTGAATCCTTGATAAGAGAGATTTAATCTACGATTTAGACGTTTAACATGTGCTAAAACACAGCAAAATACAATTCATATCTCGCTGTTCAGATATCAAAGTGTTATAACTCAGTTATAGAAACGAAATGGTCGGAAAGAATTTACAAGTTTTTATCACTTGATATTTATAAAATTATAATTGAATTTTATTCGTGATTTTATTTTGCTGTGATGGAGTATGAAGTAACAGATGTTAAATTTATGATTATTAAATATAATATCCATAAACTAATAAAACCAGCTGTTTGTCGTACTGTAATTTACATACAAGTGTTTTATACTACCACGCAAGTAAGGACACGCCAATATAATTCTGGAGTAATCGTAATTAAAAAAACGATTAATTTATGAGATTTTCCAAAGAAAATTGCCCGGTTTTATCTATACATAATATATTTATACTAAGAGGGTTATAATTCCTACCTGGCAATGCAAAGATATAGTGAAGGCGATGTGTCTTACTTTTCTTATATTGCTCCGGGTAAACACAGAGATCTAATTTTTACATGACAATTGTTTGGTATTTTTAACCCCTTTGTTCCGAATACTTTAAAACGCTATATATACACATAACTCCACACTTATTTTATATTTAATGTCTTTCATAAAATTTTTCTCCCAGTAAAAAAACCCTTAAATTTACGTAGATCAATTTTTTCTTACCTTTCTCATTTCAAAGTAAAAGAATTAATTATAAGTGGCCTTTAAATTAACAAGGCCGCTGGAAACATTAACTGATAACATCTAAGAAAGTACGAAATTGTGTTTGATTGTAAATATTTTTTTTATATTTCATTATCATGGACCTTGATATGGGATTCTCAGAACAATAGAATAATATTTGTGCATATGAAGACTGAACAAACACCTTGAAATCTTTTTACGTTACTACTACAAAATAATGAAACGAATCGATTTTAACTGCACAAATTGAAATGTTCCCAAGTTACAATTTTTGGATGGATACAATCTGTTTGATAACGGAAAGGTGACAATGAAGGACATATTTATGGTAAGACAAAAAATGAGATTTGAGAATTGAGAAAACAAGGCGGTCATAACGAAGTTCATTCAATTTTCAATCATTCGATCAATAATCAATGATCCTTAGGGACAGACCATTTAACTTGAAGGGGGGGGGGGGGCCTTGGTTTTTTGTTTTGGTCAGAAAAATTTTTTCCGCGCAGAGCGCGCAAAAAATATTTATTTTTTTTAAGGCGTCGCTACAGAATATTTTTTTTCATTATTAGCATTAATTTATATAGCAGAAATCCTTCTTCAGAATATTTTTTTCCTTACCCTCTGCTTCCAAAATATTTTGTTCATCGAAAATCATTTTCAAAATATTTTTTTAGGAAAAAACCAAGGCCCCCCCCCCCTATCCTCTAGTAATGTAATTCAAATTTTAAAGCTGAGTTAACGGGTATTTATGATATACTATCAATTTTCCTCTTCTTTCTAACTTTGACTCAGTGATTTATAGTATAAATATCTACTTAGAAAGTGTTCACGTGAAAGTGTTGAACTGTTGAAATTTGAACATGTTTTTATTCAAGAATAGATATTAACCCATATATTAGACAAGGATGGTAATCATAGTTGGAAGGACTTACAAAAATAATGAACAGAAAACAGGTACTCGTATCTAAATCGTGAATATAACCAGTAACTCCGGAACTGTTCGCGTTTTTTGCGTCATTAGCGACATCATGCCGTGTGTTGTAAGATATACACTGATATTTTAAAACTATAAACGCACCATAACATCCCTAAGTCTACATGCAAATTCTTCTTAAACAGATACACATCTTTTACCTCTATAAAGATTGATTGATTGATGATTGGATGTCTGCGTTACGTCCAGAGGACAGTATTTCAGCTAAATGACCCTAAATGTATATTCAGAACGAGAACAAGTTCACAAACAATAAATCAATTGGGGGGAAAGATGTATTAAAGGACAAAGACTTGGAATGCCACTGGAAAAGTATAGACTATGGGTAAGGGCAGAAAATAAAGACATTTGTAGCGGATATAACGAGCCTACTCTTATCAAACATCTGCAAAAGGGGTCTAGCGTGCAGGGAGCATGTAACTCTCCAAACACGTTACCCGCTGAGGTCCGCGGTCAGGCTTTCTGTATTATGACCTGACATCCCTCCCCTGCTCCAACGAGAGGACATTTCGTTTTCGCCACTCGGGACGCTCTGGGTTGGTTTGTGAGTCGAGCACTAAGAACCCTTCAAGTATGTCCCAGACCTCTATCAAGAGTAAATTCGTCAGTGTTACAACATGGAATAACTTCATCAGTAAACGTTATTTGGAAAATATCTCAAAGCTGTAGTTTGATACTTAAACTTTTCAACCCGAAGTTGACGGTGACGTAACTTGTTATCATCGTTAGATACACGCATGCGATATCTTATTTCATGAGGACTAATGTGAAATTTCACAGAACTGTTTTAATTAAGCATTCATTAATCATATAAACTAACACTATTCAATTTTAAATCAAGGCCGAATTTTTCCTGCCGTTTTGATTCGATCCGGATGAACAAAAAAGCGTTGGCACGATTAATCGTTCTATTTTAGATCTATGCGACAATCGACGAATCTCTGACTTTTACCTTCTAGGAAGCATTGGCTAGATTCCGTAGCGATCTTTACTTCAACCCGGAACACATTGATATAAAATACTTTGTTTTGGTAGCATGTAAAATAAGCATTCAGAATGGTTCATTAACACTTTTTATAGATTTTATTTGCGCAAAATATCAGTTATATTAATTATTAGCGTTCGATTATTGTTGATTGAGTTTTAAATGACGCAAGAATTAAAAATTTAAAACGTTAATTAAAAAATTCACTGTTTAACGATTATATAGATTATCACATTGAATAATTCCGTCGTGTAAACAGGTGCGGGTAAGACCTAAGACGAAGTATTTCATAATTATGTACACACAGGTTAATGAAGTAATTAAATGACAAAATCAACCATAGATTTCCGGAAATGTTATCTTCGTAAGCTGCATTTTGATTGGCCAATACCAAAGATTGGATAAGTTAAAATACGTATACAATAGATGTTGCACCCAGTAATGAATGCAGCACATGCCAAGACATATAAACAGACGGAAACGTGGGCAAACACCCAAAGAAACAGACAAATACATAAAACGGACATCCGTGAAAAAAAACACAGAAAACTACATGTGCCGTTCCTGCTCCACCCGTCGTGCTACTCAATTTAATTAGCAAAATCCTGTAAAAGAGTCAACAAGGTAAATAGAAGGGAGGTGATCATAACAGTGCAACGAATTGACGCGTTTTAGATATACACCAATTTATAAAGTCGACCGTAAAACTTCCTAGATGCAGACTTCATTTAACCATGTCATTGATTCCTTTCTACGTCGTTTTCTAGTCAGCATGCAGGATTCCACTTAAGTTTACCTAAGACTGATGTTGGTAAAATCAGGCGACGACTAACTTAAAAACAAATTGCAATAAAGAATTCATTATTTGAAAACAAAACAAACAACCATGAAGTAAGTTAGTATAATTGCAGAAAAAACTTTCATAATTATTCTTGAACTATTTTTAACTTTAAAATCGTCTTATTGCAAATAATTCACAGTGGCATACTAGAACTCAGGTTATAGGGAAATGATTATGAGCAAACTGCTTACGTATCGACAAGCGCCATGGAAACGATATTTTTATATTCTGAAATCATTACAGTAATTTGAGTAATTTTGTAGTTGAATATTTTTTGAAATATTAAACCCTAGGAAATTCAATGTTATAATCTCGTTAAGGTAGACGCTTTGATCTGTCAGGGTAAATTTCTCGGTTAAAATATGGTATATATCACTCTACATATGTATTACCCGCATTCCCTGGTTTCTAGATGTTTATAATCAAGTGAAAAAAGTCGTACAATAAATAAATTTAGTTGCTAAAAACATCTATATCAGTTATATCTAAACAATATCTTACTTTTTCTTATTTGGTTTGATTCCTAAAAATGCTAAAAATTTGTATAAAACAGTTTTGTATTTCAAACATAAGAACTGTTCTACAAATGTGCAGAATTCAGGCACGCCGTTCTCGTCAAAAGTATGATTCAAAATATCATCACAAATTACACACTCAAAATTTTAAATTACACACTCAAAATTAAAAATATGCACTCAAAAATTTTAATTTCGCACTCAAAATTAAAATATGCACTCAAAATTTTACGAAAACACACTCAAAAGATAGCTTGAAATTACACACTCAAAATTTTAAATTACACACTCAAAATTAAAAATATGCACTCAAAAATTTTAATTTCGCACTCAAAATTAAAATATGCACTCAAAATTTTACGAAAACACACTCAAAAGATAGCTTGAAATTACACACTCAAAATTTTAATTCATGCACTAAAAACTGAAAATTACACACTGAGCGTTTATGTGTACAGAGCGGCAACGGCGGAAAAAAGCGAAAATTCTTAGGAAAGTCGACCATGTTTGCTTTACAATTAGTTATTATTAGTTATTAATTTTTTCCAATCTTAATCAGCTTACACATTCGAAAAAACGGCATAATATTAAAAGTAATGTATTCTACAGCTAATGCTGTTAACCCTGTCAGAGACAGTTGACACAAAAGGTTCTCGTTTTTAACAAAAAGAAAGAGATCCTATGCTTTTCTATTCTATATTATAATTTCCATTTAAGACAAGAATATCGAATCTTGTTTTCATTACTAATGTTATATATGACACATTGTTTGTACTTGTTTTTAAGGCACAATGCATTCTGAATTGCTGTGAATTCGTTATTTTTGTAGCAAATTATTCATATTGTCGGCATGCACTAAACTTTTTTGTGAAACGCGCGGAATAATTCTGTGAAACACCGTAGCAGACGAAAACTGGTTTCCCATTATAGAATTAAAAATACAACCCCTAGGGTGTGATTTTCTTAATGAAAGTAGTAAATTAGTGCAGTGGCTGTGAGCATTATAAACGTTTGGCATCCAGAACCAACCGATACATGAAGCTGGCTTAAAAGCTTAATTCAAAGAAGTACCAACAGATATGGCGGTCCTTTGTTTCAGAGTCAACAGACATTTACTAACAACAAAAACATCTACCAATTAACCTGCCTGACATCTGATAGTACTTAGGAAAAAGACGACAGATTAAACAAACACTTCTGCTACGCTCTGTTCCTGCACCAACAACACCAGGTCTTTAGTTAGACCAGAAATTGTAAATCAATAATTAATCAACTTATAATACGATTAAATTAATAAACGGAGGATATTACGTCATGGCAGTCATTCAATTTCAAAAACTCCATCAAAAGGTGTACCCGATGCCTTCTGGTTTTACCTGGTTGGATAATTAACGTCGACTGTAATTTGCCGAGAATTATCTTGTAGGGAATCCTATTTCTCTCAGTGCATACTGCTGAGGTCGTCATGGAAAGTCGAAGAAGTCGAGCGAAATTGCTTTTCAACTGACATGAACTTAACTTATTAATATTGATATTTATTGAATAAATATCGGGTAAAACTGTAGTTCTCTCGGGTAGTAATAATCATGACCGATTATCGATGTATGGTTCGTCTTGCTTTTGGAAAAAAACATGGAATACTTTTATTGCTGTATAGAGAAAGAAAACAATAGAGTCTATAATGTTAAAGCAGAACGACAAAGCAGCCACAATTCAATAAATCAAGCGGGAATTTCCTTTGGGATTTTATTTATATTTCTTGGTTCATCGTAAAAACTATTCTGAAAGGACTTGAACATAAACGAAATGCAACATATCCCTGTTTTACCAGAGATATGTGTTCCATTTGTGTATCTATGATTCTCATTCTCTATTCATGTACAGTCCCTATGGTCATGTCATTACTGTTGATATGAACATCATTGACCACGAGAATCTCAGAAACATTATTTCTCGTTGTCCTAAATTCAGAGAACCTCAACCAGTAGTTTGGAATATATATTTAAAAACAATAATGAATGCGGTCGAAGAGACCAGAGAGGAGATTAAGTGAGGAAGGGAACAAGACCCAGAACTAGATGCACTGTCTAAGTGGGTAAAAACAATAAGGTCTTTCGTACAACATCGCATTTAGAGTCTTAGACATTGCATTAATGATCGACCTAAATCTGTATTCAAAGACGATGCTGCTTTGTGATGCCTTATTTCCCTCCATTACAAATTTGTTGTTGTCCCTGCAGTCAAAGGCTTCTAACAACATTGTGTTTTTATGTAAGTCACATTATTTATTATGAATGGCTCTTAAATGGCTTGGCATGAAGAATAAATCTTGTAATTCCAAATACAAACGTACCACATTTAACAAAGATGCTATGGTTTCATGACTTCTTTGAATATTTAATACGACTAAGAGTCTGAACGCTTATAATACTTGTACTGGATTCCAAAGGTACAAAAAATCCCTATATGGAAAAGTGCTCATCAACGTGCTCTACCGAAGTGTCAAAACGGTTGACTAAGATAGTCTGCAGTGAGAGAAGGACTGCAAAAATACTGTGGAACTGTTTATTCGGGAAGTATCATTAATCATATGTGGATTCTTAAAAATACAAAAGATATTTTGGAAAGTTTAAAAACAGGATCTATATCTAAATTGTTATCTTTGATTTTATACCACCTTCCCTCACGAGAAACTAAAATCATTTCTTAAGAAATTGTACATAAAGCCTTTGATTCCACATGCCTACAAATAATTAAGTTAAAGTTATACGTTAACAATACGTTTTGTTCTACTACAGAACTAAAAACCAAATTATGCTACAGCGAGGAACAGGTTTATAGTATGCTATATTTTTTGATCGACAACATATGTATATAACTTTTAGAGGATGTGTTTTCATCAAGCAATCGGAATTCCAATAGGTATAAACTGTACCCTGCTCTTTGCCGATTTATTCCTGTATTTTTATGAAAATGTCTTTAATGTCTTATGAACATCTTAAATAAGAAGATAGCATGAGATAGGTCCTTTAATTTTACATTATATATTGATATACAATTAACAACCTTCAATGTGCTGAGTGGCTGCCGTTAATATACTCTTCACAGCTGGAAATTAAAAAAAATCACATAAACAGCCACATCATTTGTATACTTACACCTCGAATATGACACCTACGGTCATCTTAGCGCAAGAATTTGCGACAAACGATACGATTCTAATTTCAAAATTCATATCGTTGAGAGATTTAATAGCTACTGCATTTTTAATCATTTCTTCTGTTTTGAGGCGAATAATTAGGCATAATAAACAATTTAATTGAAAATGTAAATTAGGGTAAAAAAAACTTTAAAAGCATTTATTACAGATTTAAATACCACTCAGTTCTCTTTTCTTCCTCATCAGGAGTCATCCAATTGCCTGAACAACGTGCATTTTACCAACTGCAAGTTATGCACCGTTTAAGCGTCACATTGAACGTTTATTTGTGTATTTTTTCAATTGGTTTTTTTCCCGACACTTTTTGTTCATCCAGCATATCTATTACAATCTTGTATTATGATTTTAACGTCCAATTAAGACTTTTGTGATGTTAAATTTATATGTGTTTTTCATTTTTATTGTCTTGGTATTAATTACGTTTACCTGATGCAGATTGTATTGCAATCATATTTTGTTTATATAAGGGTATAATTTGTTCGGATTTCACCGTCTGTGATCGTACTTAAGTATTGAATTAATGAACTACCTTCCCTGTATTTACTTCCTGACACACAGAAAATTATCAACGCCAATTCGAACCCTTTCATTATTCGTCGCGAACGTCTGCAGCTTTTATGCGATACTCGTCAAAAGATATAACAAGAAACGTCGGTGCAAATTGTTTAAAAGTCTATAATAAAAGAGTACACATAGGGGATCATCTTTCCGTGTATGAGTATTACCATATAAATGGGTCTTCGATCAAAATAAAGCCTCTGTTATATTTTGAAAGGTAATCCAAGGGTTATACTTTGACAAAACTAATTTGGACTTTGAAAAACTGACCACTCGTACCCACTCATGCCTTAAATGATAATACTCATTAGAAGCAGAATTTTGAGCGATAATGAGGATAATTGGCGAAATCCTTTCAGAAGAAGTTCTTTGAATTGTAAGGTATTTAACCCACGCAGTAAACTTTAGAATGACAAATCACATATTATGAAATCTTCTATTTATGTCACAATGTCAAACCACATAAAAAAGATTTCGTTTCATCGTCGCCATTTTTGTCCATTTTTTGTAACGTTCTTAAACGGTGAATGCCTCGTTGTCTGTATAGCTTTTATTAAAATGGTTTACGTATACTCTTACTTATATGGATTTAATGAGTATTTGTGTACTTCATTTGTATAAAATTATATAGTATATATAACGTTAAATCTTGCATGGATCGTTGGTCATCTATATTGTACATTAATGATGTAAAATATATAATTGCTGCAACGCTCTGTGCCATTCTACCATTCCTAGCGTCTTGGTGGTGATAGAAAATTCTGCTACTTACATACATACAAACCGTAAGTGATAAAAATTAGCGTCGAGATATATGCATCAAATAAACATACATTAAAGATTAAAATAAAAAAAAAATAGCCAATCAAAGAGTTGTATTGACCACTTAAATATCAAAGAAATCATAGCTTACAGTCTCCTTAACCCTTGAATGTTAGGTTCTTAACATAATTGCCAATGTATTTAACATATTATTACGTTTTGTGCAATTTACTGTTCTGGATTAGTTTGTAGACATGTATTTCAATATTGTTGACTTAAGGAATTTTCAATATAAAAGTTAGACTTGATAAAATATTTGTTATTTAAAAATTGAATTGAACTTTCCTTGATCTTGTTTTATGATTCGGATTAACAAGTTACTGCGATGTTTGTGTACTCTATTATTATATCCTTTTATTTCATAGTGATTTACTATGGTACTTGAAATGATTTTGACAATGACATAAACTTGAGTAAACAAAATATTTATTAAAATAGCCTGATCGTGTTTTGTGTTATTGGATATGGATCAGTTTGAATGTTTAAAACAAAGACATTGTCAACATATATCAGAGGAACTTTAAGCTCTGATAAAACTAATATTAAACTGGACGTAGGCGAGCTGAGCTCTCACATTTTATACTGTACGGATACGGGATATTAACCCTTAATAATTCCCGCGCTCCAACACACAATTATCAAAACCTTTAATGTTAATCATGTATGTTTAGTCAGAAAGAAGCTAGCAGCTTTATATTTTTTAATCCGCTGATTGTAGATCCCATTGCATTACATTTATAGGCCGGTTCAATTTTTCAATAGATAGCGTAGATGCTAATAAATCAAGTGGATGTCTGTCCACACTGGTTGATCAAAAGGGGTTTAAATGTACAAGGGAAAAATGCTGGTGTTTGAGAAACATGTTTCACGCTTAATTTTCAATCGCTTAACTCTCAAACAAGCTATTATATCTCTGTGTCAAAGACCATATTAAACTTTGCTATTACGAAACAGGCCAGTAAACATTGTTAAAATTGACAGAACTAAAATAATATGTTCCTCAAATGTTTTGGTGTTTCGTCGGTTTGCCTACTGAAAGTGTGGTTTGTGACCGGGTGATCAGGATTCCTCCTCAGTAAAGCCGGGCGCCATGATGTAGCCACAGTGGCATAAACCCCCATCCCCATTCAAAACAAATATTTTGGATAGAACCACAATATGGTAAGTGTGGGTTTTTTGCCATCTGTCAACTATTAAAAAATAGCAAACCGACCGAACATCAAAAGCCGAAAGTCAAAGGGACGATTACAAATCCGGATGTAGACAAACACATACAACACGAAACAAAAAATGTAAACAGAGTAACCAGAACCCAATACAAACCATAGGTGCACTCATGCAGGGGCTTCGGACGAGTAAACAGTCCCTGCCTCTAATTAGACTCCCGCTAAGTTGCTCCATGTCATGTCTTGGAAAAAATCAGGAATAGGTAGGACTACCTATGTCTCAGCGAAAATGTCTAAATGTTTGTTATTTTTCTAGTGCATGATTAGCAGAGATTTATGATTTCATCATGCAAGACCGTGTGCATGGTCTTATCTCTAAATGATAGAATTTGTCAAATAAATCATGTCGATTACATAGTGTGGGGCTATAAACAAGAAACCACAGCAGGTCCAGTAATGTTGGATATGCATGTCTGACTTTGTAATCTTAGGATTCATTAGAATGAAATTATTCTCTACTTTAATAGCCTTATGCGAGCTCTATTTATTGCTGTATAAATATCGCGTTATTGCTACGAGACTTCAGAAAAAACCGAAGTTAAACAAACATAATTGTAAAGAAAAAGTACACGTCTGTTTCCTTTCAACGTGTCATTCTTTTGAAAAAAATGTTGATTTCCTTATGTTTCGTGATCATCTTATCCTTTGCTAAAAGGGTATAAATCTTTTTCTGTCTTTTAAGTCTTGTAAAGGAGCTGTCTGTGCATATAATCTATCGTAAAGAAATGTACATAAGAACGTTGCCAGTTATCATGTACGTTTACATTTATACAATTGTGAAATTGGATTGTAAGATGTTTGTTTCCATAAGGATGAGTGAAATGCTTCAGATTGATGTCGTAATCTTTGAAGATTTGGAATAAAGTGAATGTAGAAAAGTCATAAACAAGATTCAATCCTTGTATAAATCAGAATATTGAAAATCGAATCTGTCGAGTAAAATGAAAATTTTACTTCACTTTTCTGATCAAGACTAGGAACTATTTAACCCGGATAAGATAAGGGCAAAGTCTTGCTGCGCTGAATATCGACTTTCTAAACATGTGCTCATTATCTTTTCCAATAAGCAAATAATTGACTGCTCCTCTTTGATGTAGGAAAATTAAACGTCATCAAATGGCTTGATTAATTGTCTGATAAACTTGTATTTTTTCAACAATTTGTTGCTGTTGCAACTCCAAAAGACTAACTTCCATTCGGAAGATCCTCACCTGTTTGATTGGTTGTTTACTTCTTCGAAGCATTTCTGTCTTTTATCCTTTTTATCCTAACTTCTAAATCATAAAATATTTCATGAAAAAAACATGCCACATACATAACTGCCTTTACTTTTGATTTTTTGTTGTGAATTAAACTGGTGAGAGAATACATCTGTCGTGTAAAACGTTTAAAGAACTTTTCTTCGCCGTAATGAGAAATATATAGTAGTTAAGGTGCTCACACCGATGCATCTTAATTCTGGTAAAAATGTCCCTTTATTCTTTATTTATAAAATATCTTTGTTTAGGTTAAGAAAACTTTCTCTAGTAAAGATTTGATTGATACATGTAATTTTCTCACTGAATCTGAATCTGAATAAATACGATGCAGGACCAATACTGGTATAGACGCATCGGAAGAGAACTGCTGCTTTAGTAGCAGGTCGGGAGAGCTTCCTTGAAGCTATCAATTGTCTTTCTGCGCACTGTGTCTTCCGGTAGCTTATTCCAGTGGACGATTGTGTCAACAAAGAAGGAGTTCCTGTATTGGTTGCATTTGGATGGTGGTACAATAAAAGTCCCAGTGTTGTTTGTTTCCTGACGGTCTATGATGTTATTAGTCAGGCAGTCTTTGTATTTAACGGAACGGATTTGCCTCTTTGGTCTAGCTGGTCTGATGTAAGCTTCCTGGTCTATTGCTGGTAATAATCCCTCCACTATTTTGTATAGGAACACTAATTTTGCGTTGGTTCTTCTGACTCTTAGTGATGGTAATTCAAGATCTTTTAGCATGTTCGTAACTGCTCCACCTTGTCGGCTTTTGTAGTCTCCTGTGATGAATCGTGCCCCGTTTCTTTGTATTCGTTCGATTTTATCGATGTCCTTTTGAAGATACGGATCCCATACAACTGATCCATACTCCAGCACGGATCTTACAAGTGCAATGTAGGCTGTTTTTCGGCATGACATAGGACAGTTTTTGAGGTTGCGTCGTATAAATCCGAGGGTAGAGCTTGCCTTGCTTGCGGTTTTCGCAATATGTTTAGACCATCCCAAGTCTTCCGAAAGGAGTACGCCTAGGTATGGGTTTTCTGTGACCTGTTTTAGAACTGTGTTGTTGAGGTTGTAAAGGCTGTTGGTTTTTGCCTTAATACTCATGACATAGCACTTTGTGGCGTTGAAACACATTCCCCATTTTAATGCCCATTCTTCCAGGCTTTTCGGGTCGTTTTGAAGTATAATGTGATCTTCATGGCTTTTGATGGTTCGATAGAGTAGACAGTCGTCTGCGAAGAGCCGTACTTGAGATTTCACACTGTCGGGTAGATCGTTGATGTGACACAGGAACAGTAAGGGTCCAAGAACCGTGCCTTGTGGTACACCAGATTCTACTACTGCATTGTTTGAATGTTCACCTTCAACTACTACCCGCATTTCTCTTTTGGTGAGGAACGATGTTAGCCATTTGTGGATGTTTCCTTTGATACCATACTTTTCTAGTTTATGAAGTAGTCGGTCGTGGGGAACTGTGTCGAATGCTTTGGAGAAGTCAAGTATTATCACATCTGTTTGCTTGTTTTGGTCGTATGCTTGTAGCAGATCGTTTAATGTTACAATTAGTTGTGTTTCGCACGAGTAGCCTGATCGAAATCCATGGTTTAAAGATGTAAGGATGTTGTACTTTTCTAGGTGCGATAGCATATGTTTGCAAATGATATGCGCCAATAACTTGCAAGATACTGATGTCAGGGATACGGGTCTGTAATTTTCGGCCATGTGGACATCCCCTTTTTTGAATACTGGGGCAACGTTTGCGTTTAGCCAGTCATCAGGAAGTTCTCCGCTGTCTATTGAGTATTGAAAAAGTTTTGTAATTCAACGTGCAAGTGATTTGGCGCAGGTCTTGAGAATGATGTTTGGAATTTGGTCTGGTCCCATTGCCTTGGATGGATTGATGTCTTTAAGCAATTTAAATACTCCTTGTTCTCCTACTTTTATGGATTTAATGTTGAGGGTTTGGTCTGTCACTGGTGTCTCAAGTGAGTTTGTTGTGCTTTTAGTAAAAACAGACTTGAATTGGTTGTTTAGTATATTTGCCTTATTCTTGCTGACATTTGTCATGGAACCTTTGTGTCTTAGCGGGGCGATGCCGATGTTATCTAATAAAACAATATTTTTTCTCGTTAAATAGTTCATATTTCTATAATTATGTGTTTTTGTCAGATTAGATTTAAAGCCTATATAGAGTAAACACTTGTTTTATGGCTGCACTGTTACAAATAATTCAATAGATGTTCAAGTTGATATTTGTTAGTGGTTTGGAGACTAAAAACGGATATCATGGTCAAACATTTAATGCGTAGTGTATTTAATGAAAACTATTTAAAAACTATATTATATACTTATATTATAGTTCAGTTGTGCAGACCCCAAATTCTATAAAGATTTAAGTCGGTATGAACTATCCTTCGGGTCGTGCAATATTTGTTCAAACATGTCTACTACTGCTATTTTGAAGACAGTTATTTTTTTTATAAATACACAAGTTGTTGTTTTATGTCTACGAAAAAAAGTAAAGAAGGCTTCTAGGACAGTCATTGCACATTACACTATGAGATCCCATTTATAGATTTCGAAAACGAAAATTCTCCGTTTACACATTTTTTTTGGTACTTTTTAGGTGAAATTAAAAGTTTTCTGTCCATTGGCTGATTGACTATATATTTGCTTCGATACGGAAAGGAATAGACCAATATAGGCGTAATAGTTTAACTGCTAGTGTAAAAGAAGGCGATTTTGGTAGGGCGAAAATCACTACAAAAGCCGTCTTCAAGATGCAATTGAGCATAGTATTTTTTTAACCCGTCATCAACAACGTCCGAGACCAATCCAGACAATCTATAAGAAGAGAGCGTCCACTATTTAACACCTGTGTGGGTCGAGTCCTGGAAACCTTCCCAACACCCAGTCTGTCTATTCCCGTGCAGTTAATTAATTAGATGTCCTTAATACAACTGAAATAATGCTGCTGGATAAACGTAAAGCAACGAATCAATCATAGAATGGTTGCAGAATGTTAAGAAAACAAACTTCTTTTGTAGCAGACGATATAACATTTATACAAAGAATTGTTCGAATGAAGTTTTTTTTAAGTACAGTACAGTAAACGGTTCGTTTGTCTAGAATGTAAATAAACAGATGGGATGATATAATAAACACGTTATAAATAAATTTCCTCACTTATTATTAATAGGAATTTTCTTAAGTATTATTTTCTAGCTAATTTCATTTTTACAATCATTTTTGTGGGAATTGCAGATGAATTTGGTACATAGAAGACGATGAAGGAATATATTTAATAGGTAACTCCTCTAATTGCATGCGACTAATATACATATATGAAAATGTATATAATTTATTTCGGAGTGCAGAACTGTCAATAAGATGGATCAAGAAGGATATCACGTTTTTCTTATCAATATATATAACATTTTTGTAATGTTATATTGTATCATTGAAAACAATTATCCCCAATAAAACGAATCCCACTGATATAGTTTCGACGGTAATCAAGATGTATATTTCATTCTTCGATATTTTAAGAACATTCTATATTCTGTTCGTAGCATCGTCTTTTAATTATCATAGATTATAGACGTTGATGTATGGGATTCAAGATAAAATAGACTACTCAAAATAAAGCCGTCAGAATTTACTTTGTTTAAAACTTGTTCGTTTTCAGAATACAAATTATGGTTACGCAGACGATCGTTTCTTCAAACCCATCATGGCGGACATATGGGAGACGAATAACTACTCCAATTGTAGGATTAATAAAGATCCTCAAGACATGATGTGAAATCGTTCGTCGACAATCTTAATCTTTCTATAGTGCACCATATCTGATTGATCTGTTTTTAAATTTTAAGAATGGCGAAGACAAGGCAAATTCATTTCGTGAAAATAAAAACCAATTAACATCGACTGCGTTACATTACAGTTCTTAACAAATATAAATATGAATTTTGGGAAGTACGATCTTATATGAAGATGAAAAATTAGATGATGCAAAAATAATCACATATAAAGTTTTCACACATCTGGAATTATTAAGACAAATAAAAGCAATCTGCAGCACATGCAAAGGTCCCGAAAAGGGCACTCTTCTTCATTTATTTTGCTTTCGAAAATTTTAAGTGCCGAGAAAAAAACCCGTATGTGCATCTGTGTAAAGCCAGTTTGACAAGATAATCAATCTTAATTTCTAAAGTACATGTACATGTCTTATCAATATTAGCGTTTTGATGGTATAATTTATAAAACAATTTTTTTATTCCTTAAATGTCTTCTTTATTTTAATTGGCATTGAGTATTATTTCAATTAATTAAATTTTCTTTCGAGTTTAGTGCAGTGACAGTACATTTTAATTTAATGTCATACAAGACCTGTTCAGTATATGACAGAAATAGGAGTATTTCGGCTGTTTACTATACTACCACATGCTGGAATGAATTTTCTTAAGAAACAAACACGGCGCGTGCTGAGGGTTGACATAGTGGAGTTTAGTGCCAGTTATTTGTATTGATTATTGCTATCCCAAGTCAATGTATTATTATAACTGAAATATACCCAACAATATAGGGTTTAACTATGTGGTCCTATATGTTTACAGCATGGTCTATTGAACATGTCCTAAAGAATGAAATTTCGCGGTGATTATATTTTTCGTGTGACACATGCGGATGTCATATTTTCCTCATGTTCTTTTTGTCTTCCAGTGGCTTGATTACTGATACCCAGCCACGTGCCAAACACCAATAACCAGGAAAAAAATATAAACCCCAGGAAGGTTTGAGCAAAATTTATTGTGACTTTACACTCTTGTGTTGTGGTTGTGCATAATTCGATAAAATAGCAGTTTTCTTCATTCTCATGACTTCTTTTTGGGGCCTCAAAAAACTTTATACGAAAGTCCGACACGTATGCACATTATACTTACAATATATCTTACTAAATTTATACTTCCTTCTTCTTTCTGTTGAATATAGACATAGATTGCCTTTATCTATAATTATCTATTTCTGATAACATGCCAAAGGGGAATCTTCTGATGCAGAACCAAATGCAATCTAACTTTTATGTTCTCTTCATTAACAATTAGTGACTTTTCAAATTAAGTAATATATATTATCGCGTTTTGTCTTCATGTGTAACTCTCTTCTTTCTTCTTATCGACGTTCTTTTATGACTTAAGCTTCTGATATTACATCACAATAATTTGAAAGCAGGTTCCGAAACAAATCTGCCTCACGTGTAATGAATGTCGCTCTGGACCTGGTGATTTGATAGAAAGATAACGAAATTGACTCTGTTTCTCGGCCAGTTATTCGTTATAAATGTCCAGACATGTGTTGTTTGTCAATGTTTTTGTTGTTCATTTGCAATATTTACAGAATTGATTTATGATTCATATTTAGAACATTATATGAAAAGTCGATCTTAAATATGACTTAAAATGAAAAGATTTTTAAATAAGTGAGATATAAGGCCTCTTTGTGGGGCAAAAAAACATATAAAAGGTTTTTGCGAGATAAGACGGTTGGAATTCAACACAGGTGTAAAACGAACTTGATGAATTGAGCGAAAATGTGCTAAATGAAATTTAAAAACTAAAATTAAAACCAATGAGTTATATCTCATGGTGACATAACATTAATCAGTTGTAGAAATAAAAAAGCTACCGGAATATGATCTGCTTACTTAAACGTATGATACGATCAGTAAAATGAAATGGGCAACAGTTCCCAAAATACTGAATTGAAACTGACATCTTCCATGTGGCTTATGAAATATATTAGACAGAATGTCAAAACTTTTCTACACAACACTGTAGATTTTTATCAGATTTGACAGAATTACTCCCGACATCTAAACAGTTAATGAAATCATCACAGAAATAATTCATACGACGGAATATGCTAAAATTGTCAGTGTACATAAAGATAGCATCAGTCCATGATTATTTTCTCTTTGTTGTTAGGCCTTGGGATATCACCGCGGTTAAGTTTATATTTCCTATTTGCTTTGCTCGTGGCTTTGCTTTATACCTTGGAGATGAAACTATGATTGAAATCGTACCGCTAAAATTTTGGTGAATCAGTGTCTACACCGACTTACACCTTTAAAAAACGAGGCCATTGTCAGAGAAACTATATACCTGTATACATATTTTATGTCCATTTGTGTGTAACTATTTCTATGCTAAACTCGTTATCTCCAATTTGCACAAACGTTTATTTAAGAATTAACTAATTAGCACGCAAAATTCTTGTCATGATCCAAGGCTTAAGCTTTATAACGAAGTTGTTTTAAATTGTATACAGGTGCGCGCACCTAGGATTTTTATATAGATCGTACTTATTGGTTAGTGTTGCATGTCACATGCGTGGCTTAGTGAACACAGAGAATTATAATTACAAAGGATGTTACAGTTTGTATACGAATAATAAAGTTAAAGATTTATAGGCGGGATTTATATTTAACCGCTAAGTGTCAATTAGTGTTTTATTTCGTCCGCGGAGTAACAGACCGTGCTAAATCGATAAGACGACGAAAACAAATACAGGAAACCCCCTTCTTCACATCAGTGTATATTTCCAGTTTCATTTCACCACGAGAATATACACACGTTATTTAAAGTGGACTTTACATTAAGGATGACCGTCCCACGTTGTCCTGAAAATAAAGGTAAGTGAATATTGATTGATTTTGTATTATAATTTGAAAGAAATGAAACATTACTTTCGTAACTTTTAAAGTCGACTTATTGATTTAAATGTAATTAAAGTGTATTTTTAATACGTGATTAGGGTTGAATCAAGACATTTTTGCCAAATTGTTACTTGTTTATGTAGAACGAACAAAACATACAGTCAGCTAATTTGAAGAGCCATTAAAAAATTCACTTCTCATAAAATTGGCGAATGTTTATTTTCAAATTTTGACAGGTACATCACAATCATTTTTATTTTCATGTACTGGTCTTGTTTTATATTTCATAACAAGTAGTTTGTCGGTCGCACTAACGTTTGGCTTATTTATACTGTAGTATAAAATACATTGCTATGATTTATTATTTTTACACATATATTTAAAAAATGAAACAAAAACACATTTGACCTGACTTAGTAACCTCGTTATAATTATCCGAAATATACTCGATTTATATGCCTTTAACACGAAACCATTTGACTGAAAACAATTGTGGGTATTTTTTATCCAAGTAAAAGATAAATGGTAAATATTTCGTTATGATTTTTGTGATGATATCTCGCTTTGAAAAGTATTAAACCGTGTCATACCTAGATCATAACGTCTCGTTATCTCTTCCGTATTTATGACCCTTTTCAATGAATGTAATGTTTTATAAAGACCGTAACAAACACCAAAATTCCATGGAGTCATGCTACTGTTAATAGACACAGATTCTATACCCTGTGTCATTCGTGTAAAATGTAATTTTAACCAGAGGAATCATACACCACCCTCCGCTATCCGACGTTACTTTAAAATTAAAAAATGAAAGCGTCGGGGCCATACTTGTTGTTTGAAGTAGAATAAAATATATGGCCATCAAAAAGATCTGTTGTAACCGTACTCTTTGGTAAATTCTTTGTGGGTACACCGGAGAAAAACTTTATTTATATAATGTTCTTTATGCTTCTGTTTATGGCGACTATACTGTAAACAAAAGATTAACTATAAGATTAAAAGAAAGAATTCATTTTACAAAGTCAGTTCTAGTTCTATACTAAACAGTTTCTATTTACTCTGATTCTGACCTTTCTATGCTGAGTACCATTGACGGCAGTAAATCAGGTGTGCACAATGTATGCATTAGCTTTCTAGTTAATTCAACATGAAGTCCCAATCCTATTAGAATACTCAGCTCGCCCATAAAAATCTAACAAAATCAAATCTTTCTAATGATGAGCAGATTTTGTCTTCAGGCAATTGGAAAACGACCTATTTAGAAAACCGATGGGATACAAAAGGATGTTACAATCTATAAGGCGAATATAAAACACAAATGTATAAGCATTTAACCGGACGTCTCACGAGAGATGGATCATGTTATACCATTAATTCTCTAATGTAAAACCTTTTAATAACGCATGTAAAACGAGGAGGAAATAAATATAAAAAGATTTGAAAACAACTTGTAATACAAGTCTCAATAAATCTTAGTCAAAAATGTAATTTGTTTTAAATATAAAACAGTATGGTAAATAGATACCGTGTATCGATTATAAAGAGGATTCATCGAAGATTGTGAATCAGATAGTCACAGGTGGTATCATTTGTAATTAATGAACAAAACTGGGGACAGTTTGTAACGATTAAATAAGAGTCAATGATATTACTTTTCGTCTGGTGCCTTATACAGTTTGGTGAGGGATTGTCGCTTACAGGTAAAGTAAGGTGCTGAATCCGGGCTACAAAATTCCTTGAAGGTGGTGGGGTCTACAAATTATTTATGTAAGGTATTGTTTTAAACATTGTAATTGGGGTTGGGGGGACGGGCATTTATTTAGGAGATCTAGGTCTAACAACTAATTCAAAATATTGGTTTATAGAAGTCTGTATGCACTGTTATATTGCTGATGTCCAAAGTATTTGAACATGTATGCACTGAATAAAAATAGGACAGAGCAGAAACCTATAAATTAAGTTATATCCCAGGACAGAGATAGAATAGTCTTTCTCTATATGTGTCCATTTTAAGTAGTAGTGGTAGTTTTCATTTGACAACTGATATACTGTTCTTGTGTACGAGGACAAGACTGCATGAAGGAAGATATGAGCAAGACTGTCAATTATATGCTGTACAAGACCAACGTGACAGCAACATAAAATGTTTCTCCTAGATATCCCTTCGTGATTTTGAGTGGGTAACTAGTGGTTATTTTTTTATATCTTTATTTGTGCAATAAATGAAGTAACTCCTCTTAAATATACAAATAAACGTATCATGTGTACTTTAATTTTAAAGTTTCGTTTCGTTTCGTTTGAATGGTGTTTTAACGCCACTTTCAGCAATTTTTCAGCTATTTCATGGCGTCCAGTTTTTATTGGGGGAGGAAGCCGGAGTACCCGGAGAGAACCCCCGACCTGCGGTAGGAAAACTGGCAATCCTTGTCAATTAAGATTGGAGTCGAGTACACCCTGCCTGCAGTGAGAATCGAACCCGCAATCTCAGTGTTGACAGACCACGTGATCAATAGTAGACGAACTACCTTGACCACTCGGCCACCGAGGCCCCCTAATTTTAAAGTACATAGGTGAATAATGAAGTAGCATTTTCTTTTATGACCAACATTTTCATGAAGCCCTAGTTTCACGATGTGCATACAATTTTAATTACTATCGAATTACAGCGGATGTCATTAGTACTTAATCGTGTTACAGGGCAAATAGTAGGCATGAAAGGCGCGTGATACTTAAAAATGTTTAACAAAAGATCCGGGTCGATAATCCTAATTGTGTATTTTGTTTTTATAAATCCACTTGACACTTGCTGTCCTAATCCGTCATAATTTAAATATAAACCGGGTTTCATTGACTTAAATCTGTTATAAATATTTGATAGCTGATTTGCTTCAATTAATTGTTATTTCTTAATCTTTATCTTTTAATTTTTCTAAATTTAAATATTATATTTTTGTTACGTCATTTGGCACTAATTCCCTTTAATTGAGTGTGAAAATATTTTTCTTTTAAACAAGGTAACACTAAGATTAGGCCATATATTCCATTGATAAGTTCACAGCTGTCAGTTTGTTGTTTCTGATGGAGTACTGATTCTTTTCTACTGACAAATCACAAAGCAAACAGACAAACACCGGGCTGAAGTTAATAAGATTAATATAATACAATTATCTATTAATTCAAAACAATTATCTCTAGTTTCGTCAGGTGCTTGTCAGATGTCAATATTTATTTATCACAGATTTGATTACCTGTATAACTGACCAGACTTGTCTGAAATGAACACTGAGGGTTAGTCACATAAATTACAATTTAGCAATCTATGAAACATACAACTGAAGTGAATACAATACAGCCGTACCCTTTAGGACTTACTACTTAGAGGAAAATGCGTTAATTATTCTGATCAAAAAGTCACAAATTGTTATTAATTAAAAGGTGGAATGAAAAAGAAGAAAATTTATCAAAGAACTGAAAAAAGTTAATACTGTAAGATTATTGGTTCTTTTCCATAATATCATGTGAAAAGGACAAGGTCCAGTTGTAAGAAATTGTGGTGATTTAAGTATTTTATCTTTGGATTAAAAGTATTTATTTAACAATTGATTACCGAAGAAGGTGTCAAAAGTTGAGTTGATAAAAGCTGGTTTTTGTTTTTATAATGATTGTCGAATAATTTAATCCCTTATGTTGTGATCCTAGCACATTGCGTTGATTACTTTAATGACACTTCGTCCAAATTTTAAAACAAACTTTTATATTGTAGAATTGTTTATTCAAAATAAGCAATGTTTAATAGAAGATAAATAAAATAAACGAACAACTCGTGATAATATAATAATCTCTTAAATTATTTCCCTGTTATGGAATTATAGAAACTCGGTAAATTTTGAGAGAAGAGATTATATTTCACATGTAAAGAAGACAACAGTTAATGTATTCCCAAATGTATAGTTTCCATCAATTTCCGTGACAAAAGTGTGTTGGGTAGTAGGTATGCGAAATTGTAAAAACAAAATGACTTGGTATTTACATTGATAAGATCAAAGAATAAGTCAACTATTTTTCCGCTTTTCAAAAGAAACCCACCAAATTAACGCTAAAAGGCCCCTAATGACATTTTAAGGTCAAAAAGATTTAAAATTTGACACTTGTTCACAAATTGAACAATCGCTTCTGTAAACGGCACTGTGCGTGTAGTGGTGCCGTATTGTAACGAACCTCCGTGAAGACACTTCCGCTTCATTTACCATCCATAGAAAATTACGTCACCACATTGTTAATTAACAAAAACCAGAAACAAAACCCGGGTATGATCGATAAGTCTTAAGAACCGTACAATGACCATAACAATTGACATACATGTTTTCTTTCAATCTGGTAATATTTATCCCTCATTAGTTCTAGCTTGATGACTATCTGCAACTAAAGTTTGACAAGGTAAATGACAGCATTGTTAAATCTTAACAACAAAAATCAATGGTAAAATAGTTATGAATAGAACACTTGATACACGAAAATATTTGAAAGAAAAAGACAGAAAAAGACGGTCCCTTATAACTCGGACACGCCTAGGGGACCTTCAATTTAGATATTATTTTATAATAACTTTAAATGGAAATGCGAAACGTGAATAGAAATTATGGTGATTTCTTCTTAACAAACGTTGCACAGTAGTAAATCGTGTCTTAAAATAAAGCTTGTCTTTAGATCTACCTTTCAAGAAAAACTCAGAAAATAATTTTCAATATTGATTTCCGATACACCTGTCGGTATAATATTCATATTCGTCTAATTAACACACTTGTTGGTCCACTGAAATACAACTTAATGATCAAACTGAGCAATTCAAACAAAACTTGATGCTCCTTTTGTTATTATCGCCATTTGATGTTAGCCAGAATTATAACGAATAATAAGCTGTGTCAATATCTCAAAGAAAAAACAGAATGAGGCCGACTCGTGTATCAAGAAAGCTTCGTTACTTATTGTCAACAGAATGACATTAAAGGTTTTCCATAGTATTTAAACAGCTGAATTTTAAATATAATAAATAACAAAAGTATATAGATTGACTAAATTTAAAATTTCTGCTTTATAAACTCATACAAAAATGTTTTCAGTACAGCTGATTTGACGCCATTGTTTAGACCATAAAGCTGTTTCTGTATTTTAATATCCTTCCTATTATTTCGGTTGCACATTTGGGCTTCATTATTAAAGTTAATGTATTTAATATTTGAACACGGTTTGTGAAGGATATTTATTTATCATGAAGACGCTTTCAGCGCCCTACATTGTCGATTATTATTAAATGGTGTTTTTTCCCAAATTAAAATAGGAAATGAAGGATTCTGTTTACAGCTAGTTAAAGAATTGAAATAAACCAAACAAAACCTGACAATTTCGGCAATAATTCACTAAAAATCACGTAAAATTAAGGGAAAAATACGAGGGCATAACATACTGTCTTGGAACAGTCACATAAAACATGCGGTGGGGTTGAACTGGATAATGGGATCCCTATCCCTCCCTCTGTTTATGACCTTATGACATTATAACGCAGACAAGTCGAACTGTCAAAACCTGCGAACATGCAACTTAATGCACAGTGCACCGCAAGAACACTACAAGGGTATAAATATATTGGCTTGGAACAGGCACACAAAATTATGTTGCGGGGTTTTATCATGTTTGGTATCAATCAAAGGCGAAGTAAAAATACATTGAATGGGTCTTGATGCCATTTTCTGTGATTTTATGCAAAGAACCAGTTTTGCTTGTGAGAGAACTCGAAGCACAAAGTTTAGCTACAAACACGTATCAACATCTGCACATAAACAAATTAGATTGCGAGTTTTCATGCAATTCAAGTGTAAAAAACGAGATTTAGCATTATATAATGTTGACAGGGACGTGATCACCTTAACCACTCACCGTCCGATGCCCCTAAAATACAAGACAGATTTGAACTACAAATGTAAGATAAAGAGCCAGTTTGTGATGCTGACAAAGTGTTGGTCAATTTTGCCACTATTTTTACAATTAAACCACACCAAAACAGAAACCTAAACTTTCTAGCAGCGCTGAATCCTTTAATTAAAAAAATTTCAAGAAATTTTGTGATTGTTTGCGATCACATATATATTTAACATAATAAAATAATAAAACAATAAACTTTCCATTATTGTGATGATAAACATTTAAAGAATTTCCGTACATCCATAAATATACAATCAATATGCTTGTATTAAATTTTTAGTGAGTCAGCGGAGTGATACCCGCCTTTGGTTGGCACTGAAAAATCACCTAGAAATACAACACCACTGCAACCTAATATTGCACTCATTAATATGCAGTATTTATGGCATGTGATATAATAACGACTCAAATTCACTGCACAGAGTACATCGTAATGATCTGTAATAGTTTTTACCATCTCCCGAGGTGTCAGAAGTTAACACGGATATGGAAAGTATGGAAATTATTCATTTATAAAATTTACAAATTGTCATGGTCAAATTGCCATCAATTCTATCTCGAGAAATTTATCAGCGCAAAGTGAATATACAACATGGAAACATTCATTATTATGAAATATTAATTCGAACATATTTGATACTAATGTTAGTTCTTTGTTAAAAAGATGCGTTTAGACTAAAATAATTAAAAGTCATCATGAATTTCTTTTGTAATGTAATCATGAACACGTTTACACAAATTACAAACATCACTTATAATGGCGCCATTTACTCGTCAGAATGGCTTAAGTATGTATCGTCTGCAAAAAGTAAAAGAAAGAAAATTAATAAATTGGGAAATTGGGGAATAAGTGTTAAACAAAGTTGTTACATATGTTTCATTAAGTCTGAAGTGCACGTAGTAATTTACGTGACAGCTTAAATAGTATTATTATTGTTAGGTTCATTTCTTATTAGCATCCAACCAGGTATCATTACCCCGCGGATACATGTATGTAGCGTATACTCAAACGTGGAGGAACTGGCTATTTTAAAGGGGTTCTGTATAGTCTAATTCATAATTTGCTTATCTGGATAACCAGACTTTATTTGGAAAATATTTTTTAAAAAGGGGGGCTGGGGTTTACCTTTTCGAACTTTTTTATTTGCTTTCCAATATAATTTATTAGTCACAATTTTTAATACAGATTGAAGTCTTAAGGGAAACGTTTAAGGTTTGAGTTGATCAGCTTTCATTGTCACAATTTTTAAGGCATAACAACTACAGAATTACATAATTGTATACAAGTTCTAGTAGATTTTTTAGTAGATTTACATATTAATATTTTGTCTGGAGAAGGATTTAACAATGTGATTCGTTGCCGTCTGTGTGTCCCAAACTCGAAATAATAAACTAGCTTATGTATGTGATTAGGTTAGTTCCTCGAACAAGTCAAATCAGCAGGGGTAATTTGTCTGGGATATGCAGATTCAAAATGTTGAGAAAATAACAATCTTGCACATGTTCATGCTTATTAGACGCCTATTAAAAACGTATGCAAGGAAATACGAGAGTTTTTCATCGCATTTTTGTTCAAAATTTTAAATTGTTTAGTCTATACAGTGTTGATTCAAAAAACAAACACGAGTGATCTTTTTTCTTGGCCTTTACTATTGACCTCACGAGAGTTTTCCATATGTCAAGTTATAAAATAAACTTGTTGTAAATCGACGAAAAATTGACATTTATATATTGATAGTCTCTTTAGTTGTTCTAATTATTTAAAAGTAAATATCGCAATTGTTGTTACATTCTATAAATCGGAACAAATATTTTTATTGCCGTTTTAAACTAAACACGAAGATTAAAATGTTAACCTTTTAAAAATAAACTAAATATTTGCAAATACTGTAAATTATTATTTAAAATTTACAAAAGAATAAAATTGTAATATGACATCTTGAAAAAAAGAACATATTTTATACGACTACCACCTAAGAGAGGGTCTTCCTAAGTCTGTGAGGTAAAAGTAACACTTATGTAACCAAATATTTATAATATCATATTTCACCAGTCATGAAGTGACAAGTCTACTCTTGCATAATTATCACAATTGATTATTATATACTCGTCAGATGCAATCAGAATTTGGTAGGTGTGGCGTAACAAGTAGCACTTAAACCGACAGGAATAATACTAATAATCTAAAATCCATTCACTAACACAGACCGACGTACCTAATAAACCTAAAATATGTTGTCACCACTATAAATCGATGATGGTATCTTTTTGATAAAAATATCATGGGACGATTCAAATAGGTTTCGAATAGACCTAGAATTTGATCATCCGAAACGAGGAACTGCCCCCTGAAGATTTACACAATAACAGGCATCAGTAACAATTTGTCATGAATATAAGCGACACAGTTGGAAACTCATTATACCC
Source organism: Limnoperna fortunei (assembly GCA_944474755.1). Taxonomy (NCBI): domain Eukaryota; kingdom Metazoa; phylum Mollusca; class Bivalvia; order Mytilida; family Modiolidae; genus Limnoperna; species Limnoperna fortunei. The sequence continues at coordinate 55,956,535 of OX104111.1, read as the reverse complement.
GAAAAATAAGTTTAAGCCCCAATAATCGCTTAAACAGTTTACTAATTCGACAGGAATGTATTAAGGGGCTATTATAAATCTGAAATCTGCATGAATGTTCAAATAGAGATTAGATCTTGTTTCGATAGCAGTGGAATAATTTTTTGTGTGTTCTGAGATATACACTGATGAAAGTGTCTGTTTTATTATTTCGATTGATGGGAAATGTCTTACCCTATGAACAGCTGTGAAAATATTCAAAATAAAGGTTTGTAATATTGAAACTAACGTCTGGAAAAAGAAATAATGTTTATTTCAGGTGCATCAGAATGTCCTTTAAGCACCTGGTATAATTTTAGTGTTGTATTTACAGCTACATTTGGTAGATTTTGTTATATCTTTTGCTTTTCAACAATACGAGGGAAAGTTTTTGTTCAACACCAAAAGTATTTTCTAGTTTATGGATGTTTAACTAATACAAAGGTCCTTTTTAATGTTCCACCCTTTTTCCTTTGTTTACAGTTTGTTGTTTTTTGATTTATTAGGATCATTGCGATGTTCAGCGGACGTCCAAGTGACCTGTGGTTCTCTATATCCGGGACACTATCAAGACTGTCCGGTAGCAGATGCTAAGGGTGGATGGTTACAGTGTTTAGACCTGACAGAACAAACCATAGGTAGCTTTGGTTGTCCGGAGGAGAGCTATGGCATCCATAAAGACAATGTATGGGTACAAAATGGTTGCCAGGGAAACTTTTACACGTGTTATATTCCAGGTAATGATGTAGAAACAACACTGCACACAATTTTCTTGAAAATAAAACAATTTAAGGCAAGATCAACTGGATTCCTGTTGAAACATTGATATTCAGATTTTTACGTACCCGAACTGTCAATTTATGGTAATTTTTTATTAAATATTATTAAAAGATTATTATTATTATTATTATTATTAATTTATGTCCCAAATTTAGGAACTTTAAACAAGGTTTCACCTCAGATTATTTCTGTTTGCAGATCAACCACAAGGACCAGTGCAAGAAAGAACTATAGAATGTAGGAACTACGAGAATTCATACAAACAGTGCAAAATAGATGGTGCTTACTTAGTCAAAAGTGTGACATTAAAAATTAAATTTGACCCAAAATTGCCTTGCCACGAAGGAATTAATTATGGGATTGTATCTGACAGTATTTTCATAAAAGATGGATGCAATGGAATATTTAAAGTAGAATTTTTCCCAGGTATATTTTTTTAATTATTTCTACACTTTATTGGAAGGATATATCAACAGGTACATATGGGATCAACCAAATGAAATAATGAAATTTATTATTGTCTAATTTTAGAATTATTTACCTTTAATAGACAATTGATTGGATAAATAGTAATAATAGCTTAACCAATTCTAAACATTAAAAAATATTATTTTTGTTGTTGTGGACCTTGTTGTTGTTACGATTATAATCCATATGAAGCAGTTAAATGCAGTTTGTGTCATTTGGATAACACTTCTATAATTATTTTTATTTTATTATTCAACGTCTCTACCAACAATGATGATGCAGCTTTGCAGAATTTTTAACAAATTGCAGCAATTTTATAATTTATTTTGAATAAATACGAATATTTAGTTATTTTCGGCATACATCTATATAATTGCTCTGAAAGTATGTCACAGTCAAGAAAAACGACAATTTGTTTAATTTAATATATTTTATAGTGTGATTGTTATAAACATATACTCTCATCATATAATTTTGGTATACCATTACTAGAAATAATTTACAAATAACTTATTGTAAAGGAAATCTAGACATTTTCCAGAACACACAATTACTATAAGTGTGGTAACTTCTGAATGTTTATGTAAGGAAGTAAGAACTTTTTCAAATGGTTTAATATAATCAGTAAAAATTACATATGTCAAGAAATTGTCCAAATAAAAACCCCAGATTGTTCCTTTGAATAGTTATAATTAAACAAGCATTAAAAATATAGTACCAAGAACTTGAAACAGGATTGTATACTCCTTATCATCAAATGTATAAAAATAAAAACAATAAAAACATGTTAACCATCATTTTCTCAATAGAGTAAAAGCAAAATAGCGTATTAATTCAAACAAAAAGTTCACAGTTCACACAAGTTTCAACCCAATCACTTAGTTTGTATGGGGTACTTCATCCTCCCAAGTCAGGGGTTTTGATCACACATGATAATGGAGCGAAAGTTGAATCAGAACCCCTGATTTATGAGGATGGGGTACTTGGGCTGTAAAGAATGAGGGCTTGGATGATGGAGAATGATTGATTAAAAATATTAAGAAGATACAAAAATAAATAATGAGAGAAAAATATAATCCAGAAAATAAAGCCATTAAAAATAATGGCATAGAATATAATAAGAAAAAACGTTAGGCTACTAGAGCCGCCACAAGAAAGGAAAGATTACCTAAAAATGTTTAAAATAATACATTATTTAGGTCAGTTATTGCGAAAATACTTATCGATTTTTGGACACCTACCGAAAATTAATTATGGTACATTTCTATTTTTCCTCCATTTCTGTAATTGAAAATGAAGGCAATAATGTTTTTTGCCTTTTAGTTGTTTCTTTCTGTAAATAATTCATATTCTCATGGATTTTATTGGCACAATGATTGTAGATTTCTATTTTCACTTTCAAAGCACAGGTGTTTTTAGTTTTTTGTATGCAAAAGTTCTTGACAATTTGCTTCTTGTATAAACAGAAGATAAGGACCATCAGCATTTAAAAGTAAACAAGACAAGGTTCTGATTTATAATGACATAACTTGTACTGTAACACAGTATTCTAAACATCTTTTTATGCAAATCTGAATGAAATAGATTCACGGGATAAATATCCAACGGGCTTGAATTACAAATTTGATAAAATCTTTGCAGTGTCAGTCTCCTTAATGTATTTAAATAGCTTTAATATATTACTTTAAACTGAAAAGGAAAATAGATTTTTAAAATGTTCTGGATGGTTTATTCAACATTCATGCTCGAACTATATTTCATACAAATTATTTTATATGTGTATATTTCATACTGTATAACTGTAAAAAGAGATTTCTGTATTAGATTTCATGGGTACCATAAAGTTTGATGCTTTCTTTTGAAATGTGGTTTTGTTTTTGTCAGGAATACCTTGATTATTGTCATTTAAATAATATTATATTTATATATCATTAAATACACAATAAAATACATAATCAAGTGTTTACACCTAATGTTATACAACATCTTGTACAAGTTTTAGCTACAATAATATAGCTCCTTTGATATTTTTGTATATCTGGGCGAAATGAAAAAAATTAAAAGTAGCTACATTATTTTAGCTTGAACCAGTATATAAAACGGATTAGTTAACTAAAATTAAGTCTTCGGGAGATTTGAAAACGTTCATTTGTTCAAATTTATAGAGTCAGCAGCACCACCTAACTTACCTGTGCAGACAACAAGAACGACAACAACATCAACACCAAGACAGGCCACAACAACCGCAACAACAAAATTGGGAACAACGATAAATCCTGAACTACCAACTATTTCTTCGACGACAACCGGAAGTACTACTACTAACCAAACATCAGTTCTGTATCCTACACATTCGCAGCCGAGCGGTAGTTTAATAGTATTGACTGCAGCAGCTGTTCTTGGAATCTTTCTAGTACTCTTTCTTGCCATTCTCGCCATTATGTGGTTTAGCAGAAGATATCGTTGCACGTAAGTTTTACCTTAACGTATAAATCTTTCGCAGCATCGAATACAGAGGGGACCCCTCCCTTTATTTATATATACAAAACCACACGTCGTGAATAAGCTAGCTGGAACAGCAGTGTCAATTCAGGAAGCCCACCTCGGCCGAGTTTACCACCGTTCTTGGGGATGATCGATCGCGATTTTGTTCTTATTTGTTGAAGACATAATTTTAACCAAAATGTTCTGATATGTGATGACCCTATTAGTATTATGAACATATGCAGCATATTTGATTCATGGTTCTAAATAATTGGGCTAATGATATTCTTAAGTAAGTCTAGACATATTGAGGTATACGGGACCTCCCCATTTTTACTATTGATAGTGCTGGTTCAGAACCTTTAGATTCATTTTAGTTACACAGCCAGGTATTTTATATGGCATTAGCATTCTAAATGAACCAGTTACTGTATTTTTTCGCAAGACTGTTGTCTACTGTACATTTCCCATTGAGATTTATACCGGTCTTTCATACACTAATTGAAATGTTGTAATACAATTTATAACATCAAAGAATTTCATTATATGTTCTAATGAAAAGTTGTGATCCATTACAGATCCGTTCTTTGGTTTGTGACTAGTTATATAACACAGCTTCATAATTCTTACATTAACGATAACGGTTTTTTGAAGTGTTTCATCATAGAATTTGCATGTCTATGATACAAGGCAAAAATCGTGAAATGTTTTAACAACAAAGAGGTTTAGATAAATAATTTTATATAAATGTATATGTTCATATCTATTGGCAGATATGCAATCTATAAAACCAAAAAAATCCAGCTATAATGGAATAAAAAAGTACAAAATTTATGACATGAAGGTTTTTTCAGTACACAACTTACTGATAATATAATAAGTATGCTTGACATATAAATAACGTTTTCTTGCTTTCCAATGTTGCACAACTTGACAAACGACCGAAAACCATTAATGGGAATGCAATAATGTACGACGATATTTTATGGCAAAACCGCCTAACGATCTACTTACGTTGCAATAAATAAGGCTGTTTATAAAGGGCTCAAGTACATTTTACTTAAGCCTAATGCCTTTTGCTACTTCCAAAGTTATGACTCTTTGACACGCAACAGAAATAATTAAAACATCAGTTTTATTATTTAATTCTTCAATTAGCGACCTTAAAGTGTACATTGTGTAAGAATTGTGGCTTCACTGCATGACAAAAATGAATATTAAATCAAAATTTTGATTGACATTTCAAACATCAAACGAAAAAATGTTCATACATTTAAAATAATGGTACAAAGGTTACAGTTAATTAATATTCTCTGCTTCACAGCTTTATTGTGAGGTAAAATAAGGGTAATGGGAGAACGAATTTAGAAATAATCATGGCTGTAACAAAGTCAAAGTAACCCGGATTTTAAGTGACCAACCATTATTACTTTTGAGGGAGGGAATAGGATGATAATAAAATATATATTGTCTTCATTTAGACCCCCAAAATCCCTTGTTGACTTTGATACGAAAAAAGTGTGTAGGAAGTCTCATTCTCCCGAGATAAGAAAATAATGTTCCCTAATTCTCTATTTTGAATGTTTTGGGCTTAGTGTCTACATGCATGTGCAGATATTCTTATTGTCATTATCGCGTCAGACCTTAAAATTTCTAATGCTGAACTGCTGTATACCATTTACAAAATTAATGTTTCGTTGTACATCAAACCTTTTGAATAATGTTTTCTAATGTCAGGATTATTTTAAATTCCAGAAAACGATATCTAGAGAGAAAACCCGATGGAACAGAAACGACTGAAGGGCCTTCGGTAGGTAAACTACTACCGCTCAAGTTTAACAAGGTATTCATGTCCACGTGCTTAATATTAAAAAATCCTCGTTTATTTGGTATGCATGTAGTTAGCCAGTTTATATTAACATTAAAACTTTTATTTTTTTTATAGCTTTAGCTGTAGTTTAGTTAATTTATTTGTGTTTTTGTTTCACCTTAATGTTGCTTGTTTTAAGTGTTTTTTCTTGTCTTTCTGTCCATTCTCATTCCGTAAAGGCGTTTACTCTCGGAAATTCAACTGACATTAATTTAACTAATGTTTGAATTTCGTATGTGGCAAAGATTTTAACTAATGCCATATTCAAAGCCCACTGATGTCAGAAATAACGTCGATGTTCATTATCTTCCTTTATCCATGTCTGTGTCATGGTAGACGCCTAGCTTTATATGATTATACACATTTTTCAAGATTATTAAACAATTTTTTTGCTCAGAGACATTTCATAATATTTATAACAAAAATTAAAGGTTGTGCTATGTGCTGTGTTTTTTCATTTCACGTCCTGTAGAAAGCAGCACATCTTGACCATCATGCATGTTTAGCAATAAATTGTATTGATTGAAGAGTTGGTGGTTAATTTTCGTCGAATTTCTCACATTTTCAGTTTAGCCCGATTTAATTATATTGAATGTTTCCCTTATCCAAAAAAACCCCAAAACTGAAGGACATTTCTGCCGTCTGCTTGCCATGTTTTGTTTAGTCATTTCCCATCATTGATCTTGTCTCCTTAATAGTAATTTCCCAACAGATAAAAGTCATGAAAGGAATCTCCAAATGAATATAGACTATTAAAACTCTAAAAAACAAATCAATATTTTATTACAGATCAACTACAATTCATTTAATTAATTATATTAACGAGAATGCATTTAATAATAACAGAAGCCTGTTTCACATTATAATGGATTAATTACTTTTATAGATCTAATCCAGTCTCAATATATGTGTTTGGCTTTTAGTTGCCAAGTATTCTCTATAAATTACAATTTCAATCGTGCTGCAAATCAGTTTTGTAGTAATTGACTCTTCTGACTATTGTCTCAAATGACTATTTTAGCAAAATGGCTCAATTTCAAACCGTTTTGTCTTTCAGGGTAATATCTATGAGGAGATCTCAACACATGAGGAAGTTCCTAGTGCACCGCCAGTGTACGAACGACAACCTTTTATTACCAATGAATTTTCAGGACATGATTGTTCACTTGAACCTAATAACAATCCCAAAAACCCTTTGGGAGAAAACTATTTTATATTAGATCCGAAGTACAGAGATTGCCAAACATTGCCACGAAATCCTTCTAGAAATGCGTGTATGAATAATACAAATTTTGAGCCGGAAATTTTTCACTCGAACCCACCTGACCATCGCCAATGCCAAATTCATCACCCAGTGGCACGCATGGGAACTTTAAGTAACCATGTAAGCCACGGACATGAACCTGTGATACGAATGGGAACATTTAATCCCAAAATTCATCAATACCCTTTGACCTTAGGACCATGCATAAATCCACACGTGATGCATAATAAACAAAATACACTTCCAGTATTAAACGGTCAGTCAATGAGGATTTCTGATAGCGATGTGGATGAGGATGGTTACCAGAAAATTGGAACGTTTGGACCACAGCAAAAACATTTCCAGAATCATACGCCACATTTCAGTAGTGTTCCAAATGCATTACCTAACTTTAGAAATGTTCCGAACGTTCAGCCACCCTTCAATATGGTTTCGAATATACCAAACTTTACAAATGTTCCAAACTTTCACAGTTGTGTTTCTGAACATTGCCAGAACGATCCTAATCAAGTATTTTTCGACACGTCTTCGTGTTGATTTGTGAGATTGTTTGCTTATTGTTGTTTTATGATATTTATTTACAAGATTGATTCAAAACATGAAAGGCATTGTTATTTTTCAAGCCATGTTTATGTTTGACTTGTAATGTGGAACGTGCATATTTATATCTATTTAATTTGGGAAATAAACAAAATGGAAATGACAAGACACTGTCAATCAAATTGTCAATCAAATATTAAAATATAGATTGACACAATTTGGCGGAGTGGTTCGAGTAGTTGGTCATCGTATATTAATCACTGGCATGTCTACACTGGTTGCGAGTTCAAATCTTACTTCAGGCAGGATGTTCATGACTCCAACCGTAATAGAAAAGAATTGCAAGGTTTCCTTCCGAAGGTAGGGGTTTCACTGGGTCCTCCGACTTCCTCGCTCAATGAAAAATGGCTGAATGAAACACAAAATCAAACCTGTAGCTAGGTCACAATCACATTTTAACCAAACAAATGGTTAGAATCAAAATTAAGAAATATTTTAGAATATAAGAACATTTAACAACATGTTTAAACAAATGTTTGTTTTTGTAATTTGAGGTAATATGCCAAGATTTTTAACACGTTTATAGCTTAACCTGTATAAGCTCTTAAGTGTTCACCGTATAAATCCATGCTTAAAAGTTGTAATTTTAATCAATTTATTTATTAACTACAGACATCTTAAATACATTTTTTAATAAATTATATTAAAGGCATAAATCTACGTTCGTAGTTTTATGAAGCTGTAAACGGCTTTTCTGTCAATTTAATTTCAGATATGTTATTGATTCAAAAAAGTCCTTCGATACTCATCACCAAATCTTTTTGTCCTTTTTTCCTTTCCGTTGTCCATACGATGAGTACACAAACATGATTTATGGTTAATCATCGTGTCTATACATAATATATTGTGTGATAATGTCACAGACTGTTGCCTTCTAATTTGTACTATATGACTTGTACTTTTTTGTACACAACAAAAATAAATTAAATTATGTTTTTGTAACTAAAATAATTCGTTCGGTACTTGAAATGGAATGTTGACTGGTTTGCTGTCTAATTACAAGTATAAGTTCTTATTTTGTTTTTTAAACAAAATTTGTTGTTATTATCCTAACTATCCTTATAAGTTTAAATTATGAAAATAACCATATATAGAAGAAATTAATTAATATGACTTCCGGTATGCACTATTTTTTAATCCCTGCGCACACGCATTCATCTTTCACAGCAAAGACTAGGCACAGAGTTTCCAATCTGCCGTGCGATAGAACATTTTTTAATACTTTTAAGCAGGTTTACAATTAATAATTTAAATTAAAATCCAGAGGTCATGCTGTCAATCGTTCGGCTTTCGAAGCATGACTATTTTGTGCGGATTGCTCTTAATGACATCGTCTTAGGACATCCGATGCGAGGTTTTCCATTACCAAATGACAACATATTTTGTCCTCAGTAACACATTGTATTTTTGCAATGAAAAACAAGATAATAATAAAGTACATGATACATCAGTTACAACAAAAAGAGATATCTGTTATGAATCTTTTGTGTCGGAGAGTGAAATCGTACGTAACATGTGATACGAACGTCTAAAGAATTCAATGAAATTGAGTTATAATACCTATCACGTCTTTTTATGTAAGGACATAACGTTAATAGTCATGGAATTCAAGTATATACAATACAAGCATAGTTTGACGATATATATTTATAGAGAACATCCGCCAAGATAAAAAAAAAGCTACATTATTGTAGGTAAACAACCTATTGCTGCAAATATATTTAAAATTAATCCTGAAAACTTTTGTCGGGTTAAGAATTGCGTGTTGTTGTTATTTAGATTCAAACATCCATTAATAGCAACACCTTTGGAAAAATATGTTCTGCACTGTAATTCTTTGCAGTCTACCATTCAAAGCATTCCCTTTCTTGGATATGACCTTTAAAACTGATTTTAAGTAATAAAGCTGGTAAAAATATAAACTGACTGCGTGCGTTTTGTTTAACTCTGAGATATCACAGACAGGATTATGTACAAATTGTCAGCTTAAAAACACGCTTGGTTCTTGAAGACTGAATAAATCCTACTTTCTACCAATTATAAGTCCTTTAAAGTATTTAATTGATTGACGATTGTTTGTTTGATGGATTAATAGTCCAGTAAGCAGTCTGCAAATTATTGAAAAAAACTAACTCAACTTGATATCCTCTGTCCAACCGTATTGCATGAAAAAATATATTTCAGCTGTATTGATAATCAAGTCATATCTATCATCCTAGCTTGAAATTGATTGATTGGTTGATTGATTGATCGGATGTTTGTTTTACATTCAGCGATTAATATTTCAGCTATATTCAGTTCACGAACCATAAAACAACGGAGAAAATTGTATGGGACATAGGGAACAAATTTGACTGCCACTGGCAAAGTTTGGAGTATTGGGTAAGGACTGAACATTTATCCTTTTGAAGCGGCTACATTGAGCTTACTCTTTTTCGAAATTGAAATCAGCGAAAGGGGCAATCTAATTAAAATTATATCTTTCACTTGTTCCCCCCCTTTTTGCTATGGTCGCTGCGTGTAGCGCACGCAGCGACCATAGCAAAAAGGGGGGAGCAAGTGAAAGATATAATTTTAATTAGATTGCGAAAGGGGTCTTTATCGTGCAAGGAACGTGACACTCTCCAAACACGTTACTCATTGTTCCGCGGCCAGGCTTTCAGTATTATGACCTGACAACCCATCAACTATAGTGTCTTCCCGATCCACCCCTTGGGGACGCGCTGGCCTGCTCTGTGTAGATAGGCGTACCACCCAGAAAAACAGTGGTACTGTCGTTTAAGCGTCGACAGCCCGTTTACCCCGTCAAATTAAGAGTATATGTAATGAAATTCTATCATTTTTATTTCAGTTTAAAAAACTGGTGTGGTTTTCCTTATTAACAATTTAAAGTGGTACGGTCAGAACTGTACCGGCTGTACCTCTTGTTACGCCTATGGTGTGTCGAGCAATGGGAACTCTCCAAGTATGGTCCCAGTCCTGGTTTAACAAGAAGAACAAGATCTAAAACTACAAATTTTAAAATGTAATTCAGAATCATCCAAAGGGTATTTAAAGTGCGTGATATAATATATCACTTTAGATATCAGTCTGCTACAGATACTGAAAGTGTTGCTATTACACAATTTATTGTAAATTTATTTTCTTAAAAACATTTCCGAAATAACGACCAACTTGTTACATGCAAAACGCACATTAGACTCGGAATATTGTGCACTGTGTTTTGAAATGCATCGATATTACAGCGATAACAATTACATAGCTATAAAAAAAGATAACTATCCGACAAAATCTGAAATCAATTGTCAGCAAAAATTATAAGATGCGAAAACCAGATATGATCAGCAACTATAAGAAGCTTTTATTGGAAAACCCAGAGGTATATGAATCTTGCTATAAAATCGTCGTAATAATTCGTCGTAATGAATAGGCACTGAACACAGCTAAAAGCTTTACATTCTGAAAAGAAGGATAAACAAGTCTAGTTATTATGCAGATTATGATGTTTTCAGTTAGAGTTTCAACTATTTGCCCAATATAATGGACACGGCTACTTCCTGTCAAAAGTAAATGGTGGTACTGTTGAGGGCGAAGTTTTTTTTAATAAAGAAGACAAAGAATCGTCAAATAAGAATCCACATTGGTGACGTTCATTTTAAAAATGTTATCAATGTTGCAGTGTACTGTCTGTTCTACTACTTACTTGTTTATTTGTATAATAGTCACGATGGTAACATGACAAAATGATAGTCACCATGGAAACATGACAAAATGATAGTCACCATGGTAACATGACAAAATGATTCTGTTTTGTTGTTTTGTTTTTTTTTTTTATTTATAGAAACATGTTGAACATAAGAAGACGTTTTCTGTCTGCAATTTATGGTGTTGTTTCATTAAAACTAGAATTCCCCCCTGCTATTTACAATATAAATTTCATAAAATCTATTTTCAATGAATAGAAGTTAAAGAGAATGAGCGGTGTGCTGTTTAGTTTATCATACCAGGTAACCAAAGCTTCATAGCAAACTCTTTTATTGAAAGCACGACGAAGTGTTGAAAATAATGCAGGAAAGCAGACGACACCATGTCGTGATCAAGAAAGGATCAGAAAGTATTTACAGCAATGGTCAAACAGCACGACTGGACGGTGTACTATAGTGGAATCTCTTAAATTTGGCTTGTACAAATTCTGTAACATCTTAAACGCCCTCTGCTTTAAATTTGGCAAGAGTAAAAAAGAACATCATACAACAAGAGAACGAATGTTACATCATAGACCAATCTTAATGTAAAAAACAGAGGCATTATATCGATTTCAACAACGAGAAGAGTTTTAATCAAAATTATATTAGACCCAATGAAAACAACAACAGACAGTCTTCTAACAGACCAACAAGCAGGGTTTGGGAAGGGAAAGTCGTACCGACAAAATAGCAATCTGCAATTTATCGAGAAGTGTGTATAATTCAAGAATTTCATTGTACATAAAATACGTCGACTTGAACAAACATTTTAAGATGCGGAAAATAAGGTTTTACGGTGAATCATGAGACACTATGGTATTCCATCAAAGTACATAAACATCATGCAACACACCTACAATGGAATAAAGAATATTCCAATGTAATCTTCCATGTTTTGTTAATAAAGAAGACTGGAAATTGCATGCAATGTGCCATTACATCATTGCAAAATGACCATTATCTATCTCATAGTTAATAACAGTTGCAAGAAAACAATAACTTTAGAAAAATAGGAGGAAAACAGGGCTTTCGATTAGTAAAGACTTTCGTTATTAATAAACAAAACATCATCGTCTCACTAGTGCTAAAATTGAAGAAGTACCACATTGTTCCTGTCTAGATAGTGTAATTGATATAATGGTAGAAGCTAAATAGGATATTAACGCTTTTCAAATTTGTGTTAAGAATTGTAATTTTGGTGAAACGAAATTAAACAATGTTTTAGTGTAATGATTGAAAAGCAGAAGACACCAACTCGTAATAAAAAGACGGATTAATAGCCATATCGGATGAGGGGAGTCGTGCATTAAAATAGAAAAACGTTTACAACTCACGAAGATACATATATCACAAAGACAAGATCAGAAAGAACATTTCTGCACTAAACAATTGCAAAGCAGGAAGACGGAATGAAATACTAACGTAAACGCTCAAACGTTGGCCCTACAACGTCTGCAAACATGTTGTACGCCATCTTCCTCCAAATCTGGCAGGAATAAGAATAATAAGAATAATAACCTACCACAAGAATAATAACCTACCACAAGAATAATAACATACCTCAAGAATAATAACATACCACAAGAATAATAACCTACCACAAGATAATAACATACCTCAAGAATAATAACATGCCTCAAGAATAATCACATGCCACAAGAATAATAACCTACCACAAGATAATAACATACTTCAAGAATAATAACATACCTCAAGAATAATAACATGCCTCAAGAATAATAACATATACAAGAATAATAACCTACCACAAGAATAATAACATGCCTCAAGAATAATAACATACCACAAGAATAATAACCTACCACAAGAATAATGACCTACAACAAGATAATAACATACCTCAAGAATAATAACCTACCACAAGAATAATAACATACCACAAGAATAATAACATGCTACAAGAATAATAACCTACCACAAGATAATAACCTACCACAAGAATAACAACATGCTTCAAGAATAATAACATGCCTCAAGAATAATAACATGCCTCAAGAATAATAACACATACAAGAATAATAACCTACCACAAGAATAATAACATACCACAAGAATAATAACATACCATAAGAATAATAACATACCACAAGAATAATAACATACCACAAGAATAATAACATACCATAAGAATAATAACATGCTACAAGAATAATAACCTACCACAAGAATAATAACATACCTCAAGAATAATAACATACCACAAGAATAATAACATGCCACAAGAATAATAACATACCACAAGAATTAAAACATGCCACAAGAATAATAACATACCACAAGATAATAACGTACCACAAGATAATAACATACCACAAGAATTAAAACATGCCTCGAGAATAATAACCTACCACAAGAATAATAACATGCCACTAGAATAATAACATGCCACCAGAATAATAACATGCCTCAAATAATAACATCCCTCAAGAATAATAACATGCCACAAGAAAAAATAACATGCCTCAAGAATAATAACATGACACAAGAATAATAACAAACCACAAGAATTAAAACATGCCTCAAGAATAATAACATACCACAAGAATTATAACATGCCTCAAGAATTATAACATGCCACAAGAATAATAACATACCACAAGAATAATAACATGCCACAAGAATAATAACATACCACAAGAATTAAAACATGCCTCAAGAATAATAACATATCACAAGAATAATAACATGCCACAAGAATAATAACATGCCACCAGAATAATAACATGCCTCAAGAATAATAACATACCACAAGAATTATAACATGCCTCAAGAATTATAACATGCCACAAGAATAATAACATACCACAAGAATAATAACATGCCACAAGAATAATAACAAACCACAAGAATTAAAACATGCCTCAAGAATAATAACATATCACAAGAATAATAACATGCCACAAGAATAATAACATGCCACCAGAATAATAACATGCCTCAAGAATAATAACATGCCACAAGAATAATAACATGCCTCAAGAAACATAACATGCCTCAAGAATAATAACATACCACAAGAATTATAACATGCCTCAAGAATAATAACATGCCACAAGAATAATAACGTGCCTCAAGAATAACAACATACCACAAGAATAATAACCTACCATAAGAATAATAACATGCCTCAAGAATAATAACATACCACAAGAATAATAACATACCATAAGGATAATAACATGCCACAAGAATACCGGTAATAACCTACCACAAGATAATAACATACCTCAAGAATAATAACATACCTCAAGAATAATAACATGCCTCAAGAATAATAACATACCACAAGAATAATAACATACCTCAAGAATAATAACATATCTCAAGAATAATAACATACCTCAAGAATATTAAAAAAAAAGTTACGTCATTAAAAAAGAGACCAAACTAAATGTAAAAAATATCGAAAGAGTATGCTGCATTAAATACCTATAAAAATTATTAAACAGATTTATATTAAACAAAATGAGAACAACACAGGACATACTTCTTGGAAATCAACAAACATTTGACAGTGGAGAGAATTTTATGGAATTTGATGAAACGCTATGGTACATACACATCATCCAACACAGATACAGTGGAATAAAGGCAAGACCATGTTTGTAAACAATTGACTAGGTAATGGAAGAGAGAATAGAAATTGCTTGCGTACAAAGGACCGTCACAACTCAGATGAACTCTTGCTATCTCACAGTTGCAGATGCAAGAAAACACAACCAGTTCAGAAAACACAACAGCAATAGCAGTACTTTTGAGTAATATATAGACTACCGTAATCAATACACAATAGAACAACAATAGTCTCATTAATGGAGAAATTTGGGCAATCTAATTAAAATTATATCTTTCACTTGCTCCCCCCTTTTTGCTATGGTCGCTGCGTGTAGCGACCATAGCAAAATGGGTGGAGCAAGTGAAAGATATAATTTTAATTAGATTGAAATTTGGGATGCAATATCTTTTTTCTGATCTAGGTACATTGTGACAGATACAGTGGCAGGAACTGAATAATGTATAAATGCTAGAATGGGTAAAGCAAGATTAACATCAAATTTATTCAAAAGTTAAAAGTTTATTTGGAAGTAGAACTGTTTTAACGTTTGTGTGAATAATTCTAATTGGTGTTGTCTGTATTTCTATTGATTTCTGTATAATTGTGAGTAAATTGAAATTAAAATGTGTTTAAGATAATTGCACGAAAGATGACATCATAAAAAATCGTATTTATAGAAGTATCTGTTGAAAAGAATTGTTCTTTGAAGTACAAAACGCTCACTTGCAGATAAAATTCTGAGAACTGCTTCTTCTTCTTCTTCTTCATGGCGGGGGGGGGGGGGGGGTTAACGTCCTACAATTATAAATTAATACCCTCGGTCGGACGGTTGTTAGTTGTCCATGGACTCCACCATGGTGGTTTTGTTTAAGCCCAGTCTTCGGGATACCTGGTCGAAGTACTCGGCAGCAAATGTCCTACTAGCTGTTGGGCTGCTCCGATGTAACGTTGGCATACTCCAGTACCCCGGCCCCGTGCGGGATCCGGGTGGCTAAAAGAATAGACCGCAGTCGCGCTAGCTTGTCGTAAAAGGCGACTAAATAGCGCCCAGTACCCTGACCGGCGTGTCAGGTCGGTTTGCCTAAATACAGACTGGGATGTGTGCCCCAGGTGGTTGAATGGGGTACCCCTGGCAAGCTGGGGTTGTCAGGCCATAATACGGAAAACCTGACCGCAAACCATATTAGTGCACCGTGTTGGGAAAATGCCACGTTCCTCGCACGTTAAAGAACGCTGCTGTAGTATTCGCTATGAGTAGGGATTTCGATCCCGCTACAGGAGGCTAAATTGCCCGACCCTATCCATCCTCCCATTTGCCAGTGGCAATCTAAAATCTGTTACCCCTATTTTTCCATGTGTCCCATCCCATTTTCATTCATCATCATTTCATGTTCATTTTATCATCCATTTCATGTTCATCGCCTGAATATAGCTGAAATATTGCTGCTCGGGCGTTAAACACCATTAATCAATCAATCAATCCAGTACCCCACATGGGTAGGAGCGTTTCCGCACTCTGACCTATCGTCTAGGTCTTACAGCTGCAGAGTGAATGAGAGCTGCTAAATAGACCTACACCTAAAAAGAGGGCGGAGACAGTGCCAGCAGAACACAATCTACCAATCAGCTGTGAGGCGCTAACAAAAGACGAGATCAGTAAGAACATTCTTACACTAAACAATGGCAAACCAGCGTGACCGGATGGTATACCAGCGGAGACGCTAACACACAACTAGGTCTGTAAACATCATGAAATCCTCTCTAAAATATGACAGGAATGAGCATAAAACATATCAACGCAATGTATTAATTGATTGATTGACGTCGAGCAAGCAATATTTCGTTTATATTTAAGACGAGAACAAGTTTACAATAATAAATCAAATGGGAAAATGAATGAAACACTATTTTGGCTGCCACTTGAAACCTTTGGAGTATTGAGAAAGGGCTTAGAATTTTGACCTGTTTTAGCGGCTACAATGAGCTAACCCTTTTAAGAAATCTACTAAAAGTCTTCATCGTGAAAGGTGCGTGTCAAAAAAAGTTCCATACTGGCGTCTACGTTTTTTCCGTTTTACAACCTCACTTCCCACAATGGATTACTTGTGGGAGCACATGGCAGGTATGTGGGTTCAGCACTGGAACCCTCCAGAACTGTGGTCAACGTCCAGCCTTTCAGTGTTACAACCTGACATTCCGCAATGAATTACTTAGGGGAGCGCATGGCAGGTATGTGGGTTCAGCACTGGAAACCCTCCATGGTCTCCGATAATGGAAAAAAAACAAATCACTTAAGAAAAAAAGCAACAAAAATAGAACTTAATAAACACTATGGTAATCAAAACATAACAGTTTCACTAGTGATTAAATAAAGAAAGTAACATATTCTGTCTACCTGTTATTGATACAACGGGAAAAACTGAATAGATTATTAATGCTGGAATTGGTAAAGCTCAAAAGATCAAGAGAAATAACCACCAATAACAAAATTTTAATTTTCAACACAATTATAAAAAAAGTCATCCTTTATGGCTCAAACTATTTAAGAGAAAAACCGACAGTAAGATCTAGTCATTGATATAAAGTAGATGGATCCCAAATATGGTACCATAGAACAATTAGGGGAGGCACTCTTGTTGGGGATTGTTCTGTTATAATATGGAAAGCATGAATGTAGTCGTGAAGATAACCTGCTTGGAGGCTCCTGCCACGATGCTGACACTGTTTGTAGATTTCGAAAAAGACGGTAGGTTCAATGTGTTTTGTTTGTTTGAATGGTGTTTTAACGCCACTTTCAGCAATTTTTCAGCTATTTCATGGCGTCCAGTTTTTATTGGGGGAGGAAGCCGGAGTACCCGGAGAGAACCCCCGACCTGCGGTAGGAAAACTGGCAATCCTTGTCAATTAAGATTGGAGTCGAGTACACCCTGCCTGCAGTGAGAATCGAACCCGCAATCTCAGTGTTGACAGACCACGTGATCAATGGTAGACGAACTACCTAGACCACTCGGCCACCGAGGCCCCAGGTTCAATGCATGTGTTAAATTCCTCTCACTTTTCCCGTGGCAGTCAAAATTGTGCTACCGTTAGTCCATCATTTGTCCCGTTGATAAATGGGAGACAACTCGATAAGAAACTCAAAGATAATTGTCATGTTGCACCATATATTTGATTGTTAAAATTCAATGTACATGTACTAACATGTTCCATGTTGGGGCTTCAGTAACAAGATCCAATAAGATATTCCAAATCAAATAACTTAAACACCAATATATATTTAATTTATCAAGCATTTTTAGGCAATACATTGAAACATAAGGTATATACAGCTTAAATACTGCCAAAGATACTGTAATGTACAAACCAACTAGCCAGACTTTTAATCAATTGAAATATACGACCAACGAAAACAGACCAAATGACCTTTGAGCAGTAAATTACTTTTGCCAAACTTCTAAATGTTAATTTCTTACAATTATTTGACTGTTTGTTTGTTTCATTGAATATTGTTTAATGCCACTTTCAGCAATTATTCAACAATATCATGGCATCCAGTTTTTATTGGGGGATAAAGCCGGAGTACCCTGAGACTTGTGGTATGAAAACTGGCAATCCTTGTCAATTAGGATTGGAGTCGAGTACACCCTGCCTGCAGTGAGAATGGAACGTGATCGATAGTAGACGAACTACCTTGACCACTCGGCCACCTAGGCCCCAACAATGGTATGTCGGGTGATATTGTGCACGTGCACGAAACATCAATAGGAATAAATTCAGAAATATTTCAACATGAAACAATTGAAACAAACAGTGATGAAACTACTAAATATTCAAAATGCAGTAAATTTAATATTCATTGAAATACTTGAGATGAATTGAAGTTTTAAAGTTCATGTCTTTCTGCATAGCTTTTTATAAATATTTTACAAAGCAAATGTTAAAAAATTTATGTTACAGAATTAAATTGTCTGAAATAGAATATAGATAACACAATTATTCAATGGAAGGTTGAAATGAATATTTTTTTTTCAAAACTAATACTGAAAATGGAAGATATGAAACATGGACAGAATCACCGGTTGCCGGACAACAAGTTCTGAGGCTCTAAGAATGTAGTACACCCTGCCCCCATGTGAGACTAGTCCCCAAGCTCAGTGTTGACAAGCCCATGATTAATACTGGACTTACTACAGTAACAACTCCACCAGGCCCCCTCAAAATCTTACTGTAATAGCACTGTTAATGATGCATTCTGATTAGAATGAATAAAAAACAAAGTTATTTACATGTACATATATATTTAAATCTCAAAAAAGAAAACAATTTAAAAAACAATACTAAAAAAAAATGTTGAGATCATCACATCACATGACTAGATATTGTATACATACAAATAATATATAATAAAGGATAGATCAATAACAACAGGTAACAAAATAAAATAAAAATAAAAAATACTTTAAAATTATTCACTACAAACACAAACAAAAATATTATACACAAAAACAATCAGTTTTCAAGAGGTGTTTCATCGATCAAAACTTTTAAAAATCTGTAAACTCAATTTTCAAAAATATATTAACCTTTCCAGCTCATCCTAATCTGAATGTTGAATTGAATGTAATCCGATTTGAAAAACAGAACAATTATAATTTAAAAATAAATGTACAGTTTTTACAAAAAATTTAACATTAATATTTTCATGATGTATATGTTCAGTATATACATTGATGTAAAATATAAATGAATTATTATCAAAGACAATAATGTATATCCAAAATCTATTTGTATATTGCCATTTTAAACTTTTTACACATAAATATAAATTAAAGAACAAGAATATCGCAGACTTAGTTTAAATCATGTATGTCTGTTTTCTAACAAGATTGACAATACTTAGAGATGGAATATGACCAAACTTCATATTGGGAATATGGTTTACAAGCATTTTCTATTAATTTGTTTAAATATTATCGGAAAAGATTCCACAGTGCAATTGTTTCTATGACACAGTTATATAGAATTTTACAAATCATTTAAGGATGCTAAGGCCACACAAAATTAAAATTGTCAATAAATTTTCATTAAACTAGCCATATAAATAGTTAATTTTATTATAATTCATAATATTGAAAGTAAAAATTAATTGTTTTTTTTTAGCTTATTACTATAGTATTTTCTAACTGACTGTACAGAAAGTGAATAAAAACTATGATAAAAGGTCTACAACATCTTTATCCTTTTGGATTTTAAATATTGTTTGGGTTTGAGTGCCAATGATAAGACTTGATTACACAAAATGCTCATCTGGCATAGTAAATTCTATTAACTTTGGTATTTTTATGACATTTTATTTGCAGCCACTGGTTCGATATCCCTGCTGGTGGACTGTTAGACTACAAGGGTATCACCAGCCAAGTAGTCACACATCAGTGCTGACAGGAATATGTGATATAGTCACTGTCTAAATTTACTGACCTAAATTTGCCAAAAATATTATAATTTTTCTATTTTCAAGGTGTATATGATTAAGTTGAATTTGTTGCAAGTTTATGGAATTTTTGTGACATAAGCTATAAATCATTAGGATTTCAAATATTGTTTGGGTTTGAGTGCCACTGACGAGTCTTGAATAGACAAAACCTGTGTATAATAAAAACCTATTAACCTTGGTGACATTTTATTGATAGTTTTTCTATGCAACTAAGCACATGCATATATTTGTTTTTATCAGCAATGTATGTGCTGATGATAAACTGCTTAAATCTAATGCAACAGAAAATGAATTGGTGATTGCACAACAAAAACTTTGACACTCATGATGACATTTCATGCAGGAACACATTAATAATACGTATTGTCTTAAGTTAAATTGATGAAAAAACTTTGTCATTATCATTCAAATATGCACACAAAAAAGCAAATACACAAATATTAAGTGATACAAATTATCACTGAAATAAACAACATTTAGAATTTTGTATACTGTACACTTAATTACTACAAAGTATTAGGATATGTTTTAATGTCATACTGGACACAGAGATCACTCCTAAATTATCTACCCTATAACCTCTGGCGATGATGTAGTAAAGACAGCTGTGCAACAAAATCAGTTTTGTAAACATCATGAAACATAATTGTATTTAATCAATCTAATTAAACTTAAACCTTTCCTCTTTTCTGTGTTGTCATGGCAACAATAAAATAAGAAGCAAGTGAAACATTTAATTTTAATTAGATTGTGTGTTTATACATTTATGAAATAAGATATCATATGGCAATTTATAAATCATTTTTATAAAGACAAAAAGAAACTAGAGTAAACCTGTGAGCAATGCTCACCATTGATACCCCCGCTCACAATTACTTTGAAAATTCAGGTGTTCTTAATTGTGAACTTGAAACTTTATCTAGTTAAACATGAAGGCGGAGTTGCAGATAAAACATGTAACCATCCCCCATCCCCCAAAGAATGGCATCCCCTATGTCAATGACAAAGTCCATGTTTTTCTATGGGAAACCTCCAATAATATTCTGATCAAAATGTTTAATATCCGGTGCACAATGGCAATATGTGACCAAGATTCTGTGTAAGTTTCAACAAATTCCATTCAGTGGTGTAGGAGGAGTTGCAAAAAAAGGATGGGTATCCCCTTATGTCCATGACAAAGTCCATGTTTTTCTATGGGAAACCCCAAATATCATTCCGATCAAAATGATAAATATCTCCTGAACAATGGCACTATGTGACAAGGATTCTGTGTAAGTTTCAACAAATTCCATTCAGTGGTGTAGGAGGAGTTGCACATAAGAGATGAGGACCCCCTTAGGTCAATGACAAAGTCCATGTTTTCTATGGGAAACCCCAAATATCATTCCGATCAAAATGTTTAATATCTCCTGCACAATTGCACTATGTGACAAGGATTCTGTGTAAGTTTCATTAAATCCATTCAGTGGTGTAGGAGGAGTTGCAAATAAGAGAAAGTGTAACAGACGGACGGACGGACAGACACTATGATCACTAAATACCCCCCGCTTTTCAAGTGGGGGGTATAATAACAAAATTATCCATCTGTTTATGCAGAATCTAAGTAATTATGCATTGTTTAAGTTTTCCTAAGATTATGTCAAAGTCTGACGAAAGCATGTACATGTAAAAGACACATTCCCAATTTTTTGCAAGTAAACAAATATTACGAGTTAAACTATCATTGCTAAGGTAATCAAAATAAAGGCGTGATATACAACATATTTTGCCACCTTTACAAGAATTCAAATTGCTATCCATTTAAAATGATATTATGATTAATAATAATTTTTGTATAAACTTTAATCTTTGTTTTATATATTTAGAACTATCTGCCAAGTTTAAATGATTCACTTCCAAATTGTTGATATTCAAAGACAACATGCCTTTAAGATAAGCAATATTTCCTATGTTTGTTTTAAAGTATAAAATCCTTATACATAGAAAAATTTTCTCCTATGTGGAAGTCTTTTGTAAAAAATATGGATGCAATATATATTGCAATGTAACATCATTTACATGGTATTTAATGTTTATAACACTTGTAAAAAAATGATCACACATCCACACAGATATTTAAAATTAAAAAAAATTATACATAACAATCATGATAAGCCACTCAATCAAAATGTATCAATGAACAAAAACATCAATATTTGACTGAACAAAAACATCAATTATCATGAATAAAGCACATTGTATATTGTGTTTGTAAACATGCTGGAATTTGTAAAAGCTAAATACACATAATTGAAAATAACACACAGTATTTATTGACATTTTGTTTTATATTCATTCAACTGGTATTCTAGCTACTCTAAAATAGTGACAGACTGAAACACCAATAAATGTAATAATTTTAATAATTTAGGGGGTTCAGGACAGACACACCAAAATAATTTGTCAATGAGTTTTCTCTAAACTTGCCATGTGGTTAGTTTTTCTTACAAGTGATAATAATTAAAATAAAAAAATAGTGGTCTCTGAGCTAATTTCTGAGGGGTTGAGCACCAAAATTTGTACAGAGAACAGCATTAAAATGCACTATATGATTCACATATTTCTGTCTAATAAATTTTTCAGATTTTTGTTATAATGTTAAAACATTGGTATACATTTTATAATTAAAAAAAATATGGGTTGCTAAGTTAAATTGTTAGTCAAAAGTACTAAAAATTGAGATCGTTTACAGAATTACCTCCCTTGTTCATTTTCATTATTTTCTAAACTTGTTTGAGCTAGAACTATGTATTTAAGCTATTAATAAATTGACAGATCAGTATACAGTATAAGCCCTTATTTACATTAAAAAATTTTGCGAAATTTAAGAGTACAAAATAATACTCTATTACTGACTTTGATATAGGTCGCTATCGGGATTTCTCAACCAGAGAAAATGTAACATTCACTGACCTGCTGGGGGAGGTGAATTTACATTTTAGAGGGTTAAGAAATACCAATAGCAACTGCATATCAAAATAATTAACTGTTTTATTACATGAAAAAAACCCATCAAATCCTTGTCTATCATAGCAAATCTATTAGCAGCAGATATGTATATTGTTGTCAACAAGATTTTTGTGTTTCAAACGTGTGCATGAATCAGATAGAAAACAGGTCATGATTGGATTTGGCTTGAACACATATGAAGTAGATCTGTACAGCAGATAAACATTACCATATTTCAATGCAGTTTTTGTACTGGTGTGATTTAAAATGACTCAAAAGTAGCTTTAAGACCAATCAAAAACATGCAAAATTTAATTCTGTTGTAAAAGAAATTAATATTAATTTCATCATAAATGTGATGAGATCTATTTAAATTTTCATTAAAAAATGGCAGATGGTATTCTGAATCCCTTAATTACAGGTGCCATTTCAGCAACATTGTATTTTAGATTTGCTATGAACAATGAAAGATTGTACATGTACATCAACGTTGGTTTTCTACCAATTGCAATTAACAATCCATTAATTTGGTTGCTGATGGTGCATCATATAGTTGGTTAAAAAACAAACTGTGAGATGACCCGTACATGGCAAAATAGCAAAAGATGTTCAAATCAAGACAAAATGGACAGATTCTTCACTGGAATGTTGTCGTTATTAACAGTTTCCCATCAGTTTAATGCTCAAATAAGCTGATAAAATCCTCACTTTACTACAGAATCTGCTGGCTCCACCACATCCCAATATGAAGGTGGAGGTGTGTTTCTTTGTTCTTGATGGCTATGAACAGTAGCTACAAAATTGTGTTATATATGTAAATCTGCTTGCATTTAAAAATTAATTACCTCTTTTTTACATGGGAAAGCTGAAATTTAAAATTCTGCCATGAAAGTGAAAACTTTCTGCATGTATAATTTTTACTAGATTAACTTTTATAGTATGAGTTTATAGTTAAAGTCTGAAATACAGTGCGTAAATAATTAAGCAACTACAGTTTAAACAGAGTCATTAACTGATGCCTCTGTCACTGAGGGGTTAAGGTAGTTAGTCTACCATTGATCACCTGGTCCGTTAACACTGTGATTGTGGGTGTGTCTTAATGCCGAACAGGGTGTGCTCAACTCCAACCTTAATTGACAATTGAAGGTCACATTTTTCTTCAGATACTTCAGCTTCCACCCTAAAAAAAAACTGGATGCCATAATATAGCTGAAAAATTGCTGAAAGTAGAGTTAAACATCATTCAGCTGATGCCACAGAGAAATATTTAACATCAAGTCCAGTATTTATAAATATATTTTTGGTGGTTATACATTTAGAGTAAATTTTTGTTCACCGTACAAATAATTACCTGACTGTCTATTTGAATTATGAAGTAAAAGGTCACGTTCTGGTACAGATGTTCGTTCGGTCGCCTCTCCTTCTCCATTTTCTGTCTGTATTGTTCTTGGCGATGACCTCTCTGACATGTTATCACAACTACGATATCTGGAATGTCTACAGGAGAGTACAACACAAACAACGATGCCCAGAAACGTTGTTACTGAACCTACACCTACTACTATCTGTGTTGTTAAACCATAGTTTACCTTGTATTCTTCATATGCTGTAAAAATGTAGTAACAAATCTAGTTTTTAACGCATATCAGATCAAAGAAGCTAACTACTAGTGTTATAACAGAAAAAAACTATTACTATTATTATTATACTTTACTATGGTAACCAGTACTAAAATGAATTAGATGTTACGAGCAATAACTACTTTTTCTCGCTCATAACTGCATGTAGGTAAAATAACTGCCTGGGAATTTGCAAGTATACAAAATAACTAGTTATTTGTTCGACGTGCCAAAGCATGCCAAGTTTGAAAAGGGGAAACAACTAGTTATTTATCTGAGGTGCAAAAGGGTGCCAAATTTATAAGGGTTACTCAGTTATGACTACACAGTCCCCTTGTTTTGTTTGTGTTAAGTTCAGTATAATAATACAGTTATGGCCTTTAATTGGATCATGCAGACCTCGGAAAAATAACCCTTTCTTGCTTTAATAATTATAGATATTACCTTCGTTAAAGGCCATAATTGATAATTAGTATATTTTACTATGGAAACTGGTACTAAAATAAATTAGATATTAGAAACAATAACTTTTTTTTCTCGCTCAAAACTGCACGTGGGTAAAATAACTCTCTTGAAATTTGCACATAGACTAAATGACTAGTTATTTGTTTGACGTGCCAAAGCGCGCCGAATTGAAAGGAGAAATAACTAGTTATTTGTTCGACATGCAAAAGCGCTCTAAACATAAAAGCACTACACAGTTCCCATCAAAATATTCCTCTGTTCTTGTTTGTGTTCAGTTCAGTTTAATAATACAGTTATGGCCTTTAATTGCCATGTACTTCAGGTAATATCCAAATGATTAAATCTCAAAAGGGTTTTTTTTCCTAGGTCCTGCGGACCTCTGAAAAATAACCCTTTCTTGATTGAATAATTATGGATATTACCTTCGTTAAAGGCCATAATTGTACAATGTAATAATTATAACAGGATATAGAATCTTATTAAAAAAGTAATAACAGGGAAAAAATCAAATTAGTAATTTAATAAAAGGACAAAGAAACTTATCACTAATGTAATAACAGGACATGATCCCTCACTGGTATGTATCAACTAAATTTGCAAGTCTAAGCTTATTGTACTTACGAGGTTCTTTCTCTCCTTTGACACTGTAAATTAAATTTAGTATTAAATTTACGTAAATAACCATAGAATTAACCTTTTGTGTGCTGAATAAAAGTATCCTAGCCTATATAACAAATCTGGCACTAAATTATCCTAACCTGGAGCATATGGACCATTTCTGCCTTCTACCCTGATAATTACATGGGCTGCCGACTTCTCTCCCGCTGTGAATTTGATGATAAATGGCTGACTACGATTTGAACAAATTGTTGGATCCAAATTATTAAAACAGTTTCGTGTCTGAAAAAAATAATGTAAGTTATCTTAGAATCTAATAATACACATAAAAATTAAATAATAAATTTAATAAGTAACCAGAGTCTAAGAGTGTTCAAATCACTCAAGTAGAGTACACGGATGTACATGTATGTCAAAAGTTATGCTACCTTACAATAAAAAGATATGTTTAAAAAAGCAAGTAAGAACTACCAGAACTATATGATATAGAAAACAGTTTTATCCCTAATTTTCTAAATATTACACTATCATTTTGTGTCATTTTAAATATATTTGTTATATAAAAAGACAAATGTCAGGGATCCCAACTACTTCTACCATTACAAAACTTGGTGCAATGACAATACTATAATTGAAAAGTTAAGAAAGTATCTTTTATATCTTAAATAATATGTAAGAAATATTCTATTTGCAAGCATACAGAGGGTCTAAGGAGACACAGTCTTAAGCTGGCAGACCACAAGGCAAATTAAAAAGGAGTCCAAGAAGCCATAAGCTTAAGCCCCCTGATTTATGTTAAATCTCAAAGAAAAAGTTATGAGCATGTAAGAAGCCACAGACAAGTTGTCAGACCTCAAAGATTGATTGATTGAATGATTGATTGGTTGTTGTTTAACGTCCAGCAAGCAATATTTCAACTACATTCAGGACGTCAGACCTCAAAGATGATACAGAATGGTCTAAGCCACAGACTTATGTTAAAAAATCTCAAGGCCAAAGATAGGAACACTTCTAAGAAGCCCCAGACTGAGCTGACAAACCTCAAGGAAAAGATACACAGGGATATATGAAGCAATTTAGTTGACAGACATCATGGATAAAGACACAAAATTTTTCTACATGCATAAAATCTTTGAATTGAAATTGTTCTTTTCATTTTATTACAAATATTCTGATATTTTTAATACATGTTTGATATATATATGTATGATTTAAAGGAGTGAAAACAAAAGGATTTTATATGATGTATGACCTTGAACAAAGGTCATAGATTACAAAATTAGTACTCACCATGACAGGATTTGTAATAGATCCTTCATAAACTGTAACCATGGCAATACAACTTGGAAAATATAATTGTTTAGGTGTAATACACAAATATTCATACTCAGCCAGGCGTTTAATAGTCTCTACATGGACGGTGCAATTTAATAATGTATTAGCGAACCATTCTATATCTAATACATTGTGAACCAGGACGTAGGTTGTACACTCTTCCTTACTCTTTATTGTTACAACTGAAATTTAAATAATGAATATAATTATAATACATTCTAAAACTGGATATCAATGAGATGGTAATGTATCCATCTATGTGGGCCCCGCCCACCTTGAGGTCAAGATCAAATGACATCAACCATGGTATGCGACACATCGCCTTGATATTATCTACCCACATTCCAAATATCAAAAGCCTACCTCAAAAGATAAAAAGTTACAGCCCTGACATGAATTTGTCATTCAGAAAGCAATAATGTTACCTTAAGGTCAAAGGTCCACAACCATGGTATGTGACATATTGCCCACATTCCAAATATAAACCTGGTGTTCTACATAATACAAGTCAGAGAGTTGAGTAAAAGTAATATTAACCTGGTGTCCCACATAATACAAGTCAGAGAGTTGAGTAAAAGTAATATTAACCTGGTGTCCCACATAATACAAGTCAGAGAGTTGAGTAAAAGTAATATTAACCTGGTGTCCCACATAATACAAGTCAGAGAGTTGAGTAAAAGTAATATAAACCTGGTTTCTACATAATACAAGTCAGAGAGTTGAGTAAAAGTAATATTAACCTGGTGTCCCACATAATACAAGTCAGAGAGTTGAGTAAAAGTAATATTAACCTGGTGTCCCACATAATACAAGTCAGAGAGTTGAGTAAAAGTAATATTAACCTGGTGTCCCACATAATACAAGTCAGAGAGTTGAGTAAAAGTAATATAAACCTGGTGTCCCACATAATACAAGTCGGAGAGTTGAGTAAAAGTAATATAAACCTGGTGTTCTACATAATACAAGTCAGAAAGTTGAGTAAAAGTAATATAAACCTGGTGTCCCACATAATACAAGTCAGAGAGTTGAGTAAAAGTAATATAAACCTGGTGTCCCACATAATACAAGTCAGAGAGTTGAGTAAAAGTAATATTAACCTGGTGTCCCACATAATACAAGTCAGAGAGTTGAGTAAAAGTAATATTAACCTGGTGTCCCACATAATACAAGTCAGAGAGTTGAGTAAAAGTAATATAAACCTGGTGTCCCACATAATACAAGTCAGAGAGTTGAGTAAAAGTAATATAAACCTGGTGTTCTACATAATACAAGTCAGAAAGTTGAGTAAAAGTAATATAAACCTGGTGTCCCACATAATACAAGTCAGAGAGTTGAGTAAAAGTAATATAAACCTGGTGTCCCACATAATACAAGTCAGAGAGTTGAGTAAAAGTAATATTAACCTGGTGTTCTACATAATACAAGTCAGAAAGTTGAGTAAACATAATATAAACCTGGTGTTTTACATAATACAAGTCAGAGAGTTGAGTAAAAGTAAAACAAACCTGGTGTTCTACATAATACAAGTCTGTGAGTTGAGTAAAAGTAATATAAACCTGGTGTTCTACATAATACAAGTCAGAGAGTTGAGTAAAAGTAATATAAACCTGGTGTTTTACATAATACAAGTGAGAGAGTTGAGTAAAAGTAATATAAACCTGGTGTTCTACATAATACAAGTCATAGAGTTGAGTAAAAGTAATATAAACCTGGTTTCTACATAATACAAGTGAGAGAGTTGAGTAAAAGTAATATAAACCTGGTTTCTACATAATACAAGTGAGAGAGTTGAGTAAAAGTAATATAAACCTGGTGTTCTACATAATACAAGTCAGAGAGTTGAGTAAAAGTAATATAAACCTGGTTTCTACATAATACAAGTGAGAGAATTTAGTAAAAGTAATATAAACCTGGTTTCTACATAATACAAGTGAGAGAGTTGAGTAAAAGTAATATAAACCTGGTGTTCTACATAATACAAGTCCGAGAATTGAGTAAAAGTAATATAAACCTGGTGTTCTACATAATACAATTCAGAGAGTTGAGTAAAAGTAATATAAACCTGGTGTTCTACATAATACAAGTCCGAGAATTGAGTAAAAGTAATATAAACCTGGTGTTCTACATAATACAATTCAGAGAGTTGAGTAAAAGTAATATAAACCTGGTGTTTTACATAATACAAGTCCGAGAATTGAGTAAAAGTAATATAAACCTGGTGTTCTACATAATAGAATTCAGAGAGTTGAGTAAAAGTAATATAAACCTGGTGTTCTACATAATACAAGTCCGAGAATTGAGTAAAAGTAATATAAACCTGGTGTTCTACATAATACAATTCAGAGAGTTGAGTAAAAGTAATATAAACCTGGTGTTCTACATAATACAAGTCCGAGAATTGAGTAAAAGTAATATTAACCTGGTGTCCCACATAATACAAGTCAGAGAGTTGAGTAAAAGTAATATTAACCTGGTGTCCCACATAATACAAGTCAGAGAGTTGAGTAAAAGTAATATTAACCTGGTGTCCCACATAATACAAGTCAGAGAGTTGAGTAAAAGTAATATAAACCTGGTTTCTACATAATACAAGTCAGAGAGTTGAGTAAAAGTAATATTAACCTGGTGTCCCACATAATACAAGTCAGAGAGTTGAGTAAAAGTAATATTAACCTGGTGTCCCACATAATACAAGTCAGAGAGTTGAGTAAAAGTAATATTAACCTGGTGTCCCACATAATACAAGTCAGAGAGTTGAGTAAAAGTAATATAAACCTGGTGTCCCACATAATACAAGTCAGAGAGTTGAGTAAAAGTAATATAAACCTGGTGTTCTACATAATACAAGTCAGAAAGTTGAGTAAAAGTAATATAAACCTGGTGTCCCACATAATACAAGTCAGAGAGTTGAGTAAAAGTAATATTAACCTGGTGTCCCACATAATACAAGTCAGAGAGTTGAGTAAAAGTAATATTAACCTGGTGTTCTACATAATACAAGTCAGAAAGTTGAGTAAACATAATATAAACCTGGTGTTTTACATAATACAAGTCAGAGAGTTGAGTAAAAGTAATACAAACCTGGTGTTCTACATAATACAAGTCTGTGAGTTGAGTAAAAGTAATATAAACCTGGTGTTCTACATAATACAAGTCAGAGAGTTGAGTAAAAGTAATATAAACCTGGTGTTTTACATAATACAAGTGAGAGAGTTGAGTAAAAGTAATATAAACCTGGTGTTCTACATAATACAAGTCATAGAGTTGAGTAAAAGTAATATAAACCTGGTTTCTACATAATACAAGTGAGAGAGTTGAGTAAAAGTAATATAAACCTGGTTTCTACATAATACAAGTGAGAGAGTTGAGTAAAAGTAATATAAACCTGGTGTTCTACATAATACAAGTCAGAGAGTTGAGTAAAAGTAATATAAACCTGGTTTCTACATAATACAAGTGAGAGAATTTAGTAAAAGTAATATAAACCTGGTTTCTACATAATACAAGTGAGAGAGTTGAGTAAAAGTAATATAAACCTGGTGTTCTACATAATACAAGTCCGAGAATTGAGTAAAAGTAATATAAACCTGGTGTTCTACATAATACAATTCAGAGAGTTGAGTAAAAGTAATATAAACCTGGTGTTCTACATAATACAAGTCCGAGAATTGAGTAAAAGTAATATAAACCTGGTGTTCTACATAATACAATTCAGAGAGTTGAGTAAAAGTAATATAAACCTGGTTTGTACATAATACAAGTGAGAGAATTTAGTAAAAGTAATATAAACCTGGTTTCTACATAATACAAGTGAGAGAGTTGAGAAAAAGTAATATAAACCTGGTTTGTACATAATACAAGTGAGAGAATTTAGTAAAAGTAATATAAACATGGTTTCTACATAATACAAGTCAGAGAGTTGAGTAAAAGTAATATTAACCTGGTGTCCCACATAATACAAGTCAGAGAGTTGAGTAAAAGTAATATTAACCTGGTGTTCTACATAATACAAGTCCGAGAATTGAGTAAAAGTAATATAAACCTGGTGTTCTACATAATACAATTCAGAGAGTTGAGTAAAAGTAATATAAACCTGGTTTGTACATAATACAAGTGAGAGAATTTAGTAAAAGTAATATAAACCTGGTTTCTACATAATACAAGTGAGAGAGTTGAGTAAAAGTAATATAAACCTGGTGTTCTACATAATAC
This sequence comes from Limnoperna fortunei, assembly GCA_944474755.1. Classification (NCBI taxonomy): domain Eukaryota; kingdom Metazoa; phylum Mollusca; class Bivalvia; order Mytilida; family Modiolidae; genus Limnoperna; species Limnoperna fortunei. The sequence goes on along the minus strand of OX104111.1, from coordinate 55,924,997 downwards.
AAATCAGAGAGTTGAGTAAAATTAATATAAACCTGGTTTGTACATAATACAAGTGAGAGAATTTAGTAAAAGTAATATAAACCTGGTTTCTACATAATACAAGTGAGAGAGTTGAGTAAAAGTAATATAAACCTGGTGTTCTACATAATACAAGTCCGAGAATTGAGTAAAAGTAATATAAACCTGGTGTTCTACATAATACAATTCAGAGAGTTGAGTAAAAGTAATATAAACCTGGTGTTTTACATAATACAAGTCCGAGAATTGAGTAAAAGTAATATAAACCTGGTGTTCTACATAATACAATTCAGAGAGTTGAGTAAAAGTAATATAAACCTGGTGTTCTACATAATACAAGTCCGAGAATTGAGTAAAAGTAATATAAACCTGGTGTTCTACATAATACAATTCAGAGAGTTGAGTAAAAGTAATATAAACCTGGTGTTCTACATAATACAATTCAGAGAGTTGAGTAAAAGTAATATAAACCTGGTTTGTACATAATACAAGTGAGAGAATTTAGTAAAAGTAATATAAACCTGGTTTCTACATAATACAAGTGAGAGAGTTGAGAAAAAGTAATATAAACCTGGTTTGTACATAATACAAGTGAGAGAATTTAGTAAAAGTAATATAAACCTGGTTTCTACATAATACAAGTCAGAGAGTTGAGTAAAAGTAATATTAACCTGGTGTCCCACATAATACAAGTCAGAGAGTTGAGTAAAAGTAATATTAACCTGGTGTTCTACATAATACAAGTCCGAGAATTGAGTAAAAGTAATATAAACCTGGTGTTCTACATAATACAATTCAGAGAGTTGAGTAAAAGTAATATAAACCTGGTTTGTACATAATACAAGTGAGAGAATTTAGTAAAAGTAATATAAACCTGGTTTCTACATAATACAAGTGAGAGAGTTGAGTAAAAGTAATATAAACCTGGTGTTCTACATAATACAAATCAGAGAGTTGAGTAAAAGTAATATAAACCTGGTTTGTACATAATACAAGTGAGAGAATTTAGTAAAAGTAATATAAACCTGGTTTCTACATAATACAAGTGAGAGAGTTGAGTAAAAGTAATATAAACCTGGTGTTCTACATAATACAAGTCCGAGAATTGAGTAAAAGTAATATAAACCTGGTGTTCTACATAATACAATTCAGAGAGTTGAGTAAAAGTAATATAAACCTGGTGTTTTACATAATACAAGTCCGAGAATTGAGTAAAAGTAATATAAACCTGGTGTTCTACATAATACAATTCAGAGAGTTGAGTAAAAGTAATATAAACCTGGTGTTCTACATAATACAAGTCCGAGAATTGAGTAAAAGTAATATAAACCTGGTGTTCTACATAATACAATTCAGAGAGTTGAGTAAAAGTAATATAAACCTGGTGTTTTACATAATACTAGTACAAGTCAGAGAGTTGAGTAACAGTAATATAAACCTGCTGTCCCACATAATACAAGTCAGAGAGTTGAGTAAAAGTAATATAAACCTGGTTTCTACATAATACAAGTGAGAGAATTTAGTAAAAGTAATATAAACCTGGTGTTCTACATAATACAATTCAGAGAGTTGAGTAAAAGTAATATAAACCTGGTGTTCTACATAATACAAGTCCGAGAGTTGAGTAAAAGTAATATAAACCTGGTGTTCTACATAATACAAGTCAGAGAGTTGAGTAAAAGTAACATAAACCTGGTGTTTTACATAATACAAGTGAGAGAGTTGAGTAAAAGTAATATAAACCTGGTGTTCTACATAATACAAGTCCGAGAGTTGAATAAAAGTAATATAAACCTGGTGTTGTACATAATACAAGTCAGAGAGTTGAGTAAAAGTAATATAAACCTGGTGTACCACATAATACAAGTCAGAGAGTTGAGTTAAAGTAATATAAACCTGGTGTTCTACATAATACAAGTCAGAGAGTTGAGTAAAAGTAATATAAACCTGGTGTCCCACATAATACAAGTCCGAGAGTTGAGTAAAAGTAATATAAACCTGGTGTTCTACATAATACAAGTCAGAAAGTTGAGTAAAAGTAATATAAACCTGGTGTTCTACATAATACAAGTCAGAGAGTTGAGTAAAAGTAATACAAACCTGGTGCTCTACATAATACAAGTCAGAGATTTGAGTAAAAGTAATATAAACCTAGTGTTCTACATAATACAAGTTAGAGAGTTGAGTAAAAGTAATATAAACCTGGTGTCCCACATAATACAAGTCAGAGAGTTGAGTTAAAGTAATACAAACCTGGTGTTCCACATAATACAACAGTCAGACAACTGAGTAATGATAATACAATTACAATACATTCACACATTGCTACTGGACTATCTAGACATCTGTTCTTCCTGTAACTAAAAGAGTGATTCATAAATATAATTTACAAAAACATTTCATATGTAATAATTAATGCATATAAAAATAGTAGTGTCTTTAAAGTAGAATAATAGTGTTATCAACAATAGTGTAACATTTGTAGATTTTGTTTTATTTGTTTGATTGATGTTTAATGCCACTTTCAGCAAATTTTCAGCTTTATCATGGTGTCCAGTTTGTATTAGGGAAGGAAGTTGGAGTACCTGGAGAAAACCCGCTACTTTTGATTGGAAATCTGGCAATCCTTGTCAATTAAGACTGGAGTCATGTGCACCCTGCCTGCAGTTAGGCTTGAACCTGAAATCTCAGACAACGTCAACAATAGTTGATGAACCACCTTAAGCACTCTAGCACCGAAGCCCCCAACATTTGTATAAGACAGTAAGATAATACATTTAGAAGTGTGCACCACACAGATTCAACCTGTTTTTAAGTAAAATGATGATGTTTGATCATAAAAATTTAATCTTGTACTACTGTTTCATAATTTTCATATATATTGTACTTTTTATTTTTCTAAAAAAAAAAAACCCAATTTTTAACTAAAAGAGTAATCTGAAACAACATCTAAGTAACAGAAGACATGTAGAAGTATTTCAGACAATAATAATGTATATAAGCTGACTAAACTACTGTCTACATGTGTATGTATAATTGTGTGAATTTTATTGTGTAGTCATGGTAATATAGGTCTGTAACTTATGCCAAAAGTAAAAAAAACTTTATTAGTTTTTTCTTTGTGAAATTTAAAAATGTTAATTTTTGTATATGTTTGTACAACAGTGATTATGTTTATCAGCGAAGATGTAAGTTACACTCTTAAATTTGCATGTACATGTGAGCATTGCACAGTGTATGATTCCTGAGATTATTTCTGACCACCTTAACAGTGCTCCTGCATTAGACTGGTCACATGATGTCTTTTATGTTGGTGATGTTACAAGAAGGGGTAACAAACTACTAGTAATTCACGTCTTTCCATATGCGCGCCACCTACCGGTAACATGTTCAGTAACTCTAGTTTACATGTAAGACTGTAGTTGGCCTACAAGCCATAACATAAATGTGTCACACTATACCTTCAATAAACAATTAATTGGCACCTACGTAGGTGAAACACCCGTTAAATTAAACGGGGTATTAAAATATGCATCAGAGTATACACTTTGAACACTTTTGGCGAATAAAAGTGTGCAGTTAAAAACTTTAAAATTTATACACAATAAGTGTTAGCAATGAACTGTGATTAATAAGTTTTTAATAAATTGTTAAGACATTTTTTTCCCCACTTTGTGCCCCAAGGAAATTAATTACCTGTTCAGCGGATGCAAAATACTACATACACCTGGCTGCCGGTTAGATAAAGGTGATTTTTATTGTGGTGTCAACAAATATACATGCAATATAAATGACACAAATGTATATAATTACTAGTACATGTAATTATTATATGTCTCTGATGTGTGTGAGCATGGCTTTCAATACATATACCTATAATTAAAAAATGTCCCACTGAGAAGCTTCCTTTACAGGTGACTGGTGTTAATTGGGAAAGGTACACGTGCAATTTGTAATAATTACCTTGGGGAAAATGTGTTGCTTGTTTCGGATACGACCTTCCAAGGAATATTTTACCCAACTGTTTTAGGATAAGCTTTTTCCAAATTGCAGTCGTAGGTTTAGGGAAAAATATCAAAAATATTTTAAGATTATTTAGTTTTTTATTTTGTTGAAGGAAATTATTGCAACCCAGAAAGGTGCATCGTTTTATTGCAGTGATGTAGAGATGTATTAACACGTGATTTCAAGTCTATGAAGGAATGCTCCTCCCATCATGAAGTTTTTCCCGCCACACCTATTGATTGGATTGTAATAGATGTGTTGCTTTTGATACACGGGGCCACCCACCTGTCAATTAAGTAAATCACATCAGGCGTTCAAAAGAATGACAATTGACACTGAATACTCCCATTGTGCACGTCCGATTGTTGTTGAATTTCCAGACAATAATATTATTTGTGAAATGAACAATTGTGTCAACCCAAAAATAAAACTGGAACGTCACAATAACGAGGTCAAAATATGTTGCAAAACATTGTTTTTATGGTTTCAAATGCATTGGAAATAAGTATTTTCTCACTGAAAGTTAGTGGTAAGCATATACTGCATGTGCGAGTCATACATGTAAATCGCGGTTACCCGCCCCTTTAAGGGAGGTAACACCACTTAATTCGCAATCGGCGAATTTTTGTTTAAGTAATGATTAGTAGCCCTTACCTTGCTGACCATTTTTGCAGTTTACAGTTTCACTTTAGCTGTTATGGCATTTTATGTCGAATTTAACTGTCATAATAATCCTAATTTAGTTTTTTTTATTTGTTTGTTGAAGTCCCATTTAATACTGGTAATTAATGTAACAAATTAAAAAAGAATGAAATAAAGCCTTCTTATTATGTAACTGTCAAAATTACCTGCTGAATGTATTTTTTCAATTCCATGCGTGGATATAGGGTTAGCTAAAATTGACTGGAAGAAAACTGTTAACCACTTGCAATCTATAGTTAAATATTTCTGCAGTTCTTTCAATCGATTTAAATAAATAAATAAATATGCTTGCCCCGCTATGGAATACAAATATGTGAATACGACATGTAACTCAATAATATAAGATTTTCTACAGTGTAAACTTCGTAATTAAATAGGCTAATTGTTGACATTTAACATATCATGTTATCGTCTTCAATCCATAATCAATATTACATTTAAATAATAGCATTTACATCACACCTTCTATCATCTGCACTACAACTGCATTTTTATCTTGTTATTTACATGTGGGAACAATAATTATTTCTTCAAAGCAAAAATGCCTAATTATAATTATTTCTTTGTGGTATTCACTCATATTTTCATATTCCGAATGGAATTAATCTTTGTTAAACAGACGCTTTGAATTTTGCCAGTGCTGATTTAATAACTTTAAGGCAACATAAAACTCTACAATGCATAAAGGTAATAAAACAATTATAAAACTATCTATGGTGCTGTAAATTACGAATATTTTTTTGCATTTTTCTTTTCGATTTTTCATGTTCTAGTTTTTTCTAATGAAATATAATAGATGAAAAATCATCCGGTCATCATAGAAGATCATAGAGACAGCGTTTCATAAATAAATATGATAGTGTTTAAAAACAACTACATTTGATGGTGAAACGAACAATTGTTTCCAGAAAAGCATGATTTTGCAAACCAATCGTTTATATTATAGAAGTTAATTATGTAGTCCGTGCACTGTTATTGTCATGGTAGATTGTCGAATTCCTCCGGCATACGCAAACCAAAGTCGCCGAAGGAAGCTTTACATACAATATCGTAAATTGTCACATTTATTAAATTTATTTGTAGGAGCCTTGGAAACTGGTAGAAATACGAGTCCATATTTTATCAGATGAAAATTTGTAATGTAATAATTGTGTAACCAGTGACAAGTGCCTGAAGGACTTCTTTATGAAACATCACAGATAGCAATACTATGTTGGCCCAACGTTGGCGATTTCTTGGCATGGTTGGTAAAGGGTAGGCGTTCTAACATCGACCTAACGTTGGCCCATCGTAACGTGACTAACTTTTGGCGTTCCAATGTCAACAAAACATAAATTGTCTACCAAATAATTAATGCTGCAACTGTCGATTATATTAAACAATGTAATGAAAGACAAAAAAATGCAGTTAATAATAAAATATTTGTCTTTGTATTTTTTTTTAAATTGAATGTTAACAAATTATGCATTATAGCATTTTCCGGCAATGAAAATTCTTTTTTCTGACGGCATCAATAATGCTTTCCATTATAAACCATCAAAATGAATCGTTTACATATAAACATTACAACAATATCTATAAAACTTGTGGAAGATATCACAACGGAAATTATAACCAAGAACAAAATGACAAATGTAAATGCAATATTGACTATTTTTATCACACTTAGTTTCTTATTTCTCACCTCCTTCTCACATTCCCTGAAAAAAAAAAAGAATATGGAATGTAAAATATGTTTTTGTCATATAACGAAACTCAATCTAAAACATAAATATACCAAATCAGGCTAAGACAAGCTATAGGTTAAACCCTTAATTAAGCCTCAAAAGATTTTCTAGCGGCACTTTCAGGCATTTAACAGCCACTCAGAGTATGATGTAATTGAACACTCACTAAGAGTCTCTTAGTGAGTGTTCAATTACATCATAGCGTTCAGTTTCTATTAGGGAATCGTCCGAAGCCGTAAGTCTGGTTCCCGTGATCCTTTGCGAATCTACGAATCGTAATATTGGGTCGTACTTTATAGTACGAGGTACGAGTTATAAATACGGCAGTGGGACCAGTCTACCGAAGCCGGAGCACCCTGACCTTTGGCAGCCCTGAAAACTTGCCGGCAGTTCTTGGCTAGAACCTCAGTGTTGACCGCCACAGGGTCAAAATTAGTAGCGCGATAACCAGTTTATTACAATACAGAAAGATATTGTGTCAGCACACCTAAATAGTAAATGTGTACTTGCATCGCACATTAAATGATTCATGACCTTACTTCAGAGCTCCCTAACAGTGTTTCTGCATTCTATTGTTCAGATGTGACGTCTTTATATGATGTGTATTTGACGTCACATCAAAAATTGTCATACATTTTTAAACAGTGTTTTAGAGATTGCAAAAAATTGTCTAATAATGTTCGCTATAACTTATTGGATACGGTTCGTTCAATATTACACATTTTTTAAACAATAAAATTTAACAACACTTTTCTGTTTGCATTATTACATTAACAATGAAATCATCACTATATTGAAGAAACAAACAAACATTTTGATGACCAAGTTTGTTTGGAACATTTCTTGACAATGGTTTGGTTTGCACACCACTACCTTGAACACAAATGCTTACTCCAAAATGACTATACACTAAATAAACAACACTAGACAGTAAGACAAAAATATTGAAAATATAAAATTCAAAGCTATATCTAATTAATATATTGTTATACGCTTTTGTTAACAAGGGAAGCATATGCCTATCCTGCTTTAGTTTTATGTACTTTGTATGAATGTACCTGAACAGGTATATTTAAATTTGTGCTGTCAGTGTCATGTTATGATTTTGTGATTTGTTCTGTTGTATAAAACAATATGAATATAGGCACAGCCCAGGGACAGTCTATACTAACCATTATTAGTATAGACTGTCCCTGCACAGCCTAAATGCGAGCATTGCATATTTTATGGTTCTTGACGTTACTTCAGAGCACCCTAAGAGTGCTAGATACAATAATGTAGCTTTTTTTTTTATGGACTGAGCTACAAAGAGGTCCCATTACTCGTAATGGAGCAAAAACACTCTTGAGATTTACACATATTTTCCGCTATTTCACCTCTGTTTTTATGTTTTCTTTCCTCCGCGGTTCATCTGACATGTCTACAATGTCTAATTAAATAATTTTAACACTTTAATGTAATCATGGCATTGTTGACATAATTAAAATTGTGGAGTGTAGAATTTCGGAATCGTATCGGTAAAATTTGTAATAAGGGGACATAATCATCAGGGACAGAACTTAACTTTTTTAGCCAGTAGCCACCTGGGCCCCTACATTTTAAAATTTAGGAGCCCAGATCAAAATGTAGTAGCCCAGGTGTCACCATTGAGAATGAACAATTCGTGTAAAAGGCACGCACCCTCAAAAATTTAATAAATTTTTAAGTACATCTTTATTTTTACAAAAGTTTTTTATATACACAATCCTCATTCTGTTCGTTTTCTACCTCAGATTGAGAATCTGTTTCCCCTTCCTCATCATCATCATGCCCCAGTTTATTTTTAATTCTATCCATTTCATCTAATAACTTATTTACATAGTCCTCCTTTTCTCTTTCACTACTTGTCTCACCCTTCTCACTCTCCTCATCTAACACCTGAATCTCATTCTCTACCTCGATTGCATATCGGAAAACAGAAAATGATTGTAGTTACGATCTGTTACGGAAAAAACACGAAATATTCCGCGTTTCGCGACTGGGTTTCGAAATTCGGGATCAGTTTAAGTAACTTTTGTTTCCGGTAAACATGTACGTTAATAAAATGCTTTATTATTTAAAAAAAGCTTCGTCAGAGAGGTTTGGCCCCCTTATCAACAAGTTTCTCTCGCCCAGGTCCTCATTGAGAATTTAGTCGCCAGCTGGGCTCCTTTGAAACAAGATTTTAATCGCCCAGCTGACAATTTAGTCGCCGTGGGCGAGTGGGCGACCGTTAATTTCTGTCACTGATCATAATGCAATGAATGCAGCTGAAATCATCCGGAATGATATTTTTTTTACCAAATCGATTCCGATATTATCAAAATTATGCACTTCTGGAATTCATATTTTGTCAACAATGCCACGATTACGAATAAAGTGATAAAACTAACGAATACGGTGTTGTGGAAATATCATTTAAACTGCAAATACATAAAATAGTATGAAGCAAACTAGGGAAACTGTTTAATTGCTTATAATATGCATAAAACCCCTGGGTGTTAATCACTCCCGGGCTGCTCCATTACGAGTAATGGGACCGCTTTGTAGCTCCGTCCATAAAAAAAAAGGAGCTACATTATTGTAGTTATAAGAGTGCCTCTCCATTCTTTTTGTGATGTGACGTCTTTAATATGTTGGTCACATCACAAACAATGTAAAAAATAAATGAAGCGATTTTGAGATTGCAAATAAATAATCTGACATTTTTGTAGTTATTTCAAAAATAAACACTTCTGTCTACTTTTAAATTATTTTTTGTGTGCTCGACCACAATATTTTCTTCTGACAGCTCAGCTACTGTACCATCCGAAATAGGTTTGTTCATATGGATCACGTGACCTTATTTACACACATGCATGTAACCGTATAGTTGCATCTGCGATGCTCGCTATTAAGTCTGTTTAAAAGCTCAAAATAGTTAATGTTATATGCTTGTTACTATGTATTTGTATATATATATATCTGACCTACTTATAGCAGGGATAGTATAACTAACGGGATTGGACACTCACTAAGTCTTCAGTTATAAGAAAGTACGATTTCCTTGTCGCCTGAGACCGGAAGTAGATTAAACGAGAAGGCAAAAATGACAGTATCTAGTACAATAGGACACTAACAATTCAGTTAAAATTTGCACAATTATCTTGTGACAGTAATATTTTTGTTATTTATTTTTTTTTAGAGTTTTTAACGTTTTATTTGCCTAATTGTATTATCATGACCATATTTTATCATTAAAAAAGGTATAGAAATCAGCGAAAATTGGGAACATTTTTAACAGTCGCCATTTTGGTATTTCATTTTGACAAACTTTATACTTTCAGACCATATATCATCGTAATGCAAAATTACACATTTAAAAGGAATAGACCAACCAATGAATCTTTTTTGTTGTGTTGCAGCATGTATTATTTTTTTCGTGAATCCCTGTGAATTCGGGAAGACCGCGCAATTTTTTTAATGGTCCCCTTAGATAAGACCAATGAGCGCAGTATTCCTTTTTCTTTCATATTCTGAAAGAATTATGTTTTAAGAAGGCACAGAAATAGGTCATAATTGATAAAAGGATTAATAAGCATACTTTTTTACCTTTTTTCAATTTTTTTTTCCACGAGGACATCTCCATCCTGTAAGTGTTACATATTTTCAGCTTCTATTTTACAAGAAACTCTTTAATTTTAAATGCAAATGATACAAACAAAATTATAAAATTGGAATAAAATATTTTTTACAACCCATACTCTTTTAATTTGGCATACACCTGTTGCAATTGTTATATGTTATCACAGGTGTGGTGAACAAATTGTGGTTTAATAAACAACGGTGTCATAAGTTGTCCGAGGGTACACCCTAGGTAGCTAATACATGTGTCATCATATAATTTGTCTAATTGGTGAAAACCATAAACATAAAAAAATCATAAGGCGGCTTTGATTTTATTTACTGGAACTTGTAAAACAATCTAATTTTAGAATTAATAAAAACTTATGGTTTTGTTTTTGTTTGTTTTTTTTTTGTTCTGTTTTTTTGTTCTTTGTTTTTGTTTAATTTTTTTTGGTTACAGTATATACATCAATGTATTGATATATACACGTAACTTGCCTGAGTCTCAACCAGATTGCATCGTACAAAATCCGTATATACATTCATATCTGTATCGACACTTGTTCTCTAATTAGAGTAGTGGTGCAACGAGGAAAAGTATATGATATTGTTAGATTCCAGTCCCGTTGATTTATAGGTTCTTGCTTATATGTAAAAGGTCCTTCAGAACAGACCATTGTGACCTTTATATGCAATGTTATTATTTGCGAATACTGCAAAATCAGGTTCCCATCGATCCACTTCGACAAGAAAAAGTAACTTGTTTGGAGAATGGTCTGTTTCTATATACTAGTAATTAAGATCCCTTTTGTAGATTTTTTATTAATAGGAGGCTAATTTGATCTGTTGAAAAACGCAACTTTTTCTGTCCCCACCCAATATTTTGATGCTAGGGCAGTAGCAGACGAAATCTTGTTCCCATGCATATGGTTCTTCCATTTCTCCTTATGTTTTTTGTTTTGTTTAACTTTTTGTCTTGAATATAGCTGAAGTTATGCTCTCTAGATGTTAAACAAACTTTCAACCAAGCAAATTCATAATCCCATTTAGTACTGAAGTTGATAGTTTGAGTTAGGGCAATGTGTGTTTGACTTACTGACAAGATTTTTAGTACAAAAACCACTTAACCTAAAAAAATGTCACTACCATAACAAAACACAAAAACATTACAAAAAAACCAATGTTAAACCCCCCCCCCCCCCAAAAAAAAAAAAAAACTTAAAAAAAAACACAAAAAACAATGTAAACCCCCTCATTTCCCCTATTTGTTTGCTCTTTTTTGTGTCATTTATCAATTATGTGAATTTAAAATTCCAGAGTTTAGTTAATTTTTGGTAAAAGTCAAATTATTTGTTCCCTTGCACATGTATTTTCAGAAAGTGGCAAAAGACAACATGGAATTGGTGTACTTCAGCTTATTGATAATACAGTTTGTGGATGCCTTTTCTATGCAACATAGTAAGTAAAATACATGAATGATATTATACATGTATTTATAAAATATATTGTATTATATTCAGTTTTGTCAGTAATCAAAACTTTTTTGCTTTCATATTCAGGAAATAATATACATGTATTTTATTTTTCAGAAGTTTATATAAATTCAGACTTGGAATGTCTAAAAGACCATAACTTTTTCCATCCATCTGAAGAATATATATTTAGTTCCAACTACCATTTTACCTGTAAGTTTCCAGTGTCAACAATTAACCTGAATAAGCAATATTGTGTTTATATTGATGAAGTATACATCGACCGTTGTATGGCAGAGATGAGGATATATGAAGGATTAAATCTGTTACATAAAACACCAAAAGTGGTAAGTTATTGTGAAGTAAGTTATATATTTTTTTTATTTCCCATGCATGATATTGAAGATAAATTAATACAATTATTTTCTGAAATAAATCATCAGCATTTTACATTTCAATCATTAAAAAAAATACAAAATATACTGGAACAAATAAAACCAAACCATGATAGGAAAGTTGAAATGATTGTACAAAATTTAAAAAAAATGTTGTTTGTTCACTTGTTTTGTTTGAAAATGTATAGCCAATGTCATTGATATTCATTTTTATGTCCCACCAAGTAAAATTGTGGGACATATAGATTTCAGTTCGTATGCCAGTTTGTTTGCAAGTCCGCCCCACCTTTGATTTACCTGTGCATTGAAGTTTTTTTTAATGAAGATGACTTCATGCAGCTTGCAAATGGTACACAACATTATTTGATCTCATCACTGGCAAAATTCTGTAGGCTGTTCTTAATACTTTACACTTGAGTGAAGTTAAAAAAGGGCAAGTTTAATATGTGCCAAGCGGGACATCACTCAGTGTCACTGAGACACATTTTCTTGTTATAACAGTGTTTTCACGTGTTGGATAGCATTGTCACATGTATTGTATTTTTTATAATAAGGAAACACATATAAAACCTTATTACTTTATCAAACTTTTTCTAGTTTTAAAATTCACACACTTACATCATCCTATGTTTAGCTAACATGACAACAATGAACTTTCTGTTTCAGACTTTAACATGTGATGAAACTGTGAAGACACCATTTTGTGTCTGGGGAAGCAAAAATGGAATTTTCATAGAGTATAAATCATTCAGAAAGTCTGGTAGTACAATAACAATAAGATTTGAAGAAAGTGAAATCCCTAAAAGTAAGGAAACCATGCTAAGAATGTTTAAATGTAATTCTTAGGAATAAAAACGACTGTAGTGGTTTATTTGTCAATAACATTAAACTTCACTTGGCTGATCAGACAGCATCACACTTGACTTGTCAGATCACAAAGTAACATTAAACTTCACCTGGCTTATCTGAAAGCATCACAATTGACTAATCAGATGATAGAATAACATTAAACTTCACTTGGCTCATCTGAGGGCATCAAACTTGACTTAACAACTTTTAAATCTGGATGATAATTTGCTGATAATATGGCTCCCAGCTCCATACTGATTTTTAAATTGATTTTCCAATTTTCAAAATAAATCAGAAAATTAATGACTTGCTAAAGAAAAGAAATGTTGCCAACCCACTCATATTTTGTCATTTGTAGCGACAACTTCATTTACACCAAATGATGAAGAAGCATCATTTAAAACAGAGACAGACATTACAACTATCATGATCATCTTAGTGTTAATGATAGCAGGACTGTTTTTCTTTGGACTTCTTTGTTACTGCTGTTGCTGTCGCTTCTCTGGAAATGAAGGAACACTTGTCAGGCAGCCTCAGAACTACAGACAACCAGAACCAGTACCACTATTCTCAGATCCTGTGTATGAGCAGTCCTTAATACCACCAAGAGGTCATGACTATAATTATAGGAATTCATACGATTTAGGCCCTCCAGATTATAACACATCTACTTCATTGCCTTTAGTTGAGCCATCAGGTGAGTACTGAAAAATGATTGGAGATCCTTCCTCTTTTTGTAAAATACACATTACTGTACTTGAACGAAAAATGTCTTAACAGGCAAAATAGTTTATATGACATGGGTGAAATTCTTTGTTTAGTTCCTTCATAATACAAGTTTTACATGCTAGTCTTGTTTTTTCAAGATTTGGCTTTGAATTGCTGACTTGTGTAGGAGAAAGATTCCACTTTAAGTTTAATAAAAATTTATGGCAACTTACATAATGCTATTATTTATTCTTCTTGTAAAATTGTTTCTGCAAGGAATTTTTGAGAATTATGTTAATCATCATTTAATGAATCAGTTTCCACACATATGATCTTGACCTAATAGTCAAATACAAGTTTTTTATGCCCCCACAATGACATGTCGGGGGTGGTGGGGGCATTAAGTTTTACTCATGTCCATCTGTCCGTACGAAATCCCTTCAAGCTTTTCTCAGAAACCGTACATGAGAACAATTTGAAATTTGGCAGGGTGGTTCAGTATCACAAGTTGTACGTCCTAAGTACATTTAGCGGGGGCATCTGTGTCCCATGGACACATTCTTGGATTTTTTCTTTTGTAAGATTGTCCAGGTCAGAACTTTACACACTTTTACATGTATATTTAAAACTAACCATGAATGATGGCATTTAACACATTTACATGTGATGTTATTACTTTATCTTGGATAATATTCAACTTAATTATAGAATGGTTTATACATGTACATTTGTATATTTATTTATAGTTTTATAGAAAATAGATGTTTGCACAAAATTTATCAGTATGTAAATTAATATTTGGACAATTTCTCACAAAAGATTCATTCATCAGATATATTAGAATGTATAATTTAAATTGAATAAAATTAAGGAGAGGATATGATACAAAAACATTTCTAGATTACTCTGTCTTCATGTGATATGTTTCAGTTGGACAGATGACAATAAATGTACAATAGAACCTTTGCTTTATATTTTCAGCGCCACCTATGGAATCTCAAGATCCAATGCTTTTGGAACCTCCACCCTCGTACGACTCTGTTATTCAAAACATAGATTCATACACACCTGTAAATAGATGATCCCACATCGCAAAACTCTGAGCAAATAACAGTCTCATGGAACAGCTGCTTGTTACGTTCAAGTGGATAGCCAATTGAGCAAGAAGCTAGCAGACTGTTTATATATCAAAAATATTCTATTGCATAAACTTGGTTGATTGTATGCACGAAATTTTTTCAGTACTTATGAATGTTAAAAAGAGCTTTTATTGACCAGATTTGGTTTTTACAAATATTATGAATTGTGTATGTTACTGGAGTTACTTAAATTAAGAACATTTATTGGAGGAAAAGTGTGATGTATTTTCAAGTTTAATGCCAGAATACAATTGAAACACTTTATTTTTAGGAAGTAACAAATTAAAGCAATCACATTGTAATTATATACATGTATCTGACAAATCAAGATTTTAATTTGTTCTTGGCAGCTAGTATTTACAAAGAGATGGTAACAGTTCAAAATATTTTGTCAAGTCATTCAAGTGCAAAACTAATATAGAAAAGAAACAATAAAAATGACTGGATTATTTAGGATTATTTCCAACCTAAGAATCAAGGATGCAACTTTCGTTGTTCAGAAACCAAGTTTAAATTATGCTTAAAAACAATTCTTTGTGTCCACTAATTGGAATTAAACATTTGCTGTGATCTGACTATGTCAGAATGTTATGGTTGTGTATATGTCATTATTTATCATTTTTTGATGTAATTAATATACTAATTTATCATGGCAAATACATACAGTACAAGTTGTAGTAGAGATTTGTCTTCATATCTTTTTTTTGTGTGTGTGAAGCTGACTATTTAAAACATTTCTTTTGTCATTTATATCAAAATTCCATGCTGCAGTAAAGATCAATCCTGCCACATGTTTATGTGACTGTTTTAGGCCAGTATTTTATGCCCTTGAATTTGTCCTCGCTTTTAATTATATTTTGTTAATTTTTGGTTATTTGCTGTTCTCTCTGTTGTGATGTTAGTGTGTGGTTTATCTCCCCTTTATATATAAATGTATTTGATAAGATTTCCACCATGAGTTTTCCTTGTGGCATTTATTTATTAATCTGAATGGAATTTCGTGAAGATGAAAGTCCATAACAAACTGATGTCTTTTCAAACTATTCAGATTGTCACAATACTCGGCGTTGTAATAATTTAACAGATTATGTTATCACTGGACCAATTTAAGATGAGGCTGGCTTTTATATCCAGTATTATTTGCTGTTTTATTAAAATGAATAAATCCATATTAGATTATGCATACAATTTTTAAAATGTATAGAAACTATAACTTTATTTTCCTTGATTTTTGTTGATTACAAAAACAGATGTACAGTAGTCCCCCTCTTATACGATCCCTTCACCAGCGACCACCCGCTTTATCCGGCCAAAACCCTGATGCATTAAGTGTTTCTAACGTAAAATTACCTTTCGCGAACGACCACCCCTCAAACGCGACCAGCGACCACGTTTTTTTGACACAACAACGTAAAATCCCTTCACGAACGACCATTTTCACTGACCGGATGTTTATTTTGAAAGTCTCGAATAGAACGAGATTTGGTTTTATTATCGTAAACCAGTTCGGAAACAGTTCAACAACCGGTAAACAAAATGTCGAAATCGTGTAAAAGAAAGGTTTTTAAACTGGATTAAAGGGGAAAACAAGTGGGATATTGTAGATCAGTTTAATTTCGGCATTACGGAAATCGAGTTTATTACAAGAAGACTGAAATATTCAACATGGAGATAATAGTACAATGTACCAACATAATCATAAATCAAAATTTACTACAAACGATGTCAAAAACATGGGTCAAGTGGGAAACTGGAAACAGAAAAAAACTGGATTTTTCCAAATAAGACGGAACCTTAATAAACTACGAAGTGGAACCTGGACAGAAAATAAAATTGATAAAAACAACGATAATGCAGATGAAACAGGAACAGAAACATTCACTGTTAAGAAGACTTGGAATTGTTATATTATCAATATCATCTAGATAAAAATGAATTCTTTTTCTTTTTATTTATACTGAATAATAAAATACAAATACTTATTTTGTGTGATTCTTGATCACTTCACAGCATTTGCTGCTAACCAACCAACCAAGGTCTATACACCTGTATAAATTATATCCCCTCAAGAAAGACCACCCCCATTATAAGACCACTTTCATGACTCAGATGGGGTGGTCTTATAAGAGGGGGACTACTGTATAAGGTAGATTTTCTTTTATGGCTTTTTGGTAATGTGTACTTAAATAATTGAAAACTATAATCTTAAAATATATTAAAGGGTTATTGCTGATGAGTTTTCTGAGAAGGAAACTGCACATCCTTGTGAGTGCAATTAATATTTTGTAACGAACACTATTGAAAAAAATTGCATGCAATAACCCTTTGATTGTGATTTATAAATTTTAAAGTAATTAGAACATTATTTTTACATGTGCTTGATGACAGAACTTGGAAGTTGTATTTCCCAGCTTGTAATAAAAAAATAAGGCATGTTTACATAAGTTAAGGGGCATTTTTGGCCAAGTCGTTGTGGTAGTTAGTCATTTACTACAGGTATTGATCATGCTTGTGGTAGTTAGTCATTTACTACAGGTATTGATCATGTGCCTGTCAACAGTAAGGATGTGGGTTTGAGTTTCACTGCGGGCAGGGTGTACTCAACTTCAATCTTAATTGACATGGATTGCCAGTTTTACTACTGAAGGTCTGGGTTTTCTCTGGGTAATCTGGCTTCCTCTGAAATAAAAAATGGATGCCATGATATTGCAGAAAGTGGCTTTAGACACTATTTGGACGAACAAAACATTAGATAAGTTATCCAAGAAATATTCTGTGGGACAATATACTGAGATTTAAATTCATTGTGGATATATGTTTGTACTTTATGCAAAAGTATTTTAAAGCTCAGACTCTGCAATGTGTTAAGCTTTTTGGCTTTATACTTGTGTGAATTTTGTAAATGTATTGAAAACAGTGTGCAATAGTAATATATATGTATATATTTTGTACAATTATTTGTATATTTTGAATTTAAACAAATTTGATATTGTATATATGTGATCATATGATTTTCAGTAGCTTTGTACATTAAGTACAGTAGAGCATTTTTTTGGTTGTGTACAGAGAAAACTATATAGTCTTTTGAAAACAGCAGTTGTGAAGATAGTATACATATTTATAGCATATCTCATTTTTTAAATTTGTCATAAAAAATGATGAAAATAGTCGTAGTCGCTGATGGCTGATATTTACACATACATGGTCATTTCACTAGTAGGGACCAGTATCTTTACCAAGTGTAAATGCAGCAAAAAGTCAAATTACTATTGGTTGGTGGCCATATTATGTGCCTTCTCAGGGTTTGATGAATGTTTCAATGGAACAGTTCTTGGTAAGAGATAAAGATCTTAATTTTTATTTTTTGTTTTTTAATGTACATTTAACACATTTGTGTAGCATTGTTTAAACATTATATTATGTAGTGCCAATGACAACTTTTTGCTCTTTATTATCCATTCATTTAGATTTTCAGCACTATTATTGTGTTCTTAGAATAATTCATTGGGGGTAGAAAAATATACTGGTTTTACCAGGGGTGGTTCTTTTTTTGCAGATATTTTAAAATGTGGACATAAAGAGCCAACCAGTGATAAAATCTGTATACATGTATATTCGTGCCCCTAATGAATTATTTCTATTCTAATAGGACATATATATTAACTTTTATCAATAACAGGACTTGCAGGACTTGTTGGCCATTAAGGACCCAAAAATGATTGTGACATTGTTAAAATATTTGAAAAATCTTGCTTTGAGGTTTGTGTAAAGATTGTTTATCGTTTATGACGTTGATTAGGAGTATATACTTTTACCACCGTTGTTGACTCAAAGTGTTTTAGGCACATCATATTAGGGTCATGAATTATAACATAAGGAACAGGTAAATGATGAAATGATCATTGTTCAATGATCTACAGTTCATTCTGTTGGTCTAAAATCTAAAATTGTGAACTAAAAGGAATTATTGCCCTTATTAAATAACAATTTTTTAGAATATTTTTACATATTTAGCTATTGAAATTGTGAATAGCAAAAATGATTAGCACAAAAAGGTCAACAAATAGTTATTTTTGTGTTTTGTTTTTTTTTTTGCTGTTATCTGAGAACTAATAGTGAGGACCAGCTGTAAACAGCAAAAACAAGTGTGGACTGTGAGCACGCTCACAAAGGGATACCCCTTGCTTGGCTTTCAAGTCCAATTATCTCCCCTGAATAATATCCAACAGCGATATAAATTCTTCATACACATCTACATATGATGTCCTTCCTTCATGTAAAGTTTCATCAAAATCTGTCAAGCGGTTTAGAAGGAGAAGCACTTACAAGGGATTTCGACAGAAAGACAGGGATTCCTATATACCCCCAAACAAGTTTGCAAAGGGGTGGGGGGGGGGGGGTATAATTATTAGCAAGACAAGATCTACCAGTAATCATTCACGTCTGGGGCAGATAGTCTTCCAGGTAAGCAAATACTTGCTTTGGTGAATGTCTGGTTTTTATTATGATACAGCATAATTATTTTTTTATAATCATTTGAGTTGTGTAAACATTATATATATACATTATAAATTGTTATTTTACACAATATATTTATGCTTTGAGTATTCAAACATTTTAAACATTTACTGTACCTTTATGTTTATTTCAAGTTTCATTTGTTTGTTTTTTTATTTTAAAAAGTTAATATATTTGTTAAAAAAATTGGATTATACTGATATTCTATTATTTAATTGCTATGACAATGACATCTTGTCCAATTCCTGTCTCACTCTCTTGGATGTTAGGCGACCATTTAATCAATCAATCAATCAATCACTCATTCAATTCCTTACATATGATATTGGTTTCTCCATGATATTTAAAGTTAGAAAAGTCTCCACAAAATCATTTGAAATTGGAAAATGTTTTTGGGGACCACTAACACAGATCCAGATTTTACTTTTGTTGTCCATAGTTATGGTTCCTTTCAACACTGGCAATGTTTTTAGGACCACCAAACGCAAACTGTATTCTAATTTAACCGATTGCACATTTGTCATTCTGAAGTTCTGTCCTGTATAGCACTGTAAATAGAAAATCTAGAAGTTTCCTCATACAGACTGGAGAAAGCTAATTTTCAAAGTTCAGAGGCATCTGTGTCTCATGTAAACCTTCTTCTGTTCTTGTGGTAGGATCGGTTCTTAAATTACTTACACATACAGATATGTATTTTTTTTACTGATATTGAAAAACCATGTTGTTATAATTGTGCATGTACATGGGAACATTAAAAAGGGGTCAGCTAAGACACTTAGACTGCATAAAAAAAAGTTTTAGTACATGAAATAGATTGCTAATGATAAATATTTAGGTCATGTAAGGAACGTTACTCTAGAGGGTGGTCAGTAAGTTAGGTTTTGAGTCTAGGTCAATATTGTACAAATATTTACTTTTAACAAGGTTAACATTATAAATTTACAGACTTTGATACAGGTCACTATGGGGATTTCTCAACCAGATAAGAAATGTAATATACATTTTTGAGGGTTGAGAAATACCGACAGCGCATCAAAATCAGTACATGAATAAAACCAACAAATTCTCATCTATCAAAGCAAATCTATAAGCAGATGACGCGTCCACTGTTGAGAAGGTGTTTGTGTTACAAACACATACCTGAATCAGATAACGAATCAGATCAGAAAGTTTAATATTGTATTCTTCTTGATCACTTGTGCAGTGGATAAAGACAACTATATTTTGTTGCTGTCAAGATTGAACATGACCAGAATTGAGACTAAAAAATCGAAGAATGAGTCCATGGGACATGGATGCCCCCGCTAAATGAAGTCCCAAACAGGAAGTAGTTGTCCTACATGACTTCTGAGAAAAGCTTTACAGAACTTTTCATACTCATGTTGACACATTTTCCTATTGGCCCAGTCCAAAACAGGAAGTAGTTGTCCAACATGTCTGAAAGTCGCTTAGAGCGTACAAGTTGTGATACTGAATCACCCTGCCAAATTTCAAATTATTCTCATGTACGGTTTCTGAGAAAAGCTTGACAGAACTTTTCATACTCGTGTTCACTTTTTTTTATTCATATCCGACCAGTCCCAAACAGGAAGTTGTTGTCCGACAGGTCTGAAAGTCACTTAGGAGGTATAACTGGTAATACTGAACCACCCTGCCAAATTTCAAATTGTTCTCATGTACGGTTCCTGAGAAAAGCTTGATGGAACTTTTCATACTCGTATTCACACATTTTAATATCAGCCCCGTCCCAAACAGGAAGTAATTGTCCGACAGGTCTGAAAGTCGCTAAGGACGTACAACTTGTGATACTGAACAACCCTGCCAAATTTCAAATTGTTCTCATGTACGGTTTCTGAGAAAAGCTTGAAGAAAATTCGTACGGACGTATGTAAAGACAGACAGACGGACGGACAGACACGAGTAAAACTTAATGCCCCAACATGTCGTCGCGGGGGCATTATAAAAAACATGCAAAATTCTATTTATGTAATAAAAGGATTTATCTACTCATTGAACATTCATTCACTGAGGTCAGAGGTGATAATCAATCATGTATGCTATGAGTTGATTAGAACGAATAATCGTACCCTCGCTTTGTTTTTATCTGACAAATTACAAACTAACTTTGGATTATACTCTCAGTAAAATTAGTTGATTAGCCATTATATTGAACAAAATCAAAAGTTACTCTTTGTTTACCATATATGAGGCTTTTTCTGTATCTTAGCTTCAACTTAACACAGAAATTTTACTTTCCATCTTTATAATTAATGATTACATTTCTACAATAAGATAATTTTGGGGGGTTATAATTGGTACCTTCCAAACACTCATAGGTGTAGGAAGAACAAAATTATTGGTACTGTCGGAGCAGTACCAAATGTATCTGTTCCAGCCCCTATGACTTAAGGCAGAAGTTTACTGCCGTTTTTTATAATCCAATGTTAGTTTTGTGATTTTGTTGCAAAAAAAGCCAGGGTCAATTATTCGTTCTACTATGACTTTATTGTAGGTGAAGATTGCTGTCAATTATGCACTAAGCAAACAGGTATTTTGACAGTTAAAGTACAGAACATTTGAAAATAAAAGGAATAATATGCACAAATCATATTTTTCAGATAATTATTAGTACAGCATACTTTTCAAAATTATTAGAACAGCTAGAGCACTACCAACTGTACTGGTCTTATGCCATATTAATGTGTGCAACTACCAGTTGTATTTCACCTTATATGCATTGTTATAATTAATTATGAAGAGTTCCTTAGTTTTAAGGCAAAAATACTTTGCCACATAATGATAATCTGAATGCGGAATAGAACACTGTACACCCAAGTACAATTTTTGCCAGTCTATAAAAAGTCAAGATATCTGTTAGGTAACAGAAAGTTTCAGGAAAACAAACTAAATGAAATAGGTATTGCTTTGGTGGTGTTTGCTGTTAATAGAACTTCGGTCATAGGTACTCTCTCCAACTTCCTCCGCTCATTGAGCTACAAATGAAAGTAGTAATAAAATTGATCCTAATTTACAGTATTCAACAATTTATGAGAAATAAACAGAACATGCATAAAAATCATTTTTTTATTAACAGAACTGTTTCATTATTAATTTTTATATGTGAATATATATATATATATATATATGTGAAGTATAAACTCTCTGAAACAAAGTATATGTCAAGTCAAAATTATACAAAACATCAACATGAGAGTTTGATTCACTATTTACACACTGCATGATGGTGTGAAAAGTTAGATCAATTAGACACTACGGGTAGTTATAGGGAGACATAATAGTATCTAGATATGAGAAAAAAAAATAAAAGCATTTGTTTGTAGCAGTTTTGGTTCAAGGCTAAAAGGCGACAATTTTGTATTGAAAAGTTGTTTCACAGACATCTGTGATTTTATTTCATGAATGGCACGTAAAATGTAAGATTGATGTTGTTCTAATTCAATACAGTTATCTCTATATAAATGCAATTACCTTAATGGGCTTAAAATTGTTACAGCCTCAGTGGAATAGTGGTAAAGGTAGTTAGTCATCTACTTTTGATGGTACGGTCTTTCATTGAGGTTACCAGTTCAAGTCGGACCGGAGAAAACACTAATTCAATTCTTTAAGAAATTTTGACCAATTTTGTTACTTTGGAATGTGCATAGCACTTTAACCTCAAGTTTAACTTGACCAGCACCACATATGTCTAGAATCTTGCATGCCAAGTCTATGAACTCCCAAAACATCATCCTCACTGTAAAACTTGGAAAAAACCAGCTTCTGGGGTAAACACAACTCTAAAATCGGCATTTTCATGTCAGAAAATCTGGGTTTATAGGTCATGAAGTAAATGTGTCATAAAATATCCTTAACACCACTAAAATGTACAATTTAAGACTCAAAATTGTTCCAATATAGAACACCACTAAAAAGTACAAAATAAGATCCAAAAGTGTTCCAATATAGCCATGGCCACCTTTCAGAACCAGAGGCTCTTAAGAGCCTGTATCGCTCACCTGATTTTATAGGCAATGAAGATGGCATTTCCCTGATGTTAAACTAAGTCCTGTAATTTTCAATAAACTTTAAATAGGACCATCCAAACAATATTACTAGAAAGCTTTGTTTCATTGGTTAACCGGTTGTATAGAGAAGATTTTTTTTATTTGCCCATAGGGTCCTATGTTAAACTAAGTCCTGCGCCGTGGTGGCCATTTTGAATTTCCAATTGCCATAAAAAACATAAACTTTATAAAGGACCATCCAAACAATATTGCTAGTAAGTTTTTGTTTCCATTGATTAACCTGTTTCAGAGAAGAAGCCTTTAAAAACTTTTTCCCATAGGGTCCTATGTTAAACTAAGTCCTGCGGTAGCGGCCATTTTGAATTTCCAATTGCCATAAAAAACATAAACTTTATAGAGGACCATCCAAACAATATTGCTAGTAAGTTTTTGTTTCCATTGATTAACCGGTTTCAGAGAAGCAGCCTTTAAAAACTTTTTCCCATAGGGTCCTATGTTAAACTAAGTCCTGCGGTAGCGGCCATTTTGAATTTCCAATTGCCATAAAAAACATAAACTTTATAGAGGACCATCCAAACAATATTGCTAGAAAGTTTTGTTTTGATTGGTTAAACGGTTTCAGAGAAGAAGCCCTTTTCAACTTTTTTCTCATAGGGTCGAATGTTAAACCAAGTCCTGCGGTGGCGGCCATTTTGAATTTCCGATTGGGATAAAAAACATTAACTTTATAGAGGACCATCCAAACAATATTGCTAGTAAGTTTTGTTTCCATTGGTTGACTGGTTTCAGAAAAGAAGCCTTTCAAACTTTTTCCCATAGGGTCCTATGTTAAATTAAGTCCTGCGGTGGCAGTCATTTTGAATTTCCAATTGCCATAAAAAACACAAACTTTATAGAGGACCATCCAAACAATATTGCTAGTAAGTTTTTGTTTCCATTGATTAACCGGTTTCAGAGAAGAAGCCTTTTAAAACTTTTTCCCATAGGGTTCTATGTTAAACTAAGTCCTGCGGTGGCGGCCATTTTGAATTTCCAATTCCCATCAAAAACACAAACTTTATAGAGGACCATCCAAACAATATTGCTAGTAAGTTTTGTTTTGATTGGTTAAACGGTTTCAGAGAAGAAGCCCTTTTTAACTTTTTTCCCATAGGGTCCTATGTTAAACTAAGTCTTGAGGTGGCGGCCATATTGGTTTACCAATCAAAATAAAAAACACAAACTTTGTAAAGGTCCATCCAATGAACATTATGGCCAAGTTTGGTTTCAATTGGCCAAGTGGTTTCAGAGAAGAAGATTAAAATGTAAAAAGTTTACAGACGCCGACGACGACGACGACGACGACGACGACGACGACGCCGACGGACGCAAAGTGATAACAATAGCTCACATGACCCTTTGGGTCAGGTGAGCTAAAAATGTGGATTTATTAAAATTCAAGTGGTTGTTTTCAATGAACAGAAGTTGAAAAGGACAATTTTGTTCTTATATGGTCTAAAATGTTATCTGCCCTATTTTGTGTACTATGTAAAAACAGCTAGAAAACGACATCTGCACTAGTTTGAATGAAGGTTATATTCAAGTTTTTGACACATGATGTCCACTTCATTACAAACATTTTTTCTAAAGAAATTGAGATTGTTATAAATTTATCCTCAAGGTTATAATTAACTGATATGTAAATTTCGAACTTTTAGGACAATGTGTTTTTTAATAGTAATTAACACCAATTTCATCAAGTTTTGTCTGGATTTCACGGGATGAAAATCCGGTTATTAAAATGGTGAATGTTGGGTGGTGGGCGGGCGGGGAAAAAAAATTTTGTAACAGTTTTCTCAGCAACTACTAATCACAGCCTCTTGATATTTGGTATGTAGCATAAGCATGGAGTCCCATACCGTGGGATTTAATTTCAGGTCTGTCGCTCACCTACTTCCTGTTAACCGACTTCGTTAATTTTTAACATTAATGTTCAATGGTAGAAAATTTTCGTATCAGCAACTAATAATCACATTCTCTTGAAATTTGGTATGCAGCATCAGCATGGCCTCCCCTCAAGTAGGATTCAATTTCAGGTCTGTCGCCCACCTACTTCCTGTTAACCGACTTAGTTAATTTTTAATGAAATCCGGCCATTTCTGTCTGATCTATTTTTAAGCTATATCCTGGTGTCCAGTTTTTATTAGGGAGGAAGTAGGAGTACCCAGAGAAAATCCCAGATCCAGGGTAAGAAAACTGTCGATCCTTGTCAATTAAGATTAGAGTCGATTACACCCTGCTCACAGTGAGACTCGAAGCCCCAAAGCTGTAATATTTGGGTCTGTTGCTTAGCATGTAGTTGTAATCACCTGATTAGTAACATGATTAAATCTCAATAAACTTTCATGTTTTGTGTATTATTTTATCTTCGAAAGCAATAGTAAATTTAAGGATTAAGATGGAAAAAACTTTCTGATCCTTTGCTTGTTTGATTTTTTATTTTGATAGAAAAAGAGAAAATAAAATTAATAAAAATAAGAAAAAACCAGAAAGTCAAGGGGTCAGACAAGTTGAACTGAAAGAATTAATTGTTTATAACAACTTATGAAAGTGTTAAAAAAATATCTGTGGAGACATAACTGATTTACTGTAATAATTATATTACTTATAAAGCTTTAAGATTTCCTATATACATGTACAATACATTACATGTACATTGTACACACAACACAAATTTCATAATATAAAAAAAAAAAAATTACTTCAAACACAACTTTGGAAAAAGAAAAATTTATAATAAATTCAATAATGCACATGCACATTTAACAAGTACAATTTCACACAAGCACACAAATGCTAAGAGAAGCTATATCAGATACAGCCTTCACAACACTTTTATCACATGTTTTATGCAAAGTTTTTCCCCAGCAGGGGTTGAACAAAACTTCTCAGTAAATCTTCACATTTTATCAAGAACCATTATTGTATATAAGTATAAGCACTATGACTTTTTCAATTTTCTAGTAAGTAGTATATAGTACATAGCTTGTATTTTTACAAGTATGTTACATCACTTTTTACACACACTTACATACGTAGTATATAGTATATAGCCAGTATTTCTGCAAGTATACAGGACTTTTCACACACTATTTCCACAGTAAATATTTTTGTTTTTAAATAAAACAGCCTTCATTTTAAAGTGTCCAGTAGCTTATTATTTTGTTATTTGTCAGCAATGGGTGAAATAGGTTTGTTTTAAAGTATTCATTTTAAATTACATGTAGTATCAAATGTACACTGTAAATATGGTTTTCACAGAACGTGCAAAGAAAATATTTATACAGTGATAATTTTGAAACTTCACAATAGTTTTGAAAATGTGTGGTCCTTGACACAGTTGTCTCCTCTTTTTGTTAAATATAACATACAGTATGAAATCTTTTGAAATTCACAATGTTGAAAAATTCTAATTTGTGTACCTTGATAGAATTTGCTTCTTTTTGTGTAAATTGTAAACTATTAGATGACAAACAGGTGTCACGATGGAAAGTAGAATAGTAACAAAATATGTTTTGTTACTATGAGTAATTACTTATATATTATCCTTTCCTTAGGTATATTTGTTTAAAATAAGAAATTACAAGTACATTTCCAGTGGCACAATATAAAAAAAACCAAACTTATATTACTGGTAAAAAAAGAGTACAGCACATTACCATCATTTGTTAAATAAGCATGACAAATAACACTAGAATTTACTAGTGCTGGTCTCTTGTTAAAATATCAAACATATTGAATATCGAAATAACTATATACTTGTATTTATCATAAATATAAAACAAATACTAGTACATTACAGTAACACATTACAACAATAAACTCAAAACAAAGGACTTAACCACTGTAAACAAACAAAAAAATCTATTTTCGTTTTGAACTGTCATCATTTTGGCATACCTACTAGTATAGCATAGTGAACAATTTTTAAAAATTAAGAATATATTTTGGTTATTTAAAAAATACCCACTTTCAAAATGATAAAATACATGCCAAATTTAAAGTCAGATTAGATTTTATTCTAAAATGAACTGGTTCAGATTTCCAAAATTGTTTAGTTATCTTCTTAATATACGAGTGTACAAAAAAAAGTTAAACTTCCGTTTTGATGCATGTGCATGAAGCTACATGTACTAATTAATAACTTATATTTTTTATTATTATATGAATATTTTTAAAAGATGTGAGAACAATAAATAAATCATATATATGTAAACATGTACAGGTAATAGTGATAGAGATATTCAACATGGTATCTCAACAATATTCTGATTAAAACCATACAGTCAATCAGTATGACGCCTTTCATTCAAGAAAATACGGACACAACCGTAAGAATACATAGGAACTGGTAGTGTGCCAATTTTTTCCCATGCATTCTTTACTGGGTCAAAACACTCAATAATGTCTGTATAAAGTTTATCCTTTGCTCCACGACGTCTACCTCCAAATGTATACAGTTTTTCATCTAAAACTGCAACACTGACAAAATCCCGTGGGCAGTTCATTACTGGCAGCACTTCCCAGATTTCAGTTTCAGGTGTGTATCGGAAAGCACCTTCTAATCCAATGACATAGATCTGTTTGTTAAGAACTGTACTACCTAAACACATATCACATGCTGGTAGGGGTTGTCTCAAAATACTACAAGTTTCAGTAACTGTATCATAACACTGCACTGTGTTTGTTACAATTTCATCATTGTTTTTGCCACCAAATAAGTAGATATTTTTATCATGAGCAACAAATCCCATGTTTTCAACAGCATGGCATAAAGCACCTGCACTGGTCCACGTACTACCATTTTGCCATTTTTCAACTGAACCGAGAACCATGTCTTCATCAAATCCACCAAGTACATACAGACAATCATGTTGAGCAGCCATGGCATGCCTTCTTCTAGCAATTTGTAGACTTGGACCTCTTAACCAAGTTTCAAATCCTGAATCAAACTTCCAGAATTCAGCACTTCTCAAACCACCAGTAACATAAATATCATTGCCAATTACACAAGCAGTAAATTCGTTACGTTTCTTAAATGGTAACGGTTTCAAAGATATAAATTCTACAGTATCAGATCTAAAACTTTCAACATCAATACTAAGTCCGTCTGCTAGTCTACCTCCAAGTAAAATAGCAGTTTCATGACAAGGGCTGGACAATCGAGGTGTAATTTGATAGCTATTTAACATGTGTCGTCTGCCTGGAATCACATGATAAGTTACTGCCTCTTCATAAAGTTGAAATCCTTTTTCATCTTGCATAACATGTGGTGACTTTGATACAACATCTAGCAGATAATCTTTTTTTATCAAAGGAAATTTTACAGCCTCTAAAATTTTGAATCTTACATTTTTGCGTCTTCCCTCACAGCCATCTGCATCCAACCATTTTGTTGCAGTTTCAAAAACCTGATGTTCTCCATCACATCTAAGTCTTCGATCACGAAGAACATCCATAACACAGTCGAGAGATAGACGACAAAAATCTTCGTCATTCATTATAGATTTAAAATGAAAGCATGCCAGTTCTTTTGAAATTTCATACAACTGATTGTGTGCATGCGTGTCTGCTAACATTAAAGCTGCCAAACAGTTAGTTTCGTTCATGTTATCTTTGAAGAATTTTACACAGAGATTGACTAATGGTTCAATCTGAAACATGTACGACTGTTGAAACAGGTCCTGTAAAATCGGTAGTGTTATCTGAACTCGTCCTGTGTAAATAAAATGCAAGACATATTCAAATACGTTAGAGTCAATTTGTTGCAAATCTATTTTATTTTTCCTACATTCCTCCATTCCAGAGCTGAACATAGATTTAAAATACCTTGATCCTGCTGCCAATATGACCCTATGGCATGGAAACTGCCTTCCATCAACAACTAGGGTAACATCACTATAACCTCCCTCAGTACGAAAAGCTTCAAAATTGGTTATCAAACTTTCTGAATGTTCTGGACTAGAATAATCTGATAGATGGTGCCTGTAGTCGTGGTGATCAGCTACATGTATATCATGCTGATCACAGTGTCTGCTGCTTTGCATATCTTGGTCTGCTGAGTTACAGGTATTATCTACTTCCATTGTTAAAATCTAAAAATAAAATATTGCATATTTTAAAATTAAATCAAAACACTTGAGAATGAGAGATCACAGGTTTGATCAAGTAAGAAAAGGGGTTTGATTTCAGTTTAATCAAGGATTCCTAGTGGTGTGCTTTGTATAGCTGCCTATAGATTGTACAAATAAACAAGTTGAAAAAAATTGTAAAATATAACTAAAATTTCAACTAATACTCAGCCAATGTTTATTCATATCATAATGATAAGTAGTATAGTCATTATAATAAGGTATTATTGCAGTCCTAACTATCACAAATGTTAACAACTGGAGTGTCACCTACCAATGACCATTTAAGTCATTCACACACTACCCATATGTGTATCTCTATAGGCCTTATTTTTCCATTACATTTGTGCATTTTTAAAATATATGTGTGTAATGCTCAAACATTATAGGTTATTGCTCAATCCACAGATGTGAAAAGGCTTCTTAAATTGTGGTATTCTTTCTTATTTTACCAATCCTCGGGGATCCCGAATAAATGATTGTGAAATAAACATGAACATTGCTACCTGATAACAGGTAATGTCAAATCAAGTGAGTAAAAATAGAAAAGAATAACTCCACTCTCATCCTTGGATAAAAAGTCTAGATGTATCATTTATTTTTACTAATTGATGGTATTATTATTATTTAAATCTTTTTTTTTTCTTTTTTACAAAATATTCTTCACAAATGTTAGCTATGTCTTGATATTTTAGGGTATCATTTCAATAATTGATGAACAACATGAATTCATTTACTAAGTAATCATTATATCATGTATATCATTTTATTTGTATTTTTTTTGCTTCCATATTAAATTGACCCATTTCCAGTTTTACATGATTTATCTCCCTTTTTACTTCCAATTAAAAAAAACTATGGCTATCATCACTAAAAGACTATGATATTGAAATAAAGATTTTGCATTGTTTTTATATTGTTTGTCTATGCCAATTAAATTATCATCTAATTAATCTCATTAGTAATAGTAGATGTTACTATAGCCATAGGCAACAGGTGAATATTGGAACAGGAATGTCAATGGTAAGCTTGTTAAATCAAGCTTCAAAACAGCTGGGGTTCTACCTCCAATTAGCATCAGGTAAATAGGGTAATAAACATTGGTTTATTAATTAAAAATCATGTTGACCCAGCAGGGAGTTTTAATAACATCCTCGCTCAGATTTTGACACCTGTCATTAACATGAAGCGTTAAAATTTATCAAAGACAATTGTCTATTTCAAAAGTTTTCAACAGTATAAACTGCGGATGTAGCCACAGTTTTTAGTACCCAAAGTGGACACTTGGTGGCTTTTTTTTAATTGGAAACTCGTCTATAATCCCTTCATTATCTTTCATATGACTATTTCATCTGTACATTATATTCATTCTACATAAGGATTCATAAGGTAAAATGCCGCATGGGCAAACATTTGTTTGAAATACATATGAATTCAGTGGGATACATGTACATGTATCAGGTGTAATTTTATTTTGAAATAACAGTCCACAGACTTCTAGTGTACCAGTAGGCCTAACAACTATAAAATGACTCAATTGAACTGATTTTGGAAAACCATACAATATCGGTGTATACAAAACCACATCAACTATATATAGTCCTACCCACTGAAGTCTCTAGTATTTACTAAATATTGATACACTTGGCCTTAGGGTCACATACTTAAATTTTGGAGATGTAAACAATGAATCAAAAGCTAAGTGTGCTGTTAAAATATCTTATATTTATTTCTTTCAAACATAATTCCTCAATAACAATAACCAGGTGTTTCAACCAAATTTGTGACCGCTCAAACGATACAAATATTATTTCACGACATGCTCATAGCCGAAATTCGAGGGTACCGTACATATATCCCGTATTTCCACCCCTTTTTTTTAAAAACGATTCTGCTAAAAGATGAGTGGTTTGAGCTAAGAGGAAATTTTGAAAAATGCAGTCTCCTGTGATCTAATCATTTGAAAAGGCGATCTGGCACTACGTATACCTCTAGCAACCAATGGCTACTGAGTACTGTATAAGTAGAAAACGCAGAGCAAGCAAATGGCAGTTTTTAACCGTAAGACAAGCTGGCCCCGAACAATAGCGTACTATTTACACACAGAAGTATACCTCGGTTAAACTGATGTCAAAGATGACCGAAGAAGTAGAGCAGGGGGACGTGTGTTACTGTTTGTAGGGGTATTGTCAAATTTTTCCCGAGTGGCTACTACTTTTACTTCTACATTTTTCAATCCGGAAGTGAATATTAATAACAAAGGGAAGTAAGTATACCTTTTCCCTATTTTCCCGCAAATTTTATATAGAAATCATCTAGTGTGTCCTACTCCAAATCTGATGATGCAGCAAACGTGGAATAAGAAAACCTGATTCTGGAGGATGGTAGTACATTTGGGAATAAATACCTCTGATTTTATTTTTTTTGTTTGCAATAATAAAATCTTATGTTAACAGAGGGGGACTATCTATAGAGGAATGCCGGGCATTTCAGTACATAACAAAATCGGCCCACAATATATTAATTATTTGAAGTAAACAATTATGGAAAATATATATATTTAATTGTATCGTTGACTTTATTTCTTTGTTTGTGTTTTTATGTTCTAACAATGTACTTTTAAAAAAATAAAAAACTAATTATGTTTTCTTAGTTTTAGTTAGATGAATATCAACAACAAAAAACAATAAGGCGTAAGTTATTCAATAATAGTAACTATCATTATTTTTAAGTAAACACTAGTGAGTAAATCTTATTTGCTGTAAGTTATAATAACAAAACATATTACATATATATCTCATTGTATCTTTATTATTAATTTCCAACTAGCAAGTAAAATTGTTTACAATCAGCACATTATATACAGTAACAGTTGATTTAAATGAAGCAAACAATATAAAAAGTTAAGTTAGTCGTTGTTGGGGCCGTATATCTGTCAGCACTCTCTCAGCAGCTGGGACGCCGAGATCTTTGTAGCTCCAATTTTGTATAGGTCGATTTTTATTATGGGCCGATTTGTCCAGACACCTTCTAGAGGGGTCCATTAACAGCTTAACATATTTTCATTTTTCCAAAACAGATAAATTTAAAATAATGATAACAAATAAGAGCAATTGACACGAGAAAATTGAAAACAGTGCGTTCAAAAATCGAAAAAAAAAACAGATACAAGCAGAATCTTATCGAAGGGCGATAGGTGTTTCCATAGTATAGGGGGAGGGGCTCATAGTAACTAGTTTGTGATCTTGTGTATATTCCTCAGTTCATAGGAAGACTGAATTACATTTCAAAAGTAGCGAATAAAATGAATTAACAGATAACAGCGAAAACATCTGTAAAAAGTTTTCTGACTATAAACAGCAAACAGGATTTTTATTTTCATTATAATAGTTATAACAACAATGTCAGTTATTCAGAAAACAGATAACAGCTAATGGTTCAACAACAGTTTACAGCTGCTTTATTTTATAAAACCAGTTAACAGAGGTGTAAAAATGCCCAAAACACGTTGACAGAAAAAATCTTGCCCCCTCTAAACAATTTGGTATGTACCCTGGAAAGGCACTTGTTCAATTTGTTTTATTTTTTAATTGGAGAAATGCATTTAAGTTTTAACGGATGTTTCTGATCTTTTAAGGTTTTTGAAATATAAGGGTTCGAAAGGGTCTTTTTTTAATTTCACCAATTTAAGAAATATCGATGTGATATTAAATTCCTCAATAAATAATTTAAATCATTTAATATTCATTAGATAGAAATTGTTATTATTTTTCAGAATCCGTTAAAATAACATCGATATGTTTATCTTTCAAAGTTATAGCCAAAAATATACCATAGAACCCTTCCGCAGATTTGGGACTCCCGATAAAGCGTCGCCACGTCCTCTAGCGTCTGTTCTCGTATTTTGTCCGTTTGTTTCTAAGAACGTCTGTTTTTATCTTGTATAAAAAGTTTATGTCTGTTTTTGTTTTGGGGTCTGTTTTTAGTTCATCGTCTGTTCGTTTTTGTCCAAATAGTTGTTTGTTCTTACAGGTTACGTGAAGCCAGTCCACCCCCTCTACTAATGAATAATCACATTCTTCAAGAGGTCACAAATCACAAGCATTTAGGTTTATATTTTTCAAACAATGGTAGTTGGAATTCTCATTTGATTATATTGTTAAAAAGGCTTATGACAGAATTAACTTCCCGAGAAAGGTGCGCTTTATTTTAGATCGATTTACCCTCGAAAAAATGTATTTGTCTTTTATACGACCATTATTAGAATACGGTGACGTGATATGGAATATTAGTACCCAGTATCTTGTAGATAAGGTAGAACATGTCCAAATCGAGGCGATGCGTATTGCTACGGGTGGGACAAAATTGACATCTATTCAAAAACTTTACACAGAAACGGGATGGGAGAAACTTTCGGACAGGAGGGAAAAACATCGATTAATGGTTTTATATAAGATTATCAACCAACAAACGCCAGAATACTTAAGAAATCTAGTTCCAAACTCAGTGGCGTCTGTACATGGCCATTTCACGCGACAAATAATATATCTGAAATACGCACTAGAAGTAACCTCTATTCGGACTACTTTTTACCGTCCACGATAAACTCTGGAACAAGCTCCCACCTGACATTCGATATTCTACGTCTATTCATATTTAAAAAAACAATTTAAAAATTCAAGGTAATAAGCTACCTCCAGAATATTATTATGCTGGCTCTAGACAAGGTCAAATATTTCACTCTAGATTACGCATGAACTGTTCTTCTCTAAACGAACAACTTTTCTCACGTAATCTAATCGACTAACCCAACTGTGTATGTGAGTCAACTACTCATTACTTACTTTACTGCCATATATACAAAAACATTAGAGATAATACCATTTTTACTATTAACTGCAATGTACCTGTTGATGTAAACCTTTTACTATTTGGGTCAGATATCCTAATGTTTGAACAAAATACAGATATATTTATCAAAACTCAAAACTTCATCATAGCAAGCAATATCATATTTTTTCTTGCATTTCATCATTACTTTACAGTTCTTTTATATATTTGTGTTGTTTCTGTTATTCCTTAGTTATATATTGTCAAACAAGGGTTAAATTATATAAACATATTTCCTTCATGTAGCATGTTTACTCATCCTAATGTGAAGTACTCTAGATCTTTCAACAATCAGGAAACGGACTTGATATAAGCTTTTATTAGCTTGTTTCCGAATCCTTTGCGTTTTATGTACATGTCTGCTTGTAACTTTGTATGTTATTATTGAAATAAAAATATGTTTAAACTAAGGTTACGTCTGTTTTTATCTTTAACGTCTGTTGGTAAAATTTTATGTCTGCTTTTTAATTTTGTCTTTTTTTATCTTTTAACGTCTGTTCGTAATATTTTCATAGGCGTAGCGAGCGGTACGACCGGTACAGTTCGGACCGTGCCACTTTTAATTACTGGTACGGAAAACCGTACAAGTTTTTTTGGTAAATAGATATAAAAAATGATAGAATTTTAATTTTTACAATTGACAGAACTTCCACCGCTACGTACATGTACGGACGATACTGACACAGTTTTTGACAACACCGACAAATGTAACATACTTAATGCCTATTTTAGTTCCATATCTGACTTACAAGACGAACATATAAGACTGCCCGAGTTTGATGACAGTGGACCGAACACTTTGACTGACGTCATTGTAAAGGTAGAAGATATCATTGACGCTAAATTTCGCTACTTGATCCGAACAAGGCTGTAGGACACGATCTTATTAGTAATAGAATGCTTAAAGAGGTAAAACATGAGACTGCTGGATCACTCTGTTTATTTTTCAATAAATCATTAAGTGAACGAAAATTCCCAACATCTTGGAAGCTGGCAAACGTTATACCAATATTCAAGGATGGGGACAGATCGATAGTATCTAACTATCGCCCAGTTGCTTTGTTGTGTACTATAAGTAAAATTTTTGAAAAAGTTATTTACAAATACATTTCAACTTCCTAAAGGAAAATGACTTACTATATAAGTTTCAGTCTGGTTTTCTCCCAGGACATTCAACAACGCACCAACTTATTGAACTTGTTCATGACATTGTTCTTGCACTTGACAATCGGGAACTGATTTGCTTAATTTTCTGCGACGTCAGCAAGGCGTTTGACAGTGTGTGGATAAGGGGATTATTACTTAAATTAGAACGATATGGAATTAAGGGAATATCTTGCATTGGATAGAAAGTTATTTAACTAAAAGAGAACAGAGAGTGGTATTAAAGGACTCTATGTCTACCCTAAGCAAACTTAAGGCGGGTGTTCCCCAAGGATCGATCCTGGGTCCTCTACTCTTTCTAATCTTTATAAACGATATTGCTGACGATATGCTTGGTCTATGCAGATTATTTGCTGATGATACCTCAATCGGGGAGAGATCATGCGATTTAAATATTATTCAGCAGATGGTTAACATAGACCTAGAAAATATTTCGAATTGGTCAAAACTGTGGCTAGTAAAGCTTAATCCTAATAAAACAGACATAATTTTTCAGTACTAGAAATGTGCACGGTGAACTGTCTTTTAAGTTTGATAATATAACTATTGATGCAGTGCACTGTCATAAGCATCGTGGCGTAATTTTAAGTTCAGATTGTAAATGGACATCACATGTGGACAATATCGTTGAAAAAACTTCAAAACAAATTGCAGTACTAAGAAAGCTCAAATTTAAGCTATCTAGAACTTTTTTAGAGAAAATATACATAACATTCATTCGTCTTCTTTTTGAATACGCGTGTGAACTGTGGGATAGCTGTACAAATATCGATTCTAATAGACTTGAAAAAATACAACTAGAAGCGGGACGCATAGTTACTGGATTGTCTTCTTATGCTAGCATCGCGTCAATCTATAATGAAACTGGCTGGGAACAATTATCGGTAAGAAGGGAACGGAAAAAGCTATCTTTATTTTACAACATTGTTCAAGGGGATGTACCAGAATATTTAACTAATATTTTACCAAAATCTGTTAATCAAATACATAACTACAACCTTAGGAATTCTAGTAACATTTCACTTCCACCCGCTAGACTAAATATATTCGAAAATTCCTATTTTCCTTCAAAAATAAAACTTTGGAACAGTTTAGATATTCATATTAGGGAATCTTCTAGTCATGCTGAGTTCAAATCTGCACTCAAAACCAAATACCAGCTGAACAGAAAGCCCCCATTACACTATGCAATTGGTAACCGTAAACTGAATATAATTCATACAAGATTACGCAAAAAATGTAGTAGTTTAAAAGGTGACCTGTTCAAATGTAATATAATCGACTCACCACGTTGCGACTGCGGAGATGATAATGAGTCAGTGCACCATTTTCTTTTATATTGTAACTTGTATAATTTACAAAGAACACAATTATGTAACAACATAATATCATTAGTGCTAGATCCAACCATTGAAAACATGTTATATGGAAATAGTTCTGCTGACTGTAATTCTATGCTATTCACTTATGTTCAGAATTATATAAAAGATACACGGAGATTTGTTTAATTATACGAATCATTAAAATATACACAAACGAACCGTGTATACGACAAACAAACCATCATATAGTTTATTATATATATATATTTCTGTGTCTTTCAACTCGTCATTTCTATGTTATGCATCATTCATATAAATTTATTACAACTTACTGTGTCTGTTACATATTGTCCATGTGTAATGTTGTCAATTTAATGGAGATTAAGACTTCATAAGTTTTGAAAACTTGTGTCTCATCCATTTGTCTATTGTTAATGACAATAAAATATGTTTAAAGTATAGAATTTTATTACATATACTCTTTATTTGTGAAACGTTCAACATAAATCTAATTTAAAAAAATAACTTTCAATAGAAAACAGCAACCGTCACGATCTCGAGTGCAATTTGGTAAGTGACAAATAATTGCACATGGAAAACCCAGCTATCTATATTAAAATATTCACGGTAAACGGGTTGTCGATCTTCAACCGACCGTACCCCTGATTTTATATCTGTTTTTGCTTTTTGTGTCTATTTTTAGTTTATCATCTGTTCGTTTTTTTCAAATGGTTGTCTGTTCTTAAAGGTTAAGTCTGTTTTTATCTTTTAACGTCTGTTAATAAAATTTTATGTCTGTTTTTAATTTTGTTAATTTTTGCCCGAATGGCTGCCCATAATCAACACAACCCTCACAGTATATATGTAAATCGCCTTTAAAAAGATGGAATTCATTTTAGATGCACAGTTAGAGTGCGAGTTAAACAGATCAGCATCGTCAGCGATTGACGGCGTCAATAATGCAAAAGCATTAATGTTTCAGTCACGAGTCGCGTTTTCTCTTCGTCGTGTCGAAAGCGAAATCCAGACGATGCCGGGAACGCTTTTCCAGTTTCAGCATAAAGGAGGTCGACCGATTTGGTGGTCGCAGCGTTATGGACAACAATTAATCTACGAAATATTTTACTTAGACGTCCCTGCGCATGTACAGGAACATCGGGCTAAATTTTCCTTTCACGTTAAACACGTTGCCTCTGCAAAGAAAACCTACAAACAATACGAATAATGACTGCATGCATTTTCCTCTGAAATTTACTTATGTGTACAATCATATTTCTAAAATGTATATAAAGCGACAAGATTTCGGTGTATTCGTTAAATTGAAACATAATAGACCAAGCACAGAAAGCTTTGATCAGCTTTGATGTGTGTTTTATAATGTCCTGTATAGTTTCAGGTTAGAAAACTTGTATTAATGAAGATTGTATGAAGAAAAATACGATGTGCGCTGTTTTGAACATAGTAATTGTCAACAGTTGCCATCTAATGTTATAATATTGGAAATTGTTGAAAAACGAAGTACCTTTTTAAATTTATGAAATGAATCCAAAAAAAACCTGGCAACTATAAAATTACGACATTCTGAAACATATTCATACAAATTAGCGTTTCATAAATTAGAAGTTGCAATAGTTCATGTGGTTTCTCAGTTCGGCTTTTGTCGATTGTAGTTGGGCATTTATTTTTTTTTATTTTGTGGAAGCTAATATTTAAGCTAAACTTTGGTTGACACAATGGATGATAAGTAAAAATACCCTTGCAATCGTTTATTTAAAGGTCGTCACAGATCACAGCAGAAAATGCTTCACCGTAACCATACTCATCCTCACAAGTCAGGGTTTCTGTGTCCACATGTTTCGTGGACACGTGCAGGGATCACCACAGCTCAAAATCCAAGGGTGGTGAAAGTCCGATGATGATCCATTTCCTTACTCATAAAAATTTTAGAGTGACATTTATTTATTCATAATAGTGTTATCAGTCTTTGTTTTTGTTTTCCCACTTGTGTTTTTGCTACCAGTTACAATATACATGTATTTTTGTATTTAAAAACTTCATTGTTTTAGGAATAAAGTCAAACTTTAGTATGGAGCTCAAAATTCAAGGGTGGAGGAAACAAATTCAAGAGTGGAGGAGAACCGCCCTTGAATAGCCTGTGGTGAACCCTGATGTGGATACAGAAACACTGACTTGTGAGGATGAATTAGGACTAAGAAAGAGCAAACGCGGCAGCAGAAACCAGCGAACACTTTAGAATCTCTGTATTCTTTTCGCCCGATCATGTAATCTGAACATCAGATTTCGAGATCAAATTAAACCAAGCTTATGAGTTTTTATAAGACGTCCCGTTACCTCGAAAAACTCAATAACGAATATTCTTGAATGCAGAACATTTATTCCGTTTCCAGCTAATGCACAGTAAAAGTAACGTGCACAATAATAATTGCGTACCTGAAGCGAGCACTATTTTGAAATTGGACGTTATACATCTGATTTCTATACCGTTATGTTTGCCAGTCGTTAGATGCTGCAGTTGTGATAACTAAATAAATAAAACATAGATAAAATCACCTTTGACCGTCTCAAATTTTTCAGTCCTTCGATGTTACATATACATAAACATGACATATTGACATTATATAAGCGCCTTAAAAGGGGGGGGGGGCCTCGGTGGCCGAGTTGGTTAAGATAGATCATCTACTATTGATCACCTGGTCTGTCAACACTGAAATTGCGGGTTCGATTCTCACTGCAGGCAAGGTGTACTCGACTTCAATCTTATCTGACAAGGATTGCCATTTTTCCTACCGCAGGTCGGGGGTTCTCTCTGTGTACTCCGGCTTCCTCCCCCAATAAAAACTAGACGCCACGATATTGCTGAAAGTGGCGTTAAAACACCATTCAAACAAAAAAAAACCTCAAAGCTGGGACACATCTTAGCATCACAAGATCGTTTCTGCTTTCACAATGTCAAACAAGTGTATAAATAGGTCTGACTGTTAGAAACAGTTTAATTTCATAGAATTTTTGTTAACTTTTCGTAATAGGTGAATAGGTCTTTTCCTTCTAAAGCGTGGCTATTTTAGGATTATGTTTTGAATAGCATACATGTTATGTAATAAGTGAATAAAACGGTACCCATATAGTCATAGGATATTTATAAAAGTGTACAGATGACCCAGGGTTTAAGGTTAACGTTAGGGTGAGGTTTGGGAATTATTGAATATATGGCTGGAGTAAAATGGGTTATGATCTGTTATAATATTAAATGCTTAAAGCTTGGGGTTAATGGTAACGTTATTATTAGGTTTAGGTTACAGTTAGGGTTTACAGTTAGGGTTAACATTTAGGTTATGGTGTGATAAGGATGATTGACTTTAGTTAAAGCGTAAGATTGGGATAAGGTTTAAGGTTAAGATTTTGGTTCAGTTATATTATAGTTAGGGTTTGACTTAGGCTTAGTGTTGGGTGCTAAGTGAATATTTAGATCTACAAGATTCGACAAATATGGGTAAACGTAGGGTTGTTTAAGATAAATGTTAGCTACGTTTAGGTTAGGCTTTCGGGTTTGTTAGGGTCATATATTAAGGCATAGTATATAGAGTCGAGCAAGATTGAGATTGAGGTTATTTTGGGTTAGCATAAGGTTAGAGTGACGATTATGACAATGGAATTATTGCCATACACAAACTTAAGGGGTCCAGGACACTTAAACTGAAAATAATTTGACATTGAATTTTCGTTAAACTTGCCATATAGTTAGTTTTTTTAATACAAGTAATCATAATTCAATATAAACATTAGGAGTTTCAGAGCTTATTTTCGAGGTGTTGACCACTTAAATTTCAAAACTGATTATACCGAGAAGAGAATAAAAAAGCAATTTATATAATAGATTAAAAATTCTGTCTATTGAAATTTTCTAAATTTATTGAATAATGTCAAGCAATTTGTATTCATTTAAGTAATGGAAAGAAATATATGGGTCTCTGAGTTATTTTTTATCTTTTGGAAATAACTAGTTAAAATTTTGTTAAAAAGGTATGTTTTGGTCGAAATTACCTCCCTTATTAAAAATTTCATTTTCATTACTTTTGCCTAGAACTATAGGTAAAAGACTTTCATTATTACTTTTAATAATAAGGAAATTAGGCGTTTTTAATGAAAGAAATTTTTGTAAATTTTACCATAAATGTGATATCTACTTTGAGATTTTTACAAAAAATGGAGGATGGTGTCCTGCTTTCCCTTAAAGGTAAGAAGCTAATATTTGAGTTCATCGATAGGGTTAGGAATAAGTGAATACGTATTTAATCGTGATGTCGAAAGGATGTTAGACAGGTTTGTGGTTTCACACCAACCGACTTGAATCATTTTAGTAACAAGTTGTATGCCACGATGAAAAAAGATCTAAACAAGTGTACACATGTGATTTTTGTTCAAATTACTACTTTAAAAACTCAGTGTAGTAAAAACGATTAAGTTTATATTTTTCAATTTACATTTTCATTTTTAATTGCAAAATCCTTCAAAACGTACCGGTATGCGTCGTATATAAACATTCTGAACAAATAACTGCAAAATGTAACATTTTTGCAAAATATGTTTCTATATCAAGTGTTTTTGTTCAAAAGTAAATGTATCCAACTTTCTTCTGATGCCGAAAAAAATTCTTATAACCCCAATTTATTACGAGTGTGAATCAATTTTGTTAACTTATTTTATGGAAAAATGACACAAAACATCAGCTCATATTTTCATAATGATACGATAAATGAAAGTTCGTTGACACGATTTGGTGCAGCCGCTTATTTCCTAAGTAATTAGTTTAATGCTTCCACATTTGGCATTTCAATAACTTTGTACTAATGCCTGTATAACATTGAACATTATAAGAAAGTCAACAATTTTTATAACAATACGACTATGGTGTATAAATTCTTGACACAATATTATAACCCTAAGCGGATTATACAATGTGCAAAACGTAAATTTTGTTATCCCACGATCGAGAAAATATTGTTTGTAGTACTTAAAAATAAGATTGCACAAACTGAAAACGTAATCGCAGCACCATTTCTCGGCTGTGGAACATATTCCATCTGACTTGCTTCACCAAAGACCTCCCGAGAAGAGGACGACTTCAACGAGTTTTCTGCTACAGAAACGTGATGGGAGAATCCATGTATACTGGCACAGGAATGAACGTTTCTCCTCCTTCTGTGTCCAAGAAATGGATAGCTTCGGTGGAGGTAGTGTCATGTTGTGGACGGCAATATCCAATCACCGTAAAGCACATTACCTAGGCAATTTTACAGCTGAAAGGTACATAAACGAAATTCTCCAACATCATCTAATGCGATTGACCGACAGAGAGAGTCGTTCCAAAAGGGCAATGCAGGCATCACACAGTGGGCCAATTAAGGGACAAACTTAAGCTGAATAAAATTAATGCTACCATGGCCTTCCAAATTACTGGATGATTCTGTGCCAAGGTGATGCAGAGCACTGTTGGCAGTTCAAGGTGGTCCAATCTAATTACAATTATATCTTTACTTGGCTCCCCCTTTTTTGCTATTGTCGCCGTGAAGACAACAGCAAAAAGGGGGGGGGGGGGCAAAGTTAAGATATAATTGTAATTAGATTGTCTTTAGGTGTTAAATATGAAACGATAAAAAGTATGTTCTGAAGTGCTGTTTGTTGTATTATCTCAATTATGACAAATTATTCAAACGCTATTATTGT
The DNA here is from genome assembly GCA_944474755.1 of Limnoperna fortunei. NCBI lineage: Eukaryota > Metazoa > Mollusca > Bivalvia > Mytilida > Modiolidae > Limnoperna > Limnoperna fortunei. Next base: position 55,882,524 of record OX104111.1, on the reverse strand, counting down.
TTCAGAGCTCAAAAACGGTGTTATGGTCATTACAATCTTAAACGTGACGAGTTATAATTCGTTGCTGACAACCCACGTTCGGTCGCGTTCTCGTTACTAATACGTGGTAGCAAAGCGAGAACTCGACCGGACGTGGGTTTCAGACGATGACAACAGCCTAAATGAAACATAGATAAGCATTTGTTTACGATGGTAATTGAATTAAGCATGATCTTAAGCCAATAACAGGACGTCTATTAACGTTTATTGGTCATGCTTTATAGAGAAAATCGTGTGTCAATACGTAAACAAAAACAACTTTTATCGAAACTATATTTCCGTCTTATTAAATACAAGAATTTAAAAGAAAAATCATCAAAAGAATGATACCCTTCGGGCAGGGTGTACTAGACTCCAATCATAATTGACAAGGATTGCCAGTTTTCCTACCGATGGTCGGGGTTTTCTCCGGGTACACCGGCTTCCTCCTCAATAAAAACTGGACGCCATGATATAGCTGAAAAATTGCTGAAAGTAGCGTTAAACAGCATACAAACAAACAATCAAAAGAAAATTTTATGATTGCGTTTATTAGTTAAACTATCAAAAGTAAATATGTATACAAAATGTAAAGATTGAGTGAACCTTCCGTCTACTAAACATCGAAAATAATACATTTTGTGTGAATGAAATAGTTATTGAGACTTTCGTCTTTCATTTAAGAAATATTTGACTTCAGAGTTTGACGACATGTTTTTCTTTTAAAAGCAACATTTGAATGACATGTAGCCAAAATGTTAAATATTGATTGCCTTTTAATACTAATGAGTTGATGGGTTCAACATGATTGTTGAAAAGCTGTTAGTTCGATATGTCTATAGAAAATGTTATATCTGTTTATTGACAAGTTCTTAAGTATGTTTTAACCAAATCTTTCCAACGCATACGTATAACTATCCGGGTACTCCGGCTTCGTCCCCCAATAGGAACTAAACGCTATGATATAGCTAAAAAATTGCTGAAATTTGCGTAAAACACCATTCAAACCAACAAAAACTTCACTGATATCTATATATAAGTCAGGTCCTGCTGACATAGATTTTACACCTACATAATAATCTCATTTCTCCTTGAGAATTATATGTCAATCCTTTTAAAGTAAACTTAAAAAATATTTTCAGTAACCGTTAATTTATGAAACATTTTCCATAATTCATCATAAAACTGATATAAGAATATCTTGCAATTTTATTGTCAAATTTAAGAGAAAATTAGAGTAAACAGTTCATAATATTCATATGTTTGTATAATGGTATTTATTTTTTTGTCCGACATAATATTTCGCAACAACAGTATATCAAATTTATGTGACAATTTTTTTTAATTCAAGATTCAGAAAGATGAATGCGATTGCCCAGAAAATGGCCTTTTAGCTTCTATTATAATTTGTCGAGGTGTAATTGTACTTTCACGAGATACTTCAGCATTCGGGTTTTCTTTCATGTATTTCCCATCGTGGAATAGGGCGGGAGGAACTGAAAATGAAAAGAAAAAACATTTAAACCGAACCAGATGAACAACTGGAAATTTAAAACATGTTTGTCAAACTTATATATATTATATAGATATAGTGTACACTTCATGCCTCTGTATGTCCTGTATAATAGGAAATATCATTATAAACATTCTTCTTTGTCTTAAAAAAACTTAGAGGAACAAAAGTGATAATTCAAATTAGCTTTTTTGTGGTTCTCTTCCCAAATAAAGTTAAAACTGAAGCTACTTACCTGCATCTTCGAGAGTCTTTTCGTTCATAATTGTTGACACCATGATATGTTTATCTTTCTTTGGTTTTGCCACTGTAATTAAAAACATGATTTACATGCAATTTATTTAGGGACAGACTCATAAAATGGCAGAAGATAACCAAAGAATTTATTGAAAATTTGGTATATTTCCTTGATTATGTGAGATAACTTCACAATAACTTATGCAGTTATTTATGACACTATTCGGTTGCAGCTCAAATGACCCTTTTCTTTAGCAAATGTGCTATTGCATTTTCTGATAACTTTTAATTCTAACACTATAAATTCTTTTTGTGCTGCTAGACATTTCGTTTTGCAGATATCATTATTCTATAATTTATTTTTACATGTAGCTTCAAAATATTATAATAAACTGTTTTTAGTAAATACCTGAATTTTTGCTGAACTCTGAACCGTTCGACATTATCGTAGGAGACTGACCGATAGCACTAAACACAGGCGTACTAGCTCTCGCAACGACAGGCTGCAACTAGATTACATGTTGATTTAATTAAACCTTCCGTAAAGATGGAATCGAAAAATCAACATAAATGACATTGTTTATTTATTAGAATGATATGGTTGTTTGTTAGTTGAAACAGAATCACTGACTTCACATCCAAAGAAGCAATTTAGGCCCAATTTAAACAAAAAATTCATTTGGTATTAGGTACTAGTATTAAACTCTGTGGCCGAGTGGTTAAGGTAGTTAGTCTACTATTGATCACGTGTCAACACTGGGATTGCGGATTCGAATCTCACTGTGGGTAGGATGTACTCCAATCTTAATTGACAAGGATTGCCAGATTTCCTACCGAAGGTTTGGGTTTTCTCCGGGTACTCCCGGCTCTCCCCCCTTTTCAATAAAAACTGGAAGCCATGATAAAGCTGAAGAAATATTGGTATTAAATCCATAAGGAAAAAACATCAAAGTGCTTAATTAATTTAAATGTTTAGATATAGAACAAAGGTTAGATTTTCTTCACTAGAATTCATACCTTGGTTGGTTTTGTAGGATACACGTCATAAAGATTGGTTTTGTTGTTGTCTGAAATGATAAATGAATTAAATTATCTGCTAAGAAGAAAAAACTTGAATACTTTTCTTTAGCATTAACTATAAACAGGTATGAGAACATCCTCCTAAGTCAGGGGTTCTGATTCAACGTTCTTCATCATCGAGCGAACTTGGAATCAGAACCCCCGACTTGGTATGAGAAGTAATTGTCACTCAAACTGTGATTGACTGAAGACTTATCACATTCTTACCGATGAAAAAGGACAAATATATTATTTCTCTGAAAGACTCAACAAACTTCATTTCCATTTTCATGTCATGTTTGAACGAACAATATTTTGCATTTTTGTTTTTTTAAGTGTGAAATATACTGTTTATAAGTATTTTTTTTAAGTTGCTTAGTATCTTTGAATTTTAGCATTGCTACCCCTGATGTATTAAGTCTAAAAGTATAATTACTTAATGTACTACTTTGTACAAACTCTTGTTCTTTGTCTTCATTGAAACTAAAAGAGAAGAAAGGAAAACATTACAGCATAATATCAGCCCCATGAACGTTTACCATTGATAAACGATCTTTTCCTAGAAAAAGTAATCTTTTATTATGTACAGCATAAAACTCATCAATGATCTTATGCTATACCTAACAGAAATTCAACGAAAATTAAGTTAAAAGCATAAATATGTTCTATGGCATGCCAAAGTCCCATGTAGTCCGTTATCCATATCTTATGGTAATGACACATAATCCAGGAATGAAGCCAGCAATCTATAAAATAAACGACGCCATCTATATTTTCGTCACTGATTTTATCATGTATTGTATGAGTTCAAATATGCTTACCATTGTTTTTCTCTGTTCATTGTCCATCATTTCACTAGACCCATCGCCTACACTAATTTAATTAAATGGGGTGTGTTTGAGAAAACTAGAGGTCGTATTTCAACCGATGTGTTAAATAGGTGTATGCAAAATAAACATAGGTCAGTGAAATCTACTATTTAATGTTATAGGAACTGAAGAGAAAGGTGTATTGTATACCTCTCGTACTCTTAATCTACCTACATTGTTGGTCCTCAGTTTAATTTTAACCTACCTATATTGTCTGTCTCTAGTACATAGGAAATATATAATCAGTATGACTGCCAAGATTACAAGTGCACTAGCGATTGTGGCAATGACGACAATTCCAACGGTTGTTTGCGCCCAGTTTTGTGAAGATGACGTAGCCGCTTCGACATATGGTTCAACTGATGTTACAGGATAAAGGCTAAACGCGGCAGTTGTAAGAACAGTGGCTGGTGACCCGTCAGTCTCGCTCAAAACACGCAAGATATCGGACTGTGACATGCACGTTTTATCATTGGTTATGCCAGCTATAGTATCGGCCGCCCTATCACATACATAAATAATGCTTTCTGATCTATAATTAAAAAGCAAAAGAAACATATAACACAACAGTTTTACGAAGGAGTATAGGTAAAACATTATTGCTTTATATATAACTTATTATACCATAAAAGTTTTTTTTAAATATCAAAAAAACACGTTTTTTTTAATATTAGAATAAATATTGACAAAGCTGCCGTTAGTTGTTTCGCAAATATTTACTATAATACTTACTCCGCTGCTAACAGGCGACGACGTCTAGCTGCTGATATTTCAATGATTCTCCATATGCCAACACGATAATTCGAGGGAAATATAGCCTGCAGCGATGCCCTTAAAGCGTTCCTATAAAAATTGAACACGCCTTATTGGAATTAGTTTATGACATAGTTCAACAGGAATGGATTGAAAATATTAATTTCAACATTCACAAAGTATTTAATATAGCACGCCGTATTTATAAATTATATAAGATCTCTTCTATTTTTATGATGTCATAAAGTTTCTAACAGCTAGGATACTAACAAGATAAATAAAAATAGAAGATACATGTATCTCACAAATTTTTGTATAAGATATCTCATACTATATAAGAGACAGAGTTTTTAAAATGTGTAATTATATTTTATAATCTTGCCTTTATAGTATAGCTTTTATAGTTTTTGCGAAATCTTGTCAACTTTTCTATTATAAGATTTAACACAAAATATATATTATGAGTCGTCACGTTATAATTTAAGGTTACCCACAAGTCAGGACCGTATAAAAGAGATCTTAATTAAAGACAAGAATGCGCTGTTGTTGAATGTTGTTCATGCAGCAATGCAAAGAATGATCGCAAAAAATAAACATATTGGGACCAAATAAGAAGATACATTGCTTTAATAACTAAAGCGGCCAAAAACATTAATATTGTTAACCGAATCAAATGTAAACACATTGTGATGTTCAGTGTTGTTTCACTGTTTTTTAACAAGCTATCTTATAAAGTATAGAATATAACTTTTAAAATATATCTTATAAATTATGTTCAATTTCTTATACATTCTTATTAGACATTTTTTATGAGGTATCATAGAAAGAAAATGTTGTTGGATACCATATACGAATAGAACATATCAAATAGAGCAAGAAATATCTTGAGCGTTGAATGAATATAGATCCGACATGCCATTCTTTATGACAGAATATTGCATCTTTTTCAATCTCAAAGTTTAATATATACGTAAAATTAAGGTGATTCCACAAATGATTAATGTTCAAACGGGTATTGATTGCATGTTAAATAGCAAAATATAAATTCTGTTTTATATTGTGATGTATAGATAGTAATTTTTATAAAATCCTTTAAACGTTTATTAAGTATTTAAAATATGACATTAAAATCTTACTTTTGTGCTTCTAGTACACCACCAGTAACACTATGCTTTAGAATTACCAAATGCGAGTTCGGTGTAAGAGAGTCTACTCGAATCATTGCAGATGTGCCATTAGCAGCACCAGTAAGTGACTGTACCCGAAGAACAACCCACATGATATACCGTGCCTGACCATACAGATACTTCGAGTCTTTTACGTAAAATTCTCCCGATGTAGAATTAAAGTCAAATACACCGCGATCATTCATGGTTATATATTGTACGGTATCCGTTGGCGATGTTACCATTCCAAAATCATCTGGTGCGAGTATTGTTATGACGTCTTTATTAATTGCATTTGTTGGACATTCCAGTGAGAAATAACCAGATGGTGTATTAATGGCTGCGCTCGGATCAACATCATTGACATCAATTATGTTAACATTTATTGTTGCGGTCCCAGTTAAAGCAGGCGTCCCTCCATCCTTTGCAAATAAATAGAAAGAAAAGAATGTTAACGCTTCATAATTCGGAGAAATTTTCAACTTTATTTCTCCAGTATTTGTGTTGACGCTTACTATGGAATTTGCGGCCGCATTGCTTGTGTCAATTTCATATGTTATAGTGCCAAACACACCAGAATCCTTATCTGTGGCTACACAGGACGCAACCGATAGTCCAACGGGACTATTTTCAACTACAGATATCACTTGCATGGCGGTTATAAAGATAGGACTATTGTTGTTCACATCCGTTACAGTTATATGTACAGCTTTATTATATTTTTTGGTCGGATCTCCTTGGTCTTCAATGTAAATGGTGATATAATAATCGGACTTTACATAGTGATCCAACAGTTTAGCAGTTTTGATAAGTCCGTTGTTAAGCACAATAGACAAATCATTATTGGTATCTCCATTCAGTATTGTAAAATGAATTGTTGCACCAGGAACATGAATGGGGTCAGGAGCTACAGTCCCAATTGAAGTTCCAATGATTGAATTTTCTGCCACAGTAAATGTGTAATCACTGGTCGTTGGTGAAATTGGTGGGTCTATTGTGACTTTGACTGAAGTTACAGCGGTGTTTCTAGCTGAACCTTTATCTACGACATGAATGGTTAAATCGTACGTGGCGCTGGCTGATGCCAAATTGTTTGAAGTCTTTATTAAACCTGTAGAACTATCCACAAAGAAAAGTGAATCTGCATTACCACCAACGATATAGTATTCAACTTGTCCATTTGCACCAATATCAGCATCCGTCGCTGTTATAGTCGTTACACTGGTCCCAATCGCATTGCTTCTTGGTATGGTAAAACTGCCTGCTCCACCAGTTATAATCGGATTGTTGTCGTTTGCATCTTCAATTGTGATATAAAGTGTTGTTGTTCCCGTATTGATCTGAATACCACGGTCACTTGCCTCTATTTGCAGGACATAACTGCCCGTTGTTTCACGGTCTAAAATTCCCGCTATTAACAAGTCCCCAATTATCGGATCAAGCTTGTATCGGAAGTCGCCGTTTCCTGATTTAATGTTATATGTCAGTATACCGTTGGGACCAGTATCGCCATCTGTTGCACGAAACTGAAAGACAACAGAATTGACTGCAGCTAATTCTGAAAGGCTAAGATTGTACGACAATTGAGTAAACGTTGGAGGATGGTCGTTGACGTCATTTATGGTAATTTTAACTTGACAGGTACCAGTTAATCTTGGGGTACCGCCGTCAGTTGCAGATACTGTGAGATAATACAGTGATTGTTTTGCCGCATTCAATACGGAGTTAACTTTTATGGCGCCTGTTGAAGCAGATATAGAAAAATGTGCCATATTTTCTCCAGCTGTTATAGAGTATGTTATAGCACTGTTAATCCCCAAATCGCCATCTGATGCAACAACAGAACCAACAAGAGTTGTCAACCCAACATTTTCGTCAATCGAAAATGCATAGAGGCTACTTCCAAACGTTGGTGTGATGTCATTAACATCTCCTATGTTTATAGTAAGAACCAGAAAGTCTTTTTTCGAGAAGTCATTACGATTTATTGCTTTCACTAATATCGAGTAACTTGCTGTAGCTTCTCTGTCCAATGCTGCAACCACTTGAATTTTTCCGGAATGTTCATCAATATAGAATTTACCGCCAATATTTCCTGACTGAATGATATATTGGAGATCACCTAGAGAAGCAGCTGTCCCTTCGGTGGCGCCAAGTGCTGTGGCGTCAGCATCATAGACAGTAGTTCCTATAATCGTGCTCTCTGAATAAGAAATTGTGTCTGTCCCTGATATATACGATGGTAAAGGATAAATAGGATTGACATCAATTATTAAAGAAGTGGACGCTGATCGTGGTGGAGTTCCTTGGTCTTTGGCTTCTACAACCAGTATATACTGGTTAGTAGTTTCGTAATCTAAAGCACTGTTCACTTCAACTATATTTCCATCAAGTCGAAAAGCAGTTCCTGTATTTCCACCAGTAATTGTGTAAATTATATTACTGTTTAAACCACTATCCGCATCAGTACAAACAATGGTTGTAATCATAGCTCCCAGAGCCTCATTTTCGTCAACAGTGTAACGTCCAACAGATGGCGTGAATTTTGGTTGGTTATCATTGACATCGGTCACCTGAATGTTTAAAGTCGCAGCAGATGTACCTCCTAGCCCATTACTTGCTTGGATTGTTAAACTGTACGAGGCAATGGTCTCTCTATCTAACAGCTTAGAGAGAAATATATATCCTGTGTTTTTATCAATGAGATATGAACCATCGTTACCGCCAGTTATTGAATAGACGATTACTGCAGATTTGTCTAAATCTCGTGCTGAAACATTAAACACTTTTGATCCTATTGCTGTATCTTCTGGAAGTGAGTGAGTATATATGCCACCAGCCGCTGTAGATAGAAACTCTGTGGGAAATTCGTCAACATCGGAAATACTTATGTAACAAGTTGTTGTTCCAGTCAAAGGCGGTGTACCCCCATCTGTTGCCGTAACAGTTAACGTATAAGACGCAGTAGTTTCAATGTCAAGTGCAGAGTTCAAGATCAATTTTCCAGCGGCATTTATATTAAACACGACTCCTGAATCACCACTCATAATTGCATAAACAATGGCTGAATTAACTCCAGTATCCGCATCGGATGCCGCTATATCGATAATTTCCGTTGTTGGCACAACACTTTCTACGATTGATATACTATAAAAATCGTTCGGAAAAATTGGGTAATTATCGTTACTGTCTGTTATAGTTATCGTTAAGGTGCTATTGGCGGAAGTTGCACTTATTGTGTCTGATATGCGTATTGTAAGAACATAGCTAGAAATTACTTCCCGGTCAAGTTTATTCAACAAATAAATATCACCCGTGTATGCGTTAATACTAAATTTATTATCATCATGTCCACCTTCGATGCTAAATGTTTTAGATGCTGTCGCTGAAATTCCTGTTACAGTATAGACAATGGTGGATATGCTGGTTGCTTCGTTTATGTTTATTGGAAAAGGTAAGTTCGTAAACTGAGGATCAGATGCTACTAATATGTTTATATAGACGATGGAACTTAAAGGAGACGCCGCTTGGTCAGAAGCTTGAATTTTAATATTGTATGTTGCTTGACTTAGAAGGTTAGCCACAGTTATATCTCCATTTGCCGCAACAGCGAAATCAGAATTCGTATTTCCGGTTAAAACGCTATATGTTATTTGAGCGTTTACACCAATATCCGCGTCTACACAATCTAGAGTGTAAATAAGGTTAGTTATAGCTATTGGCGGCGTTAACTGTTTATAAACCACGTTTGTGCATTTAGGAGAAAATTCGTTAACATCGACAACATTAACAGTTAACGTTGTAGCTCCTGTTCGTTTCGTATTTGCTGACTGGTCTATAGCCTGTATGCCCACAGAGTAGACGTTTAAAGTTTCGCTGTCGATGCTTGATAATAATCGTATCCTACCCGTGGTGGGTTCTATACTAAATACAGTTGTGTGTGATGTAAGAGAGTATACAATTCGCCCATCGTCTCCAGTATCGCCATCTGTTGCGACTACTTGTACCAACGATGTACCTACAAAATTGTTTATTGTTTATAATATATTTAATTTACCAATCTGAATATGTCTATCTTACTTTTTTTCATGTCAATTAAGACTACATGACAAAAAAACCGGAAAATATATAATAATATAATATTTGAAGCTCACTGTAATTTAAAAATGTCAATGACAACTGGCATCACAATTAAGCTACTATTTCTATAATAAACTGAAAGAAAAATTTACTTCAGTAAAAAGAATGGCAATCCAAGATACACATATCTAGTTTAAGATCGGGACATGTCATATTTCGTAAAGGACCACTCTGATTCTAATTAAACGTTCTGTTTTCATCAGAATTGTTGACTTCATGATTGATAACATATTTTGCATCATTTCCAACTTTGGTGGACGTTCCAATTGGTACCAACTGAGCTCCTCTTTTGCTGACTTGTTCTTCTGTATGTATGAAGCGAATTTTAAACAAAGGTTTCTTCAAAACAAGGGAAAACCTCTCCTTCAATCTCACGATTCTCTATATACATAGATGACGTGCTTTCATGAATAATTTAAGAGACAGCAAGGTTTGCCTTATACCCTAACCTACATCTAGAAATTGACAATGAATGTCGGCTGAGAACCAAAATTTACGACAAAAGGGACGATTTTTATTTTGCTTTTGTGAAATTGTTATCCTTGTGTGGCAACATCCCAAAAACACATTTCCCTTGATGGGTTACTCGAGAACATTTATTTTCTATCCAGATTTCCTTGATAGAGGGTATCTGCCGACAGATATGCTACTTAACCAGGGATTAACAGTGGCAAGATTAAAGTCATTTTAAGGCTGGCATCATGATTTTGTAAATAATAACAGATTATCATGTCACAAACGACCATTCATGTTCCGTTAGTCGAGACCACTTTTCTGCATTAAAACTGAATTATGACTACCCCGAATATGAATAGTTACCGGATTTTAACTTTATGCGACTGGTACTTAGGCTTTCGGAGCACCTGGACTAACTCACAATTTTAAGTGGGATTCGTGTTTTTCAATTTTGGGTTTTTTTGTGCGTTTTGTTGTTGTCCACTCTGTTGTTTAACCATGGTTTTGTCTGTCATTGACGTACCGTTTTATCATCACTCCTAGGTTTCTTCTATTATATTTTCTTAAATGCTAATGCTTCTTTATGAAAAACAAGCCCACGCCATTTCCACCTGTATCAGTATACAAAATTGTCCTCGAGCTATATAACCAAACCTAGTTTATACGGTTAGCGGGCTTGAACTCTTTGCAAGCATCCGTGCAGCACGCCCGTATATTGTAGCCCAGACGTGCACCAAACACATTATTTTTCAACCAAACATAAAATGTTTTGCAGATATAAAACATAAATTATTTTGACTTTAAAAACATGGCCTACCAACAGGTGTGTTCTCCGGAACGCTAATACTATATGGAGCACCAGTAAATCCAGGCGTAAACTCGTTTACTGGTGTTACTGTTATAATTGCAGCAGCTGTGCCAGTGAGACCTGGAGTTCCCCCGTCTCGCGCCTCTATGGTAAGATAACATGAAGTTTTAGTTTCGTAATCCAGACTGTTTATTAAAGATATCACATCACTTGAGGGGTTCACAGACATTTCACAACCAGTGACCGTATGTCCACTCCCTAAAATAAAACGGAATATTAAGCGCCTTTAAAGTGAAACAAATGACAACAAATATACCGGAAACTTTGACTTACTTTTATACAGATGAGGAACAAAACTGTGTTATTTTGTTTTTCACTAAAAATTAAATATTATTTTTTTTAACAATGTATGAGATCTTCAGTCAAATTATTCGCATTGTATACCTAGTAATGTATTTATAAAACTAACCTGTTAGAACGTAAGTAATTTGACCGTTTACGCCTGTATCCGTATCAGTAGCTCCTATTGGAGGTGTAAAAGTAAGGGCAGTAACTGAGTGGTCTTCTGCTACGGAAATGGTGTAAGAATCCTATAAATATCCAAGTTAGTAACATATATGCATCTTTGTTATTGCAGCAGAAATAGGCAAGTATCATTACTAAACTATTACGAGGGTTGAAATTTAACAAAATGAAAAATCCTATTAATCTCTCTAAAATATTTTGATATCTTCGTTTTAATCTTTTACAAAGGGAAATGGAAATAATAATAAAATAATTATGTGCAGATACAATTTTGTGGCAGCAATAATAACCCTTTCCATGCTGGGCATATTTTTTACATCTAAGAATAGTTGAAGTTTACAGAAAAGTTCAAATTCACAAATATCAACAATTTTTATAGGATAAAACAAATATATGAATTAATGGACATAAAATAGTACTTTTTATAATTTTCTTGTGACCAACTGATTCTAGTTACAAAAGTATACCTGTGTGAAAACTGGTGTGACGTCATTCTGATCGGTTACTGTTATAGTCATTGTTCCTGTTATTTTGGAAGCTGAGAGTGTAGATGAATAAGCAGAAATTGTAAGAATATGGCTAGAAGAAGTTTCTCGATCCAAAGCTGTGGATTTTACATATATCACACCTGTAATGAGGGAAATTTACAAATACACTTCCGAAGACGTATACAGTTTGACAAATGAAACAGAAGAATTAAATTGATAAATAGTCCGAGCAAATCGTATTTATAACAAACAATAGCAAATGTACAAGATAAACTAATTATTCAAGTTTCAGGTTAAATTAAGAATTTGAATAACAAATAGAAAGCTTAATGAAGCAACATTTAGTTTTCTGGTTTCTGCTATATGTAACACTTATAAACGAACACAATATTTTAAATTATTGCCTAAACAGTCAGACATAATAAAGACATACCTGTTTTCGGTACTATACCAAACAACGAATTGGCCGTCTCAATGCCATATGTTATCTGAGCATGAGCAGAAACCACGAGGTCAGCATCTGTAGCTTTTATTGTTGCAATTACTGTTCCAATAGCACTGTTCTCTGTAACAGCTATAATGAATGTAGTCAAACTATGAATTGTATAAAATTGTTATAAATGTCAAATCATTCAGATTAGTATGTACAAAAATTCTAATTTATGTGATTTCTTTTCATGTACTAGTATATCTAATGTTATTGATAAAAATAGATGAATTTGTGATTAAAGAGTTGACACAAACAGATAATTTCCATGAATATTTTACCTTTTACAGATACATTTCAGACCTAAATAATTAATAAAAACAGTATATTTTTTATGAGATTTACGTATATGAAAATAAATAAAGTAAGTAATAAATATCATTTTTCTACCCATCACCACCACAAACTAAAACTACCATTAAAATAACAGTTCTTAAAAAAACTGAAATATTGTGAATGAATAATTACTGAAGAATGTGAAATCTTGTTAGGTTGATAATTTCCATGATATAATGACTTGTTTCATGTCCGACCTTAATAATTGATAAGCATATTTTATTTGTATTCATAATCATATATTTTTGCATGTACAAAATATATAGACAAGGATTCGGAAACAAGCTACAAAGATTATATAAATCTCAGTGTCTCTTAGAGAAAATGATATAAATGTAGATTATATCATTTTAAAAAGACTCCGGGATTAGTTTTTATACGAGATTTGCGTATATATGCATTATCAGGTGGTCGTTTATTAACAAGGGTGGTTTCATACCAAAAATATCTTTGCATAATTGCCTACGGGTGCTAGTCGATGGATGATATTTAGAAGATAAGCCTTATAGCGTTGTTTAGCTTTTTCGCAAGCAAGGTAACTTTATTACGTACGTTTTTAAATTTTGCGCAAGAAATATATCATAGTATCGTCAAATTATAAAAAGTACCTTTCATTTGCAATAAACAGAAAAGAAATTAAAAACAAATCTGTATACATACTTCCAGAATAAATGCCATTGTTGGCGACATGCCAAACAGGAATATTATCGTCGATTCCATTAACTTCAATTGTGACGTACACTACTGTAGGTGTTGTATAAACTGCTGTTCCGCCGTCCGTGACAGTTATCTCTACATTCCACACGGTGGCTTCAGTTTCTACGTCAATTGTGGTTTTTAACTTCAACGCGGCACCATTGATTTGAAATTTGGTTGTACTGCCTTAAATCATAAAATGTGTTCTAAATAAGGTTTATTAATAATAATTAAGATCTCTAGGGCAATTAATGCAATGTTTATTTGACTGAATAGTTATGGATACTTTATAATGGCAACAATGTACACATCGACTATCACATGGAGTATTAATAACATTAAGAGAAAAACAGTAATTGAACTCCAAAAAATTATTCTCTAAAATGTTTCTGGTAATATTTGTTTAATCTATACAATGGACGACCAAATACAATATTTTGAATGGCGCAGGATGTTGCACCTCAAATTTTTAAAATGTTCACAAATATAATGACAAGAATACGAATTTGATCGTTGAAAAACATACATTTTCCTTGAATTTAATTGAAATAAATCTGTAACAACCCGTTTCGCAATACACTTTTTAAAGACATACACATCGTTCTTTATTATGTTGTGGATTTTCTATGCACAAATACAAATATAACGATATACTAGTAAAAGTATATATCCTCTGCTTCACCATATTTATCAACATCAGAAGTTTATTGAAAAAAGGGCTGGAGTAGTCAACCCGTTTTGCAATAAAAACGCATTTTCTAAAACAGGTTGTTACATAAATCTATAAGAATCGTGTATGTGTAGGGTTTAATAAATAACTTTAAACTGCAAATGCGTTATGACGACATTTAAATTTCGTAGACCAGGCAGTATGTTTTGTGTTGATTTGTTTTATCATTTTAATGGAAATCCAATTTGCATATGGATTTTAATTTAACAAATGTTCCTATAACTGAACGAGTACATCCTTCATTAGAATTAAATATGGCAAAAGCAAAAGCAGAGAAAACCATATTATACCAGATGTAATACTGTATGCCAAGGATGCAGAAGCTGTTTCTGCGTCTGTACAGACACCTGTGAGGTCAAACAAAACTGTATTTACCGGTGCATTTTCTTGTATAGGTACAAAATAGTATGTTGTTGAACAAACCTAAAATTGAAATGAATATCACGAGTGTTAATAGATATGAAACTATTACGGTTGATCAAATTATTTTGCCCTCAGAGCGATAGTCGCGCTGTATTGTTGGTTACACTGACTTGCTGGATGTCTTTGTGGAGAATATAAATATATACATATAGCAGTTTAGCACCTAACAGTGTTTAAAGTAAAACATAGACTGAATTTCATCATTTTAAAGGTCTGATGGAAGCGATATTTTATTTGTCCGAAATAATTTACTATTCAAAACATGTTGAATAATCTGCGGAAATGTATCTTTTAAAAACTTAATGTAATCTATATTGCACATAAATCTGGGCTGACCATTCAACGTGATACCCATTTAATTGGAAAATGTTTGTTTAACATAAAATTAATATAATTTATTATCTTTAAATACGTGTTTTATATCAATCTATCAATCAATCAATCAATCAATCCATTATATTAATAGATGTGTTATTTTAATTATGATTTTAATACATATGCAGCATTTTATAACGACTGTATTACTTGTTTTTTAATTAATCGGCGTTCCCTTTTGTAAAAAGCATCAATGGATAAAGTTCTGTTAAAGATAACACAGCAAACGAAACTTTGATGCCGTCGGAGTTGGTTAGTTTGGTCACATCAAAAGACATGTATTGTATTAGCTAGTTTCGCAACACTAATGAGAAAAATGCTAAAAGTATGGTGACCAGCTACACACAGATTCTTGTTCTGTCGTTAATAAAAATTAACTCAGTCAATGAAGCTTACCAACTAAGCTTTAGTAATGTTTTTTATTTAAACTGTGCACATTTAACAAAATTAATATTAAAATGTGCATTGGAACACATGCAGCTACGCTATAAATTTCCATGGGTATGACATTACACATGTACATATAAAGCTGCCACTTATTTTTAAAAAATGATAAAATATTGTATCACTTATAAAGAGGCAATTTGAAGAAGAGATTACATACCGGAGCGTTGTCGTTGACATCCGATACTGTGATTGTAATTGTCTCTTGAGCTGTTAAAACTGGGGTAAATCCCGTATCAGACAGTTGCAGCGTTAATGTGTGAGATGTTGCTGTTTCGTAATCAAACTGTTTCGCAAGAGTACATTTACATGTAAAGAAGACAGTAGTTTCGCAATGAAAGAAACTTATGTCTCCACCTAAAAAGAATGTCAAAATAATATTACATGTATGTCTTAAGGCACTATCAACCTATTAGTGATTTAACATCATACCCAATAAACCTAATATAGTCTCTAAATGTTCCATACGAATTAAAAATGAAAATCCCAACATTTTGCAGGTATTTTTACATATGAAATATACATTTAGTTATTAGGCAGTTTAAATGCTTTATTATAGCCAATTGAAACTGCCAATAATGGCAAGTATAAAATCCTCAACACAATTAGTATACAATTTACCTCCATTTCGAAATTCCTTTTCTAATCATTTTGTTAACAGTAATTTAAATGACCAAAGAACAACAACGGAAGATTAAAAGACTCATAATGATAAAAACAGCTTCAACTTTTCACATCTACTGTATATAAGATTTAAAAAATGACCAGCCATTGAAACCCTTTTGTAGTTTTACATGATGGATAGTTTAAATGTTGCAGTATTTAACGTTTTGTGTCACAAATTAATGTGAAGTGACAGTTTTGCAAATTAATCAATTCGTTGTTCGTATTTTTGTCACAGTTATTACTTATAATTTCCAAAATGTCTGCTATAAAAATAAAAAACCGGCAACTTGTTACAGACTGATTTGTAACTACAATCTATAAACATATATCTCTTACCGACCATTGAACACGTTGCCAACTGCAGTGTGTAGTCTGCATTAATTATATCTGGGTCATACCATGAAGCCTCGTACACGAACCCATTTAAAGCTAGGTTTTCTGCAAGCGTTGTGGTGTAAGGCGTAGAAAGAAATTGTGGGTTAAGATCGTTTATTCCTTCAAATATAATTTCAACTGGCACGTCAGCTGACAAAGCCGGGGTGCCCAGATCTGTTGCCCGGAATATTAACTAAAAATAAATGTGTAGTTGAACTGTATTGCTGTTTTCTGTACACGATGCGTATTCATCGATTATTACTTCAATAAAATTACACAAATATTTAATTAAAAAATTGGAAGGAATTTGTTGATACTTATTAAATTTTAAAAGTTCAAAACGTGTTCTTTTCCTTAAGTGATCTTATTACTATTAAGAATGACAGTTATCTTCTAATTTTTCTACTTTTCTATTGGAATTTTTACCTTATAAGATCTTGCTGGGAGTGCAAAATCATCATAATCAAATGTCTTCGCCAAATGAATGAGCCCATAACTTCCTGTTGTGGTTACAGAAAAATAACCATCACCATTACCAGCAATTATAGAATGAGATAATGTTCCAGAGACACCAGTATCAGGATCGGTACAAGTCAACGTAATAATAGCGGGACCACCAACAGTCGCGTCTTCCTTAACTATCGCAACATTCGATGAGGCAGTGCACGACTGTAAGAAAGGTAAACCTTATCGACATACATGTACCTTTTATCTAATACTAAAATGTGTAAGTACAAACGTTTAACGATTTGTAAGCGTTAGATTTGTTCTTGAGCATTTTGAAAGAGAATTACTATTAGCAGTCCGACACATAATGTTCTTTAAATAAAAAATACCTTAATGCGAACATATTTGTCATATTTAATAGTTTACTTTAAATTTAATGTTAATTTATAAAATGAAAAGTTTTACATTTAACTTCTAAAATTAATTAAACGATTTATTATATTTTCTAATTGGAAATCAATCTTAACTTGTGCAACAAATCAAGTTTATTTGGTGATTTACAAATTGATTAAGTGTGTGCGTTTTTTGTTTTTACGCCACTTTCGGTCATTTTTCAGATGTATCATGGTGTCTAGTTTTATAAAGGAAGAAGAGAAACCAGAGTACCTTGAAACCTTTGGCAGGGAAACTAGCAGTCGCTATCAATTAAGATTATAACCGAGAGCAACTATCCGCAATAAGCGTCGAAACCACAACCTCAACCTTTTATAAAATATGTGTATTAGTTTTATGACTATACACAAAAACCTTATATTGTGAATATTCTTCGAGTTTTATTTTGTAAAGGAAAATACCCTGCACTTGTCGCTAAATTGGAATTAAATAACATACTGGAGTGTTGTCGTTGACATCTGATACTGTTATTGTAATTGTTGCCTGAACAGTTTTAACGGGTGTAAAGCCTGTATCGTCTATTTGCAGTGTTAGTGTGTGGGAGGTTGCGGTTTCATAATCAAACTGTTTTGCCAGAGTACATCTACATGTTGAGAGGACGGTAGTTTGGCAGTAGAAAAAACTAGTATCGCCACCTATAAAAGAAAGACACGCGTTTTTATTTATATCTACACGTATGTTAAGAATAATTTACAGTATTAAAACGAAAACCTATTACGTTTTGTTTCACGAGCGTATGTTTGTCTCTTTTATTTTTCATCGAAATAAAAATTCCAGAAATTTATGGATTGATACAAAGTTTATTTTGATGTCAGTCCATCCTGTTGTAAATAAAACAAACAAAACACTCAGTTCATAATAAATATTCCATCAACAACAAAATTATAAAGCATTTTTCAAGTTATGTTCAATAAGTATTTTATTAACTATTATGTGAATAAAAAAAACAAAAACTACTTGCAAATATCGAGTGAAGCTCCAATTGTTTTGCGAGTTTGCCAACATTATATATGATGTTGATTGGATTGGTTTTAACTCTAGAAACTACAACCTTCAACTGTTGCAGTAAATGACGAAATGCTTTTTTGTCTGAAGCACATTTCAACATTCCATTGAAAACCGCAGTGAACTACAAATTATAATAATAACACCTACCGACCATTGAACACTTTGCCGACTGATGGGT
Organism: Limnoperna fortunei; assembly: GCA_944474755.1. Taxonomy (NCBI): domain Eukaryota; kingdom Metazoa; phylum Mollusca; class Bivalvia; order Mytilida; family Modiolidae; genus Limnoperna; species Limnoperna fortunei. Next base: position 55,863,874 of record OX104111.1, on the reverse strand, counting down.
GAAGTCTTCATGTATTATGTCTGGATCATTAAATGATGCTTCATATACAAGCCCGTTTATAGCTAGATTTTCTGCAAGTGTTGTAGTGTAAGGTGTAGACAAAAATTGTGGGTTGAGGTCATTTATTCCTTCGAATATAATTTCAACTGATACGTCAGTTGACAGAGCTGGGGTACCATGATCAGTTGCCCGGATTGTTAACTGAAAATATATTTGACAACTGTCTTTCATGAATATATTTCGTATACTAGCCCATTTATAGCCAGATTTTCTGCAAGTGTTGTTGTGTAAGTTGAAGACAAAAATTGTTAAGGTCGTTTATTCCTTCGAATATAATTTTAACTGATACGTCAGTTAACTGAGCTGGGATACCATAATCAGTTGCCCGTATTGATAGCTGAAAACATATTTGATAGCTGTCTTTCATGAAAATATAGACAGCAATACTTTCTTTGCCGTGCATTACTTGTATTTGATCTCACACCGTTAATAATGCATTTAATATAGTTAATATAAACACAATATTTTATTGGGAGGCATTTATGATCATGGCTAAATCTCTTATCCAGTTTATGCTTCAAGCAAACAACTTATTAACATTTATAAAAAAACGGACAGTTATCTTTTAAGTAAAATGTTTTTGCTCGACATTTTGTACTACTTTACCTGATAAGATCTCGCTGGAAGTGACAAATTGTCATAATCAAATGTTTTTGCTAAATTAATCTGTCCATTATGTCCTGTTGTTGAAATACTGAAATAACCATCACCATTGCCAGCAACTACGGAATAAGAAAATGTGCCGGAGACACCAGTATCAGGATCGGTACAAGTCAACGTAATAATAGAAGGACCACCAACAGTCGCGTCTTCCTTAACTATCGCAACGTACGATGAGGCAGTGCACGACTGTAAAAAAAGTAAAACTTATCGAGATACTTGTCTGGTATGATAATGTTTAATGCAATTATTTAAGACTTATTAAAGTGCACATTCGATTAAAAAACTGCTTTACCATAAACATTAACAAAATTTTGCAATGTTTGCTCTTAAAAACCTTAAGTGTTTGGCATTTCTATACTTTTGGTTTAATGCAACTGATTACGGGTCTGGCATAGTAAATTTTATCACCTTTGTGTCTTTGATGATATTTCATTTGTAACTATATCATTAACGAATAGTTCTTAATGCTATGTAGACAAGGCCGATTGCTTTTTCTTATACGTAGCTGAGGTGCATTATGATGCATTTAAAACTGAACGGCTCATCACGTATCTCGCTTTATACTTAGTATGAACGAGAATGTGAGCATGAATGTCCAAATTATGAAAGTGATAATATTGATTGTTGTTATTTTCTATATAAGAATCTATATTATTACTATAGTGATTATATTTTTTATCATCAGGTAATCTGCACGAGCCACTAAGCGTGAAAGTTCTTTCGTGAATATCTGTTAATATCTTTTCTGAACTTTTTTGAAATATTTGTATTACTTTCATGATTGTACAACTGTGTATGTAATTTAATAACTCTTTATGTAAATAAGTTATTACATATTATTCTTAATATCCTTTACGATGTCAATTTCATATAGGAAAAAAGTTAAGTCATTATATTGATGTACATAACATACCGGAGCGTTGTCATTGACATCTGATACCGTGATTGTAATTGCTGCCTGAGCGCTTAATACTGGGGTGAAGCCTGTATCGTCAATTTGCAACATAAGGGTGTGGGAGGCTGCCTTTTCGTAATCAAACGGCTTCACAAGAGTACATCTACATGTAGGAATGGTGGTTGTTTCGCAGTGGAAGAAACTAGTGTCTCCACCTATAACAAAAATACGTGAAGATATAAATTCACTTCAAGGTAAGAAAAGGTTTGCTACTAAAATTGTAGAAATTACTTAAAATAGGTTTCAGGCGCTATTAATCTCCCAAATGAATGACGTTTTACAAAATAATCGTAAATCATCTCTGTTACTTCAGAATGGAATAAAAACCTATTTAAGGGTATGCTACAAATATAACGTATTCGGTAGGTATGTTTTCGATTGTAACCCATCGAAACTGCCAGTAACGTTGACTATTCAATCAACAGAATTATATACCAGTCATCTTCTGGAATCATTTCATTAACTGTTATGTGAGTGCTTCAAGAACATGTTGATTAAAGGTAAAATAGTTTGTGAATTGACCTCGTTTTTCAGATGTGACCAGTCAACCTACTAAATGAAGAAAGTAGGTTTAAATCATGTTTAATCATAATGTTGTTTTGTCTGAACAATTCGTTTAATAATTTATTGGAATGTTTAAGTGAATGCGTTTGCAAATTATTCAGTTGATTGTTAGTTTTTAAGTAACAGACAAGTTATAATGGATATTGTCCAACTCATCAACTAGAAAAGAAACGAAAACCGAAGTGAAGTAAAAACTATAATAATATTGCTTACCGACCACTGAACACTTTGCTGACTGATGGGTAAGGTCTTCACGTATTATATCTGGATCATTAAATGATGCTTCATATACAAGCCCGTTTATAGCCAGATTTTCTGCAAGTGTTGTAGTGTAAGGTGTAGACAAAAACTGTGGGTTGAGGTCATTTATTCCTTCGAATATAATTTCAACTGATACGTCAGTTGACAGAGCTGGGGTACCGTGATCAGTTGTCCGGACCGTTAACTGAAAATAAATTTGACAACGGGTTTTCTGTGCATGTTTATTATTTGATCTTCCCCTGGTAGAATAGTGAAAACAAGGAAACTACAAGAAAAACTATTGATGTAACGCATCAATTCGCCGCCGAATTATTCTACATGTTTGTCTGTATGATAATAATTTTAAGAATGCATTTAAAACATTTTGTATCTATGTTACAGAAGTTATTTTTTATTTGTTTGTCCAGTTGTTATGGGGCTTTCTCTGGGTACTGCGACCTCCTCCCTTTATAAAAACTAGACGCCATGATGTAACTGAAAACATTGATGAAAGTGGCGTTAAAACCATTCAAACAAACAAAAACAATCAATGCAAAATACAGATCATCTGGACAATATGGTAGCTATAAGAGAAAGATAATCTGATATTTAAAAAATGCATGCCAAATTTTCTTTTCGATTTAAATTGATTAAAAATTGTACGTGTAGAGGACCAGATAAGCATAATAATCACAGTAGGCTGTTATATAACATTAAAGATTGCGTAGCAACCATCTCGGATTTTAGATCGTAATAAAACATACTCAAATAAACATTCGCTTAGAATCAGAATTGCAATTTTTAAAAAGGAAATTGAACTTTTCACCCATGAGGTCCTATGTGAAGCCAAGTCCTGCGGTTGGGACTTGTTCGAATTACCGATTTCTAAATTTGCACACGTGTAATTATTTTGTTATGTATTAAATAATAAATATACTGGAATTAAAACTAGTGTTCAAATGGTTTAACTAAATAAATTATTGACATAACATTTATTTATTGCATTTGACAAAATAAGGCATACTTCGGAATACGGAATTGTATATTAAAAATAGCTTTTTGTTCTGGTCGAAATCATCCTCCCAAGTCAGGGGTTCTGAGTCCGCGTTCGCTCCATCATGCATGGAGCGAAGGCGGACTCACAACCCCTGACTTGGGGGGATGGTCGAAATTGTATACACAAAATAGCCTTTTATTCTGGTTTTCGAATTTCCATAAGGTACGCTTATCGATAGCGATATCGTCAAAAGATAAACTACCAGGTTAAAATGGTCTTCCTCTATTATTAACTTCCGTAAAGTGAATACCAAAAATATTTATTATTGCATGAAAAAATTGATATAACCCAAGCATTTTTTGCGGTCCAACGTTATATTTTATCTTGATTTTTCGTTCGCTCAACTTCAATGATTGACATTCCTTTTGCGAAACTCTGTTCATTCATGGTAGCTAAGTACACTTCAAAATATATTCTCCTTGACCCAACCTTAGCAACGGAAGTGAATTCAAATATTCGCCCCAGGAGGGCGGCGATAATGACAGCAAATAAATCATAAGAATCGTTTGATGTAAGTTCTTATCCTATTTTATTCTTTTTATACACATTTTTGACATTTATTGAAGAATTTTCAGATTTTTGTTCAGATATTAACTTTAAACATTTTATTTACATTTTTTACCTTAAAAGACCTCGCTGGAAGTGACAAATTGTCATAATCAAATGTTTTTGCCAAATTAATCTGCCCGTTATTTCCTGTTGTTGAAATACTGAAAAAACCATCACCATTGCCAGCAACTACGGAATAAGAAAATGTGCCGGAGACACCAGTATCAGGATCGGTACAAGTCAACGTAATAATAGCAGGACCACCAACAGTCGCGTCTTCCTTAACTATCGCAACGTACGATGAGGCAGTGCACGACTGAAATAAAGTGAAATTTATCTAGAAGCTTTTCAGCTGATATATATTGGTGCAACCATAGAGAACAATTGCAATTTAGCTGTGATTTGTAATAGATAAATACGTCTCATAATGAGCAGATTTAATGAGAGTTAACATAGTAAGAACAATTCAATTAGTTCATTAACAGAACACTTCGTTAAATTTTATTTTTCAAACAGATATTTTCTACGGATGCTTATTCGGTCCACTTTGTTGAAATTTTTAAATTGCGTTTAAACGCAATAATTATTGCGATCAAGCACACTAATATTGCTATAAAACGCATTTATTATTGCGATTAAACGCAAAAGTATACCGTAATGTAGGGTGCGCGTCAAAAAAAGCAAAACAAAACAAAAGAAAACAAAAAACAAAACAAAACAAAAACAACAAAATTGCCGATGTCATATAAAACAAAAATAAATATCATCGTCATAGATTAAATATTTAGATAATAATACAGTTGATGTTCTAACGATGAAGTACATACCTTATTTAACACCCATGTCTCTATATCGCACCTTAACCCTTTATTGCATTCATTAACATCAACATTGTGGTTGAAATATGATTTAATGAACATAGTATGCCGAAATCTCAAACTATATCACCGTTCGGGCCATCCATATGGTGATGTAGGAGCACCCCTTCATTGCACCTCCTTTTATCATATAACAAACCCATTACGGTATACTTTTGCGTTTAATCGCAATATTATTACGTTTCACAATCGCAATAATTATTGCTGTAAAACGATGAGTTTTTGCGTGTAAACGCAATAAAAAAATTTTATTCTAACAAAGTGGCCACGAATAAGCTTTCGTAATCTTCCATGTGTCTTAATTTTTTACATAGCGCATTATAACCTTCAACAATAATCTTTCGTCAATATAAATGGGAACATCATTATTTAAATTTTGACATAAAATGTATATTAGTTGTAAAAAATGCAATCTATCGTATAAAATATATTTACCGGTTTATTATCATTTTCATCAGTAATAGTAACAGTAAGTGTGGTTTGTGTTGTTCGTGCTGGCAGATAAGCGGTTTGACCATTTGGAGGCACATCAATTATCTCTAGTGTAATTGTGTGGCTTGTTCCCACTTCATAATCCACTCCATGGACATACGTGACTTCGCATGTACTTGGGTCTATTGAAAAGTATTCAGAATCTGGTGGTGAAGCTTGAAAAAAAAAATATTTTCATTTCTATATATTGGACAGCGTACCAAAAACTAATATCATCGATTTTTTTTCAGAAAAAAGACTAACAACTAAGAAAAATTATAGAATCTTTATAACCTAATTGTTTCATGGCAAAATTAATGATATTTATATCATTATATTTCTATTCAAGCTTTAATGTGTTTTAAAACAAGTGCTTTAATTGGATAAAAATATTTGAATTAGGTCATCTCAAATAATTTACAAATCGATATTTTCCCTTAGCGGACTTCTTTCAGTATCCAAGGTAAACAAAATGGCGTCTTCCAGCGTAATGGAGAGGGACAAGTGTTTTGTGTTTAGCCGTGATTGTTAATTTAATCGATAGAGAAAACTAATATAAAGTATGAATCAAACAATGGGTTTAAATTTCATGTTGTGCATTTTTCTGTTGATATCTACAGAAACCGTAATTCCTTCGGGGCTGTGTTTTGTATATTCTTACGCCATCTGATTAGGCACAATTTGAGATTTAGATGGGCTTCTTAAATTGTTCTTCTGTTTTAAAATTTGCAACGACAATTTTTTAGTTTGTGAGTGAGTCGCCGGAGTTGTAGAAATTATAGAGCACATTGATAATTTCCTAAAAAAACAGTGTTTAATCCTATAATTAATCATGAGTATGACTATAAATGTTACATGTGTAAGTATAGATTGTAGTTACGTTTTTTACTCTTTTATGTTTACATGCGGTGCATCGTTAGTATTTTAGATTTTGGCCTGCTCAGTGATGTTTAGGGACAAAACGGTAAAGACTTTTAGCAACCTTCAAATTATTGTTGCCGTAAAATATACTTACACGCAATTGCACATCGAAATGATTGCAAAGTAAAAAAATCGTCAATAATATCCCAATCCAGACCAGTTGGTCCATATACAAAGGCTTTAAATGGCATATTTTCACTCTTTGTAGCTGTATAAGGAAGCAGATCGAATTCGGGGTTTTTATCATTAACTCCTGTTACATCGAGTGTAACAACGACATCAGTTGTGGCCGTCAGGGATGGAGTACCGCCGTCTGAAACTTGTATCGTTAGCTATAAAACACAGATACATTCTACAATTTTAGCACTGAAAAATAACAAGTTCTTACAAGTACAGAAATGATGCATGTTTTCCTTAATCTTGACCTTAAATGGATTTCTGACTTACTATCCTAAAATGTAGTTATCATTATGGCATACTAATTTTTTTATGTATTCGCATTGTTGGTGAGAGCAAATATTTAAGCAATATTCAGAACGAGAACAAATATAATTAAATCGGGTAGCAATTTGGTGAGGGGACAATTGAATAATTATGATTGCCATAGATAGATTGATAAGTTTGAATAATAGGACAAAACAATTTTGTCATATGACAAATAATTTATTATATTATTTTAACAGATACATTCTTTTATTGATACGGGAAAATACTGATGTTAACGATATGCACAGGCAACAGTTTTATTCCGCTTAACACCATTTGCAGTTTCAGAAAGAACTCTCTAAAGCTTACTGTATGTGTATGTGGTGTAACAAAATCGTCGTAATCAATCTGGTCATCTAGACTTATAGCCCCAGTTGCAGAGTTGATGCTAAACTTTCCATAGTCATTACCGGAAGTGATACTGTAAGATATTGTCCCATCCGCACCAGTATCTGCATCTGTGCATGATAACGTGAGCAAAACGCCAACCGCAGTACTTTCAGGGAAGGAGAGACCAGCTGAATACGACGGGCATGTTGGATTTGTATTTTGACCTGAAAGAATTGTTAATAAATAAAGTGTATAGTTTTATTCTCATATACAAATCTCAGTTGATTGCTTTGTCTAAACCTTCCTCACATTGCAATGACTTTTGCAATTTTTTTTTAAATGGAACGCTCTAAATAAACTTAATTTTTTATATATCTACCTAAAAGATTACATTTGACATAATAAGCTTGTTGATTGATAAAAGGCAGGTGTCCCTCTGTCTCTGTCACACTTTAAGTTTAAGTTTTATATTTTTGTCTCTCCATGTCCTGAAATCGACTTTCCCCAATATATGAATACACGCGTGTGTCGCTTATAATGCTAAAAATGCTTACCATACTTCCATTATGTTTTTTGAGGCATTCATGTTTTCTTAAATGTCGATATAGTCGACTATAAGAAACGGTGTTCTGACCACTAGATTAGTTAAACATGTTTAACAACTATTTATTTACACAATAAAATGTACACAAATATTGATAAATGTTTTAAAATATTTCCCGTTTTCTCGTCTAATACCTACAGCTAAATTTTTTGTTGTTGTAATCTTGAAAATGTTAAATACAGCTTGTATAAATTATATAGCTAATAGCAATTGCACACGATTTAAAAATTTAAAAAAAATTATAATACATTGTAAGCATTTGCACTTTAAATGCAGTATATAATACTTATTGAATTCATATTTAATCTCCTAATAATACTAATTGGACTTTTTTTTCTCCAAGGAAGAACAATCGGATCATCGAAATAACTACATATGATTCAAATAAGTTATCGAAAAGTTATATACAGCTTGTGTTACCATACTTACCGCCAATTGTCTGAAGAAGTCCAAATATTAAAAGATAGGGGTATGATTTTGCCAAAATTGTCATTTTTTACTCCAAATATGCAACATGTCTAAATAAAACCATTGATATTTGTTGACTAATTTTATATATTAGAACGATTTTAAATCAAACAAACAAGTGTTATGAAAGGACGACCTTCTTTGACAGCATGAACTTACAGATTCTCTTTCGCCTTTATGACTGTTATCAAAAGGTCTCATTTGTAATTCATGCATTTAATCAAACTTTATATTTTGTTTGATGAAACACTTGCAATATAAACATGTGTCAATGGATGCGAGTCTATTATGATTTAATCGGGCAAATATCTTTTGTCAAACCTTTAAATATAATTACAATCTTAATCCTTCAGTTGATATTATATGTTCCACTAAATTCGATTAAAATTGAAATGGGATTATGTGTTAATGACGTACCATTTTTTAAAATATACATTTCTTTAATGTACTTAATTATATTTTCACTTGGTTAAACTAATATTCTGCTTAAACACATTGACATAAAGCCAATATGTATCTTCTAATTTTTCATTATTAGGTTATTTATGAAATATGTTTATTTAATGTTTATACCAACGAGTAAAACTTTTAAATAACTGTAACACTTCTTTTCATCAAATATTTCTGGAACATGATTTTAACCAAAATAAACAAACAATATACGTCACTATCATCTTTAATCCACAACTGATGAAGAAGGTATTAACAATTAGAACTAGAAATCTCAAATTATTTTTAATTTATGGATATAATCCTAAGATCAAACTAAAATAAATCAGGATTTTACCGTGAACAACTCAAAACAAAGATATAAAATTGTAATTGGGTGCCTTAAAACGATAATACGTATCCATCTCAGGATTCTTAAAACATCCTTTGTACAGGACCCTAGAAATTTCGCGAATTAATATTTTATTTAATTATCCTTATAAACATTGTTTACTTATTTGAAAAAAACAAACACAAGAAAACAAACAAACAAACAAAAACCATCCACAAAATATATTTTTGCCAGTTTTATTTTATAAGTCTATGTATGTTGTATATAATACGTCTTATTGCTAAACGTGTTTCATAACATGCTTCGTAGTTTTATCATTTCTAATTATTGTAACCATTATTCAGTGAGAAATATAAGCAATTTGCCATAATGATAGATAAAACCAATAATACATTAAATTTAAATCGTTATTCGGTAAACAGTATCAACGACCGTTTTATGTTTGTAAAATACCATTACGATTGAATTCACTAAAAACATGGCGAGTGTATGAAAGAGACAAGTACAAAGCAATTTAAGAACGTCAAATAATGCATTTAATTTCATAGTTTATCCTTGTTATCCTTGTTAACTGGCAGTTAAAAGTTTTTGTCCCGTTGTCTAGTTGAAAGTATTTCGTTGTACAGTAACATTGCAGCATAAAAGGTTGCACTGATGATCATGACACGTTGCATACTGTTTGTTTTGTCTTTTTCTGGATATTTACATATTACTAATGGTAAGAATGTTTGACAAAAAAAATCTTTTCAGTATTGTTATATTAATTATCGACTTCTCAAAATTAGCAGAAAGATAATTATGTTTGCGACTTTCAGATGAAGGTCATATTTAACTTAATAAAGTTGTTTTATCAGTATACATTTACCAAACCAAGAGGTATACTGACTTATACATGTCCATATAAAGGCTACAGAATATCATTTAGATATCCATACAGTAAAATTAGGTTCATTAATGTATGTGTCTACGATCACACTGAAACGATTTCAGTCCATATTTGTAATCTTTCCTTTTATATTTCAATTAAATTAAGAGGTATTATATTAACCGTCATGTTATAGATAATAATTTTAAAGGGCATCTAAAAGATTCTTTTTGTTACAGAATTCTGCGGTGTATCTTGTCTTATTTTTGACATGTTGTGAAAAAAAAAATTCACAACTAATCACCAAATAATCTTTTTAGGAGTAAATACAAGTCCCGTCTGTCTTACCTCCTTTTACTCCATTACTATACCAGAGGATACAGCAGTAGGCAGTGAAATTTTCACTTTATTATGTGACGACCAAGGTCCAGGCCCTGATGGGTCTTTGACATATGTCATAATGTCAGGAAATGACGGCAGAAAATTTAATCTTCTACAGACAGGATCAGCAGCAAATATAAAATCTGCAGGAACGTTCGAATTTGACGATATAAATTCTCGAAAATCATTTAATGTAAGTAGAACTTAATTGTATTTTCTGTTTTCAATAGCACTTAAATACCAATGTTCACAGTCAATAGCATGAAAACAACAAAGTCAAAACGTACCTGTATAATAAAAACTAATAAGCATTCAACGATAAAGACACCTTTTATAGATTTAAAAAATGATTAGGCTAATTGTAGCCACTATAATTTGAAAAATTCTACGCCCCTGAGGCAGTCAAACTTTTGTTCAATTCCTGTTTACTCGTAGATTTATTGTTTGTTAACTGATTTTCATTCCAAATATAGCTAGCTGAAATAGTGCCTGCTGGACGTCTAGCCCACTTTTAATCAATAAATTGATTTTATAACAGAAAATAGCCGTGATCAAAAGAGTGAAACAATCATATATTTGAGTTATGTTTTCTCCATCATTAAAACATAACAGCAGTCTATAAAAAGCATGTGCAACATCAAAAAAAGTGGATCTGTTTTTAATGTAACACAGCAGCAGATATGATCTGATGCAATTAAAGATATTTAATTTTGTAGTTAGAAATTCAAGTTAAAGACGGAGGCACACCATCATTATCAGTAAATGTCAAACTTGACATTACTTTGACCCCGGTGAACGAGCATGATCCTCAGTTCAAAAATTTGCCTTCTTCTATAACAATAGACGAGGATACGCCGGTAGGAACAATGATTCTTGATACCAAACCGTTCGATACAGATTTTGATGCTAACCATAAGAACCAGAGAACAAAGGCTTTACTTACATGTGAGTTTTTATGGCCTACTGCCTACATTAAAAAAAAGTATTCAAAGGATTCGAAATTTGTATTGACCATTAATAAACAAGGCTTTCATAGCTTTTTCCTTATTTTTTTTTATGAACTGACATGTACAGTCTCTTATTTTATTTTAAAAACTGTCATCTTCAATATTTCGTGCTAATTTTTTTAGCTTAATTTCTGATATCGTTAATTTTTAAAATGAACAAACTGTAACAGGATAGGAAACATTAGTTTAACTCTGCACATTTCAGCAACTGACAGCCCTGGAATGTTTTATATGGATGAAATCACAGGAAAGATTTACCTTCGTAAAACTTTAGACTTTGAAACCTCATCCCTTCATTCCATAGATCTCATGATCATGGATGAAGGTCAGACTCCCCAGCGATCTTCGAAATATGGTCTGAACATAACCGTACACAACGTTAACGAGCATCCACCGGTAAATATACTAACATTTTTTGATTTATAGAAATAATTGTAATTATGGTTCTACAAACAGAAAACTTCTTCAAATAAAAAAGTATGTTGTAATCCAACAAGTTAATTATATCAAATAAATGGTTTCGAAATGTTTGACTTTTACTTTTGCAAATACTGTCAATTATGATAGTTAAGGAATACTTCAAATTTTTGACAGCGTATACGATATAACATCGTTTAGGTCTGTTTGCGCTTGTTTATGAATGGTGTAAACAGAACCAAACAATGTTATAGAGTATAACCTGTTCAGAAATTTGAAAAAATTTTTATAATTTAATTTAATTATAAACCTTGACAATTTTAACGGTAAAAATAGCATAGGCGTCATTGCACTATTAATTTTAACGGCGTAAGAATATGTCATGTGACGAACGCGTTATATTGTATAATAGGGATTTCTCCATTTGAACTGTCAATCAGATTTAAGATTTCAAAGCAAATTAAATTATAGTAACTTAATAATCAAACCATTGAGAGGTAATATGTCCATATTGAAGGTCACACAAACTAACACCCCACTGGAGAGCATTTATATATTTTCACGTGGTGTGTTTATTTCTTAAAATGTTTTTAAGGAATGTTCTGCACAAGTATACACTGTCAAGATTAAAGAAAATCACACTGTTGGAACTACCATCATCAAGCTTGATTGTAAGGATTTAGAATCATCAAACCTGATATATAAGCTATACAAAGGTAACTATATCGTCTGCAGTATGTCTTATGAATAAACTGCTTATAGGAAGCAGACAACTAAATTACGGGCAAAATGTACGTCTAAAAATTCATGAAACAAGTGTAATTTGTTTTTGGTTAATTAATTATTTCGAGGATTTTATTAACATGTTAACTATCTCTCTACGGCTGTTGATGGTTTTTATTTAATATATTACCTAATATTTTTTTTAAAAACTTTTTATAAGGTCTTGAAGTCTATAAAACATTTTGTTCAAATTCGAGTAGAACTCGCATAACAAAAAAAGTCAACGAAGTTCAGTTCGACACACATGGTACCATCGTCCTGTTTTAACTATTTTCACAAAAAATTTATATCTTGGTGAAATGTTGAACAATATAGACACACAATATTGTAATTGTTTTGTTCAAACTAACATGCATCAAAGTTTATCATGTGCATACCACGTCTGAAAAAAATTGAAATTAGATAGTTTCATGTTGCTATAATTCAACTTTTTGTGATTATTGCTAAATATCTTTTTCAGGAAATGATAAAAAATTTGCAATAGATGACCATGGGGAACTTAAACTTATCGGCGAAATAGATACTGACAAGGAAGATACTCTCTGGACAGTAGAGATTGAGGTCCGTGATAAGGGCGTACCTAAGCTTGATACATTTGTACATGTGAATATTTTTGTCGAAGACGTTGATGACCACAAACCGACTTGGCATCCTGCAAATAATGGAATTTACACGGCTTGTATGTTTTTTGTTTATTGCACATTATGTATTTTATTTGTAAAAACTTTTATTTCACATAAGGGGGGAGGGGGTATGGCTATTGTGTTGGTCTTTAGGACTGCTAAGAACATATGACGTTTCTTTTAGGCGCGATATATTACTACCTGCAGTAGATGTTGTTGTCGTCAAAATTGTAAAGATAAAAACTAAATATTAAAGCCGTTCTACTTTTGTGTTTTATCACAGCTATTCCTGAAGATTCAGATGTTGGAACTTTCGTGTTATTGATTTCTGCCCTGGACGAAGATAGACCTGGAACAAAAAATTCTGATATAAAGTACGCTATTGAGGATATGACAACAGAGTTTACAATAGAGCCACATACAGGTATCTTTATTATATCCCATCACAAATACATAGTTACGACTACAAACTACAATTGTATATAATTATCAGTTATCATTTGAATAAACTATATTTTTTGTTTACAGTATTCAGTTAGATGATATAGGTTAGAGAAGAAAAAAATCGTAAATCTTTTACTTGCTCCCTGCTTCGTCTATTATCGCACATGAAAGATCTAACGTCACTCCGTTCAAGTCATAATCGCGCGACTTTTTGTTTAATATAAACAATTTACGCAAATGAATGTTAAAACATTTGAACAAACAGATCAACTTCTTGAAACATCTTGAAAAACGTGGCAGGAACAGTTTTATTTCTGTGAAAAAAAATTCTATACAGATCTTAAGATAAAGCTTCACTCTTGATAAAGGAAAAACATATCACAAATACTGACTTTATGATACGCCGCACGCCTTAGTGTTATCGGAATAACTTCATTTGTTATTCTTTTACATAAACAAGGAATAGTTCAATATTGTACAGGCGATAGGAACTTAAGTGGCCATAACTTTTCACAATAAAAATTTACAGACTGATAAATTTATAATGAGATTCAATTTTTAGTAGCTGCCATCGCATAGTATTATCATTGCAACCATTTTAACAAGACAATGTGCAAAACAAAACAATCAAGCATCATGCCCTACAATAATTTTTCACAAGAGTCAAAAAGTCGAACCACATCACATTTTAAACTTCTCTGACACAATTCAGATACACGCATAAATTGTTTATTAATAATTGGCAAAAAACGTCGTTAAACGACAGTCCAAAGTCCAGAATCTCGCCATTTAATTAGTCCTTAAGGTCCCAGGATCTTGGTTGACCAGCATATCATAAGAACGTGGTTACATTAGATTTCCACGCGGCGATAATAGACAGGGTGGGAAAAGTGAAGGATTTTTAAAATTTTAATATGATGGTTCACTATTGACATGTAAAAATAATTACCCGAATCATCGGATAATTGCAGCCCTTTATATCCATAATGGAATTAAGTGATAGAATATCTTAATTGAAACTGCGGACATTCCATTTTATTATAAAGTAATTCCACTAAGGCATTTTTACCTTTTATAAATCAACTATTGTGCTATGACAACCATTTCATGTAAAGAAACCCGGACCATAGGCTAACATGCATATGATGTATAGGAAGTATAAAGGAAATATTAACTAAAAAAAATTCTAGTATTTTGACTCAGAAGAAATGAAATCCAAATCACAATATGTATTATAAATATGTACTATAAATTCGGTATGTCTAAAAATTCATATCGTTACTAATTTTAAACAGGAAAGATAATTTTGACTACATCAGGACTCGATAGAGAATATAAAGGTCAATATACTTTGGCAGTGTCAGCATACTCTACGGTAACAGAAAAAATATATGGTAGTGTTACAATTACACTGATTGACGTCAACGATAATTACCCTATATTCTCACAGGTAAGGTTTACTACTCCATGAGATCAAGTATAAGATATACTATTCTCCATGTTGGATGTCTTATTGCATAATGTAATTTGTAACGAGTAATATGTATTGGCCCGTATTGTTGTTATTGCATTACGTCAGTGATGACTACAAGTATACCTTATTCTTACTGTATTTTGCGGTGGCGAATAATTAGTCTCAATTAAATAGATGATGCAAGAGTTGATAAATTATACTTTAATTCATTGTAATACATATTGTAAATATAGCTTGCTCCAGTGATTAATGCTTAATTTAGAAAAAAAGCAAATAGTTTTATATTTTGTTATGACTCGCTTGACAACTCACCTTCTGTAACACCACTGCGCACTCTACACATAAATTAGTACTAATTTAATGAAATTAACACACACTTTTATTTTAAATTGTACGTTTAAGGAACTTTACTCGGCGTCTTGGCCAGAAGATACCAAAATAAATACTGTTCTACTGACCGTTAGAGCGACCGATTTAGATGAAGGAAAGAACAATAAGTTGTCATTTTCAATACTAGGTAATACAAATAGTTTATTGAGTTTTACTGTTATAAAAAATACAAAAAAGAGATTTTATTCATATATTAACTTTCTTGTTTTGGTTGCACTATAGTATGCATGTACCTTTTTCCATAGAAACTTCTTAACCTATGCCATAAATTATCTGCCAATGACAAATTTAAAAAAGCAAGCTGTCCGGAACCGATATAATAATTTTATTTATTTTATTTATCTTTTTCAGATGGGAATACGGAGGAAGGCTGTCGCATGTCAGTAAATAAAAACACAGGCCAAATATCAACAGACAGCGAGCTTGACTATGAACGCAAACAGTCTTGCTTACTAACCTTAATTGTAAGTGATGGTGCCACTAAACCTCTCGTAACATCTGCCAGCGTTATCATATCCGTGACTGGCGTTAACGAGTACAGTCCAATGTTTATTCGACAGTCATTTACTGTATCTGTACCTGAAGACACCAGTGTAGGTATGTACCTATGTGCCAATATTATGGTCAAAATACAATGACCTGTCAGGTATTTTTTGCCTTTTGGTCAACCAATTCTAAATACAGATAATAAATGTTAAGAGCGACTGTTAGAGCGAAAACTGCTTCATTCTGTTTTCTTTAAAGCTATTTATTAGTGATAGCTTGGGCATTTAAATTGCAGCTACTCATGTGTGACTCAGGTAACTTAAACCTTGTAACTCAAGTTTCATCTGCATTATACTCTATGACATTCTCTTCCAGATTAGAAGTTTAAAGTTACCTAAGTCATGGATGAATAGCTGCAATTTTAATGTCCAGCTCTTTTTGAGAAGGGGCTGTAAAGAAAACAGTTTAAAGCAGTTCTCTAAACAGCTGTTATCTATTTTTGAAATTGATTGAGCAATAAGTAGAAAATGCAAGATATAGTATATTGATTATAATTAAAAACAAAAAAAAACATTGACCGCATATGCAACTATTACTGTCATAATTAGGTTCGATAACTCTGTTTATCAATGAACGACTGTTGTGTATCATTAACACCAAAATTTTAAAATATATCAAATTGCTGTCATTATTAATAAAATTATTTTATGCGTTTTAAACATATTATTAATATTTGACAATTTTTTCTATTTTTTATATATACTTTTATTTTTTATCATTTATGGAGTTCCTCGTTTATTGTTGTTATCGCCGAGGCATCATTATTTTTTATACTAAAAAACTACTACTATAGTTCATAATTTAATAAAATTATTAATGAATTATGGTTATCTAATAAACCTTTGTGACAGATGTGTTATTTAGAACACCTTTCATGTATTGAAATTTAACCCATGCTGTGTCTTCCTGATAAAGCTTGTACTGCCATAAACTTGTATTCTCTGTACAGGATGTTTATTGAACAGCTTATTCCTTAAAACTTAAATTTTGACTACCTTTATGACTGAGAAAAATGCGCCCAAAATGGGGATATTTTTGTAATTATCTTTTACATAAATACTTTATAAATGTTTATCACAAAGTTTATTACCACATTTTCAATTCAAGACAATGCAATTGCAGTTAGTTTTTTTTTAAAAACAGTATTTTGTTTGTCAAATACTCTTAAAGTTTTTTATTTAAATATTAAAATATTTACATCTAAATTAAATATGTTACAAATTTCTGAGATATAATTAAACCATAAAAATACCACACATCCATGTCCCTTGTCTGAACTCCGCCATGTTAAAAATTGTAAAATGAGCTAATTTCAAATGAAATGGGAAGTATTAAGATCAAAAATTAAAGTGTTAAAAATATGAAAATTAAATAGATCAATATGTCTACTATTTGTATATATGTGCAAAACTATGTTTATGCGAACTGTATTTATGCAATTTACGTCAGAAGTGGAGCATATTTGACAATTTCCCATTGAAACAATGTAACCAGGAGGCAGAAAATAAGGCTTTTTTTCAAACAAAATGGGAAGTATTTTGCAAGTAATTTAAACTGATCAAATTCATATCATTCGAAAGATAAGAGGCTGTACAACTGGGAACAATGTGCAAAACATATATATTTTATTTATTTAACAAGATATCGGCGTTTTTTAAATCGTCCCATTGATTTTCTATTGAGTGAAATATCCAATATGGCTGACAAAGATACGTCACAGAAGTCACGTGATGTCGCTAATAGTTGTATATGGTTTCTAGCCACATAAACAAGCCTCGTATAGAAATACTATTCTAGAAGTCAAGTTATTGATGTATCCTTTAGACCTATGATGCAGTAATTAAATCTTTGATGAAATATACAAACTGCCATTAGGTATTGAATTGAATGTATAATATGTGCTGTATATCACTGTAGAAACAAGTTAATATTTGTGAATTTGACTATTTAAAAAATAACGGTCGTTGGATGCAATATTTTTAAATACTCTGTTTTTGCGCATAAAAATTTCACTTCATGTTTAGTACATTTATTATTATTATTATTATTATTATTATTATTATTATTATTATTATTATTATTATTATTATTATTAGCAGTAGTAAAATTTATTTTGTGTGCGCGTAACAGTTTCCAAAATTGACCTGTGTATATTTGTGTCAGCGTGTCAGTTATACGTTTCCTGTGACCTGGCATCTAAAGGTATTCGAAATCTTATATCCATCCTGTGCTTTGACAAGAGAGGGTCGTGCCGTTCTTATGTCGAATTACACGATTGAATTTTAATCTGGTTAGCTTGTGAAAATGCCCGAATATTCATACTTCAAAGTCGGAGTCAAATGATCTCGTAATTGCTATAAACATCCTGTGAAATGTTCAAGTCTAGGTACAACTGCCGTTTCAAAAACGTGCAAAATTGTCTACGATATTTTATTTTATGTTTAAAAATAACTTTATAAATATATTTTTTTATTTACAATTATGTTTTAGATAAATTCTTTTTGATATAAGTAAATAAATAAATACAGGTTTAAAATTGTGTCTTAAAGTACTTATATTAATACAAAGATCATTACAACATTAAGACGTATTTGGTAACCATATTTTCTCAGTTGGTCATAAGACATCGCATCAGTTTTATTCTTCTAAGCGATTTAAGCCGGCAGAAAACCATATTTTTAAACTGGATTATTTATCATATTTACTAGATTATGTAGGCTCTTACGTCAAGCCTACAATCTCGTGGTAAATACTGTCAATATGGAAGCCGCCATATACAAAATTTTACCACCTTTATTCTGATCTAACGGTTGAGGATATAAAAAACCTCAAAAGGCAAATATGTTTCCTCTTACTTGAAGAATAACATATGAAATTTTCATTTTTTGCACAATTTCTCTTTAATAAATATATGAATTGATATTTTGTTACTTTTTGGATATAAAAGTACTTTTTGTTACAAAGATTTAATCTCTCATTAGGAGCATCCCTGATTAAAGTAGAAGCAAAAGATGATGACGCAGGTGTCGATGGAAAAATAAGTTATACTGTTGCATCTTATTCAGACATCTTTTCTATCGATGGGAATGACGGAACATTACGTTTACTGACAGCCTTAGACAGCGAAATAGCAGGATCTTATTTAATAGAGATTCAAACAATAGATAAATCACTAACGTCAAAGCGGACAGGAACCACAACTGTAACAGTGGTAATCGATGATGTTAATGAAATGACGCCATCATGTAGAACTGTTGCAAGTATAACTTTACCTTCATCGGCTATCGTTGGAGACTTGGTATATCAATTGGAATGTTCAGATTCCGATGTCGGTCCGAATGGAGATTTGTCGTATAATATCGCTAAAGGTAATACTAATTTAGACTTAACAGTAGATAAGCAAGGAAGCATCATTGTGTCGAAGCTGCTCAGTAAACCTTTCTACAACTTAGAAGTCGCAGTGTTTGACCAAGGAACACCCCCACTACAAACAAAAGTCTATGTAAAAGTTAATATAACCGGAAATCCAGAATTCGTCAATTTACCTGCTAATATTGACATAAATGAAGAAGAACATATTGGTTTTGAAATTTATAAACTTCAATCAAAAGCTACATCAAACTTAAAGCAATATTCCATTAAATCGGGAGATGTCGACGGAATATTTGGTATTGATGGTATATCAGGAACCATTTATGTCGTGTCAAAACTTGATCGAGAAAGAACCCAATCTTATCACCTGCTAATACAACTTATTGATAATGTCTCACAATTATCCGCAGAAAGCTCGTTGACAGTTCGTATTTCTGATGCAAACGATAATATACCAAAATTTTTAAATAGTTTCTACGAGTTTTCAGTAGTAGAAAACATACCATTGCAGTCAGACATAGGAAGAATTTTCGCCAATGATATCGATGAAGGAGTCAATAAAGATTTGATATATTCTATAGAATCTGGAAATATTGGAAACACTTTCACTATAAAACCAAGTGGTGAATTAATTTTAAGCAAAGGGTTAGATGCTGAGATGATACAAGACTATTTATTGACAGTAACGGCAACTGATAAAGGTAAACCACCTTTGACAGGAACTACGACAGTTGTTGTTTTGGTGAAAGATTTTGATGAGTTTCCAGCAACCTTTGTAACCGGAAACTATAACTCTTATACCATTTCTGAAAATACACCTCTTGGTGCCCTTGTCTTTTCAGTCGAAGCAAAGGACGAGGACAAAGATGCACATTTGCAGTATAGCATTACCAAAGGTAACGACGCTTCATTTATTATTAATAAGCAAACAGGTGCTATTATTCTTGGTCGATATATAGACAGAGAATCTGTTCCCGAATATAACCTTACTATTGTCGCTGATAATGGCGCCGGCGATACCACTTTAACAGTTCTCACGATATTTGTGTCCGATGTAAATGATAATGACCCATTCTGCCAGGAGAATTTTATTTCTGTTAATGTTAATGAATCGGAAGCTTTTGGGGGTTTTGTAGCAAGACTGAAGTGCCATGACAATGACTTTAAAGAAAACGGAGATTTGTTGTATAGTATAACATCAGGAAATACAGGAAATGCGTTTAAATTAAACGTAAGCAGCCTAATCGTAAATAGTAAGTTAGACTTTGAAACTGTGAATAACTACATAATAGGAATAGAAGTGAAGGACCTTGGAAATCCATCCAGATCAACGTCCGTAGTTGTGGTTATCGATATTGTTCCTAAATACGCATTGCCAATGCTACGTGAAACACGTGGAAGTGTTAATATAAGTGAAGGTGCCAATATTGGAACTGTAATTTATGATGCCGATGCTACTTTTGATGGAGCGAAAGAGGGCAATTGGAATTCTCCTGGTGATCTAGAATACATCTTACAGAGCGTGCATAATTTAAAAGTGTTCTCAGTTGACATGTTTACGGGAGAAGTAAGAATTGCAAGTCCCTTGGACAGAGAAAGTATAGACCGTTACTCATTAAATATTCAATGCATCAATAGAAATAACAGAAATCTACATCAAACTCTAACCCTAGAAGTTTTAGTACTAGATATTAATGATAACACTCCATTATTTTCTAATGCTGCGTATATTTTTATGGTTGACGAAGATGCAAAAAAAGATTCTTCTGTTGGACAATTGAAAGCACAAGATGCCGACATTAAGGAGAATGCCGAATTAGAATTTGCAGTCGTATTTGGAGAAGATCAACACACATTTTATGTCGAACCATATTCGGGGGTGATTAGGCTTAACTATACTCTTAATGCTGCTGTAAAGAAGGCATATATGTTGAGCGTTGTTGTCACTGACCATGGCAGTCCTCAACTTAGCAGCACTGCAACATTGATTGTCAACGTAAATGATATCAATAACAACAGCCCTCTTTTTTCGCAGTCAACATACTTTGTTGACGTTACAGAAAGTGTTAATGTTGGAGACGTTGTATTCCAACTACAAGCAGAGGATTATGATTCTGGTTCAAATAGTATTATCAGATACTCCATCTTGTCTGGGAATGAAGATATGAAGTTTAAGATTAATCTAAATAAAGGTGAAGTTTCCATCACTGAAGGTCTTGATCGAGAAGCAGTGGACTCATATAAACTAGAGGTCATTGCCTATGATGGTGGCGTTCCATCAAAAACGTCAACTGCAACATTAAGTGTAAGTGTAATAGATATTAATGATCACATACCAGAATTTTCGCGCCAAATCTACGATGTCAAAATTGACCGGTACATTCATACAGAAACAATATTTACAACCATTCAAGCAACTGATCCGGATAAAGATCTAAATGCCAAAGTAGACTTTTTTATCGTCGGGGGTAATGAAGAAAACTATTTTCTGGTAAATATTAGCACTGGAGACATACGCACAGTCTCTCCGTTATATTTTGCCAGTGACTACCACAAACTCATAGTGGAAGCAGCAGACAATGGTTATCCAAAACAAACCGCTACAGCTTTTGTACATATAGCCATTTATCCATCAGTTATTAATACTGGTAGCCATTTTGAGTTCAGTGTACCTGAAAATGCATCAATAGGCGCTTATGTGGGGACTGTACTTGCTGATAGCGTCCATGGTCACCAAGGTCAGGCATATTTCGAAATAATAGGTGGAAACAATTTGCGAGTATTTTTGATAGACAAACTAAGTGGTATCATCAGAACAGAAGAATTGCTAGACCGTGAAAATAAAGCGGAGTATTATTTGACAATTGTAATCGAGGATAGTGTAAATGACAAGACAAAGTATAACAAGTTAGTCCATATTGTTATTGAAGACGTCAACGACAACACTCCAAGATTCGCACTACCATATCGTGAAATATTTGTTGTCGAAAATAGTCCTGTTGGGTTGTCTTTGATGCATTTTGACGTCATTGACAATGACACAGACGCCAACGGAAACGTCAGTTTACATATTGACCCATCAGATCCATTAGCAAATGGATTGTATGTGATCGATCCTGTTCACGCAGACTTGAAGCTCAAAATCATCCCTGATTATGAAATGATTAAAGATCATACTTTTATTGTTTATTCGGTGGATCATGGTGTTCCACAAAGAACAGGTAAAGCACAAATAGTCGTCAACATCATAGATGTTAAAGATACAAAACCGTTCGACGATGTGCCGGCCAGTTATTTTTCGCTGGAATGTCCTATAAATGCACAGAATGGTGACCGCCTTACAACTTTTTCACCATACGACTTTGGCATCTTTCAGTCGTTCACCGACCCTATCAAATTTCTGACAATGAACATAGGAGGAGTGTTTGATATAGATCCTGATACCGGCAAATTTTTTGTTAAAAACAGTAATTATTTATATGAAAATGCGCGGTATGTAATGTGGGCAATTGCTCAGGCTCAGACAAACGGTACTTGGACCAGTGCTGCCGGTATTATACGGATTGATACTTTCATACCAAATAACCACCTAATTGTCATAGAGCACGATGTGTCCGCAGGTAATGTTGAGGCTCAAAGGTAGGTCGTTCGATATTTCATAAAACTTAAACTTTGTTTTAGAAAACAAGGTAACTTGTATATTTGCGGCTTCACAGAAACTTAAATTTAAAATTTAATGCACGTACCACGTTTAAGGTATTTTTATTCTGATTGATAGCTGCAAAATGTTGCATTTCAACTACTGTCTTAAAATACGAAAACTAGTTTTTTTTAATTCAATGCACATAACATATCATGACGTATATAAAAGTATTTTGTTTATTTAAAAAAGTATGTTTTTATTATAGGAATAAGCTAAGATATGCACTGCAAGATTTGTTTCCCTTAGAAAACAGAGTAGGACTGTGGGAAATCAAAGACGACAAAGTTTATTCTGGACGACGACTTTTATCATCAGGGTAATTACATAAAAAGTGTTCAAGAATAACTGTTTTATGATGAAGTTAATAAATGCAAAGGTTTTCGAGTAACTAAAGGAAAACAAACGTATAAATCATAGTAATCAGTACTTTAAACACGAAAGTGAATAAGCCAGGTCATGTTAAATAAGAATGTATACATTTTTGTTATGTTTTAGTTCTACAACGACAATGTACGTCGTGAAGGATAGGTCGACAGATACCCTTGATGGAATAGAGAAAGAGAAAACCTTTATGACACAAGAGGAAATTCTAAAGATAATACGTCAATCTGAGGACGGAACGCCGGCTTATTCACTTAAATCCAAGTCTTTTAGTACATTCCCTGTGAATTTTGTACGACCATACTATGAAGAAGTATCAGCTCCTAAACCATGGCACGAAACAAAACTCGGAATAGCAATTATAGTCATTGTTGTAGTTACTGTTGTTATATTGGCTATTATTCTTACACTGTATTTTTATTGCACCAGGGACACAGATAGGTATATATCAAAAAATTAAATTTTAAATCAATGTTGTATCGCGAATTAAAATTAATCATGAGAAATTATATATATTTATATCAAAATTGACAAGTATATTTCAATGGCTGTTATAGTACCATTGGCTTTGGTTTTCCATATCATCCATGTCAGTGTCACAGCAAAATATCCTTTATTTACTGGATTTCCTGTCTTCTTGTCGTGTTTTCATGTACTTTCATCGACTCTTTTTTATATCCTTATTATAACTAACAGAAGAGTAATGTATACTGTAAAGTCCTTTAATTCGTTATATACATAGTTATAATTAAATCATCTCGTTTTCTTTACAGGTCGAAAAATGCATCCAAGATGTCGCTAAATTGTAAGTAAAAACATTACTACTCATTTAGTTTTAAGTTAAATTTCATAATGAAAACTGGGATCACTGGATGCTTAACTGGGAAACAGACAAATTTTGACCAATTTAAAATTAGTCTTTTGCATGTCATAAAGCCAATTATGCAAAGCATGATTTGTTTAGCATTAAAAAAAATATTAAATAAGACATAGATTGTGTCATAGGTAAGCAACAGAGGGCAGTATACATTAAAAATTTGCTAAGTGTTTTCTTTATAGTTCCAAGTGCCAGTGATATGTTATCGGATAATCAAGATGACCAACTGACAGAATACCCTTACTCACGCCATCCCCCGCTATTTAAACCATGGACAGGATCATGTTCATCCATTAATGGAACAAATCCAGATTATCTTTCAAGAAAAGAACGATGGGGTGAACTACTAGAGAATGCTGGATTTGGATTTCAAAGTCTGCGAAAACCAATAGGACCACCTGTACCACTCCAATACAGCTTGCAGAGAACCGACAGTGATCTGAAGCAACAAAAGAAATTAAACCCATGGCTTTTCAATTACAACTCGAATAAGCCTGACTTGGTAAAAACTGACAAGTCCTTGACTTCCTATACAACAAAGATACAAAATCATAAATGAATAAAGAATATTGCATTGTTTAAATTATTTTTCTTATTTTCGATTTTGTATTATGTCAGTTAGATCAGTGACAGTAGAATCTTGGCATTAGCATTTTTCAGTTCTGCATTTGTTTAGAATAAGTTCAATTAAGGTACTACAACACAACAGGTTACTGTGATACAGCTGAACAATGATCCAGTGTTGCAATAATCCCCATACACAAAATCTTAATACAGCTTTTTTGCTAATGCCAGTAATGGTCGTTATAAAATGCAGGCAACCATATTTGATGACAAACAATTTGCATGCACATGTCATATTCTGACATGTAGCTGAGTTTCTTGCTTAAACTACAATTGATAACTGTATATATTTGGTAACTGAATGATGGTTCTAAATCTCAATTTTTTACTTTTCAGTAGAAATCAGGCAAAAATTAAACAGGGCTGTCTATTTCCGGTATTTTTGTCATTTGTCAGTACTTCAAACATGTCAATAAATATATTTGACTTGAGAATAAGTGATGATTATTAAACTTTAGATATATTAATTAAACACTGTAAATAAACATAAGAGCTAGTCAAAATAAAAGCCAATTTCTATAATTTATAAGCGCCATTTTAGACAGTTGATAAAAACTCAAGTGAGTAACAGTAAATTGACAAGACTGTCAATAAATGTAAGAAATCCATTTAAAAAATGTCACTGCGATATTCCAATTTTTTATATTTTTGTATAAAACAAGTTAAAATGGTTAAAATCAAATTAATTTACAAAAAAGTAGTAAAACTGCAATTTGCCCATACTCAAGATTTTCAAGTTTAATCTACTTTTTAATTGGTGTGAGCGACAGTCATGTATGGACTTGGTACAGATGTGTTAAAAATCCACCAATAAATAACAATGGTTTTGGAAAACAATCAAGAAGTACAAACAGATCCCCTCAATTGTAGAAATTGGTTTTTAGAAATCTTAATCTACTGCATAGCAGGTTATTTAAGTTAAGTGCTAATTTTGGCTTATTTTGTGAATCTGTAACTACCAACAAAAAATTGCTCATTTATGTAGAGAGGTTTGTATTAGAACATTAATTTTAAATATTTGTGTCTTATGTGTAATAAGTACGAGTTTAAATTAAAAATTGCAACCTGCAGCACATATCTAGGTATTTAAAATAATTATGTCATCAGTTCTAAATGAATACCGAGTCAGAGGTGTAGCTGCCTATATGCAAGATTGCTGAATCCACATGATATTGACAAGAAAAATTGCTATCTATCCTTCCAATCAATAAACTGTCCATGTTCAGTACTAAATAAAGGACCTTAGAACTTTCCAAAATGCACCATTGTTTTCAAAATTTCCTAGACCCCCCTCCTCTTAGTTTTTTTGTGAATCTACAATGTCTAGCTAAACCCCTGAGAGTATTTGATTACTTATTTAATGAGCAATACATTTTTTATCTTTTAGAAATGTATACGATTATGTAGTAAATATTGTGAATGTGTTTCCTTTTTTTTGAATACATGAATTATTTGTAGAAACGTTTTTGATTTAATTAAGATTGATTGATTGATTGATTGGATGTTTGCTTTATGTCCAGCACGCAGTATTTCAGCTATATTCAGGACAAGGATTTAATTAAGAAGAAAGTGATCTAAACAACAATCATATATTCAATAAAAGCCAAATAAATATTATAAATTTATACATTACCGACAAAAAAAATTGACAAAATGTTTTTACACCTGCTAAAAATCCACTATATGGGGTCTTAAAGTCACATCTGTAAATACAGATTTAAGGTAGGAAAGTCTCCTACTCGAACTTTATCAAACCATACTACAACAATAAGATTGAAGTGCTTTAATAAAAGAAATGCCAAACAATAAAAAATACATATATAAAAATTTACATTCAATGTATATATTAACATTTTTAACATAACAATTTTCTTCAACATCCTTTTAAATAATTACAACAAGTAGTTTGTATGTAAAACTATCACAGATAAAGTGATGAAAAATAAGTTTATATTATGGTATATATTGCCACCATCATTGGAAAACCAATAATTATACACTATTTTGTATTGTAATTTCTTTATCGATTGTTTCTTTTAAATTTAGTTAAAAAGCTGTTCTTGCTAAATCTTGAAAAATATTATGTATACACTATCTGAATCCATTTTTATAAGTAAAAATTTAAGATTTTGCATATCACAGTAACAAATTATTTAATAGATATAAATATTATCAATACATACTGTAAGCAGGACTAAGATAAATTTTACTGTACAGATACATTAAATTAATCATAGAAGAAATGTGGGTTTGATGCACAAAAAAAAAGAATTTTCAATAAATGCAGAGATTATTAAAAATAGATATTATTACTTAAGAACAATAATCCATAAATTCATATGTTATAAATTAAAATATAGGAACAAACATTCAACATTAAAACTTAAATAAATAAATAAAAATTTGATAATAGTATTTCATTCAATTCAAACCTGTTTTATACAAGTGAATGAAAATAGCAGGCAGTGATTTCAATACTGTAAAAGAAATTCCACAACTGTCCAACTTTATGTTGTGCTTTCTCTAGCTATCTCCTTGGTGGGTGAAACATCTTTGGACAATGCTGAGTCTTTAGTTGGACTAAGTGAGGTTTCTGATGAATGGACAACTTTCAATAGCCATTTGACCATATCGCCACCATTAATTAAAGCACCAAAACTTGGATCAAATAAATTCTCAAGAGCTCGGACATTCTGTTTGCTTACTTCAAATGGAATCTAAAATACAATTAAAAACAATGGTTAAAATAATTAGTATATTTTATTAATAATAAAATATAAAACACTTTAATTTGAAATACTTGAGAAGACTTCAATTTGATACAGTCTAAAAGCTGATTGAATGTAATATTAAGATTTCACAATGTGCATGGTATAATCTGCTCCATAAACAAAAACAAAAAAACAAAAATCCCTTCTCTGCAAATAATGTATTCATTCAGTTTAGTTCTTAATAATAAAAACTTGTGTGTTTAAAGGTATATTTAACTGACAAAATAAAAAATTGTGTTCCATAATTTATTCTTATACATGGCTTAGCAAAACTAATCTAAAAGATATGCAAAGGATGAATATAATATTTGACAATATTTATATATTATACATAAAAAGGGGAAATTTACATTTATTCAATATATCCTGGTGTTTAATTTCTGAAAATAGAATATCAAGCAGAAGCTGAGGGTTGAAAACTAAATCAATAACAACAAATAACCTTTCAATAACAATCCTTAATCCTTTTTATAATCCAATGTGGTATTAAAAAATGACAATCACAATTCATGTGACTTTGAACAACTACTCGCAGACAAGATATCAAATTCCTTCTTGCAGATGTCACATTTCGCTTTATGTAGATATTTTGGTTTGTCTCAGCCATCCTTTATATTGTGGCTTTTCTAGCTATATGTCTGATAATTTACACTTCCCAGGCATTTTTCTAATAGAACTACTTTATTATTACTTTCAATACTCATTACTTACAACGCATTCTACTGAATACAGAAGTACAATCCAGTATTCGAAAGATGTTTTATAAGTAGAAGTTAATTTAAATTATAAAAAAAATTAATCTGACTCGTTTTGATATAGACCGCAAAACTGCTTTCAAAGAGATTACTACACGCAAGTTCCCAGAAAAGTAGCTATTTTAAGAAAAGGGAAAATACACCACATTGAAAATAAATGCATTGCATGTAAAAATGCAGATACAGGAGAGACTATGCTTAAAATAAAATTTCTTTCAAGGAATTTCAAGTACCTTCCTTGAATTTTAAGTACTTTCAAGTCCTTAATTATTTACTTTCATTTTCAAGTACTTTCAAGGTTTTTAAGCACCAGTGCAAACTATGATATTCAGGTAATCCTTTCAAAATTACACATGAAAGCATGAGTACAAAATGATCCAGGTGTCTGTGAACAGAACTATAACCAGTTGTTTCTGAAATACAATACAATTTCATGCAATACATGTGTATTGAAATATTTAAGATATTATGAAGTTCTCTAATGGACTACATCAAATGCAAGCAACTGGACAAAAAAAGCAAAAAAAGGGTAAAAATGTTAAAAAATTAGGAATCTTCCACCAATCCTAAAAGCAAATAACGGACAACTAAAACCATCATCACCAAAACTTAAGCTATTACTAAATTAGGATATTACATATATCAGAAAACCTTTTGAACTCCCTTACCTCATAACTATCAATGTCAGAATGTCTTACCACATGAGAAGCAATGTCTGACACTGAGCGTCTCATCAGACCAGATAATGATCTTGGATTGAGAGCCATATGTGAGACAGTGTAAAGCTCTGGTGCAGTTTTAGGTGGTGACTGAAAACATTCTGCAGTGTGTTAGTATGGTGATATAGGAAAAAAAAGCACACACGTTTGTCTTCTGGTTTAATTGGCTTTTACTAAGAATTGATCTATCGAAAAACTATTCAACACTTTAAAAACTAATAATATTCATGTGAACCAATTAAATAATATTTGCCAAAAATTAATAAACTTTTAACCAAAATATTCCCACTACTGTCTGAAGTCTTGATGAAAGTTACCCCACCATGGTTTCATCATGTATTACTATTAATGGGGATTAATATAATTTCATGAAAACAATTTTTTTGATTTGATAAAAAGTTGCTGTTTCCATGATACCAAATTTAGTGGTTTCTTCACATGCTTTGTATAAGAGCAACAATGGTTTAGTACTTGCTGAGCACTTAATAGTGGTACAACCAAATACAAAAAATCACTAGCAAACAATACCTGATACACAGTACATGTATTCGATACACACATTAAAACATGCAATTAATAATCAAAATGATAAAAAAACTGCTTTATGTGAGCTGTATTGTTGTAGTCAAGTAAGTAAGGTTTGTGTTCTCTGTGCAAAAATATTGTTGTGTTCATTTATAAATCTGAGATTAAAGTATCAAAATATAGTGAATGTGCAATACTGCATAATAAAATAAAAAAAACAAAAAAAGTGAAAGAAAATGTAAAATTGAGCAGCTGACAAATAAAAACTAAATGCTACCACACAAAATCTAAAAAATAAGTTCTTTTATGTAATCCATAATAATAATATCAACAATAATTATCTTCAGTTTTTATTGCTTTAACTGTATGATAGCTTACTGTAAAATGGTAATTAATTTGTTTACTCATCACATTTGAAATGTAAGTTTTTTTGTGACAAGTAAACAAATTAATTATTACATTTCACGTAAATACATACATTTTGTATAGATTTCTTGTCATCATATGTATGTCTACATTTACAAACTTAATTAGAAAGCCATGGCAAGCCTTGACTTACAAAAATTTAATTGAGAGCTGTAAGAAAAGTAAAAAATTAGTGTTTAAACTTTTTTTACTAAAATTTCATAGAATTAGATATAAGTACAGCAACAATCTGTGCATGAGTTTATACAACTAAGTGCTTTTTTTACCTCGGGAGGTGAAGTGCTAACTTCTGGTTCTGATGCCATTCCTAACAGTAACAACACATCATTAACACATTGTCCCAGTAAAGTCTGAAAAAAAATTTATTTGGTCAAAATGGTCACATATGGACCCAACATCATAATCAACAATAATTACCAAAAAAATTATTTTCATATGTTTAGTAATGTCTGAAAAATGCAAAATAAGTTCTCTTCTAAAAGAACCCCAAACAGAAATCCTCTTATTCATAGTGTGCATATCAAGTGTATATTTTAAAAAGAACACCAGATTATTTTGGCTTCTAACTAAGACACATGTTAAATTAAAGCAAATTAAAATACCTCCAACTGTTCATCTCGCTGCAATTTTGGAGATAATGCCTTAATTCTCTGGGTGGTTTTCTTTGCTTTTGTTGAAGGTGTTGGGGATGGGGGTACTGGTTCCTTCTTTTGTTTTTCTAGCAGAGAGATCTCAGCTCTTTGTGCCAAAACAGCAAGTCTGAAATTGTATGAACATATTTATCCATATTTTTATTTGTATTAGTATTGTTTTATGTATGGTTTATATTACAAAATTAATACTTTTAGGCATGATAGATATATCAGTTTCCGGGGCTCCCTTGTATAACACCTATAACTCAAATTGATAAATTAAATAGCAGAAAATAAAAACATGTACTGTATTTAATTTTTATGTGCAGTATTCCCAAAAATCAAAACAAAACAATTTCAAAACTAGAAAAACTTTGAGCAATGCTCACAAATTGATACCCCTACTACCCAATATTCAAAACATCCCACATATTAATCTGATCAAAATGTTAAATATCAGGTGTACAAATGGACTTTTTGACAAAAAATCTGTGTATCAAATTCCATTCAGTGATGTAGGTGGAGTTGTGGATGATAGATGGGGTACCCTTTACATTAATGACAAAGTCTACGTTTTTCTATAGGAAACCCTCAAATCATTTCGACCAAAAATATCATGTGCACAATGGACTAGAAAAAGATTCGGTGAAAGTTTCATCAAATTCCTTTTAGTGGTGTAGACAAACTGTTTGGTCCCACTTCAACAAGGGTGAAAATTATATAATATAAACTGTTTTTGTGACAGCTGCTAACATACCTATCATGTAGATCATTAAGCTGAGACATGGAGACCCACTGCAATCCTGGTGGATTGGCAACTGTTGACTTTCTGTACAAGGCATAAAGCAATAAAATCCTTGCTTCAGCTCCCTTTGCATCAGGTTTCTGCGGATCATTTTCTTCCAGTGATGGCTGATAAAACTGCAGAACAACCTGTGGTTCGGTGGGTGTAGTCACAGACTTGTCACTGGGCATGTATGGCTCCATATTTGTACCTGGTGGTGGCAATGGCTTAGATGAATCTGCCGTAAGAGCCAATGGGATTGAAAGATCCATGTCTCCAGGACTGGTAAGATTCTGGGAATATGACCTATAGATGACGTCCATTTCTATTTTGGGAATAGATGGTATTGCCAATGATAATGATGCTGGTGGATAAATTCCACAACAACTAGCACTGTACACACTCAGGTTGTTAGCCAGGTATGTGTGGAGTTTGTTAAGTCTACTGACCCAAAGTCCTGATAATAACATTGATCTAACAACATCATGGTTCAGAGTTGTATCATACTGAGCATGACTGATGAACCCCAGGTCAAAACCAGGTCCAAGGTCACCAGACTCAGCAGATTTGTCATCGTTACTCTTTTTCACACTAGATGCCGATACTGTTGCTGTAAAGCTCATTCTCTGAATTATGGTCTGATAACCTATTTGAAAGAAGTAAACAAATAACCATTGCACTAAAGAGCAATAAAAGATACAATGTTCAAAAAATCTAAACCTACACATTTCGATAACTGGCACAGACCATAGTGAAAATGATGAATAAATGTTCCCAATCACTTTGGCCCAATAGAATAGATAGTAAATATGATTTGGAACTCACACTCTTAAAAATGCATTTAATGTTTTTTTTTCTTCAATTTTTATTGAAGGATTGCTTAATTTCATCGAGCAAAACTGACAATTATAGCATTACATATGATTCCTACTAGTTGTTATAGTTCTGTGTGTAATCATATTTGTCTACTTTATTTATGGCACTAAATTCAAAGAATCTTAAAAAAGTGTTGATTAGGTAATACAACAAACCAAGAATATGTATCCATCCTAATTCTTTGGCAGTCTCCTTTGTTCTAGAAACTTGTTCTTCATATGTTTCTACCCTCTTTGTCTCCTGGGCCTCGATAAGGGGAGCTAATTCTTCTTCAATTTCATCTAAAATTAAATTCATAATAATTAATAATGAATTCATACAGATTGATATCTTAGTCCGGGTTCTCATCAGTTACTTTATTATTCAAGATGTGTTCCCTACAGATATTATCATATCATTAGTCTCCATTAGTGACACAAGTGAAAGTTGACTTACAACTAAGCAACATTGTGCTAGTCCAATGACAGATGCAAAGTGATAAAAAATTCCATTCTGAGATATATAAGAAATATAAAGAGGTGACTTTATTGTCCAAGAACTAGTTGAGCAAAAGACATTTAGAGTATTAAACTTTACAACTACAATTAAGCTGAAATCCAAATGGGCCCCTCCTCAGGAAAAACCGTACTGTTAAATTTTTGAAAATATAAAAGTATTACATCTTTTAAAAAGTTGAGACCGAAAAAACAAAAACAAAAAAGAGTGTACTTATAAAGAGCATGTTGTGTTTTAATTGGTATAATTTTAAGGAAAATACTGGTCAAATTGACTTATAATACTAGTAACAATACTGAAAAGATTAATAAATTACTTTTATATTTCTTCTTCTTTTTCCCCAGTGTATATACACTGACCAAATCTAATGACAAGAAGTCGGGTATTTCAGTCTGAGCTTTCTCTGACAAAGGCTGTGATGTAACGGCAGCATCACCAATTAAAAGCATTCTAGATCTTTGAGCCTGGGCCACTGCAGCGGCACATCTAATAGCAACCCATGCAGCTCGTTTATTCTTCTCTGCCTCATCCATGTCATCACTCTTACCAGACTTTGTTCTACTGCTCATACGATCCTTCTTACTCTGCGAAAAAAAAAAACATCACAGAATGCAACTTTAATAGACAAGGATCATTAGTTTTCCTGTAGAGGTTTAGGTTTTCACCAAGTACTCTAGCTTCCTCCCCCAATAAATATGGCACATCACGATACCACTGAACAAGTGTTGAATGTGACTTAAAAACCTCAAACATGCAAACAAATAGACTAAAAAAAAGTAGATAAAATTCAACACAACAATAGAACTGAAGGTCTTGTCTAGAATGGAGAGTAAAGTTATGAAATTACAAGGATAATTAAATTTGTATATTTATTTTACATAACTTTCCTTTTTACCTTAAATTTCATTTAGTTTTTTTCTGGTATTGACTCAGCCATCCATGACAACCTAATTCATCACTAGATTACTTGAATTACCTTGAAAGACTTAGTTTTACTCTTAGTGGAGTCCAGAGTGCTTGGTCTAAGACTACTAAGGTCGTCATGTTCTTCTGGGACAATATCTAATGAACCATTTGGTTTCAGCACGATTATACCAATCGTGTACAGATATACTAAGGCAATTTCCAGGTAGGCTTGTCTCATCAGCCTGAAATTCATATAAATAAGGTTATTTCTTGTAAAGTACTGAATCTGATACTTGAGACATGTGCAAATACAAAATATAATTGCTATAATAGTCTCTATGGAAATGGCATGCAGAATTGCCCGATCCGTACCAAAGACCATCATGGTTGCTCATGAACAAGTAAACAATAACATTGGTCAAAGTTCATTTGCAAAAAATATAGATATGTTATCAAATTTTATTACAAATCCTGGGATTGTGTAAACATAGACTTACCCTAGATCATGGTCATTTCTGTAAGTAGTCTTAATAGCATGTAGGAGTGTATCAGCAGCCTTTCTGGGTTGTACCTTACCATGGAATACTAACATCCTCTCCACTTTACCTATGTAATACAACAACATACATTACATAGTATATATGAACATTGTACAGATGGATTGACGTTAGTAGAGCTATTGTGTTTAGAAACAAAAATTATTAGTTTTTTAATGTTTACACTATGTAAAAAATTTAAAACATGGTTTTTAGTTATATTTATTTTTCATCAACTATAAAATAGCACTAGCAGTTAGTTAACAACAGTAAAATATACATATCAGATAGTAAATGTTATGGTGAATCCTTAAAACAATTGAATCAAATGTACACAAATAGTATTATGGCAACTTTATACCTAAGTTAAGCAATATTTCTGCTTCCAAGTTAGCTTCTCTAGATACAGTGGCTTGTGATATCTCTAGAGCTGTGGTAAGTACTCCTAAAACTTCCGTCCATAGGCTGACTGGGTCTTTGTCAGTTCTGTAATTAATCATGTTATAACATATATATTATATATATATATACAGTTATTACTTCTTAAACTACCACATAATCTTCAACAGAAACAAGTTACTGTGGGGGTCATTATCCTATTTCTGGTGCATGGCAAAACATGGCAGGATGAAAAAATAGTCCCAATTTTCTCTTTTGTTTCTGCTTTTGCTTACAACTGCTATTGCTTAAGAGTTGGATATTTTGAATTGTATAGCATTACTGTAGAACAAGAATGAATTTTTTTCCAGTTAATGTCTTTACAGTGGAAGCACTTCCTAAGGATAATGACCTCGGTGAGCTGATGCTTTCTGATGATACCCTCGACCCCCCCATGTTTAACTTAAGGGATGTCTGAAAATAAATCTCACAATATGGCATGATCATACAAAGCTATTGACACAACTTCAGTATTGTATCATTTATTATTGCTGAGAAAAATGTGATTAATAAATGGTTACAAACAGACACACACTAATGTACACAGAGGTGAAAGGTCACTATTTCGTCTTTTATGGAGAAATGGCTACTATATTCTGTCATTATAAAATAAATCATGCCAGGGAGAAAGTATTGGTGAACAATAAAAATAAATTTTTTTTTTAAATTTATTAAAGCTTAAAAAAAAACAACAGCAATTAAATAATAAGCATAATGATATCTTACCCATTCCTAATGTATTTAGCAGCATTTCTAGCCATGGCATGTCCAATACGTAGTTTGATCTGAGCCAATCGTAACATATGTGGAATATAAATGTTCTTTACAGGACCAACTGGAGTGGAATAAAATGATTTCTCCCCTTCTGGATAATAATGTTCTATTTGTTCTCCTAAAGTTTCCATCTAAAAAACATTTGTTGTGCTGTCATTACTTTTTTCATTTATGAAATATTTAAGCCAGAAAAATGAATGGGAAATAACTCAAAATTGTTATAATTTTTTTTCATCTGAATTATAATGAAAAAAGGATTTGTATATATATATATATGATGTGGTGAGGCAAATCAAAATAAAGGTAGATTATATAAGCTTTCTTCAATGGCTGAACAATGATTTAGTGACAATTTGGCCAGCATGCTGGCTATGATTGAGGTAAAGCATAAGGTTAAGAATGTGTGCTTGTTGAACCAGAATCAGAAATAAGTGCACAGATATGACAATTTGTCTGTAGCCATATTGATTCTAGTCATATATCAGTGTAAAGTTAGCCTTTAGATTTACCTGCTGTAATATTCTTACCTGTTTTAGTGTAAGATTCTGAGCTGTCAGATACCGAGCTAGAGTTTTCTCAGTAAATGTTACACTATCATCAACCCTTTCAGCAGCCTCCAAGTCTGTCATCAGAATGATACATACAACATGTAACTGCTGGGCAGGGATGGATAACTTTGGTACTTTGTTAAGTATGCTAGCAGCATCCTTGAAGTAATTAATTAAATAAATGGACTATAGTTTAAGCAGAAAATATAAATGAAGCCAAAACGACCTTTACTATAAATAATAACATGAAAGTTACATTTTTGTTGTGTTTCCTCAAGACATTGCATCTGTTTAAAGGCATCCGTCAAGTAATCTTTACAAATTTCTTTACAAAAGTCCACTTTTTCATTAAATAAATATATACTTTTCATATAAATTTCTCCCTTGATATACTGTCCACACCAATTAAAAGTCGGGGCCTCGGTGGCAGATCTGACACTGAGATTGTGGGTTCGAGTCTCATTTTGGGCAGGATGCACTCGACTCCAATCTTAATTGACAAGGATTGATAGTTTACCTGGGTACTCCGGGTTCCTGCCCCAATAAAAAATGGACACCATGATATAGCTGAAAAATTTCTGAAAATGGTGTTAAACAACAATCATTTAAGAGTCATAATAAAGCCTGGTCAAATAGGTTGAAAATTGATGAAAGAGCATGGTAAAATGAAATAGTTGAACAACATTACATAAACCATGATATATATAGCTGAGATTATTTTTACCATAAAGTTTCTAATATAAGTATTAAAAACTTATGATTTTCCAGTAACTTTTGCAGAAATTATTCTTTAATAAAACAATGTTTTCACCAGATAAAGCAGGTAATATCCAGAATTTAGACCAAATGTGGATGAACTTGACATCAAAGTCATACTTGATTATGCCACAGTGGATATGAATGGACACTGGCCAAAATCTGCTGATTATTTAAATCTGGTAATTAATAATAATTTAAATGGTTTGACATTAAAGAAAATCAGCCTTAATTATTGATACATATTTAATGATACTGTAGATCCAATATATACCAATGAATAGGTCTGTTGTCATTGAAATATTAAAAGACTGACTGATTGATTAATGTTTAATGCCCAGTCATTGCAAATGTCACTAAACAAGTCTTACCTCAATTAATGATATAGTATTTTCCTGACTCTTTCCTTCCATTATATTCAGCAGTGCTCCTTGAAACAAGAATTCTGCTTGGGACTCCAAATCTCCACAAGCTTCTGCTTCATTTAGTCCTTCTATACAATACTGTCTGCAGTCTGCAAGTTCTTGAAGCACTTTTGTTTCTGGGTCTAACAATAATGGAATTATTTTGACATTTTCAGGGAAGAGAAGTCACCTACCACCATCACATTATTGCAAATAAAAGGTGATTTGTTGTTCTAAATTTTATAGGTTAATTGAATTGGAATAAAGTTTTGCTTTTAGTTTATCTCCAGTGTATATCAAATAAATATACTAAAGTTAGAACTTTAAAATTTAATGGTTAGCAATCACCAACTTTGCTGACATTTCTTTTTGCAGTAAAAATTTCTATAAAGCTGAAAAAAATCTGACAAAAAAGAAATTTTCTTTGCATTTTAAAACTATAAAAATGGCAAAGTTCTATGCTTTGACTAAGTCTCTACCAATAAATAATTTAAATTTGCATGTGTTTAGACAAATGTAAAGTACCTTTCACTTCTCCTAAACCTCTAACTTCAATAAGCAGACATTTCACTAAAGCCTGCCTACAATTCAGCCAGAGTCGAGCATCAAGTCTAGCTCTACTTTGGAAGTTCTGATATTGGAATAAGCTGTTTTCAGGATTAGATATAGGTATATCTTTATACATCTGTCTTTTCTTTCCTGTACTATCACTCTTCAGTGATGATGGCCTACAATTAACATATTTCATCTGAGAAACAACAGAGAAGAAATTTAAAATACAATGTAAAATTATAAAATGTTTTTTTTTACTTGTTGCAAAACAAGCAACAAATGCTCAGCAAAGCCTTGGATTTGTACCTGTGTCTAATGATGGTAAAAATAAATTAGGTATTTTCTGAAAACTTATGAAGATTGTACGATAATATTCTATGTGGACTATATTGACTATATAGACTATGTTTGTTTTTTCTTTGTTTGAATGATGTTTAACGCCACTTTCAGCAATTTTTCAGCTATATAATGGTGTCCCGTTTTTAATGGGGGAGGAAGCACGAGTACCCGAAGAAAACCCCTGACCTTCTGTATGAAAACTGGCAATTCTTGTCATTTAAGATTGAAGTCGAGTACACACTGCCCCCAGTGAGACTAGAACCCAAAATCTGTGTTGACAGACCACATGATCAATAGAAGATGAACTACCTGAACCACTTGGCCAACAAGGCCCCTATATAGACTATGTATTTGATACATTCTTAATATTGTTATATAGTTTGGTATTAGTGTAGCTGAAATAAATCTTTGAAACATGCATTATTGACAATCTAAGAGTAATGATTTATAAAATAGAATAAAATAGAATATAATATAGTATAAATATACTTTTTTATAAATAGGAACAAGTACAATAGATATATAACAATCACATACATATATTTACGACATTAACTACTTTAGTTTTAAAATTATATCAAATTTAATAAAATGTGTTGACAACCAGTAGAAGAAAAAGGGACCAGAGTAAAATTGCTAATATATCATTGCTTAAATAAATTGTTTAATCCATGTATAATGATTTTAAAACTCTCATAAAATAAAATTCCTTGCTTTGACTGCAGTATTCAACACTTGAGATGTATGATGTTTCTCTTTAGTTTCTCTTTAGATGTATGATGTTTTAAAATAATGTTATGATATTTATGGAGGCATTATTGCATCATATCTACGAGTCAAGTTTTCTGAAGAATTTTTACCAGGCCTAATTCTTATCAAGAAATTCTCTGCCCATCATTGCCCATTTGTCGAGATTGTTCTATAACTTTGTGGAAAGTTGAAGTCTTGGAACAAGAAAAATAACAAATATGAAAAAGTTAATACTCCACGAAAAAAAGGAGATGAAAGTAACAGCATGCATAAACAACATATTAGCATCTAATTATAACAATTATGTAATTATGATAAATGTATTATTAAGCATTCTACTTAGATTTGTGTAATATAATATAAAATTGTGAAATATTAAATGAGAATGCTAGTTTACCTTTCTTGAACTGAGGCACTTAATATCCTGTTTATAAATGAATTATTATTATACTAATAAACTAAATATAATGAAGATTCAAAAGGAAGAAGATTTTTAAGATGTTACTCCTTTACCAATTCTATTTCTAAACCAGTATGATGAAAATAATGACAGTAATAGAAAACCGGCAATCATAATAACCTGACTAACCAATCAATTTCTGTACTTATCAAAGTTTCACATGGTAGGGGAGATAACACTGGTCTGAAATCTCGTTTAATAACAAGTCTAAAAAATCAAAAATGTACATGCAAGTTATTTTGCCAAACTTTTACATCTACCAACACATTGCATTATGTGACAGTTTTTCTTCTAAAAGCAAATTATATCAAAAAATTTTTGCAATTTTTTTTAAACAAAATATTATATAACAAGATGATCAAAACAACACCTCCAAAAGTATGGAAATACAAAATTGAATGTATTACATGCAGGATGTAAACCTATATACTTTTTTGTTTTAAGCGTGATATTCAGGCAAAACAACAATTTACGAGATAGAATAAGGGTAAAGTTCTGACCCCCTTAATCTTTTTGTACATGTTCTTTTGCATAGTGTAAACCAGAGATCTTAAACAAAAAATGAGATTACTTTCTCGTTAAATCAGTCACAGACTTAAAAAACAGGAATTGAAAGAAGTACTTCACTCAGGGAACTTTATATTATATCATACACCCCATTTTTATCTTATTAACCATGCAACAAAATTTCATGATGATAACCCAATTATAATTTAATATTTGTGAAACAATTGATAACTAAAAGGGTAATTAACTTTGTTTAATAGTTATTTATCATTTATAGTTAAAATACTATGACCTGTCAGGTATTTTCTACCTATTGCTCAATCAATTCCAAAAATAGATAACAGCTGTTTAGAAAACTGCTTCAATCTGTTTTCTTTAAAGCTCTTAATCATAAAGAGCCAGACATTTAAATTGCAGCTATTCATGCATGACTCAAGAAACTTCAAACTTCTAATCTGGAAGATAGCCATAGAATACAATGTAGATAGAACAAGTTAGAAGTTTGAAATTACCTGTGTCACACATGAGTAGCTGCAATTTAAATGTCCAAGCTATCACTGATGAAGAGCTTTACAGAAAACAGAATGAATCAGTTTTCTAAACAGCTGTTATCTGTATTAAGAATTGGTTGACCAATGGGTAGAAAGTACCTGACAGGTCATTGTATTTTGACTATAACATGCTACGAAAAGAAAATAAAATCTGTAAGAATTTCACATATTTTGTCTTTCCATGCTGAGTAAACATCAGAGTAAAACTCAAAACAGGAGCAAAAAAATACAGATCTGGGAGACCACAAATAAAGACCACAGGGTTGCTCCAAATAAAAAAAATCTGTTTAACACATACAGTAACATTTTTCTTATTTCAGTTATAAATAAATGAGACAAATTGCAATCAGTTGCCACACCTCATCCTTGGGTCAATTTACTTTACATAACTGATGAGAAGAAATGTCATCTTGAAAACAGAATAAAATCATAAACTATTTTTGAAAATACAAATATACAGTTATCTTACCTTGGATGTGGAGGAATCTCTTTCTTCTTCTTGAACAGTTGAGAAGATTTTAACAATTTGAGGGCAGACATGACAATTCTAGCTGCCATGGCAGAATGGTGTTTCTGACGAGCTATGGCTGCCTGTTGTAATTTACAGAGAACAACAAGTTCCAATTCAGCAGCAGGCAAACTTTCCAAACCTATATATATGTGAATTTTATAAACATTCTTATAGAATATTAGATGTATTAAAATCTTAACCTTAAACTGTATAGACATTAAAATAAAATGTAATCTTGTACAAAGATCATCACTCCAATAGAATCATCAGTTCTACATATAAATCTGTGTAACTTTATGTCCTAAGTAAGTACAAAAAGATATTTAATAAAAACTTCTGCAATAAATAAACAATATAAATCA
This sequence comes from Limnoperna fortunei, assembly GCA_944474755.1. Classification (NCBI taxonomy): domain Eukaryota; kingdom Metazoa; phylum Mollusca; class Bivalvia; order Mytilida; family Modiolidae; genus Limnoperna; species Limnoperna fortunei. The sequence continues at coordinate 55,822,583 of OX104111.1, read as the reverse complement.
CCCATTGGCTTTACAAACTTACACAAATAAAACACAACAAAAATATGCTAAAAATAATGAGAGAAAAAGAACAATAACTATAAAGAAGGAAACTATGTTTTAGAAATTTGCCTCAAATGTATACATAGTTGTTTGTTTGTTGACTGGGTTCAGTGCCAATTTCAGAAATTTTTCATCAATACCATGGCATTCATTTTATTTAGGAGAGAAAGCCAGAATTCCTGACCTTTGGCATGAAAACTAGCAATTGTTGTTAATTACAATTGGAGTCGAGTAAACCATGCCAGCAGTGAGCCTACATAATATTAATGTTTTATAAAATTACCATGTTTCTCATGTTCAGCATTTTCCTGTATAACCTCAGCTATAGTTCCAACCATCTGATCTGCTATTCCCAGTAGTGTCCCCTTGATCACTTCCTGTGTCAATGGCTTCTTGCTAGCAGTAAACCTCTTGTTTGCATTCTTTTGTTGTACACTTTCAACATCTTCCTCTGCTAAACATTCAAATGTAACATACATGGTTATTCATTTGCTAACAATGCTGCAAAATTCATACAAATGTATACAAAAAGTAAAGAAAGCTATCAGCCATATTTTCACCCACCTCATTTCTCAAACAATATGAATTACTTTATAAAAATATATTCACAAACATTTATTCATCTTTTATCCACAAAATGATATATAAACCTTCAATGAAAAACTAAAAAATAAAAAATTAATGTTGAATGAAATTTATTGCAACACAGTTTTCGAAACGGAAGATTTTAAGAATGACACATGGAAATGAAGAAATTCAGACTTCTACTTATGTAACCTACCTTCGTCTCTCTTCGAATCTAGTGAAGTCTTTCCTGACTTTGTTGTGCCTCTTGATGGGGCATTACTAACAGACAGTTTCACTCCCTTGCTCCCGAGCCCACCTTTAGATATGGTACTCATTGTATATGGTTTGGAAGCTCCATCAGTAATCCTTATACAAAAGGAAATAAATGTTATGCAATGCTTTCATAAATGTTAATTCAAGTAAACACTGAAAGGGAAATAATTTACTTGTGGTCAGTTAAATTTTTATTTAGCTAATAATAATACTTAATTTGTTGTTACTTGCCATCACACACTGTATACAACATTCAATAAAACAGAAACTATTATTGATACTTTTAACTTACAATGTCTCCTCTATCAGTGGAATGACTGGTAGTGTTTCAGCAAGTTTAATAAACAAGTTGGCTTGGGCTAGAGATAAGTGACATGTCATGTGTGGTCCATACAGTGTGGCTAAACTGGAAGATAGCCTCTTGTCCAATACCATCTCCAACAGCTGTAATGTCAACAGTTAACTGTTTTAAACAGTTGTAACAATTAACACTTATCTCATATTCTGTTTTACTGTGTTTTAAACTAACACATATTTTATCTAGTTAAAAGAAAGATAAACTGTGATCAATGCTCACTAATTTATACCCAGCTTCCCTTATGTCAATGACAAAGTCCATTTTTCTGTGGGAAACCCCAAATATCATTCCGATCAAAATGTTAAATATCAGGTGCACAATGGCCCTATGTGACAAAGGTTCTGTGTAAGTTTCATTAAATTCCATTCAGTAGTGTAGGAGGAGCTGCACAAAACAGAAAGTGTTACAGACTTACAGACTCACAGACAGACAGATGGATGGATGGAGAGACTGAAAACCCTTATCACTATACACCCCCTTGGGGGGGGGGGGGGGGTAATAAGACACTAGCTCTACCAACATGTTTAGTTTTCTCCCATATATAGTAAATTATGCTTGTGAGCATGCATTATAACAACCCCAAAAACAGTTTTAAATACCAAAATACGTTCTCCCACTGAAATATCAAAAAAGACCTTAATTCTAGAACTATTTTTGCTTGAAAATTAATTCTAGACAAATTATTATAAGTTACTTAACATTAAAATTAAATGGATGTTATTCAAGTTTTCTGTCTTAAAGTTTTTTTATGGAGATCATTTTATTTCTTATAGAAATAAATGTGATGCAGCTAAATAAATGTTCCCTCTATTAGGGGTCGTCCATAATTGTCAACCATTTTCACAAGTGTGCAAAGAGCACACTTTTTGAGACCCCCCACCCCCCATCAAAAAGTGTACATCAACCATTAAACTAATATAAAACAAAACTCAAAGGAAACGAAAAATTTCTAAAGATAAAAAAAAGTACACAAAAATGTCGACACTTTTAACCCCCCCCCCCCCCCCCCTCAAGTCTGCAGTTTGCACAATTATGAAAATGGTTGACAATTATGGACGACAATATAAAGACATTTATTACTGCAGATTTCAATCTTCTATGACATACATTAATATTAAGTAGTACCAAGGAATACAAGTCCCTATATTTAATAGATATTTGTTGTAATTTCCACAAAAATTTTAAGATTTTTTTTTACCTTGAGATTATTTGGTTCAGTAATTGGCTTAGCAGTGTTGAACTTCAGAGAAGTCATCTTGGATTCAACTTGTCTAAAGTTGCTGTCCCCTATATGTGGTAGTCTTTCACCATGTAACAATCTTTGTAAAACAATGAAGGCTTCAGTAAAAAGTCCTAATTCTGTTAATACTCTGACCTTCAGGATCCTGCTATCAACTGACCTTTGGAGGTCACGACAGACAAAAGTTGCTAAGTAAGAATACAATGTCAACTGAGGAAGTACCTAAAAACAAAAAATTATTTTAAAATAAACTGTACAAACTGTAATAGAAATTTTTTTAAATGTAAAGCAATTAGTAAACAAATATCTAACAAATTGATACATTTTCTGCTAATTTAAAAATTTGTAAACAAATTTTTGTTGAAAAATTTAATAGTTCAAACTAAAAATAACATATAAATATATCTGTATCGATTATTTTTGGCTAATAATTTCTAATACTCTTCACAATTTATATATAATTTCTTAAATAAAACATTAAAATTGTTTCAAGAATATGTTAAAAACTGCAGGAAAAACTCCACAAAAAGGGATAAATCTTTGTCTATACAATGTATCTAGCAACTCTACACACACATATACAATTTTATTGTGTCATTTACAACATAAAGTACTAACAAAAAGATTATGACTTCCTCTAGCTAGTTCCTCCGTCACCCATCTAAGGGCTGCCATTAGCTGTCTTCCATCACATCTAAATTTTTCAGACAACAAGTCAAGCCCAGGGACTAAATTTGTCACCTCACACCCTTCACCTACATCATACAAGGCATAGTCTCTGTCAGCCCTTGGGTGGGGCAATGATGATCTAAACAATGCCTGTTTTAAAGAGAAAATAATTGTTTATGTACAAAGCAAAATGGAATACATCATCCACAAATTCTACATTTTCTATTCGAAGTGCACAATGTTTTTGTGTCAGAGGACCAAAACTAGTAAGTAAAGAGCAATAACCCCTTCAAAAATACTCATATAAACATGAACCAAACATAACATTTTATTTTAAATGTATGTAATGTAAACATTTTTCAGTCATAATAGGTATTTGGTATTTCAATGTGATTTTCTATTCTATTACTGCTCCGAATAATTCTTATTTAAAATCAAAAACAAATATTTTAATTTCCTTTAAATACTCAATGGTTGAGCAACATTGTCTATTTCCTATAACCTAACTTGGTATTTCAGCACGTGACTGATTGTTGGTCATAATTATATGTATTGATGATGTTGACTAGACATGAATTCCTCTGCAAACAACAAGTGACGACACTAATAATTGTGAATTGCAAAAAATATTTTTAAATATTGTTTTTGTTATTTCTTTTCATAATATTGATTTTAAAATATAAGAATTGTTTTCAATCAAGTTCTGTTAGATTATTAGATATAGACCACTTTGGGTTGGTTTATGCCAATAAATTGCCAAGCAGTTTATGTATAGTGTAAACCCACCCAAAGTCGTCTATATCCAATAATCTAACCAGCAATTGAAAACAGTCCTAAAATACACTGATTGAAGGCCTATATTTACCTTAAAGAAGTATCCAGACAGAAAACAACAATCCATTCTTAATCCAAGGTCTGAAGTTAAAATGTACCTGTAATATAAAGAAACAATTAAGCTATTTTTATTTGTAACATTACACTGGTACTTTTGTTTTATTTTAATTAATTTATTTAAGGTGCATGTCTTACATCACTGTCCAGGTGCCAAGAAATTCTCTTTTCCTAATTCATGTACTATGATAATTTTAGGAAATTCAAAATACCCTACTGTATCTATTTTTTTCAAATAATAAAATTTGTTTGCCCCATATTGTTATTAACCCTGATGCTTATTAAGTATATAAAAGAGATAATTGTAAATTAGGTATCCAGCCACATACAGAAAACAAGAAAATGTGTCTCTGAGACAATAATTTCCCGCTGGACACATACTGGTAAACACTCTCCTTTTTCTAAGTTCACTCAAGCATAAAGTATTTGGTGCACCTCTACAGAATTTTGCTAGTAAAGAAATCTCATCCTGTTGTCACTGTGTACCAACTATCTTGAAGATGTGAAGTCATTTTCATCAAAAAAAGCTTCAACACAAAGGTAAACCTGAGGTGGGTCGGACGTACAAATGAACGAACAGACTGAAAATTTATGTCCCCCAAGTATCTTTAACGGGACATAAAAATACTCCTCTAAAGTAACATATTTTTATTTTTGACTTACTGTGCAATGTTAGATGCCAGTATTCCACCAACCAGACATCCATATAATCCACATCTCTGTAACATATCACCACTGACATCCGTACTGTCTTTAAGCAATGTTCTCCATGTATGTATGGCATCACTGGTATTCAATGTTAGGTCCAGAGAATCTGACCAGTACTTGTATGCTCCTCTGTAAAGGAAAGAAAAAATTGCATAAATTTAAAGTTTTAAATTCAATAAAATACCTTATTCCAGTTTAGGTGAGATTTTCAAGATCTGAAACTATGCTGAAATTATTGATTGAAAATGAATGGACGTACAAACTGATGTTTGTTATAATCATTCTAGTACAACTGATGTATGTATTCCACTACAATTATGATGCATAATAGAATGTTGTTAGATTGCTGCCTCTATGTGTCTTCATGCTATGTAATACCTGCCAAAAACCAGAAATTGTTGACTTTTATACATTAAGAGGTTTGACCTAAATGTATCTGAGCACTGAAACTCTGTTTCAGCAAAAAAAACCCCTTAAATATAGACCAAGTAAATAATTGTTGTGGATTCATTTTTTAATTGTCAATTTATTGTGGACTTACACAACATAGGAATAAGTACACAATAAATTACAATTCCAGATTGCTCTGAGAGCAGCAAATGATAAAACCCTGATGCTAATTATAATAGAAACAGCAACTGAAACTTACCTAATGTTACCATTGTGGTACTGAAGGTTTCCTAATTCATGCATGGCCTGGGCTGCTAGTCCTTTCTGATTCTTGGCATTCAACATATCTGCAAATGTTTTTTTGCTAGTGTAATCATAAATCAAATTTCAAATTGTCAACAATTTGATCTTCTGATGACCAAAAACCAAATGGTATAAAACAACAGCATAAATGTATATTTACAAATCTATTTAAAATATGTGTTTATACTCAATGTTATGGAATATTTAGGCGATATTTTGGCTGACAAATAAAAACTGCTTACTGCGTTTGGTCCAGTTTATGCTCCTTTTGTAGATAACAAAATGTGCAGACTGACAACAACAATTACTTTCCACAGTTATTTAGCATTTTCAAATGCGGCGGATTTTTTCATTTTGATAGAGCAATTTTCTATAGTAAAGTTTGACCTAAATTACAACGGAAGTGTATGTTTGGAAGAGTCCATTGTTGTCTCTTCAAAATCCTTCGGGTAATATGGTCTGCAGTTAAGGCGTGAAAAGTCTCGCGGTTTGTCCGAATACAGTGAAACTTCTCTAAACCGGACCCTCGGAAAACCGGTTTCCCCTTCAAATCGGCCTTTTTAAAAAGTCCCGGCCATTTCCCATTAAAGTTGATGTAAATTATCTTCACAAAACCGGCCACCTCTACAAACCGGACACCGGCCACCTTTTTAAAGTTTTGGGTTAATTAACCAAGTAAATTTCACCCCACTTTATCGGCCGGTTATAAAAATTACCTAAAATAAATCACTAAAGAAACAAGGAAATCATTACATAATAGTTCACCTTTGGAGGCCTTAATTAGTGTTAAGTGTTGTGTACACAAACAAGCATTATCCGTACATTATTTTGATGACCATTTAAGAGTAATTTATGACATTTTAGTGTGATCTTTGTCCAAGCTAATAAATTATGGTTTGAAAATAAAAAAAAATGATTAACATCAATTAAATATCATTGAATATACGATGCCGTACGGTAAATTTGTACCCATATTAAGCAGAAATTTTGCGATTTGCGGTAACATAAAAAAAATTTCTTTGATATTTATTAATAAATCTTTAAAATAGATATAATTTGAACTGTATGCCTTTGAACTAATTTTAACGAAAAACAACGCTAAACACCACGCAAATAAACGAAGCATGTGGCTTACGTAAGTTACATCCGGTAAATCAGCTCATGAATATTAATAAGATGATTGTAAAAGTCGAATCATGTGGTAGCTTTTGTTTGGAATATTTCTTACAACAGGACGTAATTTTTCTTCAATTATACTAGTTGCATGATCATTATTTGATATTTAGCTAAAATTTGCAATGAAATTCGCAGATGTTCAGTCTTTTAACAAACTGAAGACCAGGCCTAATGTTCAGTTGGAAGATACGGAGAATAATGTCACTGAAAGTGGGCTGGTTTACTGTACAAGCGGAATCACCAAACTCGAGTGATCTATCGTTTTTTGTTAGAAGTGAACATTTCTCAGAAGCATTGCAATTGAATTTTTTTAACTTCTCTCAAATGAAACATGCTATGATAACTTAACAATAAAGTGAAATTGATTAAGGACCCCAACTCTGTACCCAATAGGGCGGTAACTGAAAATCACGGTAGATTTCACTAAACTTCATTAAACCGGCCACCTCTGTAAACCGGCCATTTTTCTCTGTCCCAGTGGCGGCCGGTTTAGAGAAGTTTCACTGTACCATTGAACGTTACGATAGCAGACGATGTTTTTGAAAACAACGCTAGGTCCCTTTAGAAACTCAAATCGCTGACTTCCTATGTAAAATTCCTGTAGGTAATGTCAAGGACGATTTGGGATTTGTCAACAACAAAGCATACTATAAAATATGGACGTGTTATCGTGTATAATTGTGTTAAATTGGATTTTAACACTATAAAGGTACAATGTGGAATAATAAAATTATGCAAGCAAAACACTGGGCGCAAGAGAGTGTAGGCGCAAGAGAGTGTAGGCGCAAGAGAGTGTAACTTTTAGTATAGATGCTCAATGTTGATAAAAAAACAGTTAAAATTGTTTACACAAATTAGTGAAATTGCTAACTTTTCACTCCCTTCATTTAAGAAATTCAAATGTAATGACACATGACTTACCAATAGTTTTCTCATAAGATGATAGGACTGTTGTGAGTTGTGACCTTGGCATACAGGATGTCTGTACATCATCTATGTGTTCATAATCCTCTTGGCTGATATCTGGTGGCATTGTGGGTTGCGGTCTGGCTGTGTTAGGTTGGAAGTCCACCTTGGAAATCTGTCTGCTCAAAAATCCATCACCTGTTCAAATATTTCAAAGTTGTACTAATAAGACATTACATTATACTTACCCCTTGTAATAACTAAATATGAAGAATATAAAAAATAGATACATAAAAAATATAGAATGAGATTTTCGTTAATTTCTAAAGTGTATCTGTTAAACAATACATGAAATTGTTACAACAATTTTTAATTGTGTTATTTACATTTTCAATAATATAACTGCACTGCTGTACCAGTAGTAATACCACCCAAGGACCCTCCATTGTGCCATTTCCATACTCATTGTTTTTTGGTATATACTTACTGTGTTGTTGCCCTGCTAGATATAACATCAGCAGTTTACGACTGTGTTGTAGGGCTCTACATGTGTATTGTGATTTGTCTAATACCTCCCTCAGCGTTTGTAAGGTAAGTGGTATGTCAAGAGGTACTGACACGACCCTCTGCCCATCTTTACCTGCAATAATGTTCAAAACTTTATTAAAAAACTGTCTGAAAATAATGATCCTAAATTCTTGCTATTCTAACATGATGTTGATATTTCAATTTGTAAAACTGTTATTTAATTTGCAAAAAAATGTACTTTACTTCAGCCATGTGTAGATGTTTTCAATGGCTCTATATATCTCTAATTCAATTAAAATTACAATTAAACTGCAATTTATCTACAGAGTCAATTAAATAAAACAATGAATAACTAACTCATCCTCAGCTCCTGCAAGTCAAGTAATGTACACAAAATGTAATTGTGTACAATATTTAATACATTTTAACTATACTTTTCATAAATATGACATATATATCTAATATGACTGGAAGCAATATATTCATGTTTTTCTGATAAGTAAAAATATCCAAATTCTTCCTTTCGTGACATGTATCCATATTGAGACTCTTCTGCTAAAGCACCACTGGTATTTCCTGTATTGTCCGTTGACATTTTATGTCATTTAAGCATAGAATAAAAAGAATAGTACATGACCTTTACCATAATTTACAAAGATATCATCTCTTAACTCATTATTAGCCCTTGACTGCGGGCTAATGTAATGGTCTTGGGATGAAACCAGTGAAAATATAGAAAAGGTCATGTATTATCTTCTTTGTAACTGTATTTGAACTGGCACCTCGGTTATAAAATATATTGAATTCCCTGACAAGGTCAGCATTGGATCTATCTGCCTAAGTTACTCATTACTTACTTGTATATACGCCATGTCCCATAGGATCAATTTGTGCTCCCGGAGATATCTTGGAGATGTTAGACTTATCTATATGTGTCAACAACTGTGCCTGTAGGTATTCTTTGGCTGTAACTAGACCTCCTATTTTCTGCATTAACTGTTTAAAGTGGGACTGTGGGGGCTCTTCACCCCCAAGGGCCTTAATCTTTTTCTGTAGCTGATGTTGAGCTTGTACCAAGATAGGTAACACCTGTTCACCATATCTGTCACTGAAATAAATAATTTTTTTTTTAAATATGTGTTCATTCCAAGATGATGTGAAAAGTATTTTTTAACTGATAATCAATTAGCTTTGTTAAAGACAAAGGTTAGTTTGTTATCAAATTCTTATTTATTTTTATTCATTAAAATTATATTTATTATAAAATCTTCCACTTTAAATTATTACATTTCCAAGGGCCACAACCTCTACTGCTCTAAGGGAGAGAAACTAACACTCAATCTGTAACTTCTTATGATACCACATACTATTTACCAAATATCTTATCAATTGATTAAAGCATTAAAAAAGTGTAAAAAAACTGATTGGAAGGGAGGACTGTTGGATGAACAGAAGGAATGGACAGAATGCAAAGCTTAAATCTCCTTCCACTTAACTGGGACTAAAAACAATAGTATATACAAATTGTTATAATTAACCTCCTTTGTAAAGAGAGTAAAAACTTACTTTGTTAATGCACTGAATCTGAGAGATATGTCCACCAGCTTCTCCCACTTCTGTTCATAGTACAGCAATTCAATGACCCGAAGCATAAGGCGTTTAATCCACCGCATGTCAAGCCAACTCATATCATCCAATGGTTGTTCGTGTTTTAAACTAGCTCCTCCCTTCTCATTTTTTATATCACCAGTCCAAGATTCAAAATAATCTCCTAACTTTGTTGACTTCTTTTTTGCCTTAAAATTAATATGAAACAAGAAATGAAAAGAGAAAGTTATTGCAGAATAGGCAGAACAAATCCAGACAAAGAAGCATGTGATTCTATACAGAGACATTTAAATTTGTGATAAGTAACACAAACCTCACAGTTAATTAATATACTAAAAGACTTATCAACTAACATCAAGTATGCAGCATTTCAGACTTGTTGGCTCCACTGAAAATTGTGTTACAGTAAGATATATAGTATCTATCACAAGAGAAAAGGCGAGACAAGAAAATCTCAAATCCAAGGTCAAATATATTTTGTCATCCAGAGGCTCCGCCAAGGGATTAGACAGACAGACATCTTTGTCAGCAAGTTTTAGAATTTCTTGAATCAGCTTTTGGCAAATTATTTGCTACTTTTTCTCACCAGAGTTTCAGATTTTAAAGGCAATTCTTCAGTACATTTGGTAGCCATTTGTGTATGTCATTTAAGATATCTCACCAAGTGAGCCAGAGAAATCTCACCAACAGGAAGTCACCAGATATTTCTATACCTCAGGTGAAAAAAGAGATTTTTATGTTAAATTTTGTTTAAGTAAGACAGCTTAATAGATATTATATACAAAATATATTCTCTACTCCACTCTGACAATTAAGTATAAACCTTTAGGCGACATTTGTAAGTAAAAATACCTTGTTTGCCTGAGCTTCCAGTACAGTTTGAAATTGAACCATCATATCTAGTATACAATCAGCAGCCATGTACATGGGATTCCAAACAAGTCCTCTTAATTCATCTATAGTTACCAGACCCTCCTCTCCTCCTGGGCTTACAGTGACAGCTCTCAATAAGGCAGTATGGGCAACATTCCACAGAGCCCGGCATGAATTCTGTAGTAATGTCCAGTGTTGGCCTCTGTGAGCTAACACCTTTGAAGTCAAATTTAACAGTATTGTTGACAAGATAGATGTACAGAATTTAACAAAGTGTAAAATGAAACTTTTATGTACTAATAACATTTTTAATGGTGATTGAAAGGTATAACAGTATATTATTGGCTTCATCAGAGAGAATACAAACTAGCCAATTTAATTCCAAAGAAAAACATGTCTTTTAGTTTTACATGATGTACAATTGAACATGACAATACATGAAGTACATTTCTTACAGATAGGACTAAACCACATTATTCTGTAAATCACCAAATATTTTAAATCCAGCTATTTCACATGTACACATATCATCAAACATCTTTCATGAAAAAAAATGTCTAGTATGATTATATCATATTTTTAAATAAATAACAACAAAAGAATTATTTCAATTAAAAAATAATATTTGTAAACCTAAATTAACAATAACACTTACAATAGCTTTGTTAAAGTATGAGAAAGATTTCTTCAGATATTCCAAGGTCAATTTTGTTGTTAACAGCACATTGTCCGATGACTTTTGCTGGACTTTTGGAAGTTCAACTCCACTAGCTTCTGACCTGTATGTCCTGGGGGTGTCCTCCTGCTCAGGAGGAAAATAATACATCGGAGGAGGGGGAGCACCTACAACACACAATCAACTATGTAATTACAAATTTTGCATAATGGATTGTATAAAAGCTAAAACAAAGCTAAAAAATCAATTTTTTACTGGAAGCAACCATTGACCAATCATTTGAACTTGTATTGGTTGTTCAACACTAACCAAATTGATGACAGCTTATATGTTTCACTCAATTGTTCAACTGACCGTGTAGATGTTTTAAGTATCACTAGCTAAAGCCTCAAGTCAGCACAAAAAAGAATATATTAACAAATAACACACCTATTGGAACATGTTTGTAAATAAAGTCATTGGCAACAATAAAAAAATCTGAAAAACATTCTTTTCAGAATACTTAAACAACATTTCTACCAATGAATAGATTTTTGATAAATTATATACTTTTCCTAAGAAATAATGACAAAGTAAAATGAAAATATATGACCGAGTAAGAAAATCTCAACTTCTAAGTACACACTTTTTTATATACTAAATATCTACCTGTAGCTAGAGCAGCAGCAATTTCTATTCCAGTGGCTGTAGTCCTTGGTCTGTCTGAAGCATCAGCCAAGTCTAAACCTTCATGTGTCCGACTCTGGTCATCCTTCATACTGGCCTTTACAGACTTCCTCAAGTCTTTCTGTTCTTTTGGAGTTAGTTCCGTATTTCTAGATGGACCACCTTCCCATCCAACTACCAGTGTGCCTGCAGTTTCAAATGTAAACCATTCTTGGTCCAAAAAATTGGTTCTAAAATCAAACATATTAATAGATATTTAGCTAAACACCATATCTGACTCACACTTTCCAATAACTTGAATAACAACAATAAAAGATTTGTAAATTTGTGTATAAATGGTGAAAATTTCCTGACTGAGATCAACCAGGAAAACATAATAAAGTATTAAACCACTGCTCTTTTTCAATATTAGGAATGCTGTAATATAATTCTATTTAAATTTTCAAAGAAAAAAAACATAATTTCAAAGAACAAGTACCATCACTTTGAGGCATTTAAACTAATATCTATTGGGTTTAGTAGATAAATCTTTGGTTTCTTGTTAATCTTGTTGAAAGTTACCCGCTGATTGTAAATTTCCAATCCCATCTATTAAGGCCTTTTTCTGTGGTAATAAAAATTTCTTGATCTGACATGGGTTTATAGCATTCTCCCCATTGATGTATTGTTTGATAATTACATTGGAAATATTGTCAAACATTGACCATCCAACTATGTTTCACTATTACTTGTACTACTACTTTTATATAAGTATAATAATTCGTTTATGTTTCTTTTTACAATACTGACTTGTATAGATTGCTGCTGTGAGCTCCCATCATTTTATCCCTGGTCTCCAGTTTGTGGAGGAAGTTAGAGAAATGACTCATACCCTGCAGCAATGTCATCTGTAAATAAATTATGGCACTATTTGATATATAATGACAAAATTGTTCTTTATATAAATCATATTCTGACATAAAACATATATATATTACAATGGACAATACTCGCGTTTAGACTGCTTAAAGGTTTATATCACCAAAACTTTGGTCATTTTAAAAGTTTCTGCAAATATGTTTGAAGGGAATACTAGTACTATCATTTTCAGCAATTTTACAACTTAATCATGATGTCCAGTGTTCATTGAAAGAGGAAAATTTCTAAGGAAGGAATATTATGTCGAAGACAATCATGATCTACTTAAATGCCAAATAGTATTTTGATTGGCCAATATTCCTTTTTAGATCATGTGACACATAATCAGAAAATATTGTTACTTAAAAATTATACTGAGTAGTAATAAGAGGTTATTATATGGCAAGATCCACATAAAATCCTGTATCAACCCAAGACCTCGTATCTACCCGAGGACCTTTAGGCCTAAGGGCAGATATGGTTTGAGAGTTAATACAGAATGTGATATGGATATTGCCATATCTTTACCTGTTTAGAATATACTCACAATCTCAAGTTTCAAATAAATCCATATCTTTCCCTACAGGCAGATTTGGATCTCCATTGAAAATATAAAGGAAATCCATATCTGGCATGGAGGGTGATATGGCATCCGTATTACACCCCATGGCAATTCCATTCTACACTCTATCAGTATCATATATACAAAAACAAACATATCTTTACTAAATATAAGATAATACCTAAAAATCATCACTATATTTGAGATTTAAACAGTCAATAGCACTGCAAAAAAGCTACATTTGAAAATATCTTTAATATTTGTACCTGACATCGCCATGGCAACTCATCCACACACCATTTTCTAAGCTTTTTACGTTTCTGTGACATTCTGAATATTTCTGGGAAGTACTTAGAACAGATGTCAATAGCCTAGAACAAATAAATAAATTATCTTATCTATAACATATACAACCTGACAAATTTCTGTATGAATGTTAAATAGAAAGAATAAGCAGACATCACTGGATTTGAGCAAAACAAAACTGAATAGACAGATAGCATCTATAAAATTAGAAAAACCTGTACAAGTAGGAATGTTAAGTAGCAAAAAATAAGATGGCTTCTAAACATTACCTTTATCTCAGCCTCTTCTTGAGCTTGTCTGAGAACATCATTGGCAATTTTAGCTGTGGATGGCAATGGCTGAGAGAAAAAAAACACATTAATTAATAAATTGAGAGAAAAAAAAATATGTTTTTGATAAACTCTACTATAGCTTTGAAAAAAACACTTTTATATTGTAAAATATTTCATAATTTTACTACAAAAAGCTATATAAACCATCTGACCAAGGGCATTACGTTGTTGGCATAAGATGTTAATAAGTCCCCAAGGTCAAGTACATAAAATAAAGATTTATGTTGATGTGACTCATAATTCACATTTTAGCAGTGAAGCAACACGTACCTTGTATTTCATCCTTTTCTTTGACTTGGTTGGTGATGCTTTAGGAAGCTGTGATGCTTTTGACCCACCAACTTGCTGTGAAGTGGCTTTAGAAGATACTCCCTGGGATAACATTTTAGACTGTCTTGTAGAGCCTGGTGCTCCCTCCTGAAAAGTATATTTCCCATTTTTCAATTAAATAACATATTTAATAAGACACCAAATGACCTTCGTTCAACTATAACAAGTGTGGACACAGAAAAACGTCTCGCCTGCATTCCGCATCAGTAACGATAATAAATTTCGTCATAAGCATTAGGTAAATAGCATTAAATATCAACAGCGGCCTGTATACGAAATATTGTCACTATACCATGCATAGTTACAGGGGAACAGCCGTAACCCAAAAACTTTAACGTAGTCGCTGGACCGTGAAATTGAGGTCAAGGTCAGGTGGAACCTAGCAGACAGTCATGTACTATTCATCAGCAACCTATATACCAAATATTGTCATCCTACAATACATAGTTACAGCTAAACTGCCGTAACCCAAAAACTTTAATGTAGACGCTGGACCGTGAAATTGAGGTCAAGGTCAGGTGACACCTACCAGACAGTCATGTACTAGTCATCAGCAACCTATACACCAAATATTGTCATCCTACCATGGCTAGTTACAGAGGAACTGTTGTAACCCAAAAACTTTAACGTAGTCGCTGGACCGTGAAATTGAGGTCAAGGTCAGGTGACACCTACCAGACAGTCATGTACTAGTCATCAGCAACCTATACACCAAATATTGTCATCCTACCATGCGTAGTTACAGAGGAACTGTCGTAACCCAAAAACTTTAACGTAGTCACTGGACCGTGAAATTGAGGTCAAGGTCAGGTGACACCTACCAGACAGTCATGTACTAGTCATCAGCAACCTATACACCAAATATTGTCATCCTACCATGCGTAGTTACAGAGGAACTGTCGTAACCCAAAAACTTTAACGTAGTCGCTGGACCGTGAAATTGAGGTCAAGGTCAGGTGACACCTACCAGACAGTCATGTACTAGTCATCAGCAACCTATATACCAAATATTGTCATCCTACCATGCGTAGTTACAGAGGAACTGTCGTAACCCAAAAACTTTAACGTAGTCGCTGGACCGTGAAATTGAGGTCAAGGTCAGGTGACACCTACCAGACAGTCATGTACTAGTCATCAGCAACCTATACACCAAATATTGTCATCCTACCATGCGTAGTTACAGAGGAACTGTCGTTACACAAAAACTTTAACGTAGTCGCTGGACCGTGAAATTGAGGTCAAGGTCAGGTGACAGATGACTGACTGGCAAGTACTCATCATAAGCTACCTATGGACCAAATTTGATGGACCTAGGGCTTGGGCTTACAAATATATGAAGCAAGATGTCAAGTGTTTACGCCGCCGCCGCCGGATTCCCATACATATGTCTCGCCTCCAGCGACTTTCGTCGCAGGCGAGACAAAAATCATGGTGTACTTTTAAAATCAAATGCTTAAACATATAGTAACATATATTTACCTTTTCTTTGCTATATTCTGCCATAGCCACAGCATATCTCTTGGGATCATCAGGCATACTTGTCTGTCCCTGCTGTTTTATTCCAAGATAATAGTCATTACGTCTGAAAACCAAACATTCAATTTTATTTGCATGTGTACTTTTTCTGTTACACAAACATGGCTAGGCCATTAAATATAGGTATGAAAATAAAATATCCTGAAAAAAACTACAGCCATAAAGACCCATATGTAACTTTTGCTAGCAATTGTATATATATTTTTAAATACTACCAAACTGGGGGATTACCAATAACATATAAATAAATACATTAAACAAAAAACAAAAGATTGCTGTTTGAGTTGGACAGCTAACACAAAACCATATGTAAAAAGCTTTCATAGGTACAGCAATATTTGTATTTGAATAACTCTATGGCTGACATGGATTACTGACAACTGAGTAATAATTGCATCTGCAAAAAGGTTTAATTGTAAAAAATTATTACTTTCAGATAAATAACTTCTTGTTTCTTTATTACCCTAATCAAAATTCTTTGTAATAATGTTCTACTTAAAAAAAAAAAGTTTCAATCTGCAACAAAAACAAGTAACAAACTAAGTCAGAAAAATAAAGACTAGGAAACAATAGAATAAAAGAATAAATGATTACTTGTTCAGCGAAATAGTGGTTTCGTCACACCAGTCAACAACTTGTGAATACAATCCTTCTGTCAAAGCTTTTTGAGCTACTTGTACAAAGAATTCTAGATACTTTGGTCTCTTCCTGAATTTCACAACTGCAAATTCAATAAAACTCTCATGTATTTACATTTATTTCAGAAACTAATGTCTGAATAATGATACATTAATACATATTAGTCTTATTTTGTGTCATTTAATCTATAAAAACGTATTAATATAAAGTATTCATATAAAAGAAAAGAATAAACACGTTTTACTGTGAGCTAATGCTCCCTGCTCTATAAATTTTTACAAAATAAAACAGATTACAGAAAATGGTTATGGATGGCTGATAATTGATTAAGTTAAAAGGGCAAAGGAGTCGGATAGGTCTGAAAATAAATCTGGCAAAATGGCATGATCATGCAAAGCCATTGATAAAATTATGACAAAAATTGTTACACACAGCTGAAAATTTATTAAGTGGAACCATTTGTGTGAAATATTACCTTCTCTATAAGCTAGCTTGCTTGGTAGGTAAGCTATGTAGGCATGGAGAACTACTGGATCCTCAAACCCTGTCAACTCATGCTCATAATGTGCTGAAAACAATACCATTATATACAATGATAACAGTACAATAACTAATATTATCAAACCTCACTTAAAAAGACTCTTATTGATTGGCTCAAAAATCTGCCTGCAGAGGATGACAACAACAAACTAGAACTGGAAACGGGTCAGAAACTACAACTCTAATTAACAAAAACTCATGTGATCAACAACTGTAAACTGTCTCCTTTTATTAAATTTACAGTTATGGCTGGCAACAAATTTTGGACAACAGAGTTATGAGAAATAACGCCATTAAAGAATCATGTTTGGTATATAATTTTGGTCTATGTTTATTTGCTTGCTTTAATAAAACAATTATGACCTCCTTAATTAGTAGACATCCAGAATTGTCAACTTGCATTAGTCGTCTAATTTGTCAATTTGCTTGGGTTTTCTTCCCTTGGCCTAATTCTGGATGTCCTCCTCTCAAGAAGGCCATAATTGTATATTGTATATCAGTAATGGTAGTTTTCTTGACTATTAATCTCTACACTTTTTTGGGGTTTTTTTGTTTGTTTCAATGGTGTTTAATGCAACTTTGAGCAATTTATCAACTTTTTTTTTTGGGGGGGGGGGGGGGGTGGGGGGCAGCCGGAGTCCCTGGAAATAACCTGATTCGGTAGGAAAATGGCAGTCCTGGTCAATTAAGATCGGAGTCTAGCATATCACCCCTGCAATGATACTCGAACCCACAACCTTACAGGAATGTAATCGTTAGTAGATGATTAACAACCTAAACTATTCAGCCACTGAGGCTGCTCTAATTTATGTATCAGGAATTATGTCTGATTTACACAGTAATATCTTCCTCACATAAATTTAACATAAATCTTAAATAATCTGTTGTAGTTTTTTAATTGATGTGATGTGTATATTAACTGTACATTACAATGTTACTGTTAAATACTAATCACTTAACAAGATTATTAAAAAAAAAAACTGATTTTAAAATTCTTCTACATGACCTAAAATTCAGGTGTATTAATAATAATGAAAATTTGTGTATTGTTTCAGTTTAGGTTATTACTGCCAGATGACATCACGGTCTTCATATCAATCAACTTTTCAAACATAACAACAGGAAAATAAATACAATACCATGCAGAAATTATCAACTTAAACAAATGATTTTTTTAAAATGATTTTGAATCATACCCTCTTCAATAACTGTCACTGAAAATGATTAAAACTTAATAATGATTGAAATGTTAGTAAATATTAAAAACAAGAAAAAAATTGTTTGTAAATTGTCTTATAACATTTAAATATAAATACTATTTGACATGTTCAGCATACTATTTATTTCTTGATAAAATTGCTTTCAGGAATTCATAAATTTGTAGACAAGTGCCTTAAAACGTGTGTGGGGACCTTGTTATAACTGTAAGATTGTCCTTTACTAGTTTTACATCTTTGCAAATATTAGTGAAAAACAAAGGTATCGGTATGAATTTATTATAAATTTGCAGTTGATTTCATAAAAATTCGTAAGTGTAAAATTTTTCGTAAGTTTTAGAAGATCAAAGGGAAACGAATTGTGTTGTCATCAATAACAATGTATTTTACTATTACGACTTTTTGAGAAAAACACTGCTGGACCTGACTTTCTACAAATTTAAACTGAAAATGAAAATGGATAATGATTTCATTGAATATACAATTTAATAACAAGTACACAATAAATAAATAAATAAAAAAGTGAGCAGGTATATGTTGATAATTTTAATTCGGTCATACTGATACTAAGACTGAAGTGTTGTGCATACTGTCAAATGTCTACTTTCGAACACCCATTTGACTGATAAAGTGTTAGTACACTGAGTGCATCTCTAGAATTAGACATGTCACTCCACAATGAGACATGCTACTCCAATATTCCACATTGTTACAATTCCACTTTAATGAACCCTTCTTCTTTTTAAATGTTTTAGCAGTGAATTACAATTTTAATATCTTTCGTTTAAACTCAAAAGAAATCTAACTTATAATGGCTTATACTTAATGCAAGAATCCTACCAATAGTGACAAAGAACAATTAAAATAAGATATTGTAATTTTACAAAACTTGATTGAAAGGAAAACCAGTGTAAACAGAACTAAACAACATAATGATAAAACACCCACATACCTGAGCAGTCCACTGTAAAACATTTCACACAGGTTTTCATATAATAATGACATTAAAATACATAACCATAACTTAACTAACTACTAAAAACTATATCTATGCCCATGAAGCTGAGAATTAAGGTTGATTTGTTAATGGCAATGTTTGTTTTAGAAAGTAACGTGTGTCAAATGATGCCCCTGCCCAAGCAGCAACATGGAGAGATTATTGCAACAGAAAGAAATTATAAGAAAATTTAATGAAAATCAAGCCATGTACCCTATATGTCCTGAAATCTGAAAACTGACTAGTCAAACTATATCTTGTTTTAAAGAATATTTCATAAAAAGCAAAATCCTTTGACCCTGCATGCATCTATTATGTTTTCAACTATCTCTTATTTAAAGAAATTTTATGAAAATCAAAATCCTTTGGTCCTGCACACCTTCACCATGTGTAAAACATGCTACAATATATAAATTCTGTAGCTTCAAAGCTCTATGAGAAGATAGCTGGACAAAACATGTACCCCACCCAACATGGCCTGCAAACTGACTAAGTCCAACAATATCTAGTTTTAAGAAAATGTTATGAAAATCAAAATCCTTTAGTCATGCACACCTTCATTTGGTGTACAAACATCCTACAAAATATAAATTATGAAGACCTTAAACTGTAGAAGATAGCCTGGCAAGTGAATCTGGGCAGACAGAACCAAAGACAAGGGTAAACTAGTAGCCTGTGAGCTACTGCTCACTCAGTACAACCCCACTATTCACATCATTGAATTGACTGTTGGTAAACAGGAAGTAGATATGTGACAGACCTGAAATCGGTACTCGCTATATAGGACCACATGGTAAGGTCACTTATCGTGGGGCCATAAAAAACTGGAAGAATATTTTTCTTATCTATTCAAAACATATTCGTACTTATCTAGAAGCCATTGTTTTACTTAACTTACTAATCAAATAAACTAAATCAGAAAAAGAAGTTCCTGTGCAATAAAGAAAACTATAAAAGTTGACAATGCAACAATAAAGTACCGTGTATAACTACATTTATGCAACTCACTTTGTTTAGTTAAGCTGTACATATGTGCAACTAAGGCCTTCAGTTCTTCATTCATAGGACCCTCTTGTTCATCTTTGCTTCCTCCTTGTGTTTTTTTCATTTTCTTTTTCATTTTGGACAGTGGTGCAGATTCTGCTTCAGTGTCTACTACAGACTGGTCAATCGGTCTTTCTTTGTCGGGACTGTCTGATGGTTGTTGTTCTTTGTTTTTCTTTTGTTCCTTCTTTTCATCTTCAGCAGTTTCAATTGCTAACAGTTTTTTACCAGCTTCATTTAGATTATTAGCTAATCCTTTCTGACCCCATGATCTCAAAACCTAAATAAGATGTACTATTAATTTATAAAAATCCTTCAAAGGCAGAAATGCCCAATTTCGTTAAACAGGAAGTAGGTAAGCGACAGACCTTAAATTGAATCCCAGGTTATGGGAGGCCATTCTGATGCTGCATACCAAATTTCAAGAGAATGTGATTAGAAGTTGCTGAGAAAACTGTTACGAACATTTTTTCTTCACCCGCCCGCCCGACATTTACCATATTTTAACCCGGATTTTCACTCTGTGAAATCCGGCCAATAATTTATGAATTAAACATTTTCCAAAAATATGTACTATTTTGAATGATGTGTATTCTGTTCTATCGATATAAGGATTCTAGATACTGTAAAGATATATACTTAGGTAAATAAACAACTAAAAGTATTTTTCATTCTATATTTATAAGCATTTATAGCTGTTCTTGTTTTGAAAATGTTCTTATTGATGTAAGTCAAAAATAATTCATGTCTTGCACAAATCATGAACAACAAATAGCATTACAAAATAACAAAACTATTATAAATAACAATTAAAATATAAATTTTTTTAATGAGTTAGTACTTTTTATTTACTAACGCCAAAAAAAAAAATATTATTAGCTTCTCAGGCCCTGCCGCGTGTCCCATTTACCAGCCACATTCGTCGTTTTTTATCATACCAAAAAAAAAAAATTAAAAATCGGCAGTTCCGTGCCGCCCGGAAATTTTTCGCATCTGTTTCCGTTACCCGTAAAATTTATGATTTTAACAATCATAGAACCGTTTTCTTTAACACGCGGTGTGGAGATTTAAATATACATCGTTTGTTTAACTTCCGTCGGGCATGGCATCGTCTTTGGTGTCATGCTAAGTCCTCTCGGGAGGAAAAACGCTAATACCGTGGACAATTCATTGCGTTTTATGACGGAGTACGCTTGGGGACTTGTTAGAATCAATTAAAGCCAACGCTGCAGCAGCCATTGTCAAATTTGAAGGCTACACAGCCGATGCCGGCTTCATTGCGAGGTCCATTATACCATTGCAGGAATGCGAGACAACTCGGACCGTAATAGGACAAGTCGGTCCGTGTTATTTTGTTTGTTATTATTAACTGCAGACGTTTATTTTAATATGAATGCAGGCGCAGCCTAAAATGTGAGCATCGCACATTGTTCATGTCATTACTTCAGAGCCCCTTAACAGTGCCTCTACATTCCAATGATGACGTGACATAATAATGTGTTTGTGACGTCACAAAACTCAATTTCAAATACAGCTTTTCAGATTGAAAAAATTTGTCTGGCATTTTCGTGGTAATTTCAAAAATAAGCACTTCAAATTTAGCAGTTTGTAAAAAAAAAAAGGGAAACCACCCAATGCATTCCGAGTAGCCCAAGTTTTTTTTTCAATGATCAATTGAAACAACATGATTACCGATCATATTAATTGAAGCCACAATTATTATAGATAATTGTGAGTGTTTTCTGAATTCTTAAAATTTAATGTTGTTATTTGTGTCGCATTTCTCATCTTAACATTTAACTTTTATATAATTAAATCGGTATAATTTACATTCGAGTAGAACAATTTCAATTTACTAGAAAAAATGTATAACGTTATATGGATAAATATTATAAACAGGACTATCGTCTTTTAATATTTTAATGACATTATGAGAAATATATGCGGTCAGAGTTGTCCTATTTTCTACGGGCCGAGCTGTCCTTGCTACAGTCCGAGTTGTCCGCGTTCCAAGTTGTTCGGTTACCAATTACAGTACATATATCAAAAAGAAGACAACAAATATGTATACAAAAAGTTGGTTTTAATTTCCCATTAAAACAGAATTCTTCAATTTCTTGTTTTATATACCAGTGTATAAGAACAGATGCTATATTTTAATAATTCAGACATGATGAAAGTTTCCATAAGTACATGCCAGAAAAAAAAAGAGTCGCCCTGCCTCATCAAAAAATTTGAAAAGTGGCCTGAGAAGCTAATGATTTTTTTTACATGGCCTAATGTCAATTTCATTCATGAATAATTTTTTATGACAACCAACAATGCAACATGCTTACTTTTGCCATGTGATATGTAATACAGGCTGTCATGTGATGTAGACTGTCAGCTATATTCTGTTGCCTTTTCTGGCGTAAACCAGTTGGTATTTCCTGCAGAACTGCATGGCATCTTTGAAGTACCTAAAAACATATCAAATACTATAATAGTAGACCAATATACCCATTTTTGCTTTGTTTTTCATTCTTTATATCTATATCATATTTCTTGTTATTTGCTTTATTTCTAATCAAATGCACAAGTCATAACAATATATAACATTTATAGTCAAAATACAATGACCTGTCAGGTACTTTCTACCTATTGCTCAATCAATTCCAAAAATAGATAACAGCTGTTTAGAAAACTGCTTCAATCTGTTTTCTTTAAAGCTCTTAAGAAGAAAGAGCTGGACATTTAAATTGCAGCTATTCATGCATGACTCAGGCAACTTCTAATTTCTAATCAGGGAGACAGCCATAGAGTACAATGTAGATGGAACACCTTAGAAGTTTAAAAGTTACCTGAGTCATGCATGAGTAGCTGCAATTTAAATGACCAGCTCTTTCATAATGAGAGCTTTAAAGAAAACAGATTGAAGCAGTTTTCTAAACAGCTGTTATCTGTATTAAGAATTGGTTGACCAATGGGTAGAAAATACCTGACAGGTCATTGTATTTTGACTATAAATTATCAGGATATTTAAAAGAATAGCTTATGAAAAAGGGGCATAACTGAAAGTGTATCATATATGTAACAAAATTTTTTAAACAAACATTTAAGAATAAATGCTTGTTTGTTTGTATAGTGTTTGATGCTACTTAAAACAATGTTTTCAGGTAAGCTATAGAGTCCATTTTTTATTGGTTATTGGGGAAGGAAGCCATAGTACCAAAAGACTTGCTGTAGGAAAATTGGCAATCCTTGTCAATTAAGATTGGAGTTGAGAACACCCTGTCCGCAGTGAGACTCCCACAACCTCATTGTTGACAGACCACGAGGTCAATAGTAGATGACTTACTACCTTAACCATTCGGCCACAAAGACCCCACTTATGAATGAGTAATAGACAAACCTGGATAACTGCTACAGATGGGATCTTATAAAATATCAAAGGAGCTAACAAGCCATAGCACTGTACAACTGCCTGTAAAGCTAGATTAGCTTCATTTAACCATCCTGCCATCTCTATAGCTACTATCATTTTCTCACATTCTTTCAATCGTTTATACTTAAAATAGAGTTAAAACAGCATATATAATGAATTACACAAAACTAGTTCCTTTTACATGTATCTCATTTTAGATTTAAATATGAAGTCAATATTAAGTAAAAGTTATTATCAAAATGAGGGTAGTAATACTTCTGAAATTTATATAAAAGGATTTAAACAAACATTTCAAAATTCATGTATAATTTTATGGAATTCTATCAATTTTTCAGTGGCTATAACTTTTCGAGATGAAATTAGATGTCTTTTTGCTTCTTATATTTCTTATCACTAAAAATGAATAACTTACAGAAACAGGTGATACAAATTATGTATCTGGTATTACATGTCCGAAAATATAAACAAACACATTTACTGACAGTTATTATACCTGTCCTTTCAAAAGAGGTCCTTTGTCACAGATAACATCACAAAACAGCTGACCTTCCCTAACAGAGATGTCGACATTAATGAAGATACTGGTCAGGAACTGTCGCAGTAACACTGGAGATGTCAGACATACTACTTTCTGGTTCAACCTAAATATAAAATATATAGACAAAGTGTTTTAGCTTAGTATACAAATACAATTTCAAGGTAACAAGTTTAAATGATTTTGTATAATCGCCTAATGTCGCCTTTCAAATTTTATTCCCATTTTGGTAAGAAATCTTCATATTTTTGATACCGCGTCGTGTTTATTTTGTTTACGCGCCAAAGTTGAACTGGTACCCTTTTAACTTTTATTTGGTATATAAAGCGTAGGTTTAAAATATGACCAGAAACCAGTTCAGAGCACAAGAACTTGTGAAAATTTCCGGAGCGGATATGAATTTGGTGACGGAGATTGCAAATATGGTGAAATGAGTTTTGCAATGATAGAAACGTAGTAAAAATAGTATTTTGGCAGTTACTTAAAACAAATTTAAGTTAAATATGTTTAAATACTTTTAATAGTGAATTTTATAATTTTACATAATATATTATGTCACAATGATGTAATTTTCTACTTCTAGTTCTAATAGTACTTCATAATAAATCAATCAAATTGTGTATCAATGACAAAGAAAACATTTATTTTAATGAACAGTTTTGTGACAGTTGATTCTTTTTTTATTGTTATGTTTAATACATGTATTTTTGAAAATGTGTAAAATAAGTATACTGAATAGTTAATCAAATCTTTGATACTTTATCCCCAATAAATTAAACTGCTAAAAAAACATGTAACAATAAAAATGCAAATGCCAACACTAATTTAAAAACAAGTGTGGACACAGAAAAACGTCTTGCCTGCATTCCGCATCAGTAACGAAAATAAATTTCGTCATAAGCATTACGTAAATAGCATTAAATATCAGCAGCGGCCTGTATACAAAATATTGTCACCATACCCTGCATAGTTACAGGGGAACAGCCGTAACCCAAAAACTTTAACATAGTCGCTGGACCGTGAAATTGAGGTCAAGGTCAGGTGGAACCTACCAGACAGTCATGTACTATTCATCAGCAACCTATATACCAAATATTGTCATCCTACCATGCGTAGTTACAGAGGAACTATCGTAACCCAAAAACTTTAACGTAGTCGCTGGACCGTGAAATTGAGGTCAAGGTCAGGTGACACCTACCAGACAGTCATGTACTAGTCATCAGCAACCTATACACCAAATATTGTCATCCTACCATGTGTAGTTACAGAGGAACTGTCGTAACCCAAAAACTTTAATGTAGTCGCTGGAACGTGAAATTGAGGTCAAGGTCAGGTGACACCTATCAGACAGTCATGCACTAGTCATCAGCAACCTATACACCAAATATTGTCATCCTAACATGCGTAGTTACAGAGGAACTGTCGTAACCCAAAAACTTTAACGTAGTCGCTGGACCGTGAAATTGAGGTCAAGGTCAGGTGACGCCTACCAGACAGTCATGTGCTAGTCATCAGCAACCTATACACCAAATATTGTCATCCTACCATGCGTAGTTACAGAGGGACTGTCGTAACCCAAAAACTTTAACGTAGTCGCTGGACCGTGAAATTGAGGTCAAGGTCAGGTGACACCTACCAGACAGTCATGTACTAGTCATCAGCAACCTATACACCAAATATTGTCATCCTACCATGCGTAGTTACAGAGGAACTGTCGTAACCCAAAAACTTTAATGTAGTCGCTGGACCGTGAAATTGAGGTCAAGGTCAGGTGACGCCTACCAGACAGTCATGTACTAGTCATCAGCAACCTATACACCAAATATTGTCATCCTACCATGCGTAGTTACAGAGGAACTGTCGTAACCCAAAAACTTTAACGTAGTCGCTGGACCGTGAAATTGAGGTCAAGGTCAGGTGACACCTACCAGACAGTCATGTACTAGTCATCAGCAACCTATACACCAAATATTGTCATCCTACCATGCGTAGTAACAGAGGAACTGTCGTAACCCAAAAACTTTAACGTAGTCGCTGGACCGTGAAATTGAGGTCAAGGTCAGGTGACACCTATCAGACAGTCATGTACTAGTCATCAGCAACCTATACACCAAATATTGTCATCCTACCATGCGTAGTAACAGAGGAACTGTCGTAACACAAAAACTTTAACGTAGTGGCTGGACCGTGAAATTGAGGTCAAGGTCAGGTGACAGGTGACTGACTGGCAAGTACTCATCATAAGCTACCTCTGGACCAAATTTGATGGACCTAGGGCTTGGGCTTACAAAGATATGAAGCAAGATGTCAAGTGTTTACACCGCCGCCGCCGGATTCCCATACATATGTCTCGCCTCCAGCGACTTTCGTCGCAGGCGAGACAAAAACTAAGTAAACACGATGCTTTCGCGACATATAATGCAACTTCTCCCTGTTGTCCACCCACTTCTCCCTGTTCTATCCCCACTTCTCCCTGTCAGCCACCCAAAAGAGATGTGACTTCTCCCTATAATTTTGACCCAGCATGAGCCCTGAAAATAAACTATTTCCTGTCCAGAACATGTCCGTAACCACACAGTTATCCAATCAGAACATGTCCAGAAGTGACAAACCATGCAACCCTTAGTTTCTATTTCCTGTAGTTACATTGGAGTGTTTGAACCAATCACCTCATGTCTTCATAGTTTAAATATTTTATACAGAATTGAATAATATTTGTTGCTACTGATCAAAATGTTAAGTATGATTTACTTCTGATAATTTACGCATCATTTTCTTCAGTATTGTTACTGTAAAATTATACTGAATATAAAGACTTCATGTTGTAAAATAACCAACAAATCACTGGCTTCCATTTCTTTTCTCTTCAGCTGATATGAAGATAAAAAAAAACCAATATGCTTTGTATTTTTGATTCAACATGTAAACAAATACAAGTATTTATTTAATAAACTTACTTCATAAGCTCTATAGTAAGGGCTCCCTCAGATTGTGTTGTATAAGTCACCTTCTGTGGTTCTGGTGGTTCAGCAATGAAGTGATCCCACAAGACATTACAGGCTTGTTTCGCTATATCATAACATCCAACCTGATAGGCAATCTAAAACAGGAGTGTGAAATAAGTCAACTAAGTATTCAAATCATTATCAACTTCAACATGGAAATACATGTAACAGGAGTGTGAAATAAGTCAACTTAGCATTCAAATCATTATCAACTTCAACATGGAAATACATGTAACAGGAGTGTGAAATAAGTCAACTTAGCATTCAAATCATTATCAACTTCAACATGGAAATACATGTAACAGGAGTGTGAAATAAGTCAACTTAGCATTCAAATCATTATCAACTTCAACATGGAAATACATGTAACAGGAGTGCAAATCATACAGAAAAGACAATTTTAAATTTGCATCAAGTTTTTAAAAAGCATGTATGTACACAATGCACCTTATTATACACCTACTTAAAAAATCTGCCATATTCCTGTTTGTTTTAACCCAATTTAAATCCTGAATTCAGTACAAATTATCTCTACAAAAACAAGATAGAAGTTTTTAACAGGTTTAGATACAGACTGGTTGTACAAAAGCTTATCTAAGAACTACACTGATAATTATAGTCAAAATACAATGACCTTTCAGGTATTTTCTAACTATTGGTCAACCAATTCTTAATACAGATAACAGCTGTTTAGAAAACTGCTTCATTCTGTTTTCTTTAAAGCTCTTCCTCAGTGAAAGCTTGGACATTTAAATTGCAGGTACTCATGTGTGACTCAGGTAACTTTTAACTTCTTACTCAAGTTCCACCTGCATTATACCCTATGACAATCTCTTCCAGATTAGAAGTTTAGTTACCTGAGTCATGCATGAATAGCTGCAATTTAAATATCCAGATCTGATTAGGAGCTTTCAAGGAAACAGATTGAAGCAGTTTTCTGTTATCTATTTTTGGAATTGATTGAGCAATAGATAGAAAATACCTGACAGGTCATAGTATTTTGACTATAACAATCTTACCAATCGCAAATATAGAACACAATTATACATACTTGACTGAGAAATGCCCAGGTCATCAAGACTGGAAGTGGATGTGAGGCTAGGATAGGTTTAGAGCTATCACCTATTCCACCACCTATGATCTGACCATCTGCATTGTAAGCTGCCACAGCAAATAAATATCTCTCATCCGGCCTTAATCCTGACACTCTAAATTCACATCTGTGACTTGGAGCCTGATTAAAATGTATATGTATTACCAGTATGTTTTTTCAATTTCAGATTTAAACAAAAGTGTTTTGTATCTTTAGTTCTGATAATAATTTTATTGTATTTAACTTTGTTGTATTATTGTTGGCTTTCAGGACAGATTATAATTGGTATCAGTTTCAGATGAGAACAGATTATAATTGGTAGCAGTTTCAGTTGAGGACACATTACAGTTGGTATGATCAGTATCAGTTGAGGACAAATCATAATTGGTATCAGTTTCAGTTTAGGACACATTATAATTTGTATCAGTTTCAGATGAGAACAGATTATAATTGGTATTAGTTTCAGTTAAGGACACATTATAATCGGTATCAGTTTCAGCTGAGGACAAATTACAATTGGTTTCAGTTTCAGTTGAGGACACATTATAATTGGTATCAGTTTCAGTCAAATTTTAGATTTTTTAATTCTAGACATTATTATTCTTATTAGTCTGTTTCAAAAAAGAAAATAAAATTACAAATAATACCAGTATTTTTTCATATTTCTTTAGTCTCATACTTACTGATTCACCTGTTCCTGGAAGGTAATAATCACTGAGCCTCACTTTAACATTACTTCCTGCGGCTGATCTGGCAAACAGTTTGTACCACAACACCTGTATACATTACATTAGTTTTTATAAATCTATACATAAAATCCTTCTAAAATTTTATAATTTTATCATATTTCAGCTGTTGTAATTGTGAAAAAAGTGAAAACAAACAAAATATATATTATTCCTATCATTCATAATTTAAGCATCTTTGTCAAGTATACACATGTACAGTGCTTAGTTATAATTTTCTATCTCATATTTTCAAATTTTTCCTTTTTGCCTATCTGTCTGAACAGTAAAAGTTTGGCTCAATTAAATCTATAATTCAAAGAGAAACAGTAGTTATTCTAACCTGTTGTCCATCTTCTGACTTGAATGGAGCTGGTTTCAGAATCATCATGGTATCAGTTCGACAGAGCAGAATAGGTGCTGGAGGGACTTTTGAGGGTTGAGTGTCTGTAACCACGGTATTGTTGACAGTGTATATCATCTTCTCCTCATTCTGAGCTTTCTGTATGCATGCTACAGCATCCTGTAAAATAAATCTAATTGTAACTTGTTTTTCTGTGATATTTTACAAAGCATCACACGAGTGGATTTATAGTCAAAATACTATGACCTGTCAGATATTTTCTACCTATTGCTGAATCAATTTCAAAAGTAGATAACAGCTGTCTAGAAAACAGCTTCAATCTGTTTTCTTTAAAGCTCTTACTCAGAAAGAGCTGGACATTTAAATTGCAGCTATTCATGCATGACTCAGGTAACTTTACTAGAGAGATTGCCATAGAGTTGACTGCAAGTTAGAAGTTAAAGTTAGCTGAGTCACACATGAGTAGCTGCAATTTAAATGTCCAAGCTATCACTGATGAAGAGCTTTAAAGAAAACAGATTGAAGCAGTTTTCTAAACAGCTGTTATCTGTATTAAGAATTGGTTGACCAATAGGTAAAAAATACCTGAAAGGTCATTGTATTTTGACTACTGTGAAAGTACTTAAATTAGTGGGTATCAATTTTCGTGGTTTGGTGAAATTTTACATGTTCGTTGGTTCTTAAATTCGTGGACTGACAGTTTCGGAAAATGCAAAAAGTGAGGTAGCGACCAAAATAAATGATTACAGCAGATCATTTTCGCTGCTGATAATAAACATCAACATATAAAGAACACAAAACAGTTTCATTACATGATGTTGTTTACGCGCGTGGTTACGAATGTAAAATTAACAACACGGAAATCAATAGCTAATTATAAACACGGTAATGTATTATTTAATTGATTAATTGCAATATAAACTACTTTGAGTCTATTTAATTCTCTAATTGTTATCTATAGAAGCATTCCTAGCCAAAGGGCATTTGTCACTTCATGTGTTGAGTAGCAATAAATACAAAGGTGTAATTTAATGTCATTTGTGCCACGATCGGTATTATCACAACATCCATTTGATATAGCGTGTCATTGATATGCACTAATAAAGATAAAGTATAGCTTATCTTTTAAATATTTTATTTGTTATTTTAATTTATGTTCAAAGGAGCAACCAAACTCATAATTCCAATAATAATTTGTTACTTTTTAACATCGAAAATGAACACCTCATATATCCCCACCTTGACCGGAAGTTGATGTGTCTTCGTACGCTTTACAATTAAATAATACCTACATTTAATAAAAACACAATTCGAACATGAAACCTGTAACATAATCATTAAGATGGATTTTGAGCTGAACATTAGTAATGGATCGAACTACAAAATCATATATTATTACATTTACAAATAAATGTCCGATCTCGGACATTTTCAGATCGTTGTTCCCAAGTTCCCATCTGTTAATGAAGTTTTATTCTTCGTTGGATTTTTAATTTCGTGGTCTGAGGCCTTCACGAAAACCACGAAAATTGATACCCCACAAATACTAGAGGCTCCCAGGAGCCTGTATCACTCACCTGAACCTGAAACCAAACAACCCTTTTTTTTGCTATAAGGAATTGCCCAACACTTCTACAAAAATCATTAATTTTGACCTTTTAAGGGAAATAACTCCTATAAGGAGGATCTTTTGATGGTTAGAGGGAGAAGGGAGGTTCACTTCAAATTTGCTGTACCTGTTATACTTTTTTAACTATCAGTCGAAAACTCTCTCGACCCCCCCCCCCCCCTTTTTCATTTTTTCTATTTTAATCCAATGTAGCTATGTAGGTAGTCAGGTGTCATGATTTGCACAATTTTGGTAGAGGACATCCTAAAGATGATGTGTGCAATGTTTCAAAGCAGTCCTTTCATTGGTTTAAGAGGAGAAGATTTTTTAAAATCAAGTAAAATTGATTAAAAAAATGTTCAAGGAGAACAATTCCTAAACGGTTCATCAGACAATCTTGAATCTAAAGTCATTTTTGTAGCCCTCATAGAGCAGAACAATTAAGCAATGCTAACTTTTTCTCTAGTTCTAATAATTTTCAAGATTTTGAGGCAAAAATGGCAAAAATCATCAATTTCGACAATTAAAGGGCAATAACTCCTATAAGGAGTCATCATACAACTTCAACCCAATGGAGTGTTTCTTAGAGCTTTTGATGCAGATGAAGGCATGTCTCTTCGGTTTTCCTGTATCTGTTACACTTTTTTAAATATAAGCCAAAAACTGTATTTTACCGCCCCCCCCCATCCTATTTTTAGCCATGGTGGCCATGTTGGTTAATCTGCAGCCATGGTTGGTGCAAACTTGGTTGAGGACATTTGACAGATGATGTGTACAAAGTTTCAAAGCAGTACTTTCAGTTGTTTCAGAGGAGAAGATTTTAAAAAATCAATTAAAACCGATTAAAAAAAACAGTTCAAGGGGAATAACTCTTAAACAGTTAATCAGACAATCTTGACCTTTAAGTCATTTTTGTAGCCCTTATAGAGCAGAACAATTAAGCAATGCTAACTTTTTCTCTAGTTCTAATAATTTTCAAGATTTTGAGGCAAAAATGGCAAAAATCATCAATTTTGACAATTAAAGGGCAATAACTCCTATAAGGAGTCATCATACAACTTCAACCCAATGGAGTGTTTCTTAGAGCTTTTGATGCAGATGAAGGCATGTCTCTTCGGTTTTCCTGTATCTGTTACACTTTTTTAAATATAAGCCAAAAACTGTATTTTACCGCCCCCCCCCCCCATCCTATTTTTAGCCATGGTGGCCATGTTGGTTAATCTGCAGCCATGGTTGGTGCAAACTTGGTTGAGGACATTTGACAGATGATGTGTACAAAGTTTCAAAGCAGTACTTTCAGTTGATTCAGAGGAGAAGATTTTAAAAAATCAATTAAAACCGATTAAAAAAAACAGTTCAAGGGGAATAACTCTTAAACAGTTAATCAGACAATCTTGACCTTAGGTCATTTTTGTAGCCCTCATAGAGCAGAACAATTAAGCAATGCTAACTTTTTCTCTAGTTCTAATAATTTTCAAGATTTTGAGGCAAAAATGGCAAAAATCATCAATTTTGACAATTAAAGGACAATAACTCCTATAAGGAGTCATCATACAACTTCAACCCAATGGAGTGTTTCTTAGAGCTTTTGATGCAGATGAAGGCATGTCTCTTCGGTTTTCCTGTATCTGTTACACTTTTTTAAATATAAGCCAAAAACTGTATTTTACCGCCCCCCCCCCCCCCATCCTATTTTTAGCCATGGTGGCCATGTTGGTTAATCTGCAGCCATGGTTGGTGCAAACTTGGTTGAGGACATTTGACAGATGATGTGTACAAAGTTTCAAAGCAGTACTTTCAGTTGTTTCAGAGGAGAAGATTTTAAAAAATCAATTAAAACCGATTAAAAAAAACAGTTCAAGGGGAATAACTCTTAAACGGTTAATCAGACAATCTTGACACTCAAGTCATTTTTGTAGCCCTTATAGAGCAGAACAATTAAGCAATGCTAACTTTTTCTCTAGTTCTAATAATTTTCAAGATTTTGAGGCAAAAATGACAAAAATGATCAATTTTGACAACTAAAGGGCAATAACTCCTACAAGGAGTCATCATACAACTTTGACCCAATGGAGTGTTTTGTAGAGCTTTAGATGCTGAAGAAGGAAAGTCTCTTCGGTTTTCCTGTATCTGTTATACTTTTTGAACTATAAGCAAAAAACTGTATTTTGACCCCTCTGTTCTATTTTTAGCCATGGCGGCCATGTTGGTTGGTCTGAGGCCATGATTTGGGCAAACTTGGTAGAGGGCAATTTACTGATGATGTATGCAAAGTTTCAAAGCAATCCCTTCAGTGGTTTTGGAGGAGAAGATTCTTGAAGAAAAGTTCACGACGACGGACGACGACCGACGCCAAGTGATGGCATCGGGTCAGGTGAGCTAAAAATGTTCAAGGAGAATAATTCCTAAACGGTCCATCAGACAATCTTGACCCTAAAGTCATTTTTGTAGCCCTCATAGAGCAGAACAATTAAGCAATGCTAACTTTTTCTCTAGTTCTAATAATTTTCAAGATTTGGAGGCAAAAATGGCAAAAATCATCAATTTTGACAATTAAAGGCCAATAACTCCTATAAGGAGTCATCATACAACTTCAACCCAATGGAGTGTTTCTTAGAGCTTTTGATGCAGATGAAGGCATGTCTCTTCGGTTTTCCTGTATCTGTTACACTTTTTTAAATATAAGCCAAAAACTGTATTTTACCGCCCCCCCCCCCCATCCTATTTTTAGCCATGGTGGCCATGTTGGTTAATCTGCAGTCATGGTTGGTGCAAACTTGGTTGAGGACATTTGACAGATGATGTGTACAAAGTTTCAAAGCAGTACTTTCAGTTATTTCAGAGGAGAAGATTTTAAAAAATCAATTAAAACCGATTAAAAAAAACAGTTCAAGGGGAATAACTCTTAAACGGTTAATCAGACAATCTTGACCTTTAAGTCATTTTTGTAGCCCTCATAGAGCAGAACAATTAAGCAATGCTAACTTTTTCTCTAGTTCTAATAATTTTCAAGATTTTGAGGCAAAAATGGCAAAAATCATCAATTTTGACAATTAAAGGGCAATAACTCCTATAAGGAGTCATCATACAACTTCAACCCAATGGAGTGTTTCTTAGAGCTTTTGATGCAGATGAAGGCATGTCTCTTCGGTTTTCCTGTATCTGTTACACTTTTTTAAATATAAGCCAAAAACTGTATTTTACCTCCCCCCCCCCCATCCTATTTTTAGCCATGGTGGCCATGTTGGTTAATCTGCAGCCATGGTTGGTGCAAACTTGGTTGAGGACATTTGACAGATGATGTGTACAAAGTTTCAAAGCAGTACTTTCAGTTGTTTCAGAGGAGAAGATTTTTAAAAATCAATTAAAACCGATTATAAAAAACAGTTCAAGGGGAATAACTCTTAAACGGTTAATCAGACAATCTTGACACTCAAGTCATTTTTGTAGCCCTTATAGAGCAGAACAATTAAGCAATGCTAACTTTTTCTCTAGTTCTAATAATTTTCAAGATTTTGAGGCAAAAATGGCAAAAATCATCAATTTTGACAATTAAAGGGCAATAACTCCTACAAGGAGTCATCATACAACTTTGACCCAATGGAGTGTTTCTTAGAGCTTTAGATGCTGAAGAAGGAGGGTCTCTTCGGTTTTCCTGTATCTGTTATACTTTTTGAACTATAAGCAAAAAACTGTATTTTGACCCCTCTGTTCTATTTTTAGCCATGGTGGCCATGTTGGTTGGTCTGAGGCCATGATTTGGGCAAACTTGGTAGAGGGCATTTTACTGATGATGTATGCAAAGTTTCAAAGCAATCCCTTCAGTGGTTTTGGAGGAGAAGATTTTTTAAGAAAAGTTAACGACGACGACGGACGACGACGGACGCCAAGTGATGGCAATAGCTCACATGACCCTTCGGGTCAGGTGAGCTAAAAAAGTATTTCACAGTATAAAAAGTGTTTATAAAAAACACCAATAGAAATCTTTTCAAACCACATTAGAGAAAACAACTAATAACTAGAGGCTCCCAGGAGCCTGTAATCGCTCACCTGGAATCCAAATGACTTCAACTATATTAAAATTTTTGAAATTAACAGTTTCAGTCTAGTTGTTATAGCTTTTAAGTTACTGTGCAAAAACTAAACATTTTTTCAAAAATTTTTGTTAAATACAATAACTCCTATAAGGTGCCATCAGACAATTTCTGAAAATTAAATGGTTTTTAGGCACTGTCCTTTAGGATACTTTAGAAATTTACAGTTTTAATCTACTAATAGGTGTGTTATAGACTAATTTATAATTCAAAAACTGTTCAGTTGTCCAAATTCATAATGAAAGGGCAATAACTCCTATAAAGAGTCATCTTGCAATTTTGGACTAAGCAATTATTTGTAGGGCTTCTATTGCTGATCATTTTCTGCAATTTACAGTTTTAATCTAGCTGCTATAGTTTTCAAGTTACAGGACAAAAATTTAAAATTTCATAACAAAATTGTCATTTAAGGGCAATAACCCCTATAAGGAGTCATCTGACAATTTCAGACCAATTAAGTGAATTGTAGGGCTTTTATTGCTGATCATTTTTGCAATTTATTATTTCACTCTAGCTGTTATGGTTTTTAAGTTACAGGACAAAAACCAAAAATTTCATTAAAAATTGCAATTTAAGGGCAATAACTCCTATCAGGAGTCATCTGACAATTTCAGACTTTATAGTAATTTGTAGGGCTTGTATTGCTGATCATTTTTGCGATTAACAGTTTTACTCTAGCTGTTACAGTTTTTAAGTTACATGACAAAACGGAAAATTTCATAAAAAATTGTCATTTATGGGCAATAACTTATTTAAGGAGTTGTCTGACAATTTCAGACCAATCAAGTGAAATGTAGGGCCTTTATTGCTGATCATTTGTGCAATTTACAGTTTCAATCTAGCTGCTATAGTTTTCAAGTTACAGGACAAAAACGGAAAATTTCATAAAAAATTGCCATTTAAGGGCAATAACTCCTATAAGGAGTCATCTGACAATTTCAGACTAATTCAGTGAATTATAGGGCTTGTATTGTTGATCATTTTTGCCATTTACAGTTTTACTCTACCTCGTATAGTTTTCAGGTTATATTGTAAATACCAAACATTTTGTCAAAAATCGTCAATAAAGGGCAATAACTCCTACAAGAAGCCAATACACAACTTCACACTAATAGCAACTATTGTAGACCTTAATGTGCTGATCAATTTGAAGTAACAGTTTTCTCTATAGCTATTATAATTTTTTAGATAATGATCAAAAACCTGTGTTGACCCCCCATGTTCTATTTTTAGTAACAGCAGCCATATTTGTCTGTTGATCAACACCCTGGGTACAAACTTGAAACTAGGAACGCTAAGGATGATTGTGGCCAAGTTTGAAAAAAATTGGCCCAGTGGTTTAAGAGAAGATTTTTGAAAAAATTTATGACGGACGACAGACGACAGACAACGGACGAGGGACGCCAAGTGATAGCAAAAGCTCACATGGACATTCGGTCCAGGTGAGCAAATAATGCCATGAAAGTTTCATCAAAATAAATTTTTTGGCTGTTAAACACATCATAGACATTTCATTTAATAATATCACAAAACAGGACATTGCAGAATAAATAACATGCTTCATGGTTATTAAAGAAGCTATTTTGGTGAAATACGAGAATTATGATAGCCCTGCTTGAAACCTACAACAGAACATCATGTTCAGCCCTTCATGATTTTAAAGTTTTTATTTGAAAAATTCCACCTCAAAATTAAACTACCTCTAGTAGCTTCTTCTGTTCTTTAGAATGTCCAACATCATCACTAAGTAATAACGACCTCTGCATTAGCAGCAATGACTTTGACAACTGGTTCCTGTTACATCTAGATAAAAGTTCACCATAATTCTCTACATAACTGTCCATAGCCAGTCTTTCCTCACCCTGAAAAAAATTAAGGAAATTTTATTTTATTTTGCACAACATGCATCTGTGGTAGTTTGAATACAAGTAGTTTATATTGATAAGTATAATCAATTAAATTTTGTCAAAAAACAAATCAATTAGATACAGTCAACCCTCTTTACAACGACCATGTTAGTTTCCGGCCATTATTGACGTTAAACTGAATTTGCTGTTATAATGAATTTGTGTATTTTTGTACTTTGATTATCTCCCTTTTTTATTTGCGTCTATTGTAAATCGTTCAAGTCTGCTCAATATCCAAGCTTAATAACAAAAAAATAATAAAATGCTTGTTTTCTTGCCGTTATTTAATTAAAACCTTTTTTTTCTTTTTTTTTAACAAAATTAATTGTAAGTTATGATTATTTACAATAGACCGATTTTCGGTAATTATCCTATTTCTGATGTGCCGCTTCAATCTTAACTCACTTGTAATTAAGCCAATAATTTTCTGAAATATTTGAAGATTTAAATATTAAATAGCCTTTGACACCTTTTTAATGACGCCATATCCCTATCATCGATTAGTTTTGTAACGGAAATGTCACGCAAGGTTAATTACGCAATAGCAACAGGTGTTCACCTGTGCAATTAACCGTTAAAATAATAAATTCTCTGGACAAAGATAATCTTTTACAGGTAAATCTTGATAATTTGTTGTTGTAACGAATTATTTTATGCTAGCTTTGGTATATTTGTTACCGACAGACGCAGTCGGAGTCGGAAACCGAATATGTTGTATCAAGCATAAACAACACGTGGACACGTTTGTTCCCACTGAAATCCTGTCGGATGTCGAATATTCCGTTAAATCGAATGTCGTTGTAACGAGGGTTCACTGTATAATCTCAAGTTTTTTCCAAAACAAAAAAAACAGGTTATAATGTTTCTTAATACTTACAAATTCCAGTTTAGAACATGTGCTCCTCTTGAAAGGCTGCTGTGTTTTAGGTGCTGGATCAGGAGTCATACTGGTCAATTTAACACAAACTCTATGATACATCAGAATAAGCTCTAAATGTAAATCTTTGATTGTATTCCATACAGCCATAGCTGAACCCTTCATACTGTCTGGTATAATATCCATCTTATTGACTTGGGTTTCATCTTCTTTTGTTTCAGTCATAACAGTATGTTCTCTTGTTTTTGGAGCCTCATCTTCTTTCAAATCTGTATATTTTGTTGTCTCCCTTGTTTGTAGGTCTGGTGTGAAAACGTCTTCATTCAAGTCCTAATAAATGGATGTTTTATAAGTTATAAGATGGTACTTGTTGCAATGTTGTTTGATCTACCTCGTAACAATTTGAAAAAGTACTAGTATATACTGAATATGTGACCATAACACCAGATCAAAAAAGTTACATTAACAATAGAGTTACCAGTTCTGTGAAATTTACTTTTAACATTTAATGATAATGATCACTACACACAGTCAATTATTTGATCCATAATCAAAAAAATTAGAGTGAATCCTGAAAATAAATTGAATTAATAAGAAGAGATTTCCAATATCTCCCAGAGGCTTATATTGTGTATTTGCTGGGGCAATCAAGTATTTTTTTATCTCTTCAATGGTAGCCAGGACTTTTTCTGATATTGTTGATATAAATTAGTCATATCGATTTCAAAAAATCGGACATGAAGGCATGAAAAAGCTAACCATACATCTTTTCATGACATGTTTTATATTTTCAAGGGGCATAACTCCATAAAATTTATCATTTTGTGCTGATTTTAAAACCTGTCCATAACATTGTTGATATAAACATTCACATTTTATTAAAATATGACAAGAAATGTAGGCTTGAGGACATTTACAAGCTGGACAGGCAGATGGACAGAAACATGACATTTTTCTATGTCCTAACTGTACATTGCAGCAGGGTACAAAAAGCAATCTTGATCCATGCTGACTACTAGTAAATGGTATTAAACTGGTAAAAACATTCCCCAAATCTATAATAATCGATTTTGATTTATTCAATTGAACTAGATAGCAAAACAGTATGTTTTAGTAAGAACTAAAAAAATAGCATACCAATAAACATTTATTAAATAACAAACCTAAACCAAACATGTAATTTTTTACAACAAAATCAAAATTTTAAGAGAGTGACATGTTAGAAAATAAAGTTTAACAAGACTTTGTGACTTGTTAGAGCAATATGATTGGATAGAAATGGACATGTTAAGACTATCTGGACATAACTGTTAACAAACAATTGACACTTGAACCCTGTTAACATTTTCACGCATGACTTACCAAACTGCTGACATTACTGCCAGCTATGCTTTGTATTTCTATATCATCCCCCACCAAAGTGGGAGGGAGGTCAACATGTGTATCCAGCTGTTTTAATGGTAATTTTCAGAAGTTTATAAATTTTCTATATAAAATCTTTGCATAATTCATAAAAATTAAAAACTCAATATCTTACTTGCCTCATTAAAATCGTCATCAAAGACATAAAATATTAATATGTTATCAAACTGCTTGCAGCAGTCTCAAAGGCTTTTGTTCTTACAACATTATCTTTTATGAAACTGCTTTATTGTTTAAAAAAACATGTGATTACAATAGAACTATAACCATAAATACCTTTGCCCAAGAAACATCAGCAATCCCTTTACCGTCCTGCTGGGCACTAGCTGTTCTAGCATAGGCTACATTCTGCAAGCCTAACTCTAGGATATCCCGTGCCTGTAGGAGCTGGTTACGAGGGTTCATGTTGATCATTGACATTGACAACATAGAAGTACGGCTTACTAAGAGCTGACTACCATCTGTTGGCTGTGTGTCCGAGAAGGAGGTTTCTTTAACACCACCTGATGAGTCTCCTAAAGAATACATATAAAGAAAACATATTTAAATAAAAAGATTGAATCATTTTATATCTGCTCGCCTTGCCAACCATAAAATATATGACAACAAAACTATTATAAATATTTTTAATTTATTTTTAAAAATAACTTCAACCAAATTATACATAGAAGAGTAGATGGTATTTGAAATTTATTTAAGTTTGTTGACTTATAATCTTGTAATAACAAACCTTCATCAATGTTAGCACTACTCTCCAAAACCAGAGCTAATCTGATGACCACCTCGGCTGTCAGGGCAGGATCAACACTACTTATACCACACCAGCATAGCGCCTTGTGAACCACATCCAATAGAAACACCCATTTACTAGGGTTCTCCATCTTGGTCAGGTACTTAGGATTGTCACTGGACCCTGTCTGATGTTTTTGAAATACTAGCTTAGTTTTATTCCACAGAATCAAAGCAGCATCCACAACAATATCCACTTCTATGTTTGAAGGTGAAAAAGGTCCATTGATAATGGAAAGAAGGCATTCTGCAGCCAGAATCATCTCATCATTTACATTCATTGATCGTGAGGACTGAACTGGTTGGGAGATATTTGTTGTTTCAATGGCTGTTCCACTCTCTCTTTCTTTACTTGTATCTTTTGTTTCTTTATCATCCTCTACGACAGATGTCAGAGTTCTTTTGTGTCTTCTGCTTGGATTGAGTTTCTCAAATGCCATCAAGAGCTCTAAAGCTTTCTCATCCCAAGCAAATCTATCATCACCAGATAACTGTGGAAAAGAATAAATGTGAGCTGTTATTCAGTATTTCAAACTGATAGGTATAAGTATGAATGTCTGTTTGTATAAAATTAAAATATATATGTAAATGTGTATAAAACTAAGATATATGTGTAAAATTGTAGGATATGGGTAAAGATCTTTTGTACTAATTAAATAAGATTTTAATTTTAGTTGGCATTTTGTAATAAAACATTCTGTATTATAAACAAATACCTTGGGAAATGTCATTAAAGACAAAAATATATGGTACAGAGTTATAATATCTGCACAGTCAATATCAATTACCTTGAGATATCCCAAAACACTTTCAATCAAAGCATCAAAAACATCCCATTGTTCAAAACCAAAGGCCATTTTGACAAGTTTAATAGCTCCATCAATTGTTGCCCCATCTTCTCCTTTAGTGGCCATATCTATTAAGGATCTGTCCGGCACAATACCAGCCAGCGCTGGTAAGTTATACACACTCTGTGGCTTCATTGATCCTCCCCTGAGTCCACCACCCCCTGCTAATATCTCTTGTCCTGCCATGAAGAGCTCGGCATACACATCTAGAATCTCTACTTCTCTGTCTGCCGCTGGTGGGGATGTTAACAAAATACGACGATTGGTGTCATTTAAAGCTTCCAGAATACACAAGAACTGAGCTGCACTTCCTTCAAACATATCTGCTATCAATCTCTCAGTAGGGGTCCTAGGCCATGGAAGATTTTTAGCTTCTACTAAGTTTGCTCTTGTTTTTGGTCTGAGCCATTCTTTTGGTTTTCTTCTTGTTTCATATACAGATCTTTTGAATACCATAGCTGCCATCTAAAATATACAATAAAGAAAATAAAATAATTGTTCATTGCATTAAATCCACATAACAGGAGAAATAAAAAGGTCCAAACATATTTTTCTTAAATAAATCAATAATGTTTACACTGGGTCATTTAAATACCAACTTTAACATTTCTTTGGCAAATACTGAAAAGGTATCTACAGTTTAGATAGTATACTAAAAATAGCAAATCATTTTTTAATCTAATTAACTGATAATAAGTGGGTTATGTAGGACTATTACAAAAAAGAACTAAGATTTTCAAAAGTAACTGAGCTACTATTTTTTAGTGTAATAATTACCTTAACAGTTGCCTGTCTAAATGACGCTGCTGTGTCTATACTTTCTGATGAGCTACTTAAACTTTCTAGTTTATTTAACTCATTGATTTTGGCTAGTCCCCTTCTTGCAAACGCCTAAAATGAAAATGGTTTTTACAAAAATTTAATAATTTTATTGTTTTTGTTTGAATGATTTTTAATGCCATTTTCATCAATTTTTCAGCTATATCATAGCATCCAGTTTTTATTTTGGGAGGAAGCCCGAGTACCTGAAGAAAACCCCTGACCTGAGGTAGGAAAACTGGCAATCCTTGTCAGTTAAGATTGGAGTCAAGTACACCCTGCCCGCAGTGAGAATTGAACCCGCAATCTCAGTGCTGACAGACCACATGATCAATAGTAGATGAAGTACCTTAACCACTGAGGCCTAGGTTGATAATTTTATATTTCATGTATATTATGTTATACTGAGAGAAATTAAGTATTTATTTTTTACTTGATTTTATTAGGTTAGGTAATGAGTTCAAATAAATCTATGTTCAAAATAAAAAACATTACCTCAGCATGGTGAGAAGCTTTACAGTCAAAGTAACACTGACAAACAGCTGTATATAACGTAGATCTCCATGGTAGATATTTTACAGAAAGCAGGGGTACAGATGTTTCCATACACATACAGGCCCATAAAAGGAATTCTAAAACCTAAAAATATGACAATGTGTGGTTACTTTTAAGCAAATAAGTCTTTGGGTTAAATAAAATTTTTGTACAATTATTATTTGTACATGTATTTTTAAATTATGTAGATTTTTTCGCTTGGACAAAGCAGACGATACCAATATGTGGTTACAAATTGTAAATCAATGTGGATAGACTGCAGCATGCTCAAATGAAAAGCATAGGTTCTACCAAGCATATAACGAATTATAATAGAGCAAGTACTGGTCGGATCAAAAAATTATTTATCAGTTGATGTGTTGACAGTCTCTGGCACTTTACCCATCATGTTGGTCAAGAATAAAACTCATGATAGAATATACAACAACAAAATTACAAAATAAATATTTGTTTGTAACACAAGTCCGTGTTCGCCCCAGGTCGTTTTAGCATCTCAGCACCGAGACGAGACGCTATCAAAATTGCAGAGAAACTATCTGTCGCTTGTCAAGTCATCAGGACATCAATAAATGTCTGACCATACTACAGTGTCAGTTGGAAAAAATTTTCACAAGGAAGTAACAATAATTCTTTTAAAATTAATACATGTTTTAAACATACATGAGTTCACATAAAAAATTTACTATGTTTAAATAACAAAAGGAATGCAAAAACATGATTATCAAAAAGTATCTATACTCAAAGGAATATTTCTTCTACATGTAGTGCCAATTTAAAAATACAAATGCCACATCTGAACAACATACCCTAGAAGAGTATCCCAATGACATCAGGTGTCTGGATATACTGTAGATATGAATGGTTCCTATTAAATAAATTGTAAAAGTTACCATTATGATCATGTGACTGTGTAACACAATAATTATGTAGAAATCGGGTTTTTGGAATATATGTTATACATATTTAAGAGAATATCAAATGATCTTTTATCATTATTTAGTTAAATTTTTCTTGGATCATGCAATCTGAGGAAAACTACTCTCAAACTACATGACTACTCTAGCATGATATGGATAATTAACATCAGTTTCTAAACGTTACTAGTGAGTGTAATATGAAGAATTATTATCGTTTCCAAGGATGTTGTTAAGTAAACAATATAACAACACAATGTTACTAACAGTGATAAAAAGATTATTGTTTGATTTTCTTTATCTCATCTATCTCATCTTCTTCATAGTTTTTATGTCTGAGAATACACTGTAATATCTAATTTCCGAAAAAATTTATAGTCAAAATACTATGACCTGTCAGGTATTTTCTACCTATTGCTCAATCAATTTCATAAGTAGATAACAGCTGTTTAGAAAACTGCTTCAATCTGTTTTCTTTAAAGCTCTTACTCAGAAAGAGCTGGACATTTAAATTGCATCTATTTATGCATGACTCAGGTAACTTTACTGGAGAGATTGCCATAGGGTTTAATGCAAGTTAGAAGTAAAATTACCCGAGTCACACATGAGTAGCTGCAATTTAAATGTCCAAGCTATCACTGATAATTAATATAAAGGGCTTTAAAGAAAACAGATTGAAGCAGTTAAACAGCTGTTATCTGTATTAAGAATTGGTGACCAATAGGTAAAAAATACCAGACAGGTCCATTGTATTTTGACTATAAGGTCTGATACAGAAATATACACTAAACTTAAATGTAAAGCAAATAATAGTAATATCAAAACAGTACCATTGTAAACAAGCCAGCACAGAGACTCCTTTGGTAAGACAACCTGCATGACTAGTCTAAGAAATGCCAGTATATCTACACATCTGTCTGTTGACTGTTTATTCTGTAGCTTGGGATCTACTATTTTGACTGTTTGGTACATACTTATACTTTTTCCCATCAAAGCTCTGAACTTAAAAAAAAATTTTATTTTGCAAATAAACAGAGAAAATTAGGAGCACAAACATTTGCATGATATGTATGTATATATAATTCAAATTTAAATTAGTATGTAAAATGTTTGAAACAAAATCACATAAACATGTATACCACAAATATTTCCAACTTTCATTTACTTCATCATTTTAATGAACAAAAGCAAAGAAAATAGCAAAAGAAAAAAATTATAATCTATTTACCTAAACTGGAAAAATGAATGTCATCTTTAACTGCTTCTATAGCATTTATTTTAAGTATTAAAATCCTTATGAGTCACATGCAGTTTAATGAACAACAAAACTTTCATGCAAATTTCAATCACAATATCTGTACTGATTCAATGTTACAATACAATAAATTTTTGACCATGCATTTAAATAAATGATTCTCAATCAACTGCTTCATATATTAAAGATTTAAAAGTAATTATACAAAACTTGCAACATGCTGAATAGAATTCATGCCTGAAATGTTAATTGTCTCCCCTTTTTA
Source organism: Limnoperna fortunei (assembly GCA_944474755.1). Lineage (NCBI taxonomy): Eukaryota > Metazoa > Mollusca > Bivalvia > Mytilida > Modiolidae > Limnoperna > Limnoperna fortunei. Next base: position 55,777,809 of record OX104111.1, on the reverse strand, counting down.
ATATTACAATAGGAAATTGGCAAAACATCTAAAAGTGTTGTTTCTCATTTAGTCATGACTAAATGTTAATACAAAAAAATATCTAGATATGATTTTTAAAATATTAACCAATAAATAAAAAGGGGAAACAAATAATCAATAAATTACAGCTGTTTTAACATCTACCCCTCCCCCCCCCAGTACATTTGTAATGGTTTTAAAATAGATTACAATACCAAAGCTGAAATTCACAAGTAATTTTACCTGCATCACATAAAATTCCTGTTTCTGTTAAAAAATAGCAGATATACTTATGATTTCTAAAAGCAAAATAAAACCCCATTCCACAAACGGACAAACTTAAATTGTTAGAAATAAAGTTTTTTTACTTGCAAGAAGCCTGAAATTGACTTATAAATTACAGAAAATGAAATCTAATTAACAAATGAAAACTTTACAAGAAAGTATCTACAGATAAGGCATCATAATAACCCATTTTATCACCAAACCAAAACCGTTTTCTTAATATATTGTTCTGATCTTATATAATATCATAAATACACAAGATGAAATTGTACATTTTTATACTTGAGCTTAAATGCGCAAATTACATTTAATTAATAATAATCAAAACGATTTATTTAGTATTTAGTTATACAGTACAACCTAAATATTTCTCACTGTTTTATTAAAAATATGAATCAACTATATTGTATATGTTTGCTAAAAACCCCTAAGATTTCAATCTTTACAGGTGGTGATCTCTTAAACTTACTGTTAATCCTGCATTCTCACTATCAAACCCTTCAGGGAAAAATGTCAATCTGAAACTGTCTACATCTGTTATTTCTTCCACATTAATATTACCAAAATGTAGTAAATATCTGTCATAGCACTGCCATAGGGCCAGACTGTATTCCTAAAAGAAACAATTTAAAAAAAAATTATGCATGAACATGTACATGTATTTTCAAAATTTAGAAATATTGAATGTTGCAAGTTCAATAAGAAAATATTAAATGGTAACGAGGAACACTAATTTCTGGTATTCTGAATATCATTTAGAAATTTGTAAATATTTTAATTACCCTGACTGTCATAAGAAAATCTCCCATCTGCAACAATTTTTCTTGGTAATAGATTACTGGTAACTTTGGTTCATACTTGTTCCATAGTTCAAACAAAGTATCAGACCTGAAAAAAAACAGACATTGCTACAAAGTAATAAATGTTTTATGGGGGAATACGAGGACTACAAGTGGCCATTCGTGTCACAATAAGGATATTTATATCGGATTGGATTATTTTTATATGTACATGTATCATGGTACTTGTTGCTTTCTTCTGAAAAGTAAGCAGATGGAAAAACCCTAAAGAATAGTGAAAAAAGAATTGAATTTCTTTTTAAAAGCATTGACTTTAATTTTTTTTTAACTAACCATTCATGTCAAATATAGAGAAGTGATGTTTCTATCAGCTTACTTTTGACAAGTATTTCAACATTAATGTCATCATGCATGAAATGAAAAATATCTGCTGCTTTTAAAAAACAATACAAAATCTAATTGTAAACAATTTAATACAGACCATCACAGATGCAAGCTTAACAGTAACGTGTGTTTAAAAAAAATCATGTGATCCACATGAACACACACATTTCAGATGGTAGCTAAACTATTCACAGAAAATATTGAGGAAGAGCACAAAAAATTAATTCAAAAGGACTTAAAAATGAATCTGACATTGATATAAATTAAGTGTTTTGTTTTAAAATAAACATTTCAGACATTTAGGTGATGTCACAATCATAATAGCAAAAGACATCATGTCACCATTGAAATGCAGAAGCATAGTAAGGGTGCTCCGAAGTAACGTTATAAACAATAAAATGGGTGATGCAAACATAAAGAAAAACAACATGTTTGCAAATAGAGTTTTGAATGTTCGTCTCAAATAAGAAGTAAGACAATGGTTTCCTAGGTTTAAAAATAATAAACTGAAAGTTGCCTGTAGCCATGTGATTCTAGTCAAATTGCCCACTGAAAAAATGCACCTGTCAAAACAACATTTTGCAAAATGCCCCGCCCCCACCTATGTTCTATGTTCTATGGCGTTGTTCCCTCCTCTAGCAGGAGCACTGCTGTTTCTGTATAAATGGCGTAATAATTGTATATATATTTATATTATGTATAGCACTCAAAAACATATCTTAGTAGTTATATATTATTCTACATACAATCCACCACCGGGATTTACATTTGGGCTAATTTAATATACAATGTTCATATTCTTTTACTGTCCATCATTTTACTGTTATTATTCACCACTACCCCGCTAAATTTAACTGTAACCTAGTCAACCCTCCATCAATAATTTTGTACGTTCTTTAACAAAGTAGCCCTGCATACAAAACTAGCCCCTTTAAAACCCATGCCACTTTTAGCACAATCATCCCACTCACGAAAATATTATAAAATTAAATATCTTTTAGTGTGTCCATCCTGTGTCTTTTTTTGATCATTCACTCAAAATGAAATATGTGGGACAGTCTTGACAAATCAGGCAGGTCAGGTAAAGAATCGTCATTTTCTCGTCCTATTCAGGCTATTGTCTGGTGTTGTTCTGGCAATGACTCCAGTATTTGATGTTCAAATAATACAATATCTGGTTTGAGTTATGTCTGTGTGTCTACCAGGTGAAGAAAACACTCACTTTCCATTAAAGGGAAATGAAAAGGTCATTACTTGGAAACTATTCAAACAAACAAATAAAGAAAATGAAATTTGTGTGGATTTTTGTGATGAATACTGGATGGAGGTTTCTTTCTTTCCATGAATTGTTAAATAATAAACTTAAAAAAAATTTTTAGGTCTGGCAATTTTTTCTGGTTAGGAGCATAAGCTGAACCATAGCAGTTTTCATTTGTCATGCAAGAAACCCTTGCCACAATATGTCAACACTTTGTATAGTTACAATCATATTTTAATAATGAAAGCAAAACAACAAATCATTGACCAATATTATTAAAACTTGTATTATTTTTAAAGTCAAGAATAATGTATTATTGAATGTTAGCAAGCAGTTAACAAGCAGAAACAGCTTTTATACTATGGAGATTTCAGAAAGTGGGCGAATTTGGTAACAAATCGGTGCGTTTTTGACGGGGCAATTTGACCTGCTCCCGTAGCAATGCGATCAAGTATAGGTACGTCTGCTCGATTTTAATTATTTTCATTTTAAATACTAACGCTCTAGAAGATGGTTCATCGTCCGGTTTTTTATAACCAGGACTATTTCGTTTTCGCATATAGCCCATAAACTTCTTGATTTCTTGATCCAATGACTGAAACACGGGGTTCGTTTTGTCTTTGCTGTAGAACGAACTGTGCTGTCCTCGGTTTACAGCTGCCGCGGCAGCACTCTTTAAAAGTGCGGCCATTATTTAAGAAATAGCCGATTTCTCTTTAAACTAAATGAATGTTATAAAAGTTGTGTTTCTCGGGTAAAAATAAATAACACCGCCATTTTCAACGCCATGCAGTCTCCATGGATTTTAGGGGGCGTAACTCTATATTGACGGAAGATAACTTTTCCCGCGAAATTGTTTGAGGCACAACTTAATTGTTTAACGCTCCTTTAGCAACATTTCGAGTTCTTCACAATACGACCGTTTTCCCGACAGTACAGTATTAGGAACATTATTTACGCCTGAACAGGACTTAGAGCTGGGACTATAACTAGTTGATTAATACGTACCTAATATACAAGAACACAAGAATACAAGTTTATTGATCACCAATTATGGACTCTCAAGGGGCAATGACAGTACACACAATAATGATTAAGAGACATATACATTGTATGAGTTATAAATAAAGAAGTTATTACAATTGAGAATACAATTTTACAAGTATATAAGTACAAATAAGATTTCGATCAGTCAGAAAAATTGATTATAGTTATCCTAAGGTATATTGATTGATTGGATGTCTGCTTTACCTCCAGCGAGCAGTATTTCAGCTATATTCAGGATCCTAAGGTATAATATATAAGAGCTCAATAATATTTGTAAGACATTAACTAATTGTTTTCGTTACTTTTTGTTTAACATTGTTTTCTTTTGTTTAACATTATTTTCCTCTATTATACAACAATCATATATGCACAACCACGTACTAAATAAATGCCACCTGCGCTATACTGTTAGACAAATTGCTGATATGGGCAATCAAATCTTTAATTACCAAATTTTATATCGACGCCTCATCCCCCCCCCCCCCCGAAAATAAAATCGACGCATGAGAAGAATTTTAATTATGTAATCTGAAAACTTCCAATAAAAATGACAGACTCATTATACTTTTGTTAATTTAATGTCTGGTCTTTACGTAATATATCAAAGGACGTGCGGAGGTCCTTTTCATTACATACATGTACATGCAGTTACACGTCACCGAAAGAGACGGGAAATCGGTGTGCGAAATGGGATCATCACACGTCATAATATATACAAAAATAACTCCATTGTATCTAAGCGACATGAAGGAATATGCTGCAAAATGGGGTAGATAACGTTTGTATTACCTATGGATTGCAAAATGCATAAGGTTAGTGCAAGGGTTAATTAATGCAAATTATTTAGCCACAATTCAAACTCGTTTAATTTTGTGCATGTATTGTTTGAGCTGTTACTCGGAATTTTCAAAATAGAAACTGAAATATTTTGTAACAAAACCAATTATACAATTCATTTTGTTTAAAAGAATTTTTATAAGTTCTACCTATGAAGCAGACAAACACGTTTTGTAAAATAGGACATGGAACTGAATTACATAGATTTATGATTAAATTAAGTAATGACGTTTAGTTTCAAGCATGCACACTAGCAGACACAAAAGTTAAATACTAGATTATTAAAAGAAGACTTAAGTAAGGACTGTATAAGTGACAGGCTTTGATTTTATTCAATACATTATAACAATATTTCTAGATATCACCACGAGCTTTGATAACAAGCGACTAAAAGAAGTTTGCGCGTGTCAAAATCACCAACATATAACAACTCGGAATAAAACTGTAATGACAAAAGAAACCAAGCCAATACAGAATGAATCTGCAACAAGAAAAACGGAACAACAAATTACTGTTATATCGGAGGACAAACAGTCCAATTCAAAAGGAAAGAAAGAGACTCAACAACTTGTAAACCGCTGGAAAAGTTATCTTGCAGTTCCAGAACAACAGTCATCGCCAAAACAACCAGTAGTTAACCAATCAGATTCTTCTAACTCATATTGCACTGAAGATGACGAATATTACACATCAGACAGTGACGATCAACAGTTACTATCACAGACAACAAAAGAATCGGTTCAAACTAGAGATACCTGTAATAAACAAAATCCGGAGAATATTGCAAAATTTTCACCAGAGAGAAAGAGCGTAAAATGGGATTTGAATAATTTAAAGCTTCCAGAATCAATGAATCAACACTCTCTTAATCAGATATTTGCAAATAAGCAAGCATCAGCAAAGGAGAAAAGCAAACCCGCAGCACCAGGTCAACGTAATATTAACCAAATACAAAATCCTCGCAACACCCAGCCGATTCAGTCGCCTGGACAATCCAAATTTGAACGAATACAATCGGAAAATCAGATCGCTAAACCCCGTGAAGTTGTCAAGGATAAACAACATACATATTCGCAGATTTTAAATCCATATATAAAATCAGAACATGCTAATCAAACAAGCATTCCGCAGATGCAAATGCAGTATGATGGTCAACTTCTCTATCCCGCTTACCAATCGAATGTTCAGGAAATTCCAATTCAAACTAGTCCAAGTCCATTCCAAAACATCCCAAATATGTATCCACACCAACAATTCCAACGCCAACCAGGAAACATTTATAACCAAAGCCAACAAGGGCAACTTTTGTTACCAAAACACCAACAAACGCATGACATTCGTTTAAACCATCCGATTCAGAAAAGATCACCGGAAATGCATCAGTACAAGAATCAACATAGCCTATCACAACATCAACAAAAGCAAGTTCATCAACAGCATGACATTCCTACTATACATGAACAGTTTCAAAAATATAAAAGTCAAAATTGGATGTCAGCAAATCAAGGAGTTGTTCCTCTAACGCTAGAGCAAATGTCAGTTCAACAGCCCTGCAATTATTCAGAGCAACAAAACCATAAAGAGACGATACAACTTTATGAAACTCAGATTCAATCAGACTCCGTTCTTTCAAGTGACCGACATTCAAATAAGATTTCCCAACCAAATAATTATCAAGCTTTGCAATTTAAAGCGGAAGGTGTTACTTCGTCGGAACTGCCGTCAGATCATACATTTATAAACAAACAAAAACCAAATTCCGTGGTTGCACAGCAGACGCATACCAACAAGCAAAATGAAGGAAGTCCTAACAAGCAAACAGAATCCAGGAAGCGAAAGGCACCACAAAGTAATGTAATAAAACATGAATTGAATTTCATTGCTGCCCCTCCAGTGGTTTTAACACCCGAATATTTAATGCAAAAGATAGAAAGCAGTCCTTCTACGCAAAAAGAACGACAATCGTCCGCGGATGAGACAGAAAAAGTCCAGAGTTCTTCCGAGAAAATTACACAATTCTATTCAGTACCAGGTAAAACAGAACAAACAGGCTCTTCTCTGATTGTTAAAGCAGAAACTGTCCAACTCTCTATGGGAGAATCAACACACTCATCTAAAGCTTCAAAGATTAAGAGTAAAGAAGAACCTAAATTTGGAGTACTTTGTTTAGAAGCAGGACCTACTAAGAAGCTGAAGTTATTAGAAAGTAGACTAAATGACGCCAACAAAGAAAACTATCCATTGCATCAAAAGACACCATTAGCGGATGAACAAAATAACAAACAGTCCAAAGTTGGAAATAGACTCAAAGATGACACAAAAAGGAGTTATGGTGAGTTTTCTTTTCGTGCAACCATTACGATTAGAACACATTTAACTTTACGGGGTAATTTATGTATTGAGCAATATCTTTCGCAATTACAACTACTCGTTTAGATAAGAAAATGTCTATATTGAACAATTCAAAAGATGTCTTTTTTTTAAATAATCTTACCATTTAGACAATTAAACTGAATTACCTTGTCGTTTTTCTTTCCGTTTTTTAAACACAAGATCATTGTTCGATGTTCATAGATCATTTATGTTCATGTAAAAAAACCTTTTCTGTGTGTACAATGCAACGAATAACGAGGTAACCCGTATAAAAATCTTTAACTATTCCACTTAGCTTTTATAATACAGCAATGTTTGACAGTTTGTGTGAACTAAGCTATGGCTTTACCCATATTTCTTCAAACAATGTGACATCTTATTTTAGTTACAGATTCTGAATCGTACAAGATTGCGCTAATATACCAAAAAGGATACAAAAAATATCTCATGCAAAAATATCTAGATATGGAAATGCAGCAAACACGAATAGATCGAAACAGTATTACAAGACAGGAACCAATGACAGGAAATTGTGAGCAAAACAACTACAACGAGAATACAAGTTTGATAATGTCAGAGAACAAATCTGATATACCTTTAAATGATAAAATATTAAATTACTTGGACTCTCAACAATATTTTCATCAATTCGATTTAGCAAATGTGCAACTTAGTACTGAAAACATTTTGAAACTTTTTGGTGATGCGATAGAGGATCAGCAAGTTTCTTTTGGAAATTCAATGGACTTGTCCAGTCAACTGAAGTCTGATCACTTTGCATGGGCTGATAATCACTTATATCAAAATCAAGTGTCATCAGCTGCTTGCGAAATAGATAATACTCGTACAGGCTCACGCGAGATTGTTAAGACAAATTCCTATCATTCACTGTCATTAGACAACAACAAGAAATCTCCTATGCAACTAGATTCGGAGCATACAACATCTAACCTCAAGACACCAATAAAGCATCTTAAAATGAATTCACAGAAATCGCAAAACATCGACAACACGAAAGAGAAGGCAACAATTCTAAGCACAAATGTTAATGATAAGCATCACGATAAAGAGAATAATGCAAAAGATTACATCGCTCATGTTAAAGCAGGATTAAGCGATAACAGCCGTCAGTTCCCAGTTCAGGAAGCAGAATTCCTGTATAATTTAGATCTTTTGAATGTCACTAAAGATAGTTATGTCGGTCTAAACCTGCCAGTTATCGAAACCGATATTGCTGAGAGTTCTGAATTACCAATCTACAGGTCCAGTTACTGCACAGTTCATGAAATCCTTAAAGAACTTGAACTTCCAATTATTGCCAAATATACAAATGCTGTTGTACCGAATATTAATGAAACAGAGAAGCAAAAAGAAATGACAGAAAAAATAAATGAGATAAAGGATCATTCAGACAGCTTCTCAGATTCTTCTTATGGTGAAATTCGTGTCATGTTGACAGACTCCGAATTGCCACAAAGTTTTTTTTCATAAATCCTTTAAATGATGGCTTTTAAGAGGACATGAATACACCAAGCCAAAATGTTCCCACTGTTTTTAGAGAAACAAAAGCTATCAATATTATAATATACTTATCATACAAAAACTATACTAGCTATATGGTTGAACATAAGGGTGTTGCACATAACAAAAAAATTGCCGTCCTCACTTTCAACCTGTATTCACAAAACCTACCACCAGCAGTCAATTTTTGTTTCTGAATAGTGCATTTTTCTTTCAAAGTTTTTTAAAAATAAAGATTAAGTTTGAACCATTGTTTTAGTCTTGACCTATGTTCCAATAAACATTATCAAGGCCACTTTATCACTGAAGATGAAGTAACAAGTGTGCTTCAAATTATGTTAGACATCATCATTATAGAGTTTCTGGAATTTCCTGTAGAACTCAGAAATGCTAAGGAATTTAGAGTAAACACTCTTGTCTTTATTATAGGTTTATTGGAAATCTTTAAATGCACTACTAATTCCTTGACTGATTTCTATGTGATTCATCAAGGATGTGATTCGTTAAGTTGTAAGTTTATAAGCTTCATGACAACTTCAGCTTGACCATTATTAATATTCCCAACCTTGATTGGAATACACCACCTCAGTTTATTGTTTGTAATTAATGACTCAGTTTCTATTCAACAATTCAAATGTCAAGGGCATTTAATGCTGGTTTGCTTAGTCACCACATAAATATTTTTGCAGGAAGTATTCACCCTGAAAATTCTCAGGTAAATGATTTTGATGTTCATACTTATCATAGTTAAATTTGTATGAAATCTTTGAATGTGGTCATCCAGACTTGTAAAATGATTTACATTGTAGGTATCACAATTTCAGCAAAAGAAACTAGAGGCAATGTCTTTATGAGGAGAAATGATACTGTTTATCTTATAATTATAAAACAAACCTTAAATTCCCTGCCAGGAGCTTAAATTGATATTCCTAAGTTGAACAAGTTTTTACTTCAATAAAACACTGTAAGTATGTTAAAATTTTTATTGGCAAAAATATCGTATAATTGCAAAATATTTGCAACTTAAGTTCACTAAAAATATGTAAGTGAAGCAACTAATTATACAAACATTCACTATGATTTTAAGCAAAATATCACAGTTAATTATAACATCACAAAATATCATTTATCTAAATATTGAGGTAAAACATTTTACATTTAGTGCAAACTCATTCATTTTATGCAAATAAAATATAAACTTCTCACAAAAAATAAAATTAACAACACTTTTAAGAATAAATTTAATCAATGATGATTTTGACCATTAAAACTAAATTGAACACAAAGTAAATGTATTGTGAAATAAATCTGTAGAAATAACAACCATGTGAATTTTATGTAAAATGGCAAACATAGATTCTAAAGAAAAACATAACATACAGGTTGCACTTTGAATGGCAAAAGAAATGTGTTATTGCCCAGAACGTGGAATTACCCTGTTTTGGCTTTATAATAATTATCATAAAAAAACAAAATTAACATACAAATACAGACTTCTATAGCAAAACACATAAACAACAGTAACACTTTAAATTAATCTAGAGGCATTACTTGAGTATTGTTTTCACTGAAAAAAAGTCACATTTTGTTAAACCCATTCAATCTTTAAAATTAAAATTTGTAACAAGAACATGTCAAATGATTGTTCCACATATGATAGCATGCCCAAAGATGTTCATTAAAAAAAAACAATATTGTGAAATGTTACCACTACAAAACTCTATAAACACAATTAAACATGTTGCTGGACCCTGCAATAAAAACACATTGTTATTTTGAATTTATTGTAATTCAACATCATGGGTTCATTTAATCTTCCAAAAACATGTACATGTTTGCACCAGATATTTTATCGATATACAACTTTTGATTTTTAATTATCATACATAACACTATATTTTAGGTGCACTCTTATCATTAGTTACTGTCTTTTTTAATCTCATTCCTTTCCTTATATCTCCTAGTAGGGCACCTCTCTCTGTTGGCGCAGAGTTTTGATTTGCTGCTGGTGATCCAGGAGCTGCCGGTGGTGGAGGCGGTGGGGGAGGTACACCAGGTGCAGGTGGAGGAGGAGGTATCCCAGGTGCTGGTGGTGGAGGTGGAACAGAAACTGGTGAGCTTCTTTGTGATTGTGATAAAGATGTTGTTGATGTATAAATCTTAGGATCTGTACTCTGATTGCTTGGATCTGTAGATGTTTGCTGTGATGACTTTTTCCTGCAAAAAAAAATTACATTTTTGCTCAGTTTTAATGTTACAATAAAACTGTACATGATTTAACAAAAGTATTTATAAACCATAACATCTATTTTTATTTTTATGTAAGTAAAATGTAATTCTTCCAGCGTAAACATCACATTTTTGTGTTAAAAGCAATACAAATTTTCAAATCTTTGACAATTTAAGTGATACCTATAAAACCTGGAGACTGTTGTAACAGTTTTGTGTGTTCATTGTCTTACTAAGAAGTAAGAATAATAGAATGGTACAACAACTAATTATTAGTCTTACCTTGTTAAAGTCCTGCCTTTTTTCACTGCTCTTAATAATGACTTCATACCTGATGAATAACTTATCTGCAATTTAAAATTATGTATTTTATTTTATTTTTTAATTGTGAATGCTTTCACATGGGGTCTACCATTGATTGACCATTGATTGAATAATGCATGCATATCTAGTGAATGAAAAAAATTGTTTTGTTTCGTGTTAAGTATCATAATACAAATGATTTCAATAACTGTTTATGAAAAAAGAGTTTGAGAGTATTGTACATGTGTATGCAACCAAAATTAAAATGACTGCATGTTTTTGGCGTGACTACTCTGGCAACACAGCTATGATAGGATATAAAAACTTTATTTTTTGTTCAGTTTTCTTTGACAAGACTATGTAAGGTCTGTAGAGTTATTGAACATGCGGAAAATAACCACAACAGTTTAAACTTTAATAACTTTATAAATGCAAATAGGATAATATATTTTTTGCAAGTCCATGATCATCAGTACAATAAGGTCATTTTTAAAGTGGATCTCTGAAAGGTTTAGGAACAGAAAATTGCAAAATTTTGCACTTCGTAGTATTTGGTTATGATGGTGAACTTAAATTACTTTGTAACTTCAATCCTGCTTCAAAAATATTTGTTCTAGTCATTCTTACTTAGAACAATCTTATCCATTTTATCATCGCCAGTTGACTGTTTATTAGTTAAAAATATTGTCTTAATCAAATAAAATGTAACCAAAGATAGGAAGTGTATCATAACATGCGTATACAATCTTTGTCATTAGGGTTGAGTATTTTCATAAGTAACAGACTGGTTACAATTGAAAATAATTGTTTTCCTTAGATGGCAATGTGAAGGATACCAGATTTTTACATTGGGTCGTATGCCTATTACAAAATTTAATGCCTATTAACAAATTTACTAAATGTATCATTTCCTGTGTCATTATGACCTTATGGGTAATATTTTGGGAGGTCAAAAATGTTTTGTTTTTTTTATGTGTAAAATATACACAAACATGCAGTAACGGAAATATGAGCTTGAGTGTGAGATTGAGATTGTCATAGAAAAGGACGGAACTATACTAAGTATTGACGTATTGTGTAGAGGGTTTTTTGCGTGAAAAATGAAAACTGCTTACCTTGTATGGTTCAGCTTAAGCTCCTTTTGTAGATCAAGAAGGGAACTTTTTGAAATCAATAATTATTTCCCCCAAGATATTCAGCATTTTGAAATATGGCAGTTTTTAAAATTTTGAACGGGCGATTTTCCATACTAAAATTTGACCTTAATTAGAACGGAAGTGTACTTTAGGAACAATCGATTATACCATTGAACGTCACGAAAGCAGACGAACATTTGTAAACATCATAAGGTCCCTTTAGAAACAAAAATGGCTGACTTATTATGTGAAATTTCCGTAGCAAAAGTCAAGGACGATTGGTAACAACAGAGGCATACTATAAAACATGGACAGGTTATCGTATCTACATTTTTCCTACTGAATTTTCGTAATAACAAGGTAAAATATGGAATAATGAAAAAATGCTTGCAAACAATTTTTTCCAAGGGGGGTTGGCATTTAGTATAGATAGTGTAGGAATTTAACTTTACAGTCTGCCACTTATTGCTTAGAATCTTTTGGTGCAGATATTGCACTTTTCCAAAATCAGACCTCAAATTGAATATCAAATGGATGTTCAACCAGGCTTAGTATTAAAACAGTATTTGATCATCATATCTTTCATGAAGCTTCAAAAAATTGAAACAGAAGAATGTTTTGTGAGAACTGAAAATGAAACTGAAAGTGCTTAAAAAGTGCACTTTATATTCTACCTTGACCTTCAGTTAAACATGTATGAAAACAATTCAATTACTGTATAACTGCTAATTTTTTGCGTTATTTCGCGGTTGACACTCAACCACAAAATTTAAAATCGCATAAAAAAGTATGAAGTATTCCTATCCGCAAATAACAGTAAAGTTTCACAAACTTGTGTCGATCAATATTTTTTTACCCCTTCGGGATATTATTATCTCGGTGGTAAATAAAAATCATCGAAGCGAAGTGAGTAGTTTTCTCGTTTTCGGAGTTTTAATAAAATTTTCAACCTAAATCATTCAATATAAAAACACCAATAAATTTTTCCTTTATTGATATTGTCCATCAGACAGATACAAAATAAAAGATGTTTTTACAAGAAACAAAAACACCAAAAAATTTTCCTTTATTGTTATTGTCTACCGGTATAAAACAAAGGATGTTTATACAAGAAACTGTGATTAATCCGTTATTTAACCATTATTATTACCTGTAAATATCGATTTCCAATTAAAACACCTACCTGTCATTTGTCCGCGTGTATTGACCAAGTTCTATCAGAAATTGATTTGTTATTGCAATACCAATTAATAAAAAACTCATTGTTTTTAATGCTTTTAAGATTTGAATGTATAGAAAAAATGTGTACTTTTGATTCACCCTATCTACTTCTGGTAAAAATAAAAGACAACAGAAATAAAAACTCGACATTTTTTTGTTAAAGATGTTAAACAGTAAAAATTAAAATCAGCAAAAATAAAATATATCAGAATTTCAATCCCAATCCGCAAAAATTTCACACCGCAAAAATTACCGGTTATACCATATTCTTGCAATAATTATATTCTTGTTTTAAAGTAACAATTTATAGATGAAAAGAAATTTTTTTCTGGTAAATTAGTTACTTTTGATCCAGATAATAAAATTAAACTAGCTGTGAGTGAGATAGTATCTATCTCTGAGGGCCCTGCTGACCTTGAGTTCAAAGTTTAAGGTCAAAGGTAATCAACCATGGTAAAGCACATTGCTTTGATATTATCTATCCACATCCAAAATCAATAGCCTAGCTACCTCAAAAGATAAAAAAGTTAATAGCCCAACAGATGGACAGACTGATCACTATAGGACCTCGCCACGAAGTGGCATGGCCCCACCTACACATTCACTGAATGTTTTCCATAAATAAATAACACTTAAAACCAGAGGCTCTTAAGAGCCTGTATCGCTCACCTGATTTTATAGGCAATGAAGGTTGCATTTCCCTGATGTTAAAGTAAGTCCTGTAATTTTCAATAAACTTTAAATAGGACCATCCAAACAATATTACTAAAAAGCTTTGTTTCATTGGTTAACCGGTTGTATAGAGAAGATTTTTTTTATTTGCCCATAGGGTCCTATGATAAACTAAGTCCTGCGGAGGTGGCGGCCATTTTGAATTTTCAATTGCCATAAAAAACATAAACTTTATAGAGGACCATCCAAACAATATTGCTAGTAAGTTTTTGTTTCCATTGATTAACCGGTTTCAGAGAAGAAGGCTTTTGAAAACTTTTTCCCATAGGGTCCTATGTTAAACTAAGTCCTGCGGTAGCGGCCATTTTGAATTTCCAATTGCCATAAAAACATAAGCTTTATAGAGGACCATCCAAACAATATTGCTGGTAAGTTTTTGTTTCCATTGATTAACAGGTTTCAGAGAAGAAGCCTTTAAAAACTTTTTCCCATAGGGTCCTATGTTAAACTAAGTCCTGCGGTAGCGGCCATTTTGAATTTCCAATTGCCATAAAATACATAAACTTTATAGAGGACCATCCAAACAATATTGTTAGTAAGTTTTGTTTTGATTGGTTAAACGGTTTCAGAGAAGAAGCCCTTTTAAACTTTTTTCTCATAGGGTCGAATGTTAAACCAAGTCCTGCGGTGGTGGCCATTTTGAATTTCCGATTGGGATAAAAAACATTAACTTTATAGAGGACCATCCAAACAATATTGCTTGTAAGTTTTGTTTCCATTGGTTGACCGGTTTCAGAAAAGAAGCCTTTCAAACTTTTTCCCATAGGGTCCAATGTTAAATTAAGTCCTGCGGTGGCAGCCATTTTGAATTTCCAATTGCCATAAAAAAACACAAACTTTATAGAGGACCATCCAAACAATATTGCTAATAAGTTTTTGTTTCCATTGATTAACCGGTTTCAGAGAAGAAGCCTTTTAAAACATTTTCCCATAGGGTTCTATGTTAAACTAAGTCCTGCGGTGGCGGCCATTTTGAATTTCCAATTCCCATCAAAAACACAAACTTTATAGAGGACCATCCACACAATATTGCTAGTAAGTTTTGTTTTGATTGCTTCAAGGGTTTCAGAGAAGAAGCCCTTTTTAACTTTTTCCCCATAGGGTCCTATGTTAAACTAAGTCTTGAGGTGGTGGCCATATTGGTTTACCAATCAAAATAAAAAACACAAACTTTGTAAAGGTCCATCCAATGAACATTATGGCCAAGTTTGGTTTCAATTGGCCAAGTGGTTTCAGAGAAGAAGATTAAAATGTAAAAAGTTTACAGACGCCGACGACAACGACGACGACGACGGACGCAAAGTGATAACAATAGCTCACATGACCCTTTGGGTCAGGTGAGCTAAAAATTGATATTTCAATGACTTACTGGAGCTGGGTTGTATTTAGCTAGTTCTAGTAATTTTTCTCTGCAGAAAAAATCCAATTCTGCTACCTGAAAGTAACAAAGTAGCCTTCTAAATTTATGATATAATATAATTTAAATAAAAGATTATAAATTATTCAATAAGTTTAAACACTTACTCTTGATAAAACTTACAATAAGGTAACCTCTACTGTTTCAACCTAATCTGCTTCCTTGTTGTAGTTTCTCATTTACACATGATGGAAAAGGTTTCAGTATCAGCCGCTATAGATTTGCTTATCCACAGTACTAGTGCTTTATAAACAAAAACACAACTTCATAATTTTACCATATTTTAACAACTTATTAGATTAAGCATGTTTTTTTATTGCATTACAATGGATGGCAAATATACCTATAAAGAATTATTACTGGTATACTGATGGTGCGTTCACACATAATTCGAGTTGTAATGTGCATTATCAAATTAACATCAGATGAATTTGCATTCATACCAACAGTTGCTTTTGCACATAATATTGAATGCACATTCATCTTCAAGTAAGGCTATATTAATATATTAAGACATTCTCCCCATCCGACCTTTTACACACACACCAAAAAATTTAAAATTTCAGTGCTCAACCCCTTGAGAATAAGCTCTGAAATCCCTATTTTTTATTCTGAATTATGATAACTTGTATAAATAAATCAAACCATGGGACACAGATCTAGATGCACCTGCTAAATGAAGTCCCAAACAGGAAGTAGTTGTCTGACAGGTCTTAAGGTCGCTTAGGATGTTCAACTTGTGATACTGAACCACCCTGCTAAATTTCAAATTGTTCTCATGTACGGTGTCTGAGAAAAGCTTGATGGAAATTCGTACAGACCAATGGATGTACATCTGTACAAATGAAGTCCCAAACAGGAAGAAGTTGTCTGACAGGTCTGAAAATTGCTTAGGACGTACAACTTGTGATACTGAACCACCCTGCCAAATTTCAAATTGTTCTCATGTATGGTTTCTGAGAAAAGCTTGATGGAAATTCGTATGGACTGACCGACATGAGTAAAACATGTCGTCTCGGGGGCATAAAATCTATTTGGCGAATTTAAAGAAAATTCATTGACAAATTATTTTTAAGAAAAGTGTCTTGCATCCCCTTAATTCCAATTCAATTCAATGAATTTGCTTTCATGTGAACCCAATACAGTTTTTGAATGCTCATTGATTCACATTCAATGCACATTGTATGTATGTGTGAATGGAGCATGATTTTTGTAAGCCAAATTTGGTGTTAGTTTACTAATAAACATTTCTACGATTCATAGATTATTCACTGCAAATTAACGAAATGCATGTTTCTGTCTTGTGTTGTAAAGTACTAATAGTTATTTTTTACCTCTTTGATTGTTGGATAATTTCCACATTCATTTTCAAAAATAAAATTCAATACCTATAAAAAAGAAAAACTTGTTGCAGAAAAAGTATTATGGTTGAACTTTAAAGCATTCCAGTGTTATCAGACTGTATTAATTCCTCCCCAGAATTTTCACCGTCATTTTACCTTTATGCAATGACTTTCTTTTAAACTAAGCAATCCTGCGTAAAATGATTAGTTAGACAGTTAAAGTCATTAAACAATAAATAAATCCTGTCTGACGAAACAAAAATGTTTAGACATTGTAAATTATCAAGCTTCTTTGAAATTTAAAACTAAGTTTAAAGTGATCACAAAAACGTTTCTCTTTTGTTTAGAAGCGAAATTCAGATTGTTTCGTCATTTTGAACAGTCCTCAATATCGCCATTTGATTTAACTGCCATTTGGGTTGGAACTGGTGAAGTTTCTCTCACAACGTCATGTTTATTTTTTTCACACCAATTTTTTATAAAGTGGAATATTTCAAACGAGCCGATGACGATGTAAACTGGTGTACAAAGAACTAACACTTTCTGCATTAAGTGTATTGTTGACATGCAAATCGATAACAATAAAACATGGTTCACAGAAAAATACAACCATTGAATGTGGAATTAACTTTATCATTATGTTTTCTAAACATTCCAACCTAACATTCATATCTCATACTTAAACATGATGATGCATCCACATAAAATCAGTAGATTAGTTACTTACAGTTATTGTATCTGGACTTTTACATTCTGACAATGCTACAGGGGAGGGATGTGGAGTCTGTAAGGTGCTGCCTGTACACATCTCATAAAAAAGATGTCCTTAAAATATAACAATAGAATAACAGACTTCTTCTTGAAAATATCTTCTGCATTTTATTTAAATTATGGACCTTGTATGGGGTGTAATGCTATTCTAGACAATTTTTAGCTGCATCATGGCATTCAGTTTTTATTAAGGGAGAAATCTGGAGTACCTGTGAAAACCCTTACCATTATCTGTTAAACTGGTAATCCTTGTCATTTTGAGCACACCCTGTCTGCACTAAGGCTCGAACCTGCAATCTGAATGTTTACAGGCATGTGATCACTAATAGATGGCCAATTACCCAAACCACTCGAATGCAGAGCCCCTAATTATGGACCAAACATCTTTTAAATATTGATAAAAACTAATTATATGTATAGGTTGGTCCTTACCAAAGCACACTACATCTATTGCCTGTTTTTGTTTACTAATTTTCTTCTGGATAAGTGGATATAACTTGGATGTGTATCCCAGGAATGTGTTCTCATATGCAGCCAATCTACAACAAAGACAAAGATTGTATATGATTAAAAATGTGACCAGAATTTTCAGTTTCTGCTAACTTATTTAAACTTTAATTCAATAAAAAATGATAATGCATGTTCAATCAAAAAATTTATTTATATATCATTTAAAACTGACATATAACATGTTTGATATTGTTTTACCATGTAAAACTAGAACATATTTTGTTTGAAATAAACTATCCACTGCATATAATTAATTGAATTCCTTTCATAATGACCTGCAGTATATTTAAAGTTATAAGCAGAAAATATATGACAAATGTCAGGTTCAACATGTGTTATATTGTAGGAGGACTGCTATATTTTGTGCCTTTAAAATGTCATTTTAGACAGAAAATAGTCAATCAATAAAACTAGGGTTTAGCAAATAAAAAAGTCCCTGTCTTCTTTTTGCTGATGGACTAACGTTTTCTTACAGTAGAATACTCACCTACAACTACCATCGGACATCATAACATTACTGGACATTAAGTGACCATGAGGAGGGAATCCTTTGCTTTCTAAAAATAGTAATGCCTACAAAAAACATTACAAAATAATTCTGGATATTTAGTGTGTTCAATAAATACAGTTGATATTAAACAATGTTTTTCAGCTGTTATAATAAAAGAGCTGTTATAATAAAAGAGGTATATTCTTAATATAAAAAAAATATTATTTGCTGGGGGTTCATCCAATTTTTAAGTTTAAATGTATACAAAGTTTATGACAGCAAACTGTACTTGTTTGATGAGATCACATTAGGAGTTGCAGATACCAGATGGCATTACCCGTAGTACAATATCATAAAGTCATCAGAGGCAATAATGTAGCCTTTCACTCAAACTACATAGGATGGAACAAAGGGATACCCCCGCTTCGCTTTCAAGTCCAATTATATCCCTTTAAAGATATTCTAGGTCTATAAAAATCCTTCATGCACATCTACAGGTACATATAATGTACTTCCTTTATGCTAAGTTTCATTAAATTTCATCAAGTGGTTTAGGAGGATGTGGACATACGGACAGACACACAGACAGACAGGGTGATTCCTATATACCTCCCCAAACAAGTTTGTGGGGGTTATAATTACAAAAATATTGTGCTTTTAAATTACTTGCAATATTTGTTAAATCACTCAACTCCAATAGACTACAATTCAAATTTGCATTGGTTTTGCTAAGAAATGAGGCAAAGTCTGGCCAATAAAAGATTTCTATTTTTTGTTCAGTGAAATATAAGTTTGATGGTAGATCAGGGGCAGATCCAGGAATTTGTGTTAGGGGAGGCGTAATAGTTCGGAGAGTGGTCTGGAGGCTGCTCAAGTCCCCCAGCAGGTTTAGGGAAACGCCCTGGTAGGGGGTCCAGGGGGGCTAAGCTCCGGGAATCTAAGCATTTAGTAGCTATCCAGACAAAGTTTTCTAGACTCGTTTTTTTACTTTTGCCCCTTCTTTTAGCTGGCTTTATTTTTCAACTATGACCATAAATAATGAATTTTCTTTAATGAAATATCATATTCCTTTTCCATTTCTCTCATTTTACCCTCTTGTTCTCTTGCCTGGTACGCCTTTCCTGAGATCCGTGCCTGTGGATCTATGGAATATCATTTTGCCAAAAGTCCTAATGATTTGCCATACCAAGTTTTGTTAAAACCAGACCAGCTGAGAAGATGTTTGATTGACTTTTTCTTAATATTTACATATTCAGCAAAATTGGTAAAGTATCCATATTTTTAAACAACCATGAATTTATCGTATCCAAAGGCTTCATGTGAGGCAAGCACTGATTATACTTCTGGAGATCCAAGTCTTGTTGCTCATCATTATAGTTTATACTATACAGCATATTTTTAGATATAGTAAATACATGTACAATGA
Source organism: Limnoperna fortunei (assembly GCA_944474755.1). Lineage (NCBI taxonomy): Eukaryota > Metazoa > Mollusca > Bivalvia > Mytilida > Modiolidae > Limnoperna > Limnoperna fortunei. The sequence goes on along the minus strand of OX104111.1, from coordinate 55,757,726 downwards.
TCAGATTTCTTGCCTAAGGAAGCTGAAGTATTTGGACACAACCACTTTCTGTGACCCATTTTATTTCTACCAATACATACCTCTAAAATCTGTCTGCCAAACAATTTTACTTGAGTGTTTATTAAACCTTTACTTTTGATAAAATATTTTTCTTCATAACTTCCAGTAAAACGTGTCTGAAAAAAATGTGCAATTTGTTAAGATTAAAATTTGTTACCTGTAATTTTGTTAAAATTGAATAGAAAAAATCTTTTGTTTACCTTTGTAAAATAAAACTGTCCTTAATACCTGAATATACCTAACATATTGCTGGCAGTTGCTTTAATATCAATCAATCAATGTTAATACAATGAATGATAAACTAACTTATTGATTGATTGAATGGCTGCTTAACCCCAAGCAAGCAGTATTTCAGCAATATTTATGACAAGACAAAAATACCAAACAAGATATTAAATTTGGAAGTAAGATGGACTGAAGGGCAGAAAATTTTGGCTGCCACTGGAAAAGATGAAGTATTGATATGGGCGGCAAATTGAGACTTTTGTAGTGGCTACATCATATGAACCCTTTTCTAGAAAACTACAAAAAAAGGCATTTAGCATGCAAGGTGTGGCATGATCCATGGGCTTCATGAATTAAAACCTGTTATCCCTCAAAGAGAGGGCATCCCCATACTGAAATGTACTGGGCATCTTTGTGGGTCAACTACGATCTTTGTGTCATGAATGCATCTGAGTGTCAAAAATAATATAAAATTTAGCGTATTGTACTATTTCTATTTGAATTGACCAAAGATAATTTTCAAATAAAGCAAATATATCATAATCAGTAATATGGAATCAAAGATAGAAATTACTACCTGAAATATATAATCCTTGAGTGATCCACGGCTTGACAATGGTTGTACAAAAACTATCAACTTTTGGTCTATAACAAAATCTATATCTGTAGTTGGAAATATGTATGGATGCTGTAAAAAAGAAGAATCTCAGAATAATTAAACTATTATTGATTCGATTTGCAATTAATAATTTCCTGTCGATTTGCACAACTACATATTGTGTGATTTATTCCTACAGAGAAGTTGGGCTTACAATAATATTCTGAGAGATTTCTAAGTTCAAAAGCAGAGTAACTCATACAAAAAATATTGTTTCAAAATTTTCAGTAGATATGCACAACTACATATGGTGTCCTTCATTCCTACCAAGTTTCATAAAATTCTGATCAGCAGTTACATAAGAGTTGTGCTTACAAGAAAAGGACTAAGGGGCCAGTCAAAAGCATTATACCCTCCACAACTCCGTTGTAAGGGGTACAAATATTTGGAGCTGTATGAACAAAAACTACTTCTCTACTGTTTATCAATGAAAAAATTACCTTCAAGATTGTAAAAAAGTCTCTTAATGTTCTCCTTGTTGACAATGAAAATGGAATAGGTATATTAGGGTTTACTTGTGTTATTGTAAGAACATTTTCTTGCTTGGTTAAGCTGTCTTTCACACGGAACCAGTGTCTTCCAATTCTGCACCCTGAAAAAAGAATGCAACATAATTATAAAATTACGGTCATTAATTTTTTTATTTAGGATTGGAGAATTAAATGTATTTCGCTCCGAAAACTCCAATCAAAAATAGTTAAGATATTGGTGACTGTAGCCAAAATAACAATGGCAATGCCATCCCCATTTCTATCATCAAATAACATTAATTTTTTGTTATATATATACAAACCTACCCAGTTTGAAGGCTTGGGATGAGCATTGATTACACACACATAAGGTACTCTAAAAACTGACTTATCTGAAAATTCCACACAGTTCCATTAGAGACATACCAACAAGCTTGTAGCTTGGACAACAAAATATAGGAGTTGATTGCACAAAATAGGTACCATAGTTTAAGAATTTTTCTAAAAATGACTATGTTTCATAAATCCTAAAATTCTGCAAAAATGCTACAAATAAACCCATAGTCACAATAAGTATAGTATTATAACTAGATGGTCTAGCGTACCTGTACCTCTCACCTGGTTCATAGTTGTCCATGAAACAAAAATTGTTTATGCTGGCAATTTCTGTAGTTCAATTGGCATTAAAATGAGGAAATTTTAAGAGGTCATCTCCAATGCATTATTTTTACAATTACAAGATTACCCTTTTTGCCATTTTGTATTCATATAATACATGCAGCAATTACTCATATTTAAAGACAAAATAGCATAATTTAAAGTAACTTTGTATAGGACCTGTTATACTGCAAACCTGCAAAAGGACAATCTATTAGGCTTGTAATGTTAGAGGAAAAGGCATTTAAATTTTAGCCAATCAGAAACAATGGTTTCCAAATTTGTCTGATCAGCAGGAAATGAAAAATATCTGTAGAGGACCTCACATTTTGATCTGTAGTTTTAAAGAGATTTGTTAAATTTCAGCCAATCAATACCAAGAATGTGCAATGGTGGCCTTTTTTTTCAACAAATCATGATAGATGAGAAATACTGGTAGAGAACTCTCTGCAAAGTTTGGCTTCAATTGGTCAAGAAGCTTTAGAGAAGATTTAAATGTGAAAAGAACGAACATGAATGAAAAGTGATGCCAATATCCTATTTTGACTTTTCATCAAGTAAGCTAAAAATAGCTGAACACAATTTTTACCAATATTTTCCATTCTTTGGACGGATTCATACTGAGGATTAGACCTCATATAAAATTGACAACTCATCCAAGCTTCATCTGAAAAACAATAAAGGTAATACTTATTTTTCATCATTACCAAAATCATTTAAACAACAGATGTAAAATACGGACCAGTTTTTAGACTACTTACATAATTACTGCAATAGATCAAAAAGATTTAACAGGAACACAATATGTATTTTTATTTAGGTTTTTTACTGTTTTTATTATATTTGATGGGAGAAAATGAAATGAAATATGCATTTGTCTGTCATAAAAAATTTAACTGTATATGACTAGACATTTATAACCATTTTAATTCTTCTGTAAATGGCCAATTTCATCTTGAGATGAGTTTATGCATACTCATCTCTTCTTATTACTGCATCAAATCAGAACTCCCAAAAGAAGAATGATGCTTTGGTATGAGAGTCCATAGGAGAAAGTGTAATACAGTGGCGATAAATTATGAAAAAGAATATTACTGAAGATAACAAATTTTCCTGAATAAAGATCAAAGCAGGAACTTTGGAGTTTTGTTTTCATAGTTAACAGATCTAACAAAATTAAGGGATCTCAGTGAACAATTCAAAAACTGACAAACCTCTTAAAACATTCTCCTGTTGTGTCTTTTCAAGTTTAATCTTCTGAGGAAGTGAAAGATCATCTCTTAAAACAGTATAGTCATAACGCCCCAAATTTCTGTGAATAAAAACAAGCGGTACAAAAGTCTGTGTAATCTGCTGGGTTTTATGTAGGTTTAGCATATTACTTTATTATTAAAAAAAATTCTCTTACGTACTAGTAATCCTTTAGATAAAGTTTTCACAAAATATTATATCAACCGATATAACTGAATTCATAATTGTCTTCTGAACATAATTTAATATATAGTACTTTCTATACATGCATATGAACACCAGTGTGTGACTAACTTTGCTGCAGAACTTGAATAATAAATCTGCAGAAATATTACTACTTATTTTAACAAATACTTCTCTAAGGGTTTTACAAAAAAAATATATCAAGAGTGGGAATAGGTAGGTAATTGGAAAGAACATAATTATAAAGAAATCATAAGTAAATTATATTCTTAATTGTATGATAGTAGGTGCTAAATAAAGTGCATCCAACCACTCCCTTGCCCCTTTTAAAGTTTATCAAGACATAGCAGCAACTAAACCAATGTTACTTACCTGCATCTGGTACAGATACAATAAACAAGTAGAACTATGACAATTAATAGTACAATTCCAGCTGATATTGGAATCTATAAAATATCAAAACATTTAGGAATTAACTACAAAAAATATTTTCTCCTTTGAAGGATAACAAAATTCTTGTTTTTGTATTGTACAGTATAACCACTGTAGCCTATATATAATGTGCAAAATGGAAATTTGTTCATTCCTCTGTAGAGAACTTTTTTGTAGTTGATACTTATTAATAAACAGGAAACATCAAAAATTAAATTTGTTTCACTTTACATTTTAGAAAGAAAAAAAAATCAATATACAAACTGTAAGCATTCCATAAAGTAATATATTTACTTAAGTCTTCATGACAATAATTTTTTTCTTCCATCCTCTGATAAAAAATATACTCCAGCTTATCAATTCAGTATTCTTGTACAATTTATATAAGTTATCCTATTGTCAGAAACATATACAAGAGATGGGCAACTTCTTTACAGTCCTATTAAAGTTCAAACACATCTTTATTTTTAATTTCTCATTGATCCTATGTCCAATTTTACGCAGATTAATTTTATTTATATTCCTGTAACCTCTGCAGTTTGTAAAGTGGCCTTATTAACTGTAACCCAGCAAACACATGACGTAAATCTAACGTTGGTTATAAGTTGTGAGAATGTCGGACCTGACGTTACTTATCTACAACGAAAATGCAACGTTGTTGTTATGTCTTTAATTCGTAAGGTAATTAAGCACGTTTAACTGACGTCATTAAAACGTTGTCAAAAATAGCAACATTTGTATAACATTGTGTAGACGTTGTTAAATCACGTAAAACATAACGTTAATTCAACGTGTTTTTTACGTTACAAAAAACTTAGCGAACATATTTGCAACGTCCTTGTAACGTTTATTAGTGTTCGACTTATTAAGAACCCATATACGATTTTTTGAAAAAAAATAGTGTGTTGGGTTGGGTAGATGGAGATTAGATTTAAATATTTTACAGTTTAACACGTATGTTCTAAAATAAAGAATATAGTTTACCAATATTTTAAATATTTTAAAACAAATCATATTAAACTATTTTTCTTTTCCTGGATTGAAAAGGGCGGGGGAGGGTTTAGACATAATAGATTCTTTACATTTTAATAAATAAATGAATTTCCACAAGAAATTAATTAGCATGTTCCCCCTCAATCTGTTTTGCTTTTTTTCAAATTATGTATCTTACAAGGGTTTTTTTTATTAGCTGGCGATTTACGGGGGTGGGGGATTGCAACGGAGATACTTTACATAAGATTGTATCAAATTTTATGAATTTCTACCAGAATTTATTTAACATTTCCCGGTCAGTTTTGTTCGCTTTATTTCTCTGTATATCTCTTACAGTGGCTTTTTGTTCTTGCCGATCGAATGTAAATAGCAGGGGTCATGAAATTACATAAGGGTTGTAAAACCACACGTGCACGCGTAATTTGATGTATTGTGAGTGTTTGCTATTGAAACAAAGAAAACTGGGTCATTCGCCACATGTAAAGAAAAGACAAAGATCAAAAGTAAGTACTATAATATACAAAATACAATAGACAAAATTAATAAGAAAACGTTTAGCATATTTTTGATATGTAATAATTCTTCTTTTAATTCTTTAAGAGCGAATATTGTATAATAAATGTTTCGTTGCGACATTCGCACAATTTAATTCCCTTTCCTCAAAATCACTTTCGATTATCGTTAAATTGAAAACAAGAATGAAAAGAAATGGGTGTATAAAATTCAGTAATATTTTAGACCTAGTCATGTCATAAATGTCAGAGGAAAGCACACACTGGCTGCTCACTCTGCAGATGTTATATCTCGACGACAGGTAAGAGTGCTCATTGTTAGTACAATTAGTACAGAGCGCTCCTACCCATGTGGGGTACTTGGAGTAGGTCAACGTTACATCGGAGCAGCCCGGCCGCTAGTATAACATATGCTGCCGAGTTATTCGACTAGGTATCCCGAAGGCTGGGTTTCGACAAACCCACCATGGTGGAGTCCATGGACTACTAACAACTAACAACCGTCCGATCGTTGGTATTTATTTATCAGTGTAGGACGTTAAAACCTCCCAACAAGAAGAAGAAGACCTATTCATTTGGGTCTTAGAATGTATTTATAATTGATCTTATTTCGTAAAATATTTCCTTAACGCATTTCAGCCCGTGATTTCAGCCAGTCGACATTTAATTTTCTTATGTGCATTTGGACCCCAAACTGAAATATTTGGTAAACATGGCTTATACAGGAAATAATCCGGTTCCTATTATTCTTCTTACATATATTTCAGTATTTTAAGATTATGTGTGAAGTAAAATCATTTATTGTTTTTTTATCGTACAGCTTAAGCTGCTTACTGCTCTAGGAGGTAGCTCTGGTTGGGAGTACGTATGGCGAATGATGAAGACAATTAGCAGCAATGCATTATGGTCTGACTACGGTTTAAGAGGGAAAACGGAAAGCTTCCATTACTGATTCCTTCTGTGTGTTGTCAGATGATGATACGTAAGTTATTTTCTAAATCATTGTATAATAATTAATAATAAATCCACAACACAGGATTGTTACGTGTTACATGATACATGCTTATTTGACAGGAAGAGCAAAAATGTTTTTGTCAACACTTTTAAATAATTATTATTTGGACTAATATGAAACTGTAAACCATCATCAATCTTTGCAAATGACCAATTTATCGAAGTGAAAGATTTATTAATTTTCTTCTTCTTCAGGGGCATACAGAAAAAATCATCCGTCAGCCACAGAAATGGATGCGGAGGAGATTATAACGGAATGCCTGAAACATACCCCTAATAGGCCAGGGGATCCAGATATAAGGTAAGTTTAATAATTGCTAACTTGGGAAAAACCAAATTATACTGTATTCAGAACACAGATTGTCTCAAAACATTTTCAGAGTTTATGTTAGTTTTTATTTAAATTGTGGTTGACGCAACTTTCAGCAATTTTTTAGCTGTATCATTACGTCCAGGTTTTTTGCAGGAGGAATACCCGGTAAAAAAACCCGAACAACCCTCAGGCGGTGAATAGAAGATGACTAACTACCATAACCACGCGGCCACCGACGCCCTCGTTTCAAAATTTTAGCGTACAGAGACACGCTGATATAAAAACTTCTATCCTTGGACCAAATTAATAAAATAACAGTATATTTTAAACATTTTGTTTAGAGCTTTACACACACTTCAAACTTAACCACTGCTACCGTGTTGTATAAAGAATGCTTAATGTACTCCGTAAAATAATAATAATGTAATAGATGGTTAAAAAGAGTCTATCAGATAAAGAAATTAAATTGCTTTAATTCTTATGAAAAATATGGGAAGATGCAAGACATTTTATTTATTTATTTATTTATTTATTTATTTATTTATTTATTTATTTATTTATTTATTTATTTATTTATTTATTTATTTATTTATTTATTTATTTATTTATTTATTTTTAGGTGCCAGAATCCAGACAGCAACCAGTTGTAACTGTATTGCAGAAGTCTGCAAAAACTTTTTAAAAGTTAATGTATTGATTGTATATTACAAAATCCTAAGATCCCGATGTCATATAGATATGTTGTGAATATACTGCTTTTGTATTTTTTGCTCTCTCTACAACACGTATTTTTGTGTATTGACTGTAAGTAATTGTTGAACATATGTTTTTATATGTATTGCCTTTGTGTGTTTTAATTAATGTAGCTGTATTTGTGTCTGTATGTATTAATGTCTTTTATATTAAGAAAATATCATATGAAGATCGAATAGTAGGATATGTCCTTAAGGCGACGTTAAGAAAACCATCCATTTTTTCGTAAAAATAACGTTATATCGTAACGTTACTGCAACCAAAAACATACATTTTAACGACGTTTCTACGACGTAAAATTGTTTGCTGGGAACCTTATAAGGAAATAAAAAATTCAGTCAAACCATTAACAATGAAATGTAAAAATGGAATTTTAACTGATTTTAAACCATGAAAGCGAGTTTATTTTTTTTAAATAATGAGATGAACACAATAACTGCCCATAAATTTCATGTATAAATACAACTCACACATATAATTTGTATTAAATTGTATGCATGCTCCATAAATGTTCTTTTGCCACATATTGTATATTTGGAGAAGACTTTATAAGTTTGTCTACCTTGTGTCTTACCCTTTTTGCAAATTTGAGCAAATAAAATATGCTTAAAGCTTCCAAATCAATGCCAAGTGGGTGACATAGTTGGTTTTATTTTCATCATGCATTTATTAGAAACTACATAAAAGTTTACTATATAAAGAGAAGTTTATTATTATTCTTGGAGCAATATTTTGCAATTAGACATGGCAGACTATTTATCAAAAGTGAATGTGAATACACACTGTAAACTCATTTGTTGGTATTTTATTCCATCAAAAAATTATCCTGACCCCAAGTGCCTGTGTTTAATTGTCTTGAACAATGGAATATTGTAATTTAATTTTTAAATATTAAGTGTGAAAACGCTGCATAGCAGCCCTAACATTTTGGCTTACATAAAGATGATCCTGAATAAACTCTTCAAAAGTCATGTTGTTTTAATGACGATCATCTTCTGATCATCATGTGGTAAAATGAAACTACATATAAAGCATGCAATCATATGATTGTTATTCCGTACTTCTCTAGAGTTTACAAAGTTACGGGAGATAACCCTATAACGAATTTGTTTTGACATATGCCGCGAAAAAGATTGTAAATGTTTACACATTTTTCGTGTAGAAAAAAATGAAAGACATTTTTCCGAAATACAAATGAAATTTAATTTGTAAATGATTCTTAAATAATAATGTTAGTTTTTGTTGCAAGTGCGTTTAAATAAAAATTCTCCGGGGGCATTGTACTTGATATTTTCGAATAAAACCCAAGAAGTGTCTTAGCGTATAAGATTAACTTTATTTGTTTTAATTTTATATTTGACTAGTAATCTTCGAATTTTTATTATTTGAATGTTGTTTTAACGCTACTTTCTGCAATTTTTTAGCTATATTATGGCGTTCAGTTTTCATTTGGCAGGATCGAGTACCCGAAGAAAACCCCTGACCTGCGGTTGGAAAACTGGCAATCCTTGCCAATTAAGATGGGTTTAGTTTTTGTTAAATGGTGTTGACCGCTACTTTCAGCAATTTTTCAGCTATATCGGTACCGATGCCCCTTCAGTTTAGATCGGAGCCGAGTGCACCCTGTCAGACTGGAACCCGAAACCTCAGTGTTGACAGACCACATGATTAATTATAGTGGAACTACCTTTACCACTCGAAGTAATCTCTTCGGTAAAATTTGATATGAGGGACCTATAGACTGGACATGGTTATATCAAAATTAGTCCAAAGAAGAAAAGCTGCATGCAGAAGTTAATTAAACGTATGCCAATTGGATGTGTCTATCCTTTGTATTAACTACTCTAGATCAAACCATCATAAAAAATATGTATGGTCAAAGTTATATACATGTAGATGAAAAAGGAATGTCATTACGTTAAGTTTTTTTATTACAAAATAAGCGATCAACTCTTTTCGTGTTTTACTTTCTCTCTGCATATGTGTATCATGGACTGAATAGTGTTAATTTCGTATCTTCCGCATTGCAACCAAAACTATATTTAGGACAAAAAATGTTGAAAACATACAACAGCCAAGTCATATATTTGTAGATCCAGAAGTTTATTAATTGGATTTAACAATGTAATGTAAGAGATTCAATGATATGTTTTGGCCGGTGTTTAAAAATTTCCTTAAGCATTTTTACGTGTACTTATCAGCTAGAAGAGGAGCTAATCCACCGACATTCTGAATTCGCCATTGGATGGCGTGGCACATTTCCAACACGGGGCAACAATGTAAATCTGATCTATACATTTTGTACATTATTTTTTTAACTGTACTTTTTGCGACGACTGTATAAATCTAATTGAGGATCAATTAGCACATATTTACACTATGTATGTCATAGAGTTTATTACCCGCTTTGCTATGCACAATGACCACTATTTGTGATTTTCATCAGACATCACAGTGACATTGTATAAACTAATCTTGGCACAAACATCGACAAATTTTTCAGTCTGTTGGTAAATTAAATTTGGATTGGCTTTCTTGTCAGTAGCTCTAAGCAATAAAGCGTTTGTGGGCCGATTCGAGTCTTTAAAATCAATAGAAATTTGTGGTTAAAACAAATAAGGTCCTATACAATCAATATCCATTTTCATCCTGTACGTGTTATATTTAATTTTCTACTGTCTACCGGGCATACGGTCGTGATGCCATTATTTTTTTCTATAATTGCTTAGAGTAGAGGACAACGAAAACACTATTTATGACGCCGTTTTTCTGACACAATATAGTCGCTGAAACGTTTATTAATTATTTGTATAATTATTACCAACGGAATTTTTGAGACAAGTGCAAACAAGATGAGAAAATATGAGATTTTATTTTATCGAACTAGACTACGAAATACGAATCTTTCCTGAGATGTTATGCATGATTTGTTATTAGACATAAAGATCAATACGACACTCTCGGCAATAGTTGCCCTATTTATCAAACTACAGCTGGCTTTATAACATCTACTCATCGTCAAAAATCATTACTGATGTGTATTTCTCAAATGCTCTGGTTATTTTTAGCAGAAAACAAGCATCGATGTTATCTTCTTCAATACTTACAGTTCTTCAGAATTAAATTGTTTCTAGGAACTTAATGCACTCATGAAGTTTACAATATAAGTAATTTTTCGTATGTTCTCTGTGGTGTATTTTTTATGCGTTCCACATTACGGTAAGTAAGTTTTTATATGATTTGAGGAATATTATTGCAAACCTTCGTATTCTTCTGTGCACTATTTAATTCAGTTAAGCAGATGCAAATAGTTTTTCTTAAGCAATATAATGTTTACAAGAAAACAATTTTTATGGACGCAAAATGTACGGATTTATAGGGATAAATATTGCCAGAAATAAAAAGATCATATTTAATCTAAATAGGTAGTTATCTGCAATTCTGTTCTATAGATCATTCCAATATGGGGTTTTATAGATATTTCAAAACTTAATGAATAACGACAAAAAGGGCTGAAAACCAAAATAAAAACCAAAATGTAACCACAATTATTATTTTGCATATGGTTGCATTGTCTTGTTATATTTGGCTTTGTTTTCAAGCCCATAACTTAAGCGTCAATGCCGTTTTGAATTCCGAGCAATTATGATTAAATATTAGTGTCAAAATACATGTATATTACATACTGTCATATAAGATGTACTTACAGCATCAGGCCTGGGTTTCATAAAACTTTTCAAAGTGAGATTTTCCTCAAAAAAAAGAGTTTTCCCTCAAATTTGAATTCTTAAGCAATCTGATTGGTCAATTTTTTAGTTGAGGACAATCTGAGAAAATCCTCAAATCTAATAAATTTTATGAAACCGGGCCGTGGTGATTCATTCTGAACAGTATATTCATGTAAACGCGTTATATTGAAAAATTACTTAGTAATATATTCTTAAGTTAGCCTTTGTGTTTTTATTATCCATATAAAGTTAATATGTTAAGGTACAGATTGATGTTTTAAAATGTTCTGAGCTCTTACATTAGCACTACGTGAACTTAGAATACATAATGTGTCGGGGACAGTTTAAAGATTTTAGTACCTACTCGTTTTTGTTAAATGATAGTTTTTTTCAATATAATTATTTTAAATATGAAAATTTAAGTTTTTAGTTTTTCTCGGAAGTTCAATTTTGCAAGGGAAAGGTATACGAGTCCACATCGAAGTGAAGGTCCGCTTTATCATAGAAAAAGTAGATCGAAAAGACGTCCGTAATCATGCAAACTAACTCTTAAGATGTTTCAGCTTTCTACAGATGGAATAATTTATGGGCCTAAATCTTAACTTTGTTACTCTGTTTACATTCAATATCCAATCACAAAGACGAATTACTTGTCAAGATATAATTATAATAGCATATAGACATATATAGTCCGTCAGCATGAAAATGGTGTATGTTGAAGCTGTATTTTCAACTAACTTTCCATACTATTGCAAAAATATTAAACAACAAAAATGTTTTGCACATTAAATTAATATATTTTAACCAGGGACAGTCTATACTTAGTATAGACTGTACCTGTATTAACTGACAGAGCGCGTGCTGATATGAAGTGAAGATTTGCTTGAAACGATATGGCATTGGCTACGTGTGCTATGTTATGTGCCAAGTTTTGCAGTTTCTTTTTTAATTTGAGATGCTACAGATTATTCTGTTAAGTAAACCTAAAGTTATCTACAGAATAATAATGGTATAAAGGGCGGTTACTATGAGAACATCTCTGTGTAAATCAATTATATTTACTCTGCCAGTATTATCAGTATAAACTATAAAATGCTATTTTGGTCGTAAATTTAGATTAATTTGCATTCAATCGCCGCCGGCTGATTGTATAAATCGATACTTTGTTTAATCTAACAGTCATCAACTGTTTAATGTTCATATAATGTGCAATATTTATGAAACTCGATTGCCAACTCATGTCAATTTCGAACGTTCAAATTTTTAAGAAAATGGCCATAAACACAATCGTCTATAGGCCGCCTATATTTGAAATCCCTAATCATGATGCAGCTTTAATATTTCTAAAGCAGGTAACGAAATGTTTATATATAGATTTCAACTTAACGTATTCTGCTTATATGCGGCAATGCTTATTTAATGAAGTCGAAATTAATGTTATAGAAGTATTGATTGATTGGATGTTTGCTTTACGTCCAGCGAGCAGTATTTCAGCTATATTCAGGACAGGATGTTATAGAAGGAAGAACACGTGTATATTTTTTGTTCAGTCTTGAGCGCATAATTTTACTGTACATTTTTCTACAGCGACTTGTTAACAGTAGCTAATGAACTTTTTCCAGTAACATTTCATAGCTTTGAACACAGAGTTATGCTTATAACCCAGAAACAAACTGGGATACCAGAGAGATTATACTGTTTTAACATCTTACTTAGAACTAACCTTGAATGTCGCATGTTTTTAATTGTTCACTACTGCCAATACTGGACAAGGCTAACTTAACTTGGTCTTGTCTACCATGTTGCAACAATTTTAATTCTATGTTACGTACATTATATGGCAGTTCTAGTTTTATTAGTGCATATTCTATCAGTTATAAGAAGTACGACTTCATCCCCTTCATTTTTATCCTTTGAAAATCGAGGCAGATGCATTTAACACATGTTTACCGTCTACAATATAACAAATATTTCTAAAACTAATTACTTTGCTTTCACTAAAATCACACATCCGCGTATATCTTTCTCGTTCACAATTTAACGGATTCTATTTTCATTCTATTCAAATTTAGCAACACTTAGTAGTACAGAAATTGATGATGCTGTTACTTTTGTATTCGATTTCATAACTCATGCAATGTACATAAACTGGCTATTCAAAATGCACAACAATTAAGTTTTTCTCTAATTAAGCAGAAAAGAATCGCATTGAGCTAACCATTGCACATATTGTATGTACATTTTAATTGATTAAACAGAAGGTTCATTGTAAAATCATACCAGACACTCCGTCTAATCTCTACAACACCAAGATGCGACGCCGATTCTTCAAGGTAAAGCCAGTTTGTGTGTTTTTATTTTATATTTAATTTGCTTAAATTTTTATTAGAAGTAAAGTTGTAATTAAATGTTTTAATGTTGTCTTTGCAATACTATATCAAGTGTTTTTGTTTTATTTATACTTGTTTTGCAATGTTGACACCCTTTTACATGAAAATACACGGGTTATAGCAGATCCATTGAAAACATGAGCATAATCCCATTGTATCACCACAGGTTCTTGTAACGTAACAAGAAACTTGGTACTTTTCATATTTAATTGCTATTGTATGAAATGAAATCTATTGATAACACTTTCCGAACTCGACAGCGAGGTCAATATATTATTAATTAATAATACTAATTATGAAACTTGCATCTTCTCTAGTTAACGTTTCTGTTTCCAACCTGAGCTTTTTTTATTTCTAGGTTTGTTTAGCTTCAGTAATTTAGCTCCTAATTTTTATTATCTCGGCATGATGCAATCAATTAAAATAAGATCTTTCAGTTGCTTCCCCCCTTTTTGTTATTGGTCAATGCGTTAAGGACCAATAACAAAAACGGGGAGCAAGTGAAAGATTTAGATTGGCCGTGATAAAAAAAAATCAAAGGAACTACATTATTATACCTAGGATATGTTTTGCCCATGTTACAGTGCAATTGCATGAAAAATGAAAGAAATAATATATCATATCATTATGGTTTTTCTTTAGAATAGTGCAAATCGAGGTTGATTAAAACATGCACTTTTTACGTAATTAGACAATAAAAAAGTGTTAATTTGATTTGATACTTTCATCTCTATAAAGACTACATGTGATCAACAAGCAATGTTATTCTATTGATTTTTCGTCAGAAAACGCTATGTACAATTGTTCTGTATTTATTTTTTTCGGATGGAAACGGAGGAGACGATAACAGTGGCCAGTTACAAGTCTATCCATTTTGGGATAGATCTTATAGAAGGAGCATTGAATCAACTGTACTTCTTAAAGACTGTGGAAAAGCATAGGAGTTTGTTTCAAGTTGCAACGCTACGTCGTGCTTTACGTCGTTACGAAAAATTTTGGCTTGAACTTTGTTCTGAACACTATGATAAAATCCTTACAGCCCCACTTGACATAGAATGGATTTGGCACTGTCATATGTTAGCCCCAGTGTGTTACGAAAAAGATTGCAAGGATGTGGTCGGAAAGACGGTTAATCATGTAATAACTAAAGACAAAGACAGACAAAAACAACTAGAAATTTCTAAGAAATTGTGGGAATACAAATACCCAAATGAACCTTTTGAAATAAATATTGACACGACTGATGATGAGGAAAGAAATAGTGGTGACCACTGGGAGAGTAAGTTGTCATATGAAGTCATACCAGCAGCACTTCGTCAAAGCGCCTTCAATTATCAAGTTAGTCTTCCACATTATCATGATAAAAATTTTCTGCGTCAAGCTGTTAAACGATACAAGAAAATGTTGTTTCTTAAAGTGCAACATCCGGGTATATTTTTAGTCCCGTGCTATGATAATGACTTGGTTTGGCATACTCATCAACTTCATCCATTGATTTACAAACGGGACACAGAAAAGATTATGGGAAAACTATTTAATCATGACGATTCGGTCAATGATAGAAGCGCTGGGTCTAGGCTGTTGAGAGCGGAGGCTAAAACAAAACAACTTTGGCAGGAGGCTTTTAATGAAAACTTTTCACGTAATGGCGCCATGTACAGAGGCGATCCACCAACCGGTCAACTGCATAGACTTTCCCAAACTGATATCATATCATTCTCCACAAAGAAGGCAAATATTAAACTAGACAACATTCAAATTGACAACTTGCCAGAAATAGTTAAAAGTTTTAAATTAAAGGTACAATATGTCTCCAACGACAAGGAAGGCCCAGTCATTCTGAACGTTAAAGGTCCACCTTGCAATTGGGACAAAAAGAAAGGCATGGAATTCGAATTTGACACCAAGGATTATAATTATTTAAAATTCAAACTGATACATCAACCGAAACGTATGTGTTTTAGTGCAACAATTGAAACTGCAGAAGCAAAATTTTATGTCCTACCAATTGCAGAGTCTAACAATGGAGGTGACACTAAACTTTCTGAAACATTAATTCTTAATGAAGAAAAAGAAATTAAATTAAGTTTTACAGGAAATATACATATTTATGACAAACCGGGACCATGCTTTCTATTTTTGAAGAATGGGAGTTTTGACAGAAGATACTGTATCATGCCAGAACATATCAGGCAAATGTGGGGACCAATTTCGTTACCAAAGTTACCACCAGGTCAGGACAACTACTGTGTAGTGGCAAGTCATAAGTAAGTACAACGTTAAACGTCGTATTTGTTGTTTCGAATGAGTCTAGATGTAGTTTTAGTTTTTCTACTGCATTGAAACTTTCACGTAAACTGTGTTGTTAGGGTACTACAATAAAGTGGGAGAATTTTGGATCCACTTACCCCGCGAACATATATAATGCAAGTTTAAATTATAGATAGATTAAATAGAGGACTATTTCAGAAAATGGGTACAGCAAGAAGACCAGGAGGTTCATACATTGTCCAAGTGGATAAAGGCCTTAAGGTTATTGATTCTAATAAGAATAAGTCGTATAGGAAGGTCTATGATCAGTCTTCAGAAATGTTGATGCTACTAAAACTGTCCGACATTTATGACAAATATGTTGTTGTGCCAGCAAATAGGGCCCATAACGCTATTATTTTTATCTGCACATTATATAGTGTGTTTAACCAATATTTGTCAAAAGAGGAGATTCTTGAAACCACAAATCAGTATCCTTAGTCTCCATATCAAAGTCGAAGATTGTGATATCCCCTTCTTTTATTGGATTTAAAACTTCACACATATCCATACAAACATCGTTTCATAACATCAAACTTCTATCGAAACTCCTGACAAATATTTTAACAACAATAAAACGGGACTTAAAGTGATACTCCAAGGGTAGCATAAATGAAATGTTCTTAGCAAAAGATTAAAGACCTCAAGGTCTTGATCTCTTCCCAATTTAACAACATTAAAAATCTTTGATTGTTGGACACTTTACACTGCCCATCTCTCAAATGTACCTTAAAGCCAGTCTTAACGATTTTATGAAACGCTGACTTTTCAAGAAAATGGAAATGATAAAAATACCGGGTAATTAGCCATGACAGAACTTACGTCGTCATCAATGTCTCAAAATAGTAAATATACTGAAGACGAAATCTGTTACATGTTAGACTTTCTAGTGTGGCAACATATTTTTCATATTTGGATGACATGTTTTTCAATACACTGTTGGTATAAAAATGGGTACTAATTGTGCTTCTCTCCTTGCCGACCTTTTTTGTACTCTTATGAGTTTCTAGAAAGCCTGCTGAAGAATTAAGAAAACACATTGGCCCAGACCAATTTCACATTGCGCTATATTAAGTATGTTTTTCCCTCAACAATGCTTAACAATGTTGACTATTTGCATCCAGTCTACACTAACGAGCTTGAAATTAAATATACTACCAATACAATTAAGTCGGTCTCTTACTTAGACCTACTTGTAGAAATAGACTCAGAAAACTACAAACTAGACTCACGACAAAAGTGATGACTTTAACCTTTCAGTTGTCAAAAAAAAAAAAAAAACATTCCAACAGCTTCAGTGTAAGGAGTGTACATTTCGCAACTTATACGTTATTCTAGATCTAGATCGGTAGTCCGATTTTCTAGACTGCTATACAAACAAGGGTGTGTTGTACATAGGTTGATGTTATCCCTTCAGAAGTTCTTATGGTTGTCAGCATGACTTACTTGATCATCATGGGAAATAAATCTCTATAATACGATAGGGCATTACCGCTCAGCCATAGGTAGTCGTATTCCTGGATTTAAATTTTTACTTGACATGGCAATGAGTAACTCGAATGGTGTCGCTGCATGTGTTTATTTTTATCCGGATTTATAATTGTCCCTTTATTTTCGACCCTTGTTGTTAGGTCGGGTTTCTTGCTTCTTTTCCAATGAAAATTGTTGTCACAAAAAAAAGTACAAACAACAATAGAAATAAATATAATAGTTATTTAATAATAATTCATACTGGTAACTGGTAAACCAACACCGTTGTCAACTTTATTAGTTGCTGATAAATAAAATGTGGATGCAATGTCAACTTCTAATAGAAGTAGTAATTCTAATCAAACATTTAACGCATTGTGAAAAATGTATGACAAACACATGTATTTAAATCTACAAGTATTGTCTTTGGCTCGTCCGTAAGTTACAAAATATTATTATTAAACAAATGAGTTTTATCGGCTGGATTAACGGACAAAAATAGTGGATAATTGCTTGGTCTCAAGATAAACTGTTCTTAGTATTATCTGACTTAGTGTTTTAATAAGTCATTTAAGAGTTGAAATTAAAAACAAATTAACATAACTAACGTTGATGCAAACGAAAGGAAGAGTACACAACGAACAATTCTGTTTTTCAATTCTTATATAATTTTGTCTTCCAATTAGACTCAACATCATTAAAAATAAGCTTGAGATTACAAGTATAACCTAGCAGTTAAGCTGATTTAAATGATCATTTAGTACCCACTATTTATTTTTATCATATTTATTAATTTGACAAGGTTTGTAAACCACATGGGCGAAATGACATTCACTTGTCGTGTTATACACAGTATACCTTTGTTGATGTCTGCAATACAAGTATTCTACCACGACAAGATGGTCACAGTGGCTCATTTAATAGGTCCAGAACAGCTCCCGTGCTCTTCTGAGGTAAGTAGATGGACGTTAGTCATATTTGTCTCATTATTGAATAACTTAAAGTAATTACTTATCGATTGAAAAAAGTTTACGTACATTAACTGTAAACTGAATTTTTTCAAGTTACATGTATTTCAAAAGATGTATTCAACAATCTCATCTGGTTTGTCAAATTCTATATTAAGCGGTTTACTTTGGTTTTTTTTTGTTTTTGTCAGAAACAACAATAAATGAACGCAATAAACAGTACATATTATATACATAAATATTCTTTAAAATAGCAGTTTAGTGAGTTAAGTTTTTCTTAACCTACCAAAGACCAAAGATACTATATTGAAAACGAATTGCAGTTGTAGTCTTTCTTATTAATTACTTTTGAACATATTCTTAATTTATATAACCGTTATATGCATTGTCATCATAATTGTTATTACTTGTGTTATTTTTAAGGTGTCGGATCCAAAATCTTGTCCTTCACTAAACTCTAAACAAGGACAACGCGCATTATTGATCAAAATTGAAGAAGGAGATTGGGGTATTCTGATTGGACAATGGACAGGCTTTCGAAGAGGGAAGCCAGGAACAAAAGGTACAATATGAATTTTCGATTATTTCATCAATGTTTTACGTCTCTTGAGCTATTTTACGCTTACCTTTTCATAACACAAAGTTTCATATGATTCTGATTTCTTTAATTTTAAAATTATCGTTTCGTTTTGTTGTCTGGCTTTAGGAGTATAAGTCTTTCTCAAAATCCGAATTGTTTGTTGCGAGAAAATTACGCAACAGAGGATTTAGTTTTTAAAAAATAGCCCTTCAGTTCTGTAAACGGGTGAAGTTTGACTTCTGGTGACTTATACGCACAAAAACCATAGCATAAACCAGTTTATATCACTGCTAAGGAATCAGTACAATGTTTACTGATAGTTTGCATTTTATGTAACAACCCATGCTGCTATATAATAAAACACACGCTACTCTTATAAGACGTTATCTTGAAATAAGTGTGAATATTTATTGTTTTAATGTATGTTAGAAGAATCCTGAAAAGACAAGTAGTTTAATGTTTCAAGAGATAATGTAATATTAAAATATTTATAAGAATGCCATCATATTACAGAAATATAATATATCTCTCTACTTCTAGACGTAATCTTTATATAAAGGTGAACATTACTTAGTTTTTGTCTCGCCTGCGACGAAAGTCGCTGGAGGCAAGACATATGTATTGGAATCCGGCGGCGGCGGCGGCGGCTGCGGTGGCGGTGCGGCGTAAACACTTGACATCTTGCTTTATATATTTGTAAACCCAAGCCCTAGGTCCATCAAATTTGGTACAGAGGTAGCTTATGATGAGTACTTGCCAGTCAGTCACCTGTCACCTGACCTTGACCTCAATTTCACGGTCCAGCGACTACGTTAAAGTTTTTGGGTTACGGCAGTTCCTCTGTTACTACGCATAGTAGGATGACAATATTTGGTGTATAGGTTGCTGATGACTAGTACATGACTGTCTGGTAGGTGTTACCTGACCTTGACCTCAATTTCACGGTCCAGCGACTACGTTAAAGTTTTTGGGTTACGACAGTTCCTCTGTACCAACGCATGGTGGGATGACAATATTTTGTATATAGGTTGCTGATGACTAGTACATGACTGTCTGGTAGGTGTCACCTGACCTTGACCTCAATTTCACGGTCCAGCGACTACGTTAAAGTTTGTGGGTTACTGCTGTTCCACTGTAACCAAGCATGTTAAGATGACAATATTTGGTATATAGGTTGCTGATGAATAGTACATGACTGTCTGGTAGGTGCCACCTGACCTTGACCTCAATTTCACGGTCCAGCGACTACGTTAAAGTTTGTGGGTTTCTGCTGCTCCCCTGTAACCAAGCATGATAGGATGACAATATTTGGTATATAGGTTGCTGATGACTAGTACATGACTGTCTGGTAGGTGTCACTTGACCTTGACCTCAATTTCACGGTCCAGCAACTACGTTTAAGTTTTTGTATTAGGACAGTTCCTCTGTAACTATGCATGGTATGGTGACAATATTTGGTATACAGACCGCTGCTGATATTTAATGCTATTTACGTAATGCTTATGACGAAATTTATTTTCGTTACTGATGCGGAATGCAGGCGAGACGTTTTTCTGTGTCCACACTTGTTATTTTATGTTAGAAGTATCCAGAAGAAAATGACTGCTATAATGTTCAAACTAGTGTTTAAATGTTTCCAAGAGATATGGGAAATATTCCAAATCCTTATGAAAGATCGTTTCAATAGATTGCAATCATATTACATAAATACATATATTCACAAAGAAATAATGGCGTTGTAGTACTGTATGTACCTCTTGCATATAACCATAGTTACAATCATATTCTAACGGGATCCTTTGAGCGCGGTTAACAAATCATAGATAGGTCCAAAATTCCAGATACATACAGTTCATTTTCGTGACAATAATTTGTAAAAATATTGAAGCTATTCCTTATTTATTGTTATTCTTGAAGGAAAATAAATGTTTAATTTATTAGTACATGTATTATCTTCTCATCTTTTGCCAGTAATTCTATTTGGGTGAATTTCTTTTAACAAATTAACTGTAGAAAAACATAAAAGACATTCAAAGTAAAATTATGAATAATATTTAACAACTAGTACCAGTAATGTACAAACAAAACATAAATTATAAATAAATAATTAAGTATATTTTCCAGCACAAAAAGGAGAAAAAGGGAGCCCTGGTACATTAACCATACGTTTCTACCACATTAAGAGTGGTCACTGGAATCACTTGGCTCTGCCTTATTTAGAGAGCTTGTTTAACTTTCATCTCGGAGATTCAAACGTTGATCTTAAAAACGGCGTTATAACAATTTCATCTGAACATGGTGAGGTGGCTGAGAATCTTACAATGGCATTTGGTGTTGCACTTCTGCATGTTCTCTGTCAGCCCAGAAAAAAGGTAAAAACAATAGGAGAAAACACAACACCAATGAGAGGCATGAAACAAATAAGATCAATACCGTCTGATGATTTGGGTTTAGTAGTGGCTGCAGGGTATGCTGTAGAAGCACCAACCAATCAGTACATTCGTAAGATTCATCTTCGGAATAGAAACGGTCCGTGTTCATCCAAAGATGATAATGAATATTATGGAATGGGCATGGCTGCTGATTTTGGAGACGCCATTGCGGAGGAACTTGGAACAGAACCGTTGCAGCAGACGGAAAATGTCTTAGAGATTCCAGGTGAGGCGTCTACAGGGGATATTAGTGACACAGGAACTGGGGTAGCGGCAGATGGTGGTGGTGAAGCTGGTGGTTGTGGTGGCTGTGGTGGATGTGGAGGTTGCGGTGGCTGTGGTGGCTGCGGTGGCGCATGTGGTAGTTGTGGAGGGTGTGGGGGATGTGGGGGTTAATTCATAACTCATGCGAGTGGATTTGAAAATTGCATTATAAGTCTACAGTTGCCTTCAAGTAAGGATACATGGCATGTGGTTGAAGTAAAAATAGACTAGAAGTTGCTTATATATATATATGTAATTTGGAAGTGTGTTTGTTTGTATGTATGCAATGAAAGATTATATACTTAGATAATAAAATTGATGTTGTAAATATATGACAGGGTGATTATATTAACCACACTGATCTAAAGATTTTAAGATGACATAAATTATGTATTAGACTTAATATAATGATAACAACGGGACAATTTGCTTTCTCTTTGTTAGACTACTGACGCAAAAAATACGAACATAAATACAGTAATTTAGTTAGCTATGAACAGCATATTCGTAATTCTATGAATATTTAAACAATCTTAGGCATAACATATTGTATTGTATCAACATTTGTCTTGCTGTATAGAAAAACGAAACGAGTCCAATTTAAAAAAGTCCATACATTAATTTTCACGCTATATTTTCGCTTTGAGGGAAATCGACGGAGTGGATGTTTAATGAAAACGATAATAAATTTTCATTGAATCAAACTGATCCCGAATTTATTCGTTTGTTGTTAGTATATTTTCACACTTTTTTGTAAAATGTTTTTCGTTTTAATGACAATTATGTGGAACAATATCTCGGCATAGGTGTTGTTGTTTTTTGTAAATCCTATGCAATAATCAACTTGATGCATCGTATCTGCTGTTATTTGTATTTATGCAAAGGTATTGACAGGCTGTATCAGCCGATCCTATAATAATATCTATTGTAGACATGAAGTATTGTCGCAAATATATAAGAAATTAATATAATAAATGTAAATGGCAACATCAAAACTTTGAAGATTCATTCGAAGTTAAATTTATCGCATTCAGTGCACATGATATGTTACATACTCTGATTCCATTACGTTCCTTACTTCATAATCCGTAGGCTCATTCATAATGACAATATCATTTTCCGTGATTTTTTGTGTTATATATACACAATTTTAAATATGATTGCCCTGCATAGCTTATCTTCTATCAGATGTTTTACCCAAGGACACAAATACTATGTTTACCTCAAAAACTAGAAGTCGGATATGTGTCTTTTCATTGGTAAGCTGAATTTGTTGAATATTCATGAATATGACTTATTTTGTATTAGTGAACTAACAGGTGGCGGAAAAAGCAGTGGAATCAACCGTGTGTTCCTGACGCTGTGTAATGCTCTGACAAGGCTGCATCAGCCAATCTTGTATATATTTCGGTTTTAAACATGATACAGAAATGTTGCAAAATGTTAGATGTAAGTTGTCATAGAAATATTATGAAATTTCATGCAAAATTAGTTGTGTAGGTAGTCGTTATTATATTCACAAGGCTGGATCAGCTAGTCGTATATTATAAACAATTTGTTAAGTTATAATTGCTGTAAAAATGCGAAGTAACAAATGCAATAATAATAATAATAATATCAAAATGTTGAAATAGTTACCAATATGAACAATATCTATAGCATATTAAAGAATTATACATAGTATCAAAGTGTCTGGTTTACCATGAAGTTTTAATATGAGAGCTTGAATAGAATTTGCAATCAATTTTTTTTTAATTTTTCGGTTGTTCAGTCTGTAACTTTTTATTCTGTTTCTGCAGAACACTCAACGATGGACACTGTTTTGGTTAATTTATCTAAAAAATTAAACAGCGAAAATTACGATAGTTTAGTCCAGGTGTTCCGGAAGGCTATGCAATTCATGCTGCTTCACGCGTGGTACCCGTCGTATCAGATTAAGATCCGGTAACAAGTCCTATCATGTGGGCAGTCATAATCCAGTTAGCAAGAATGAAACAAATGGAACAGAGTAATGTTTGTGACAGATATACTTCGTAACATCAACTAAGTCATAATGATTACTGTAATATTGTCTGATGACTTCAATCTTGCCACTGGGAACCCCTGGTTAAGTAGTAAACCCCTGGAAAAATAACATTTCGGTCGGCAGACATCTTCAATCAAGGAAATCTAGGTAGGATATACAGGCTTATAAAAAAAGTTATCTCACTGTTTTTCTAGAGTTGTCACAAATAAGACCACAGACATTCCAAGTACAAATATTTACAAATAAGACGACAGTACATGTACAAATATTAACTTAAGGGTTTCTTTCAAAAAACAAAAACATCTTTATATGTGGACGGATGAATGAATAAGTGGATGGTGGTGTAAATCGATGGACGGAATGGGTTGATTGTGAACAAGAAAAAAACAACGCACTCACCCTTTTTACATATTTATAACAGAAAAGAATGTATTAAATAAATATATAAATATAAGCTATTGAGTGTGTATAAAAAGTCGGATCTATCTGTCAATCTTGATGTGATATGCGTACTAACTAATCCGAAATAGGTCCGGTAACTCAATAAGGTTTCAAACAAGGTCTATGGAATTTTGGACGCCAATGTAAATTATGTGGTAGTTTGTGTGTTTATGAATTTTTCCATAAATTCTCTTTTGTCGATAAAAATAAAAGATATTTGCTTGATACAAAGTTCTTTGGATCTATTCATAGTATTCACGTTGTCTGTAGTGTTCTGCTAATTCTGTCATTCGTTGTGAAATGATATACCAAGACTTGAATGTAATTTTAACAAATTTTATAATGGTGCAGATCCCATTTATCTGATGTTTTATGTGTTAGATTTTCTAGTGTTCAAATATAGATATTGTCACCATAACATATAATAATCTTTCGCAGTTAATATCGTTGGAAATAAAATGTCTTTAAAGATACCAAAGTTAATAGGAATCACTACACCAGACGTGCGTTTCGTCTAATCAAGACTCATCAGTGGCTCTTAAACTAAAACAATATTAAAATCCAAATGATTAAGATGAGGTAGAGCTTTTATCACCAAAATTCCAAAACGTTATACCAAATCCGGCTAAGGCTTTCTACATTGAGAAAATAGAAAAACCTTGGAATTAAAATAATTTTCTAAATTTCATGGAAGTAAATTTAGACAATGACTATACAGAAAGAATTAATGATATTCCTGTCAGCACCTCTTTCTGTAAAGTTCAGTTAAAATGAAACTAAATTGAACAAATTATAACGTTTGGCATAGAAATCTTTAAAAATGGACATTCCATTAAAAGATTGGTAGTATCGAAATATGTTCGGTTTCCTTGTCTGCAAACATGTTCAAATCAGTTAAAAAATAATAAAACTAATATAAAACCATGGGTCAAACATAAACAAATACAGAACAAACCAACACACAAACAAAGTTAACAATAAAGGAAATTAGAGTGAACTTGGATGTTCCTGAAGAGTAAGCAGTTCTTGCCTGTTATAGGAAAAATACCCCTTTGGATAACGGATGGGTGTATAAGGCACATGCAACTTTATTTATGAGAACTTAGTAAATAGTGTATATTGTGTTATTATTTTCATTTATCTTGGTCCAATTATATATGTGTGTATTGTGTATATATACATCAAAATGCACGCAGATCTCTAAATATAATAACAAAATACCAAACACCAAGGAAACTGTCATAAAAAAAGTTCACAAATCAAGAAACTGGCAAATTTTAGAACCAACAACTGAAAATAAAGCAAGTACAGCAATGTTCCTGACTTGGCACAGGCATTTCAAAATAAATAGTGGGTAAAACCAGGTTATGGAATGCCGAACATCCCGCTTCCATTACAGTAGTGTGTGAGTTGTTGATTTGTTTATGAAAATGGATGGGTATCATATACCACTAGTCAGTAATATGTGTATCCAATAATCATTACAGCATAATCAATTGCAATATGTACTGAATTAAAAAAAATAAAGAAAACTGTCTGGAATTATATTTTCAAACAAGATAGAATGTTTTTCAACAAGGAAATTTTATCTATAGTAAACTTATTAAAGAAGCGGACGAATCGATTCTAACCTTGGTTTATAAGTTTATCCCAAAGAAATTGGTGACGTTTGCAAAAATCAGTATAATCGCTGAAAGTACTTGTATACCTGATCAATTGAGAAATATAGACACCTAATGCAGGAGAAGCTGGAATATAGCTGCATAAGTGAAGAAACTATAATTTTGAAACAAAATAATCGTCTAGTTTGTAGTAAATTCTTGTCCTAAAATGACCGTTGGTATTATATTCAAAGTCTAAAAATGATGCAGATGAAGCTGTTCTGTGGTTTCTTCAATTTAAAGTTCTGAAGGATATATTAATGGAAGCCACTCAGCAAATTGAGGGTTGTTAGTTTATTCAGTGTTCCTGACTTTTAAATTTTATAACATTCGAATAATTGAAACAATAACGTATCAATATACCATCTGAAATACCATCAAATATTGTGCAGTTTGTCCAGCAGTCACACTTCAATGCTGATTCTTTCACTGATATAGTCATTGTCTAGATTTAATGCCCTAAAATTTCGAACAAAAATTTAAGATTTTTCTATTTTCAAGGTGTGGACAGCCTTAGCTAAAGGCGGTATAAACGTTCGGGAATTTTAATGATAAAAGCTGTTCAACATCTTAACGATTTGGATATTAAATAATGTTTGGGTTTTAGCGCCAGCCACTGATGAGTCTTGATTAGACCAAACGCGCGTCTGGCGTATTAAATTATTTTAACCTAGGTAATATTGATAACATTTTATTTGGTATACTATGCATCAATTTAACCCAAATAGATAGTCGTCTATTTTTGCAGTGTGAATAAGGGTGACAATCTATTATACCTAGTTATTACAAATTTAAAACAAACAAATTTAAGCGATAAATACGTCCATGTCCGTATGTTTTGAAACGTCATGTCGTAGAAATGTGTAATTATAGTACGGTATATAAATGACTTACACAAAATATATGTTTTGTTAAACACACTAACTGGAATTATAAAATATATAAATGAAATATATAGACATATATTGAAAATTAATATAAAATATCTATATATATGATCCGACAGACAGGTCATCGACAACATTACTTTCTATTTAATGTGTTAATTTTATGTGGGTGTTCGTGGCCTTCTGGTTTGTTTTCTATAACAATTGTCAGATGTATCCTGTTTCTAATTTCTGAAGAATGCCAAAGGTTCATGAACCTATTGTGTCTATTACGACAAATGGATGGATTTGTGCGTCAATAATGACGGGGATTCGTCACGAAAATCTCATTTTAGATAGCTTATTAAATAATAAAGCAGTAACCTTTAATAATGCAACATGTTGTCCTCTTGGTAATCGTCAATATCAAAAATAAGGATAGAACTAATCATTGGCAAAGGCAAAGGTCATCACGATTTTACCTTTTTTATTTACCTAGCTTAGAAAAACACTTAAATACACTAAATTGACCATACTAAATTGTCAAAACCTTGTGTGTACATTTCTTAAATTATACTTTACTGTAGTGTAAGTTTGTCTGATTTTTTCAGTATTTTCTATCAGTTGTAGGATAGAAAAATATTTTTGTACATTTAAACAAAGTTATTGATATGCACCCAGTTTGTCTCTTCCTTCTTTGTTGGTAAAATAGCTTCAGGTGATAAATATATAAAATACATATATGTCGATATAAAGTAAATGTAGAGTTGAAGAAGAAACGTGAACTTGTAGCTTTCATTGTCTGTCTTTCGAGAACACTACTGAACTATTTAACACATAATAATTACATTCTTTTAATTTCTATATGACTATTTCATTCATACAAACAAAATTAGGTTTAGAGTACTTTTAAATTTTCAATATTATCAAGTTGGAGGTGTCAATGCTATTGCTTACTTCAAAAATAGACTAAAGTAAGTTAAAAAGAAATGATTGTTAAATTATACTGCATCTAAACTAAACACCAATAAATTAAATTGTATTATTAAATGATAGTTTTATTTAAAATAGTAAATTTGAACTTAAACTGAATCGTTGTTTCAATTTTTTTCGGTTCTTTATTGAATACTTGTCTATTGCATTACCTTAACAATTTGTAACAGTTAACAAATATACCGGGCAGTGCTTATTTGTCTTTTATATTTGTTATAATTGAAGGGACAAACGTTTGAATTGTGTTTGTTATAATTTTCTGTTCTCACCTCAAACCTTATAAAATAATTGCCGACAAATTTGTGTTTTGTTATAGAATTCCAGAGTGAACATACTCCTATGGATTAGTGACTTCTTCCAGCAGGCATACCAGTGTTCATCCGGGCCCTGATGAATCATGAAAACAAGTGGTGTTGCACTGTTTTTATCGCAATAGAACTTTGCTTATGTATGATGAAATGTTATGATTGCTTTATTAGCCTTTTACTGCGTTTTTTTAGATAAATTTGAGAGAATTAAATATAGAAACTAATAACGGGCACGAAGAGTACAAAGAACATTGAGACAAATTCTATAAAGTTAACACAAACAGAGAAATCTCACGAGACATAGAATTCAAGTCGTGAAATCCGAAACGTTTTTAAGAATGTTGTTAAATTCATAGATACATGTATATCTATGCACAATTTTGATGAATTTCGGTTGAAGATTGCTGATTATTCTCTTTGCATTAATCAGTTGTCGACTCAAACCCAAACAAATAAGACTAGAATGTTGTAACTAAAATATACTTACTTTATTTCAATTTCGAATGACGATTAACATCATAAACAAGAAACATTTAGTAAAAAATCTTAAAAAGAATATTTTATACAAACTTTGCAACTAGCATTTTAATGATAACATTTATGTGTTAGTTAAAGTGTTTTTTTCTATTGTGTGTATTGAACAATTGTATTGTATTGCTGCATCAACTTGTCACCTAAATAATTGTATTGCATTGATGCATAAACTTGTCACCTCTCACTCCCTTTGGTATCCTTTATCTCATGACATATCTGCAGAGATCATAATATGATTACCACCAATGAAACAAGTGTGTTATGAGACATTGACCAGTAATATTCTAACAATGTAATATCATGTGAATGAAGTTCTATGGAGAGTTTAAAAAGTTGGAATGATGATTATACCACGGAGTCTTATCAGTATCCATGGACCGAAGGCGTTGGATTGAAATTTTGTAGTTATATCCCTGAAATACTTGTGGGATGAGAGAAATTTAAGAAATGATAAAATTTCATACAGAGCCTAAATCTCAGATAGTAACAAGGATTTCAAAGACGAACACCTTCAATAAATCAATGATGAAATATATATGAATTTAAACAAGACAAAAATTACACTTCTGAAAAAGTAAATGGCACAACAAACCGTATTTTAAAGTTTAACAAGTTAAAAAAACTGTAAAGATTAATTGATAGAAGTTGGTTTAATTGTATATACCGCATTACAGATTAAATGGATCTGTGCTTACCCAGCTTCCACGTTCCAAACAAATATACACTTTAATCATTGCAAATATGTTATAAACTGGCAATAATGATATATAGATTTTGTTATTAACTCAGCTTCTCCAAATTTAATTATGTATGACTGTTTAAAAGTTTGCCTCTAATAAAAGTTACAGCTACTATTTTTACAAAATTCAAAAACATCAGTGAAATGTTGAGAATTGTTTGCAGAATGACATTATTCCTGTTTGCAAGAATATTATCCTGCTTTCTAACAGTTAAACAGTTCTTCTGTAGGTATAAAAAAGCATTCCCTTTACAGTAAAAAAAACCAAAGCTTGTGTGGAATCCTTTAGCGATATATACTGGAAGCAGTTGCTTTGTCATCCCCACCTGAGCTGAGTGAAACATGAACATCATATCAGTTTTCACTGGTAGATTCGCACTTAAACCCGAAACCCCTACTTTTTTAGGGTAAAAGGTAACACGATAAAATACCATGAAAACAACATCAAATCTGCTTTTCCACATAAAAGTAACGGAAAGCCTTTTGTCTTCAGTGAAAAGCTTTGTACATACAAAATATCCCATTTATATGATCATATTTCTTCATTGGAATGTTTAATTAACAAAGAATTGTATATATCTCATGGAAAATAAGGAAAAACATATTAAGTATAAATTGACTAACCAGTCAAAATCCATGTTATATGAAGTATTAAGATCAGATGAAGTAAAGAACTGTGTGTTAGATTATGAATGTAAACATTTTGAACAAAATGAAACTGAAATTATTTAACAAATATATTTAAAAAGATTTCTAAAAAAAGGTTGCTTACTAAGAGCTCAAGCTGTTAAGAAGAAGAAGAAGAGCGAATCACCAGAAAACCATGGTCAGACCAAGAGCTTTGTGATCTCAAATCGCAAGTAATTTTTATTCATAAAAAATTTACAAAAAATCCTTTTGATAAAGCATTACATGCTAAATATTAGGCAACTGTTAAAGAATTTTAAAAATATGCAAAAAGAAGAAACATGATAATCAGAAGAAATTTATTTAAGAAATGATCCACACAAGTTTTGAAAATTAATAAAATCCAACGCATTTAAGCACACCGATCAACCGACTTATATCATTTTATTGAGAAGTAGTATGACACGATGAAAAAAGATATAAACAAGTTAAGACCTATATGTATACAGATGACTTTTTCTAAATCGCTACGTTTAAAACTCACTGTATCAAATATAGTGTAGAAGGTACTGGAATCACAAATTTGAACAAATAAATGCACAATTTACGCTTCTGCACAATATATTTCTGTATCCAGTGTTTTTGTTCAAAAGGACATTTATCCAACTTGTTTCTGACCCCAAAATTATTTTTCTAATTGCAATTTATTGTTATAGGAGTTTGAATCACCTTTTTTACGCATTTACTGAAAAAATCAGCTCATGTTTTATAATGACACGATGAATAAAAGTTCTTTGACACGATTGAAAACAGCCACGTATTTCTTAAGTGATTAGTTTTATACTTCCACGTGGGGCATTTCAATGACTTTTTACAACAAGAATTAACATTATCTTTTGCAAATATTTTGAGAATTCCACAGTAATCTTTTACATTGAAACAAATCTTAAAGTCTTTAAAGATTAATAAAGCTGCGGGTCCTGATAAAATCATAAATGAAATATTGAAATATAATAATGCTGTGCTAATCAAGTCTATCACTGAACTTTTTTATTTATTATTTATGTCAGGATACTATCCACAAAGATGGAACATAGCATTCCCAATTTTTAAGTCAGGTTAGAAAAATGACTCAAACAACTACAGAGGTGTATCTTTATTGTCTATCAAAGGTTTTAAGTGCAGTTCTAAACAATAGAATTGTGAAGTACATGGAAGACAAATTCTCAGAATTACAATTTAGTTTTGCTCAAATTGCAGAACCATATATAGTATATTTATTTTTAAAACTTTGATCAATAAGTATCTGTCTTATCAAAAGAAAAATAGTTTATTTGTTTTGTCGACTTGCGTAAAGCTTTCGACTACCTTTGGCGAAAGGTTCAGTTACATAAATTAGATACATATGGTGTGGGAACAAAAATGATTAATATTATTGAAATATGTATAAAATACCATGTCTGCAATAAACGTTGATGGATGTCACATAGATTTTTCAATATAGACAGAGGGTTTAGACAGGGAGACTATTTAAGTCCCGCCATCAATTCCTACATTTGATAATCTGTTGTGAATAAAAGTATTCAAATGAATAATTGCTATTGCAACGTTAATCGGTGTTTGTCAGTTAAGAGTGTATTATAGTAATAGTTAAATTTAGCTTCCACATGTATGTGTACACCAACTAACATAATAAATGTATGCTTTGTAAGTGAACTTATACTGCAGATAACAATGATAAGAAAAGAAATCAACAGAGAAAAATTTCATAAATATAAGCAGTGCCAAATAATATATTTAATCATATTGAAAATGCATAGTGCTTGTAAAGAAATCATATTTTCACTGTAAACCACAATTAATTAATACATCCAGATTTAATCAAATCTGTAATTACTGGAACCATGTTGAAAGTGTTGCTGGACGTACAGCAACAAGATAATCAATAGAAACCTCAACTTGGCATTTGGTGCGGCCTATTTGATTATAGCAGCACTCGACTTTCTTACCTTTAAAAAAATCTAAAACTGATCGTTAAGTTTAGAAGAACAGATTATCAAATTTTGAAACACATTACATAACGATGATTGTAATGCAAATTAAAAGATGCAAAAAACTGATTATTACATTATTTTGATACCCACAAACTCCCCTCGGGATAATATTTCAAGTTTAAAACTTGTGTGTATTGAAAAGATTAATATATTGTAAGGTTACAAAAAATGAAAGAAGGTACACCTAAGCTTTTAAAAATAATTGCCAGGAAGCCTTAAGTGGTGGTTAAAAGTAGCGGATAGACGAAGTGAAAGGTAAAATTTAAAAAGTGGAGACAGAAAAACACAAAACAGAAAAGACAAGACACTACTTTAAAAATCCACAATATTTGTAGGATTATGTACAAAATTATATTTTGTTCACCTCTTGGTATCGTCTGCTTTCATTTGATAAAAGAACGGTTATAAGGACGAAACGTATGTATTTTTGTCACTTTTATCTCGTAAAGCTCCGTATGAAGTTAATTGTGGATTTTTTTGCTGCCATCAGTTCTCGTTACTTCAAATTAGTTAACAGTCAATATTTATTGACTATTACTATTTCAACATTCAGCTGGAAAAATAAATACTATATTAGTCTGGAAGCATCTTGCCTTCATCTGTTTGCAAACGGACAGATGAAATAGTACAGCAATAGTTGGGTTGAATTTAAAAAATACTTACATGTCTGAAAAGGAAAATTTTGATATACGTTTGTTTGTTTGAATGTTGTTTAACGCCACTTCTACTAATTTTTCAACTATTTTTTATTTTTGTTTGGTGGAGGAAGCCCAAGTACCCTACCACGTCAAGATTGGAGTCGACAGCACCCTGCCCGCAGTGAGACTCGAACCCGCAATCTTGGTGCTGACAGACCACGTGATCAATAGTAGAGGAACTATCTATGTATTGTGCCAGGGATGGTGTTTTCTAAGTAGAGTATATAATTTACCTGATAATTCATTGCGAAACGGACAATAACGTTTTCTCAATTATAACGTCCAAATCACATTGCTTATTTCAATGGCTTATGTATTGATTTTTTGTTGTTGTTGTTGTTGTTGTCTTTGACCTCTTTTTAATTGTGTGTTACAAGATGAAGGATATAACTGGTAAATGTTTCACTTTTGTCATATTTCTTAGCATCTTTCATTCCTGACATTATTACGAGTTTAGTTCGTATATAAGGTCACAACAAATTTTAAAAATGAAAAAAACCAGCTTTCCCATGTCTTGTTGGTTATCATCTCCCTGGACTTGAACAGGTAGTATATCTGCAGTGTTAAAACTCTATCACGTCAGCTTAAGACAAATGTTCCTGTTACCTAAACTACAATAAAGACTTTTCCTTAGACGGACAAAATCACGCGTAAAATTTTCAAGGAAATATCTATGTAAAGTTGTGGTTTACAAAAACAACACAATCCTGTCATACAAACCAACAATTTTTAATATACCAGCACCACCAAATACGCTGGTTTGAATAAAATAAAAGGAAATTATTCTTTACAATAAACAACTTCAAAGGGTACTTAATTTATCTGCGATATTTCTTTCAACATTGTTTCTGCTTTTTGTCAAAATAATAAAAATACTGTTTATTTAAGAACGGCCACCGATACTGAATGCGTCAGAGACTCGTATAAATTTACTCGTCCGGAGCACCTGAGTGCACCCATGGTTTGTATTGGGTTCGGGTTACTCTCTTTCTGTTTTCTTTTGTGGTTTTGGTTTTAGTGTTGCGTTTGTCTTTATCCTGATTGTAACTTTCACTTGATATTTCTCTCTTGTGTTCTGTCGGTTTTCTTTGCTATTTTTCATGAAACCGAGATTCAACAAAATGCACGAGTATTGTTAAATATTATTGCATTCGCAAGTTTATATAAGATATATTTTCATACATTAAACCCGGGTGCTTCATATTTTAATTTTCTATCAAATACACTTTTTAAACATTCCCTTCGAAAATTTTTATTGCTTTTTTAATATAGCTTATATTTTATCCTAGTACATTAAATATGTATTTAATAAAGAATAAAGAAGACTTAGTAATTTACATATGAATTTCTCTAACAAACAAATTCATTGATACGTTTAATACCTAATGTTTACATTATTACCTATTGAATTTTATAATTCTGATTTAATAAAAGTGTAACAAACATACTTTAATAAATTGATCTGGTTAATCTGACACAATTTAAAAACGGCTTACACAAAGCAAGAAAACCTAAACAAGTGATCGGATTAATAAAAACAGGTCAATTTCTGTCTAATTTGAAATGTCCTTTGTAAATGCTCCCTATGTAAAATGATATGTGGTTTCAGTGGGATGAACGAGGAGGCGGAGGTCGTCGCTGGTGGAAGCAGTGGCCGAAAAGAGAATCTTATGATGTAAGCCAGGGAGCAAAAGATGCGGCCTTATGGGATGGCGACATCAGAAAGTTCACTAATAGTTCTTTCGATGGCTATTTTAAGGACATACGAGCTATAGCAATAAGAGCCATACCGAAGAACAATGAAGTGGCATTGAGCATAAATGGCGGCGACAACACGGACAGATCTGACATGACACTTGCATTGACACCAAAGTCCTCGGTGACCTTGCAGAAATTTCAAAGATATTTGACGGAAAGTTTTGAGCCAGATTTAGACAGTCCGAAATCAATTGGAACATACATGTATAGATATGCACCACCATCAAATGACAGTAAATTGTTATCACTCAAGAGCGAAAGGGATTACGATATTCTAAAAAAGCCCAGCGGATGTACTCGAGTTGAGAAGTTCCTTGTTGGGACATCAGTATATCTCGCTGTGGCAGTATTGATAATGTTAATTGTAATTGGAGCAATGGTCGTTTCACTGAAGGATATAAACAGTTCAATTAGCAATATTAACGTGGTAAGTTTGATCTTAGTCTTGTTATTTCTAAGCAAATAATTATTTTCACTATAGAGTTGTTTTTATAAATAGTATCACAGTTTGCAACGCCAGTTTAACTAATTTACGGTTCCTAGTTTCAAATTTGTATTTTTGGTATGTATCAATGGACAAAGATACCCACTGTTACTAAAAATAGAACATAGGTGTCTACACGCGTTTTTAGTCAATATTTCAAAACTCGAAAATTATAAAAGATATAGAGAAATCGTTATCTAAAATTGATCAGCACATTAAGATTTACTATAGTTGCTATTAGTATAAAGTTGTGCAATGGCGTCCTGAAGGAGTTATTGCTTTCTTATTACGATTTTTGACACAATTTTTAGTTTTTACCATATAACTTGAAAACTATAAGAGCTAGATTGACATCGTAAATTACATAATTAGCAAGACAATGCCTACTAAAAATTGTTGCACCACTCCTTATAGGAGTTATTGCCCTTAAATGACATTTTTTAAAATTATATTTTCAGTTTTGCCCTGTAAGCTGAAAATAACAGCTAGAGTGAAACAGTAAATTGCGATAATGATCAGCAATACAAGACCTACAAATTCACTTCATTAGTCTGAAATTGTCAGTTGACTCCTTATAGGGAGGGATAGCCCTTTAATGACAACTTTTATGACAATTTACAATTTTTGTCCTGTTACCTACAAACTAGAACTTGCAAAAATGATCAGCAATACAAGACCCAAAATTTACTTAATAAGTCTGCAATTCTCAGATGATCTCTTTATCGGGAATTGTTGCCCTTTAATGAGGATTTTTATACAATTTTCTGTGTTTGCCCTTAACATAAAAACTATAACAGCTATAGTGAAACGGTAAAATGCAAAACTAATCAGCAATACAAGATATGCTATTCGATTAATGGGTCTAAATTGTTTAAGACTCCTTGTAAGGGTTATTACCCTTTGATGATTATTGAAGACAAAATTACCTATTTTTGTCTTAAAAATTAAAAACTGTAATATCTAGAGTAAAACTTTAAATAGTAAAAATAATCAGGACAATACCTACAAATCAATATATTGTCTGAAAATTGTCAGATAGCTCCTTATAAGAGTTATTGTTCATAAATGACAATTTTTTGTGAAATTTGTAGCTTGTCGTGTAACTTACATGCCAGAAACAGAGTAAATTGCACAAATGATCGGCAAAGCTAGCGATGCTTTTTTTTATTCTATGCATGATGCTTTTTTAAATACTAATCTTAACCGGTAGGAAGTTTCTGGCAGTTTTTGTTCTACAAAGCGCAATACAATTAATAACATAATGTATATGTGTTTTATTGCTATTGTTTGGAAGGTTGCCAGCTTTCATTTTTTACTTTAAAACATAAAAGGTCAAATTGTCTCAAGACTCTAAAAGTCCAATAGAGGTTCCGCAAAATTGCGGCGAAAAATATATGATTTCAGGGGTTTACTATTCTGTTCCATTACAAATAGCGCATTAGCGATAGCGAGGTATGAAATGAAGACATGTTTTATTTCGCATAGAGCACAGTTGCAATAATCTATTTCGACTCTAATGTGTCTAACAATTGTTTTAAAATTTCGAAGCGGATCTAAGAGGACGCTATTAAGGATAATATTAGTTGTTTAAAGCAAATAAAATTGACATTTATAGTCTCATCATTTTATTGAATTTACGTACCTTTAAGCAAAAAATATTAAGAATTCTTAACAAAATTGCATTGTACCAGTTTAAAATTTTCAGTTCAGCGTATATGGCGTAGGAATTCTAATTGCGACGTTACAGCGGGCTCTACACTCATTAAAATGCATTATTTTAGTCAAATGCATTTCCAAATTATCTAATAAAACTATAATCCTGTTTTGTTTCTTAACCACACCATGCATACGGATCCAACATCTGCTGTGTCAAAAACCGACAACAAATAGCTCCGTGATAACTAGATCCAATTATTTTGATACCCAATCGCGTCGTTGTTGTCGGATTTTTGGCTCCTTGAATGTAGGACCTGGATATCCGGTTTGCTTATATAAAAATAGTTATGTCATACGTAGACAATTTTTGTATTTTCACTTTTTAGGACGAGAGCAACAGAGCAGGCGTTCAAACGCAACAATCAATCTCAACACCTACAACCACGACATCTACTGCGACCACAACATCTCCGACGTCTACTACCGCGATTCTGACAACGACTTTCACGACATCGACTATTACGACAACAACTCAAACAACAACACCACCGACAACCACGACATCGACTCAGACAACACCTACCACCACGACACCGATTCCGACAACGACGCCACGGACAACCACGACATCTAAGTGGACAACACCTACTACCACCATGACGACTGCCACTAAAACGACTCCCACAACGACTTCCACGACGACACCAACAACGACTACCACGACGACACCAACAACGCCTACCACGACGACACCAACAACGACTACCACGACGACACCAACAATGACAACCACGACATCTACTCAGACAACACCTACTACCACTTTGACGACTACCACGACACCGATTCCCACAACGACCACCACAATGATACCAACAACAACAACCAAGACATCTACTCAGACACCTACTACCACCATGACGACCATAACGACACCGTCTCCAACATCAACAACGACTACATCGACTAAACCGCAAACAACATCAACAATGGCCACAACATCTGTTCCAACGAGCACAACTACAGTTTCTGCAACTTCTAATAAAGTGTGTAATACGAATTTCTGTTCTAGTCTGGCATATAATATGAAGGAATTTATTAATAGAACGGTGGATGCATGTAGTGATTTTTACGAATTTGCGTGTGGGAAATGGATCACATACAGAGATAATGCCATTCAAGCAGGAGCTATACACTCTTGGCAAAGATCTACTGAAGAAGATGATAAAATAAACTTTTACCTGAAAATAAAAGGTAATGTATGTATTCGGCATGGCGAGTTCTTTTTACAGAATTTAATTTGACTAATTGTTTATAATTAATTATACTTTAAAATGTGTATAAATTGAGTTATACGGCTTTTTCCTGTCGTTTATAAATATTGTTTTTAAACATTGTTTTCAAAAAATCAATTGTACATTTTTTGTGGCAATTGCCGTTAGGACCGCAGACTCTGATCAGAACATAGGAGTTCAGAGAGCTGATTTGTATCGTTTTCTGTTTCTTTTAGATGTATTAGAAATGCCGGTTTCTGTGGACGATTCACAATTTTCCAAAACACTAAAACATATATACCATTCCTGTTTAGACGAGGACTCCGTATTCGACGATCAAAAAGGTACTTTTGAATTCATTTTTAACATACATTATGTGTTTATGAGATATTTGTAATGAAACACCAAAAGAAGATAAGACTGTCACCAAAAGTAGTTATACATTGTATTTCTTATCTTTTGTCAATATGCAATCGGGGCCTACTATTGATCACGTGGTCTGTCAACACTGCGATTGCGGGTTCGATTCTCACTGCAGGCAGGGTGTACTCGACTCCAATCTTAATTGACAAGGATTGCCAGTTTTCCTACCGCAGGTCGGGGGTTTTCTCCGGGTACTCCGGCTTCCTCCCCCAATAAAAACTGGACGCCATGATATAGCTGAAAAATTGCTGAAAGTGGCGTTAAACACCATCAAACAAACAAAACAAAAACAATACGCAATCTTTCACCGGTAAATTTAAAACAGAAGTTGAAGGAAACACTTTAGACAATTGCACTTTCTAGAATTTATGTTCTACGGAAGAGTTATTCAGATATAACTTCCTCTGTAGTCTTTGAATTCGAAGATAGGTAAAACTTTGCGAATATTAAACGGTTGTCACTATCAACTATAATCCAGGTTCCAATGGCCACCATAAGATAATTAGAATTAATTTAATGGATCTTCGTTTGATGTTTTAATGCTTTCTTGATCTCGTAAAACTTATATCACTTAATAAAACGTCTTGTCAGACTTACAAAATAATGTCCAGGCAAAATTCTTCCGATTGTTGATAATTATCACTTTGACTCTTTCAGTTACTACAGAGATGCGCATAGCTCTCACTCCCCTGGGATTCGATTCAAAACTGTCAACAACTAAATCATTAGAGGAACTCCAATACATGGCAATGTTTAATTTTGGAGCGTTTCCATTATTTCGCTATGATATTTTACCTACAGAAAATGGAGATCAAACAACACAAACTCTCACGGTAGTGTTACAAATAGATATTGAGTTTACAAGTAGACAAAACCATTTTACTAGTTATCAAATTAAACATTAAACAAAATTAGTATAGTTATGAGCTTACACATCTGATAGCCATGTTTAATTAGATTTTCTGAAATCCTGAAATTGGGACGGATTAGATTTGTTACATGTTTAACGTTTTCGTAAAGTGTGATAATTAAAAATAATTCATATTATAACATATTGAAATATGTGGTAAATTTTTGCATTTGTAAGCTCCGAATACAACAAACGGCCTTATTATTTATGTTGCTTACAAAACAGTGAATACATACTACAACGATGGGTGCTAAATGTATTCTATCATTCTCTTTTACAACGTATGGGAATATATGTTGACTGATGTAATTAGTGAAATGACCTTTGACCTACAATCAAATGTTGTTTATTAATTCGATAGTGGTATGGCTCACACCAGGCTACGATTTTTGTTTCTAGATTAAGGGTATACAGGTCACAATCCGCCATTTTTGTTAAAATTTCAAATAGATAAGAACATTAATTGTAAATTTATTAATAATTTCTTTTATTAACTTTTAATTTCCATAAAATTATTATAACTAAATTTTTACTTCAATTTATTATTGGTTGAAATAGAAGTTTTTGCATAAATGATTTCGGTATTGGCAAAAATAACGAAAATGAAATTTTAACAAGGGAGGTAGTTTGACGAAAAAATACCATTTTATAGCCCTTTTTTCCCGATGGACAAAAATTAAATTCAGAGACCCTTATTTTCTTTCCATCACAAAAATGTATACAATTGCTTGACATTATAAAAATTCAGAAAGTTTTATTTGACAGAATTTTTGTATTTTTTTTTATTTTAGTGCCTTTTTATCTCGTTCTCTGTTTAATCTATTAGAAAATTCAAAATTTTAGTGCTCAACCCCTCGAAAATCAGCTCTGAAACCCATTTTTTTTTTAAATCACGAAAACTTGTATAAAAAACTAACTATCTGGAGAATTTAAAGAAAATATATTCGACAAATTATTTTCAATGAAAGTGTCCTGCATCTCCTTAAATTTGTGTTTCTGTCGAGCATACAATCTTGCTTTTACCTTTTTAGTTATCTCCACCTTCTTTGTTCCTTAAGCGAGAGGTCTACGATAGCTCCATTGACCAATCAGTTGTGAGTATAAAAATCATAATTGTATATTTTCTTTAAGTCGTCATTATATTTAAAATTATATCAGGTACTGTATTAAATTCGACATTTGAACAATATTTGTTCCTATAAGTAATTAAAAATCCAAAAACTTATAATAATACTATATAATTTTAGTAATTTTACACACAAATATTTTTATTTAACTTTCTTTATATCGCGAGAGTATGATTAATACTTTATATCGAAAGTTGTCATATATTTTTAGATTGCCTTAGACTATATTCATCGCGTATCAACCCTTCTGGAATCATTGTATCAAAATGGTTCTGGAGGTCAAATATTCAAGAGGGATACATCATACACCATGAGAAAATTGAGGCAGTATGATGATTATTCAGACTATGGTAATTGTATATTTAAAAATATATTTATAAGTAAAGTAACTTCTTATGGTTGAGACAGTATAAGGTAACAACGCATATAACTTGTTGACAAATAATTTTAAAAAAGACCATCCTCACAAGTCAGGGGTTCTTTGTCCACATGTGTCCCTAGAAATCCTGACTTGTGAGGATGGAAAAAGACGTGGAAAAACGATTGATTTTGGTTTAAACCTTTGCATATAGATGTATAAATGTTGGGAGTGTGTTAGATGTACTGAAGAGTTCAAGGGAAGATCTTGAAAGATGTTGCTTGTTTTTCGTATCAGTATAGAGTAACGAACTAGTACATCGTATTTATTTCGTATTTATCACAGATATTGAATATAAATAAATGATAAAACCAGACATCAAAATTTTTACTGATCACTCGAAGCTTACGGTACCGATTTGGGAAAAGTATTGAAAATATAAATAATACATTGACAATTTTTAAAATCGTTCATTATATGAAAACATGACACAATTTCATAAACATGTCTTTTCTGCCACCTTTAATGTTTTGAAATCGTTAGTACAAATACACAAAAAGAGCATTGAAAGAAGTATCGAAACAATGAACATAAATTTGTTTGCTATACCGGTACTTAATTTGTAATTTACTCTAGAAAGTTCAAAATTGTTTCGCGAGAAGCGCTTCATGATCAACGCTTTCATACGTCAATGAAACTCCAAAATAATGCATTCAATTCTATTACATTTTATTTCATTAAAAATTGCCGGCATTCTGATTAAAATCGTTTACACTGTAATTTTGTTGATTTAAATTACTCCGCGTTCAACTTGTTTGTTTACTGTGGAAGTCGTTAATTAAGGAAGCACGTGCTCATAGACATACATAATGTAAATATTGCAAATTGCATGTATGTGTGTGCTTTTGCGGATCTGTGTGTGTTGTTGTTATTCTCGGTTCAGGGAAAATATATTTAAAGCAAAATTTATGTATTTAATGTTTCTAACTACTTAACGTAAACAATAGCAGTAAAAAATTCAGCAAAACAAATTTATTTCTTGTTAGAAGGCATCCTCACAAGTCAAGGTTTTTGTATCCGCGTCAGTTTACGATTGGACAGAAATCTTGACTTGTGAGATGATAAGAAGATCGTTTTCTCTGTTTTTTGCCTCTATAATTCACCATTCGGAAGCATTTATTATTTTCCGAATATCTGATTGCAGGAACAGACCAGTCAGTATACACAATAGCTAGAGGGAAAATGCTTAATGTTTTTAATTTAGAAAGACAGCTGCACCAAGTTAGTGTTTTACGTAGAAATTGTTATAAGTAGCTGTATTGCATCGTTAAGGACACTGTATTGCATCTTTAATGACATTTCCTATTATACGACCTCCATATGATATTTTCCTAATATTTTATCTTCTCTGTCCTTTAGACAAATTTTGTAAATAACTTAAAAAATTAATGATCACCGACCTATTTTAAAGTTTGTGTGGTGGCGAAATATAGATAACACAGTAATAAAGGTCAGGTAATTAAGCCACAGTTAAAAGGTAAAATA
This sequence comes from Limnoperna fortunei, assembly GCA_944474755.1. Classification (NCBI taxonomy): domain Eukaryota; kingdom Metazoa; phylum Mollusca; class Bivalvia; order Mytilida; family Modiolidae; genus Limnoperna; species Limnoperna fortunei. The sequence goes on along the minus strand of OX104111.1, from coordinate 55,715,581 downwards.
AAAAAAAACATAAAAAAGAAAACGAAAAAAAAATATAATAAAATAAAAATTCAGTAGCAATAAAAAGGGACCCGAGTACTTTCTGTGATCTGTCGCACACGTACACATAACCAGAAAATTTTCTATATTATTGTAATAAACCTAACAAAAAAAATAGAAATAAGATTGATCTTGAACTTTCTCAATTACAGTAATAACAAATGAGTGATTCCAAAACAACAGTAAAAAAAGTGTCTTTTACATTTATACCAAACGGATGGCTGGATCCCAGGAACTTAATTATCCCCTCTTCCAAAGATTGCCGTTGTTTTTCGCCCATATTAGTTTCTATAAGAACGGTGACATGTATATCAGAAATATTATGGTCTAGCTGTCTGAAGTGGCGACCAACCGGACAGTCTCCACCATTTGGGACACATCTAATGTGTCCCGCAAAACGGCACCCAGTCAACGCTAGGTCTCACCGATGTACAGCATCGAACATCTTTTGCAATGAATGGCATAAATTAAATTTTCTGATACGCAGGTAAAACCGCTTCTAAGGGTAAACGTGTTAATTGGCCACTAACTCCGTCAGTCTCCCAAGTAAACTCGGGCCCCTTTCTATTGCTACTGAATTTTTATTATTTTTTTCGTTTTCTTTTTTATGTGTTTTTTGTTTTGATTTTACCTGGACGTTACGCATGAAATTGGTGATACCTAACGTTACAGAAAATTGTCGTCAAAATGCCAGTTTGCGACGACGTTTTTGTCGCTTGATGTGTGTTCGGGATTTTTTTTTATTGTTTTGTTGTTTTTGTTTTTGTGTTTTTGTTTGTTTGTTTGTTTTTTTTTTTTAATTTATTGCTTTTTTTGTATTCTAACATTTTTTTTAATTTATAGCGCTTTTGGCGAGTCTTGGTCTCTAATTTAAATTCGTGGAAGTTTTTTTTCTTTTCTTTTAGAAACCATTTTCGGAATTTGAGCGCCTTTGATGAGTCATCTTCGATTCATAATCGTGAAATTTTAAAGTTGTTTATTTTTTCAGTGTGTGTGTGTGTGTGTGCATTTTTTTTAGAGGGGAATGGGATTTGCTTCATTTATAAAAAAAAGAAAAAAGAATGATACACAAGTTTTAAAAATTAATTTCATTTAAACATTCTAAAACATTAAGATGCATTTCCTCTGTGATGCTTATTACATTGTTTGAAGCTAATTCAGAACAAATGTAAATAATTGAAGCAGCGGGCACGATCGCTTTTCTTTTAAGTAAGCGGTATTTAAATTGTGTGTTTGACTTTTCATAGTATAATCCACGAAAAACTTGTGTTCCTGCAGAGAATGAAGCGCCCCAACTATCTGTCGTATCAACTTGTAGAATTTCCAAACCTTTTTCTACTCTTAGTAAATAGTATTCCTCATTTGCATCGTCGGTGAATAGCGCAACCACTTGGCCAGCCGATACTAATTCTTGCAAAGAATTTTGTTCATTTTCTTCGTCTTCGTGTTGTTCGTTAATGTTCTCTTCACTCATTTTCCATTCCGTATAACCACCGGTTTTTTTTACGTTGCAGCACTGGTCATACATATGATAATTGCAGTTCAAGCAATAACAAGACAGTTCACTCATTGTTATTAAACCTCTGTTTGTCTGTCGGCCTGACCTTACTTGGTGAACTGATCGAATACTTGGGACCGGCTTAAAAGACAAGTTATCGTTTCGCGGTATTGTTTCTGCATATTTAAATATTCTTCTTTTGCAGAATGATCTAGGTTCCGTAAGGTTTGCGCTAGCAAAATCATAAAGATCTTTTGCTGATCTAATTTGAGCCTGTCCTCGTAAGATTGCATTATCGGCCTGTCTTTTTATAATCCCCCCGGCAGCATCTTGTGGCCCTGCAATTAAAACACAATAAGGGTAGTAGTATGGAAAAGTATAATATACAGAAGCTATATAAAAGTTCTTTATTATACTTCATGCAAAAATGCACGGTAGTTTTAATGGCTACAAGGCTATGTTAATTCAGTTGATTTTTATTAGCTCTCAATCATCAGCATGTATTTTCGCAATGGGTGTTCAAAATGCAAAAATTAACACCTGATCCGGAATTCGCGACTGTCACCGAATTGTTCCGGATAAGCTCAGAAGCAGCATTTATTGTCAAGAATTAATTTAACAACCAATATATTGGTAAAAGATTTATCAATTTTATTATTTATAAAAAAAAATCCAAGCATAATAAAAATCATTCCGCCCTTTTTGATTGGGGTATTATGAAGATTATCCTCGAAAAAATTTAGCACCCTCGACCACGTCTCGGGTGCATATTTTTTTCTCTCTTGTGATAATCTACAATATACACCTTTATCTTAGGGCAGTATGTTTTTGATTTTAATTCAAACCATAAAACCAAAACAATAATATACTAGTATGAAATACGTGTTCAAATATACAGAAAATAAATGAATAATAAACAACTACAAAAATGCGATACAACTCTTTCTTTAAGTTCATTGCTTTCGTTTAAAAATGTTAGTTCAAACCAACACATACGAAGAAAATTAATTAATTCTAAATTAATAATTAATTATGATTACCTTTTGCATGTGAAGTTTCGAAGAAATTTCGTGTAAAATGTTGGGAACTAAAGTCATCAAATGCAGTACTAATGTCTCCAAAACAATGCCTGCTCTTATACTGGACTGCGCATCCGTCAGTAAACTCGTGTATCTCATTTACTGAATATGAAATGGACTGTAGATATTCCGCTATATAGTTTCGAACTTGATGAACAAAATATTGATCGTGAACTAAATCCGGACTAATAACAAAAAACTGTTCTGTGATTATTTCCGGGAAGTCTTCCGAGCTATCAATGCCATCGTATTCTAATAGTGCATGTCTATGTATGATAGTAACATGGACCGAAACTTCAGTTTTTTGAAAATAGGCACTTTGTATCTCGGTACGCTCAGAACAGCTATAGTTTTCACTAAAGTCGTGTACTAGAACACACTGCCTTTCTGGGAGATTTCTAACAAGATTCTGAAATTGTTCGTTTTGCCATGTAGCTCTATGTTGATGCAATGGAAACGTTTCAAGTAGTTTCCTTAAATATGCAAAAAGCTCACCGACTTTAGTTTCTTTTTTAACAAGCATAAGTTTCTTTATTGTCTTGTTGCCTTTCACATTTACGGTAACATTTTCAAATTTTTCCCATTTGATCAATTGCGCATCATCCGATACATTTACTTCTTCTGGCATAAATTTTAACTTCTCGACCCCACAATTCGAACAGTTTCTCTTAAGACATTCTAAGTTATGGAAACCATCATCTTTTTCACATAACGTATCACTGACAATATCCGAAATGGAATCATATACAGGAAGACGATTTGATTGTGTCGAAAAATCATTTTCTCTTAAAAGTTTTCTCCGGAATTCCATGCAAGATTTGAACACGGTTTTAAATTCAACATGATATTTACAACAGCACGTTTGTCTATCTTTTTGTCGAACTGAGCGAACGAAATATGGTTTACATTTTTCAAACATTCTTTGTGAGACTTGAATAGATGGATTGTCTCTGATAAAGTCTAAATAAACATCAGTCTGCGTTTTCTCCAGAATGTGAGTCATATGGCTTGAATACGTTTTGGGACCGATGCGGACTCTTTTTATGTCTGCTTTGTTGCCAGTGGGTCTAGATATTCCAGGTTTAAGCCAGAACTCGTACATGATTTTCTTTGTCTCTGGTTTAAGGGCATCAGATCTGGTTTTCCTAGTGGTGTAAATCCAGCACGATTTTTCAGATTTAAGTATACTTGTCCTTATAGCATGACCGCGACTTACTCTTCTGACAGGTAATCCTAGTTTTCTTGCGAGTTTTTTTCTACATTTATTGTCTCTGATCTTTTCACCGCTTACTGATGATATTATAAGGTTCATAGTTTTTAAAGAATCGCCCGATCTTTTGTTTTTACAATTATCTATGACTGTTTTTATATTTTCCGTCAGTGCTTTTGCTGTTTTGTGTTCTTCTATTTCCTCTGGCGATGAAATAAGTTCAGAAGATTGTAGTTTTCTGACAGTCGGTGAGTTAGAATTTTGCAGATACGCGAACATAGTAGTCCCCCGTTTGATGGACTTGCGGGTAGAGCCAATTTTAATTTCTTTAAAGCCCGGTGCTTTTCTGTTCTATTTTCAAAAGTATTTTTCATACTAAAATCATCATTCCTACGGTGGTTATCGGCATCGTTTTCGCGTTTTCTTTTTCTATATTTACGTTTCCTCTCTGCTTCTTTTTCTCGTCGCTCTTGTTCTTGATTTACTTTCTCCCGATGAAGCCTTTGGCGCACTGCATCACTTGAAACAGAATATTCTCTATCCTTCAGAGTTCTATTTTTGTAATACGATTTTAGCCTTTGTTCTCGACGTTTCAGAAGCTTTTGTTGTTTCAACAAGTGTAGTTTTTCTCTAGACATTTCATGTAACAGTACTGCAAAAAAAAATAAATAAAAGATACAAGTTCTAAAATATTAAAAAAAAACAAAAAAATGTGTCAAACAGACACAGTGCCCCGCCTTTATATTTGGGATGGACGGACGGACGAACGGACGAACAGACCCGAACACTATTTGTCCCTCTACTTTCGCAGGCGGGGAATAAAAAGAATATGTTCTACAATTGTTCGAACAATATTAATATTCCTAACAATGAAAATGCAAGTTAGCACTATACAACTAAATCAAACAGACTATTCTCTAATTTTATTTTCGTCTATAACTTGAAACGCAACGTCTTGAACGTTTGGAACGGTCGTTTGTGACTTTGTGACATAAGTTTGGACTTGCGTTTTTGTATGACATTTTCGCAAACCTTGACGCATTTTTAAAACTAGAGTGTCAAAATGCGCAAATCAATTTGTATTTTTATTTTTAGTTATCAGACAAAAAAATTTTCACAATCAAATAAACAATTTCTGTATTTGTTTGACGGAATCGTATCAGAAGAAGTTCTTAAAATGTATTTGTGACACATACTTGGACATAAAAAAATATGCGTCCAAAATAAACTGTTGTGAAAACCAAAGAAAAACAAAATATGGCGAAAAAGCCAAGTAATTGTACTATATATTGATACTAATATTGATTGACTTTCCGGTAAACTGATCTTAGTACAAAAGGCCGAAAAATGAAATACAACGTTCCTCGTCCTACGGGACACTTTGAGCGGTTCTGTTCTCACTTCGATAGCTATGTTGTTTGTACCCGTTTTGTTTAAATATTTTGACGTCACAATGCAACGGCATCGGACGTTGCACTGCCTGAAAATGGTGACTTTTGGTGAAAAAAACACAAATTTACGGAACAATTTCCATTAGATCCGACAATATTTTGTAACGCGGGACGCATGAAAAATGGCGTTATTTTTAAATATTAGTCGATTCTACTGTTTTACACTTATAATTTAGATATAATACAACATTATATAATGAATCGGTGTATATTTTTCTTTATTTTGATATATGATTTATAGGTTTTTAGTGTACAACAATGAAAAGGTGACCTGTTTTTGTGGTTAGTAGAATGCATTTTCTTGGGTGTCACCAATTTCATGCGTAACGTCCTGTTAACTGTGGCTTACCTGACCTTTATTATTATATTTTATATAAGTTATTACGCCATTATTAGTATTTGTTTTGAAGTATACATGGATTATATGTTCTTTGACTAATTTTCCCCCACATTTTTCTGCTAGAATTAAGCTTTAATTCTTTTTGAAGGCTTCATAACATGCAGAAAACAGCTATGCCATACTCTATGTTAAAAAGTATAGGTTTCGAGAATAATGTGGAATTAATAAGTTCCTGCCATTTTTGTTAGGACTCGGAATACACAAAATAGCAGAGCGCAAAAAGTTACCTATAGTAATAAAACTATATTTTCACATAAGATAGAGTATAACTTATTCCTCAAATTAAAGAATTAACAAAATATGGTCACCAAATCAGTGGGAAAATATTTTTGAGACATGTGTAAAGGCCAGATATGCCGGGTAGAAAAGGCTTGATACAAACTGCAATACAGTTTCTAGATTTGTAGCGCAGAATATAATCACGAAGGTACAATAGATCTTTTTGTCTTTGAAATATCTCTAAATCAATGCATGCATTTTTATATAGGTAACATTAAGAAATAATTCATTGGGGCCCTAGTATATACTGATTTTACCATAGGTTGGCCCTTTATGTCCAATATATTTTAATGTGAGCATAAAGGGCAAACCCGTGGTAAAATCGGTATATATTCTTGCTGCCAATGAATTAGTTTGATTCTAATAGGACATATATTAACTTTTTGTAACAAAGTTACCTTTTAGTTGCAGGACTTGTCGGCCATTTAGGACCCAAAATTTGATTGTGACGTTAAAATATTTAATTGTACTGTGACGTCGCCATAAAAAGTGTTGATAGATTATGGCGTTTATAAGGAATGTATTTTACTCGTTTTACACCTGGTGTGGACTCAAAGCGTTTTAAGTCCGTCATATTACAATCGAAGATAAATAACTATCATAAGATATTATTGCTGAAATAACAAATCAAGGAACTAATGAAGAGTAGTATTATTGAGCATCATCCATTATCAATCTAGGCATTTTTTCAAAACTTTTCTTAGATTATCATAAATCATCTCCTACAATATCCCAGGGATGATTTAGGATAATCTTTGGACTCCCTTAGGACACTAATAAGATATCTTATCGAATTTGCCTTAGGATTTTCTAACTTTATCATTTTTATAGTCCAAAACAAAATAACAAAAATAAACATGTTAATATGCATGTAATGATGCAAAACTAATAACTACACGTTATAAATTATAATAAATGTAAATAAAAAAATGATGATCGAATAAATATCTTTAAAACAATATTGATAGTGGTAGGTTCCTTTGATAAAAATGTAAGAACAATACAAAAGTGAGTTGAATCGAAGATGTTGGAACACTAAAAAAAGGTATTAATATCAAACTCGTGCAACTTCACTCACTTGCTATTACATATGAAAGATGTTAACTATTCCGGTTAGTTTGAAGTTAAAAATGTTTAAACTGTCAATTAAAAATACAGAATCAGAGCTGTAAATTCATCTAAATGAAGTTAAAAAAAGTTCCTCGTGATTTCCAAGACTGCAGTCAGAAAACCGAAAACCCCCGACCTGCGTCTTACATTTGGAATTTACAATGTTAAAGCATAAAAGTGTGAACGTCTACAGACGTGTCGAATTTAAAGTTCCTTTTATCTGGCTACGTCTAATATCCACCCAATCATTCAAATCTCTATCATAGCGGTCTACAGAGTAATTAGCATCCATAAATATTATGTAAAACAACAGCAACAACAAATGTATCACACCATTTCCTAGGTGTATAAAAGAATGTTTCAACAATTTTGGCAAAGCAGCGTAACCTAGACTTCAACAATAGTCCGTGTCTTTATGTGTATTTCTTTAAATCTGTGCTCTTGTCAGGTTGGTAGATTAAGAACAGAAGTCAATGGCCAAGGTCTAAGAGGGTATCCGCTATTTCTTAATAAACATCTATGTGTTATGATACGATCCCCAAACACCTTTCTTCGTGTATGACCACAAAAAATCGTCGTGGGTTCTGCCTGGTCTTTTGGCAAGTAAATTAAGAAATTGCATGCTAGAATCACAATCGACTATGATATTTACAAAGATTTAATTTTATCGGTTGACAACAAAAGTCCATCTTCAGTCTTATAAAGTATTATAACACTGGGCCGTCTATAGCTCCAGTGACATTTAGAAAGTAAGCATTATAAAAGCCTTGCACTATGCTTTGCAAGTCAACGGACAATGTCGGCACTACTATATACCGCCTGCAAACTTTCATTAAACGCTGTGTCATGCACATCCCGTGTATTTTTGAACACTTTAGATTGAGAAATAATATAAACGTCAGCAAATGTGAGTTAGACAATTTTCGCTGCAAAAAGCTCTAGATTTGTGAGTAGGTCTTTGTAGCTCATTTCTCAATATTCTCTATAGGCCTGAAAAAGGCGGTCTAAAACTGTAGTTTGGATGGTCTTGTGATCATCTAAAGTGTCCAATGCATTATCACAGTCCCTCAGAAATCTATTTTGGAACAGCATATTCTTTTGTCTTTTTAATTGTAGATAGACAGGAGCCATATTTGTTTTACAAAATTTGGATTGTAAAGTTCTACCAACATCCTAAGACACCTAAATTGGCTAAAAATTAAGATGACTCTAAAATAGATCCTAAGTTTAGATTTATTCTTGGTTAATCCTAAGGCGTATCTTAGTCCTAAGATATCTTCGAAAATAAGACCCACGGTAAAAAGTCACTTCATAATACAGGTGATTTTGGTTGTTATGTAATAATTGTTGCCATTATTTCAGATCATTCCAATCAAGATGGACAGTAGTAGTATGTTAAGTTTTTCCTTTGGTGAATTAAAAGTAAGATATCCATCGATGAATTGGGCTGTTATGTTCCCAAGTGTGAGTTCAAATTCAACTGTGATTGTTAGAAATACAAATTTCTTTTATGGTATGGACAGGATTGTTGCTCAAGCTGATGCAGACATAGTCAAAGTATATGAACTGGTAACAACCATTTTACAGGGCATTTGGAAGTATCTACCTTATGCTAAAAGAATATATATGAATACTCTGAGTGGTACAAAAACAGAAAGATATGATTGGCTGAGTTGTGTGAACATCACTTTTAATTTGTTGAATGACGAACTTCACAGAGAATACGCCGTTAAAATGTCGTATGATATTGGTAAGAGCATTGATGACGTCAAATCTATCATTTCAAACATCACGAAAGTCATAAGTGTCAACATTAATAATTCAACACAACTGAGCGTTGAAACAAAATATCAATTACAGTACCGGCTTTCTACATTAAGAATAAAAACAATACCCATATCGACTATTAATCCTGATTTTAGCATCAATCCTTCTTTTTCGCTTTTGTTTTCGGCCAAGGAATGTTTGAGAAAGCGATACACAGACCATTTTGCGAAAGTAGGAACTCTTGTGACATCTGAAGTTACACAGTGGTTTGATATGCAGTCAAAGTATGACGAGAAGAGCCATATAATAGGTAATACTTTGACAAACTCTAAAATATAAAGTAGAGAATCTGCAGAAAACATGTATGTTCGGAAAGAACTCTTCCAACGAAAGTTTACGAAAAGTAAAATACGTTGTAATAATATCTGGCACTGGATCGAGTCTTAAAAATTAAAGTGACGTATTAACTTACTATATAAGGAACGGCCCTCTTATAATATAACTTTTAACAACTTTTGTTAAAACGAAATGTGACGAAATAGGCTTCTTTGACACGAGGAATTTTTACTTTATATATTTGAAGAAACTACTATGCCTTATACCTATTTATACGTCGACTTTGTTGTGTTGTAAGTGTTGTTTCTTATTTATTCCAGAGTTGCCCCTGGGCCTCACCTCTAGAATTGTTGTAAAGGATCCAATATTTCCAGTTTTAACAACCATTGGATGGGAGGTGGCAACTAACATCATCAACACATTGTATGGTAATGTTTTCTGTGGTAAAACAAAGTTCTAAATTCTAATGCTTTGAATTCAATATTCAAGAAAACGGCAAATTTAAATTCAAGATTGCACTTATTGTTTTTTTTTGCGATTATTGATAACAAATGATATCAAACCGACTACATACAGCTGATGCATTTCTGATACAACCATAGTTCAGAAGTATAGATGGAGGAAAATTATCAAGAAACCCGACCGAACAACAAAAGCCGAAAGTCAAGGGACGATTACAAATCTGGATGTAGTCAAACATAAAAAACACAAAACGTAAAACCCAAATCATTAAAACAGAAAGTGAGTAACCCGAACCCGATAAAAAGATTAAGAGGTTTTATATATAAAAAATACACCCTCTTGAATGTTGATGTCGATGAACGGGAACTTGACTAATGGAAAGTTGAAGTCATCGCGTTTGTCGTAGAGTCTAGTTTGTAGTTTTCCCGAGTCCATTACTAGAAGTAGGTCTTAGTAAGAGGCCGACCTAAGTGTTTTGATGGTGTCTAATCTCAAGCTCGCTAGGGCGGATTGAATGCAAATAATCATAGAATTCAGCATTGTTTAGGGACAAAACATCATCAGTTTAGCAGAATGTGAAATTAAAGACTTAAGCCAGTTTCTTTTCTTCCATCTTGAGCAAATATTCTAGGAACTTGGCTTCATAAGAATACAAAAACAAGTCGGCGAGTAGAGGAGCACAATTAATATCCATTGGAATACCAACATTCTGTTGAAAAACATGTCTTCTAAACATGACAAATTTGTTGTCAAAAAAATTAAGGCTTTTGTATAATTATTATCGGATTTAGATGAAGTAAGTTCTGTCATGGCTAATTACGAGGTTTTAATACCGTCTTATTCCGTGTTTCTTTAAACAAAAAAGCGAAAAAGAGTTTTAGTCCTTGTTTCAAGCTGAATATTGGTGGATGTTTTGAAAATTGTTTTAATGTGGTTACTTAGTTGAAGGGGTTCAAACCTTAAGCTACCTAATAATGCTACACTGAGTCGATCTCGCTATGAATTGCTATTTGTATGGTTTATTGAGGTTTTGGTATCCATTAAATGGAGAGGATATTACTATCTTTGACTGATAATTAGACCAAAGGATGCCGAAACCGATTTGCAGTAGGATTTCCTAGTGAATTCTTCATGTCTTATTCAATTATTAAACACTGCATATAATGTTTCCTGCAGATGAAAATAATGTTGTCATGGGCCTTACTTGCTGGTACAATAACATATTTATCATAAATGTAGGACATATTTTTAACAGCATTGTGATTCCTGAAGACTGATGATGCTACAACACTTATAGGCTTTAAACGACTGATTCTTATTTATATCAATTATGTAAAGGCTTTTACCCACTCGATTACCTATAACACGCTGTTCTCGTCAAAAGTATGATTCAAAATATCATCACAAATTACACACTCAAAATTTTAAAATACGCACTCAAAATTAAAATATGCACTCAAAATTTTAAATTTCGCACTTAAAATATGCACTCAAAATTTTACGAAAACACACTCAAAAGGTAGATTGAAATTACACTCTCAAATTTTGTCGTGACTTGTTACAGCGTACTCCTGACTACTCTAACAATAAAAAAAACAGATCCCATGATATATTTGCAAATAACGTCACTTACACAAACAAAGAACAACATGACCATACTAAATTTAAAAAAAACTACTGGTGTTAATATACAGTCTCAGATACAAGAGTTTCAATTTGCTTTATAATTATAACGTGTTATATTATGCATAGTTGGATTGTAGAGATGCCAGATAGGTGTTTATACAGTATTAAAACATATATAAACAGCTATAATTGTATTGTTATGTGGAAGAGGATAAAGAAGTTTTTATTTGTATCTGATGCTGTTTCGATTCTTAATGCAAAAATCTGTTTCAAGAGCTGAACTAGACTAAATACAATTGCGACAACAAATTTTCAGGTTTGTTAAGATGAATCATAATGCATTTTGATAAAATATTTATAAATGTTTGCTTTAGGTTCCATGAGTACACCCGTGTCAAGATCCTGGTGGAGTACATCATCAGCCACACAATTTCTTAATACATGGACATGTTTTGAAAATCAGTTGCTTAATAGTGTTGATGTAAGTTCAGTCAAATTAAATTTAAAATAAAATAACTAAACGAACATTTAATGTTTATTTACTGTTGTAAGCAAAAAACCAATCTGGTATGAAGACTAAAGGAATTAAATGATTACTCCAAAGCAGTACAATGATTAAGAGGTTTAAGTTGGTCAAAGTCATTCAAATATTAAAATATATAAGTGTGTTGGGGTTATGCATAGAAAGCGTTAAACTTGCTTTTCGGTCTACCGCATAAATAAAGTCTTACTATTGTTCACAAGTGTTTTGTTCTTATGTAGACTCAAAAATGATCAATAATCAGAAACGCAACCTAATGTAAATACAATCGTCATTCAGCCTTTGTAGTTTCGTGATGTACTGTACGCAGATGCTATTGAAGGTTCTTTTTTTCAATTTTTACGTATATTAAAGCTGCGTTACTAAAAATACAACCATATATATGAAGCACGTTTTTAAATATAGATCCTAAAACGTTCCGGTTCGATTTCATTATGCATTGGCGGGTGTACAAATTGTTATTTTAGGTGTCGTTTTTATATGTTATATTACAGTTAAGGACTTTTAATTCGGTCAATGTGCTTAATATGACCCTTGGATAAAGCGTATTGACCTTTATATTTTCGATTTTTTTTATTTAATAAGATATAATATAATTGCAATATAATTGCAGACAGATAATAGTTTAAATATTGGTGAAATAATGACAGGAAATGGAGCACTTCTGTTGACAGTTCAGGTTAGTGAATAGATGTTTTTCGAATTATAATATACTCGCTTGAAAAGTAGGGGTATGTAGTGATTAAAGTGTTTGTCTGGCCATCTATCTGTTACCCATCATAAAAAATAACTCTCACTAAAACATAAACATAATCTTTGTCACATAGTGCCATGAGCATCTGATATTTAACATTTTTGTCGGAATGATATTTGAGGTCTTCCATAGCAAAACATGAACTTGACATTGATGTTACATCAACTTGAGAAGCTGAAGATATCAATTTGTGAGCATTGCGCACAGTGTTTCTAGTACTACAATGAGCTGTGTATAGCAAAAACATCTTTAAGAAATTAACATACAAATCATTGAAATCTTTATTTGTTAGATATTGACATAACATTTAAAATGTCCTTTTATGTTGTTTGACATAAATTTCAACGTTTTTTAAGATTCACAACTACACTGTATGTAATTATTTTATTTAATGCAGGACTTTCAGAGACAGTTATTATTAGGTGACACCCAGAGATACACTCTTGCGTTGTTATCCGACACATCAGAGCAAATCTTCATACTTCATTTCGCACAGGTATACAATTTAGTAATGTAAGAAAAACATTTTCGTGAAAAGAGTAAACTGATATACCATTTGTTTTGGATAAACGACACAAATATGGAAACATGTTTTGTTTAATTGTTTAAGTTAAAATAAAACCCACTTTCTACTTTGTTGAGTTTTATACTTTCAATAATCTTTACTTCTTTTTGGGAATACAAGATTTGAATCCCCCGAAGCATACAAAACATAAAAGAAGACGACCGTTAAGAAACAATTACTATATCCCGTTCAAATTTATTGAATGATATACAAATGAAGCAACAATATTACAGGTGCACGAACCCATAAGCAGACACTTAAATACACTCTTAATCCTGTTTTTTATCAAGTTTCTTAAAATATATTACCAGACGAGTCAATTGTTTTTTATCGACTGGACGCTTCATTTTTATGTGAACTTATTAGCAAAATAAAAAATAAATTTATTGCAGAAATTCTGTGAAGTTCCATATAATGATGCCATTGATACAAACAAAATTAGGTAAGTTAGAACATTATTAAGATTTCGATCGTGTCATTAATATTATGCAAAATAATACGAAAAGTAGGAGGTACATGAATGATCACGAATTTTGATAAATCTAAACTAGAAACATAACGTCATTAATGAAACATATTTAGTTTAAGCAAGTTATACGATATAACCTACTTTAGGTCTGTTTACACCTAATAAATCACGGAGAGGTAGATAGATCCTAATTATAAGTAGGTTATGCGAGGATAACATGCTCAGAACATTAAAAATTTATTCCTTGCAATTTAATTATGTTAAACGATCGTAAAGGAGCTAATCAGAGTTCAAATTAAAATGTTATTCAATGACCTATTTATTGTAACTTTTAACTGCGGTTAACTTGCTGTTTCATATTGTGTTAAAATTATAAACTGTCTATTGCATTAACTAAAAACGTGTTTAAATTATAAAATTATGTATATAGTGCGTACCTTTCTGTTGTATTAGCAAAACTTGTTTGGGAAAGGTGTATTGATTCGCTTTTTAAAACATGCCGATAAAATATTGGGTTGTCTAATTTCAGAGTGAACAGTATTTTACGGAACAGTGACTTCTTCCAACAGGCATATCAGTGTCCATCCGATAGATTCATGAATCCTCAAAAGAAGTGTTATCTTTTCTAACTATAATATTTTCTTTCCAATAGAATTGTTTTAATGTATGGTTAAAATGTACCTCTTTTATATAACTACTATCCTGTTCAAACGATATTTGAGATGAAGTTTATGAACTTCAATATAGAAAATAATGAACGGCGCGATGAGTAAAACAAAGAGACAAATACAATAGACTTATACAAAACAAAGAAATCTCACGTGAGACATAGGATTTAAGGCTTGGAATCCGAAATGTTAAAAACTAATGTTGTTAAACTTTTTTCTAGTTTTTTTATATATATAATTTGATAGATGGGGATTTTTTTAAACTCAATTATTTCTATATATAAATTAATTAAGCCACCCAAAACAATATTGTTTTGCACAATGTTTCGGTTTTCACTTTTTCTAGACCGTGAACTTGTCCGACACATTTCTCAGAGATGCCTTAATAGAATCAAATGAAACTTGGAAGAGTTGTAGATCGAGTTTTGATAATGACCGCCATTTCAAAATGGCTGCCACTTGATGACACCAATCCAAAAATGGCAAAAATTTTCCAGTGGTTCGATTTCAACGTAATTTGGTATGGAGGTAGATTTTACTATTTCGAGTGAACCGTTAACTTCGAAATTTTTTTTCTTACGTTGCGTTTCATAATGGCGTAAACAAACGTGTATAATTTTCAACGTTATCCGATCTCGATGAAATTTAATTGCTCCAATTGCAAAACAATTTGGGGTGGAGGTAGATTTAAGTGTCCCGAGTCGAACTCCACATTTGGATTTTTTCCACTGGGTTTTAAAATGGATGCCAAAAAGCGTCATATTTTTCAACGTGTCTGATTTTAATGAAATTTGATTTGTAGGTACATTTTAATGTCCGGAGTGGAATACTAAGATACTTAATTAAAGCCATTACTTTATGACGTAAAGCAACCAACCAATATATGGATGCCAAACCCTTCCTGTCTTTTGTGCAGTAATACATTGTTTTGACTATTTGATAATAGGAGCTTTCCATTTGATACTTGTTTAAAACAAACTATTCGTCACGTTAAGAAGATAAAGATGAAACCCATTAAAATAATGATGATTGTGAAATAGATAGAGTTAATAACAGATTTTGGCAAACACAAAGTCTAATAAATGTTCACTTCTTGGTGACATTCTGTAGGTTGTATACTCATATATTTTCAATATATGCATCTATGCATTTTGCAAATAAACAAAAAACTAGCAAATCTGTTTGTGATTTGAACGATCAATATTATTTATTAGATTTATAAAATTGCAGAAGGGGCTGAACCCCGCAAATACGATCAGTGTTTTTGCAAAAGAAGGTGCTCTGAGTTAAACCGACCATAACCCGTTCCAAAGGCATTATCTAAAGTTTGGTTCGTATGGTCACGTGTTTTCGGTTATGCTGCTTGCCATATAATGAATTTGAGAACAGATTATTTAAATTTTGAAGACCAGTATGTCAAAATATTTCAGATGGCGGCATAAAAACATTTACAGACACTTATTCTATTAACATGTTGCTTATATATAGTCTTAGCTGTATCTGATTGTACAGATTTAATATTCTGTTTTCGTTTTGTGTTAATCTTCTGGTACTTTCAAACTTAAAAAAGATAAAGCTTTCTTTACCACTGCAAGAAGACTATGTTAAATGAGATAAATATTTAACCTTCAAAGACTACGTTCTGGAGGTGTAACTGCTGCAGCTTCTGTAAGAGTACAATAACTCATCAAAATAGATTGTTTAAAAAACACTGTCGTTCAAAAACGAACCTGCTAAAAATGATTGCTTTACAAACGTTTTTAGATTATCACTTACTAAATATTTACCAATGTAAGCGGTTTTTTGTTTGTTTAGCTGTGTCTTCTTAGATTGTCAAGGTTTATTAACAGCATAAAAGGACTACACATCTTATTTGGGTTTTGATATTTCAGTAATAAACTAGTGTGGCGCTATGTCAGTTTACAATTTTGTGAAAAACTGTTGTGGTATTAGATGGTGTATTGATTCATTAGTGTGACAAGCATGTTAGTTGAGTTACTACATAATAATAAATTCAAGCTGTTTGTTGGGAGTTATCAGTGTGCCAAAAGTTGCTAACACGTTTCATGGGATTTACAGTAAAAAATAAAGTCTATGGATGTAACAAAATAATGATTAAATGGACAAAATCATAGTATATTTCAATAAGACTGCAATGTTCACCGCTATTTTTGTGTAACGATATTGTGGAAGAATATAAGCGCGCATATATTAATGTAGTGTATTCTATTTATGAATTATGTGGGATTAATTATTGTTTAAAAAGTAGAAATAAACATAACATTTTTCATCTTAAGCTTGTATTTGTCGTTGTTATAAATGGTCATTTAATAGTTAATTTAAGCAGTTATTAATTCACTCATTGTCATTAAACAGTTATGAAGGTGGCCAGCTTTTAGAAATTTTGCATTAGTTAGTTGGTTGTCCTTTTGTTTTCACTAATTGACAAAAAGATTGCCGGTTTTCCTCCAGTAGGTAGGTGCTCCGGCTTCCTCCCCCAATAAAACCTGGGGCCCATGATATAGCTGAAAAAGTGTTGAAAGTGGTGTTAACACTATTCGAACAAGCAAACAATTTCCATATTGTTCAGGTAAATTCATGCTATTTTTTTACTTTAATTTCATTTTAATAAATTAGCCTAATACTATTATTAAACGCATGAACATTTTACAGCGTTTTATAATAAATAATTACATGATGAAATATAATTTCATCTGTACCAAACGTTTCTCTTCTTTGAAAGCAATTAGGTACAAAAGTTGTACGATTCGAGTTTATGCAGTCACTTGCAAAAATAAGTAAGTTGGCATTCGAATTGTAAAAGTATTCAGAACAAAGAACAACACCAAACTGTTTGTTTGTGTGAATCGGGTTTAACGTCACTTTCAGCCCTATTTCATCTATATCATTCGGTTTAATTTATATTGGGCTACGAAGACAGAGTACCTTGTGAAAACCTCCGACTTTCGGTAGATAACCTGGCATCTTTGTCAAGTAGGTTTTACTCGAGCACAACCTGTCCACTTTTATCTTCAAACCCGACACCAGCAACACATGATCAATAGATGACAACTACCTTCACCACTACCGAAAACTACCGGTAATATGAGCTACAGTTTACATCATACAGCCTACATTATTTATTTTAAGAGATTACCTGTTTATTTTGTTTGTCGAAAAGGCTATATTGTCCGTTAAAGACATATAGGTCTTTTTACTGTTTTACCTCTTGCTGTTTCTGTAGTTGTGTGTAGATTTTATTGTTGTGCATCAATCAGTTTTTCAAGTTGTTTTGTTTCATCGCTATGCTCACGTGCACATGAATTGTAGATTCATCAAATCTGAAATATATTTTGTGTTTACTAAATCTTAACACCACCTTCACAAGATTTTAAGCTTGTTGCGCCTAAAGAGTGTTTTCAAGGGGAATTCCATTTGGGAAGTAACTGGTAAAATCTGTTCGTTGGGTTTCGAGTTTACTACACTATTTGATTAATTAGCCATGCAGGACTCATTCTCGTAAGTCAGGTGTTCTGATTCTACGTTCGCTCCATGGTTTTGATTCCACCTTCGCTCCTTGACTTGGGAGGATGTGCGGGAATAAGTTTATTTGATATATGAAACTTATAACTAAATTAAAGTAATTAATTTGTGTATCGAGGGTCTCGATGACCAAGTGTTTAAGGTAGTTTGTCATCTTCTTTTGATCACCGGTAGGTATTTGGTTTGTAGTCCGTCAGCTTTTGTAGTATATGCTGACTCTTAGATGTGGGAAATTCAGCGTTTGTACAATTAAAATAGACTTAAAGATCTTTGCAACATGTAGCAAACATATTAATACTGTGTTAACAAAAAATTTCGCAGCTGTTTTTTTTTGCAACAGATGTGCGTTTACATGTCATGTAAGAACATAAGTTAGAAATGTCCAATAAAATTAATGACAACAAGAAGGATAATATATTCAGAATATTTGTGTGAACTTACATTAAAACATGCAGATAAACTGAATTTTCTGCGCCGATTGAATAAGCGAATTTTTCAGTATTTCAGCTACATGCTTATTTCATACACGAAGAACCATTTACTAAAGAAATCAGTCTTAGAAATCAGATACATCAATGTAAAGGACATTTTTGACTGCCAAAAAAGGTATTGAGAATCGGGTACTGACAAACAGAGACAAGTTTTTTTCTCTTTTAACGGCTAAAGTGCGCCTGAACTCTCTTCCGACATCTAGAACTGTGGTCTTGTAAAGCAAGTGAGCGTAACATTCTCCGAACCAAACTTCCACATGATTATTTGACAACAACCTTAGAGAGACTTTAAAACAAATGAGCGTCCTACTCGCCAAAGAGATACAGGGTTGGCAGCTTGCTGCGTGGAGCAACAGTAACAGACCGTCCTAGTAACCAGCGCACTTAATATGACTAAAAAGTCCAATTTGTTTGTGATAACCAAACTAAAATTCATATTGTCAGCATCTATATTGAAAATTAAAACGTACAAAATATCGTTTTACTAATGTATAATACACAAGGTTTTAGGTACAAAAAAGAAAGATTACTTTGATACGTCTGATATATCAAAAATGCACTATTCGATAGATATCTGGTATTAAAACCCGTCCACCGACTCTGCTTTTTAAGACGACTTTTCCCCACCATTATTCAATGCAACTATACTTTATGTTAGCGTACTGTTATACTTCTTTCGAATAGTCAAGAAAAGAAAATAAGGTATAAAAGTATAAATGAGTGTAATTCATATTTTTGTATTCCTAACAACAACCCTACCCAACTATTTGCATTAGAGACGATTTTTCCCACTTACGTAATAGGTGTGTAAATTTATTGATAAAAGCTATCATAATATATGGATGATCTCAATACCCTATTAATAACTGCGAAAAAAACGCCAATTGATGCACATTCATACGACAGAACACAAATAATGTACATAAAATCTTGGCATACAGAAAACAATAGAACACAAATTAAATTTGCTGACAGCCCGCCGTACGTGATGGACGTCGCATATAATTATCAAAACACATAATCGTATAATACATGTACCAATAAATACAAATTTGCATAACTTTACTCTTTACATACAATTACCACACTATACTACACGAGTTCACATTGCTAATTATCCTTCGTTGATAGCCAGGGCCGACCAGGAAAAACCACGGTATTGGTGGAAACCTGTGTCCGAAATCAATGCACAAGACTGTCTCGGGTTTACGATGTCGGACATCATCATGTACAAATAAAATAGCTATTTTGGAGAAGTCCTGTATAAATTTCAGGTAAAAACCTACAAAACCAAGCAACTGGCGAACTTCTTCAGGGGTTGTTGGTCTTGGCCAGTTGAAAACCTTCTCAATCTTCTCTGGGTCTGGCTCCACTCCATTCTCCGACCCAATATGGCCAATGTACTTCACTCTGCGTTGGAAAAGGCAGCATTTCTTATGTGACAGTTTGATTCCAACCTCTCGGGGTTGCCCAAATACCCTCTCGAGTCTGTCTAGATGTTCCTCCAGAGTTCGTGAAAAGATAATCAGGTCGTCTAGGTATATAAAGCAAATCTTAGTATGGAGATCACCCAACATCTCTTCCATTAATCGCTGGTAGGTAGCAGGTGAATTTGCTAGTCCAAACGGCATCCTATTGAACTCATAGAATCCTAATGGTCCTACTGTAAATGCTGTGCGCTGTTTGTGTTCCTCTTTGATTTCTACCTGATGGTATCCTGACTTTATATCTAAAACTGTGAAGAGCTTGTTTCCACCAAGTGAATCAAGTATTTCTTCAATTCTTGGGAGTGCATATTAGTCTTTAATGGTCCTCTGGTTAAGTTGTCTGTAGTCAACGCACATTCTTAACTTTCCGTCTTTCTTTCAAACAAGAACTACATTTGATGACCAAGGTGAGTGAGAACGCTGAATAATACCTGCTGAGAATAGTTGCTGAAGATGGCTTTTCACTTCATCCAACATGGCAGGTGGTATTTGCCTATGCCGATGTTTAAATGGTGTATTGTTATATAAGTAAATGCGATGTTTCACCAATGATGTATATCCGATGTCTGTGTCGCTCATAGAGAATATATCCTTATATCGTAATAATAATTCTTTTCCTCTCGTCGATTCCTCTGGTTCTAAAGTGTCTTTAGAAAGGTTGATCTCATTTAATAAATCAAATTTCTTTACGTCTGAAGGTGTAACTTGCTCTTTGGTGACAGTAACTGGTTGCAAGTCACAAAGTAAATTCCGTGGTAATATGTTGACAGTTCTCGTTGTTACATTGGAAATGTGGACTGGTATTGTATTACGCTGGTTAGGATCGTATGTCGTAACTATTGGTACGATATTCAAATCAGATGGTATAACTGAGTTGTTAGTGGCGTGAATCATAGATACAGTTGATGGATACGCTAACATCTTATCCATATATCCCTTGATGACAACTTCAGTGTTTGCTGGTATGGTAATTGGACAAGTCTCATGTGATCGTACTAATGCCAGTCTGTTGTGTTGTTTCTGCAAGTTCTTGTCCCGAAGGGTGATGCAACGAAATGCAAGGTAATATGGCAGTTGTGCATCTTGTAGCATGTTGGTCCCAATAAGCGCTGGTACATGTTTGTTGTATTCGCTGGTACAACTAGGAACAAGCATAGGTAAGTCTTGTTAGTTGTGTCTGGAACCTGTAAATCTACTTCAATGAAACCAATATAAGGCATTGGCTGTATGTGTAGAAGATAAGTGATTGTAATGGTGTTGAGTAAAGGTGGACGTTGTAGAAACTCTACCGTTGATATTTATAGAAACTTCATTTGATAACCCTACAAGTCCTGAAGAGTCTGATTGTTGGTATGATGACTGTTCAAAGACAAAAGCTTGTTGGAGGTTTAGAGCTCGAACTGTTTTTCTAGAGTGATCAAGGCGTACATGACAGTATGTAGAAATATGGCTAAGGCTGTAAGCTGTTAAATCTGTTTATTTTCCACAGTTGTCCGTTTAGCTGGAACGGGCTTATTCGTAAGCGCTGGCTTTAGGTTATGTTGATTTTCAATCTCTCTTACTGCTTTAAGCAGTTCGTCAAAATGTGTTATAGTGTCTTTCATGTAACGGGAAACATTTTTTAGTTCCGGTCGAAGTCCATCGAAGAACTTGGAGGCTAGCATGTCATTGATCTCAGCTTCTTTGATGGTTTTTCTGTTCTTTGCTTTGCTTAGTATCTCTTCCAGTCGACAAGCCCAGTGTACGGCATCCTCATCTTCATGTTGTCTCACAGTATAGAATTCTCCAAGCAATATTTCAGCAGGTGAAACAGAACCATAAATGCTGTCCATCTTGTCAATGATGTCATCTATGTCAGCCTCTGGTCCAAGATGCATTAGGACTTTCATTGCAGTTTCTCTCATGGATCGTCTGATAGCCATCTTGATGGAATCATGGGTGTGTCCGGCTTGGATGAGGCATTTTTCTTCATATCGCCAAAGATCGTATGTGGCGCCAGTTTTCTCATCTCCAGTAAATGTTGAAATACGTTGTAAATACGCATCCCAGATATCATCATTGTCTCTGTATTCCTCCATCCACATCTTAAATTCCTCTGGCGTTGTTGCTGATGGTTTGATGTCCATATCCTTGGAAACAGTCATGATGTTGTTGATTTCATCCTGTGAAAAGTAATCTGACATGATAATGGGTAGAAATAAAATAACTTCCGCAAAACAGAAAAAAATTAGACTAGAAAATCTACAATAAAAAATTTGTATATGATGAATGGTCTACAAAAGAAATAACCATGCAGTTAAATTCATCAAAATTCCTATAAAACCTACAAAAGGAACAAATTCCTACAAAAAATGTAAAAAATAAAAGGCACTTAAGTAACTACAACAGAAATAAACATTCAGTTATCACCTGAAAAAAAACTATATATAAATAAATCTGAAAAGAAAAAAAACCGAGGTGCGATGTCTGAAAAAAAATAATAAACAAGCATTTTATCACCTACAAAAGAATAAAACATGCAGTTATAGTGCCTGCAACAACAAAGGATTGTTAAGTACCTACGATAGATAAAAGGCTATATATCTACAATAATCAAATGATTATTGACGAATGCTGAAACACAACACATAAGATAACTAATTATTAACTACACCAAATATTAGAATAATGGATGTCTATAATCAAAACACACTATACTATACGGCGTTGTGAAATTCGGCTGAATTTTCTTTTTGGTAGATCGAATTTCTATAGGAAGTCAGCCATTTTTGTTTCTAAAGGGGTCTAATGTTGTTTACAAACGTTCGTCTGCTTTCGTAACGTCCAATGGTATTCGGACAAACAGCGAGACTTTTCCCGCCTCAACTGCAGACGGCATCACCCGAAGGATTTCGAATAGACAACAATAAAATTTTCTTAATGTACACTTCCGTTCAAAACAAGGTCAAAATTTAGTCTGGAAAATCGATGTCTCAAAATGAAAATTGTTGATTTCAAAAAGTTTAATAAAAGATTTACAAAAGGACCATAAACTCGACCAAACGCGGTAGCAGTTTTCCATTTTGACAGGCAAAATCCGGTCGGATTGACACGGTAAAGTTTAGTATAATAGTTTTCTGTACGCTGTGGTATACATACAGGATCAATTCAAAAACGCTGAAAATAATCGGTATAATACTAGTACGTTATATTAATAATATGTAATATGGTACACTAAATAGTAAGTAATGCAATACAATATCAGGTTAAAGTATCCGCTGCTTAATACTGAAACAAAATATCTAGTATACTATAACATAATATATTCAGTCTGCCAATATCTGGATCGCTGAAATCTAAATGTATACAAGCACCAATCAGTCAAGCCCAAGAACCGAAATAAAAGATCTACCCGTACAACTCAGTATATTAACACCTAAAAGTGTAACTATCTATGGTCTTTACTATGTATTGGTCAGTCAACACTATACTTACTATCAACCTATACTTCAAGGACCAAGTGATCTATGTATTACTTACTTGTACATGTACATGTATGTGTCAATCCAATAACATCCAGTCACATCTGCGCGCCAAACTCAGTTTATAGAAATACTTTCTTAACCTCAAGCACTAAAGCACCTAATCTGAGAATGGGAAAAGGGATGGGCAGTTTTGAATATATTTTATTATAGTTTACATCGTAACTACATTGCATAATACATGTACATGTACAATAAATCATATGTATTATACAAAGTGCACGAAACATTCTACATAGAAGTACAAAAAGTTCAAATGTCACAAATACTAACCAATCGATAGTTTGCCAAAATCAGAAACTCAAAATAAATTAACAAATTTTGACAAAGTTAAACCATAAACTGATTTGACCACAAAAATTTAAGACCAAAATCTATTACAACTGGATTTAAAGTGACACTGTTAAACAATTTAACAAAACAGATTACAATACAATAAGTCTGCATGTATAACACAATTTACAGTCTTTCGATCCTTAGATAAAAAATCAACTGTCAAATTTTAATGAAACATAATTAAATGTTAATATAACCCGCAGGTAATACAAGGAAACGATCTAACATCGTTTACATAAAAATCAATAAAGACTTTACTGTCCATGAGTAGATTTTACATCAATCGGCGTAAAATTCCAGTAATGTGTATTGCAGGCTGTAACTGAGAAATTTAAAGATTACTTGCATGAACAGAAGTTCACAGTCGTCACTGACAACAATCCTTTGACCTACGCCATAACAACGGCCAAATTAGATGCAACAGGACACCGATGGTTAGCAGCATTAGCATCGTTCGACTTCAACATCGTCTATCGACCAGAAAAGAACAACGCCGATGCTGATGGATTGTCACGATTACCTGGCAAGACCCATCCAGATAACATCACAGAATAGTCAGTGAAAGCCATCTGCAAATCTTCCCAGCCTACTCTATACATCGAGTCCATCGGTCATCATTTAGTTGATATTCCAGACATGTTCCAAGAACACCAACTAGATATCAGAGAGGAACAACTGAACGATCCTACCATTAAGTATTGGATGGAAATGGTTAACAAGAAAACTAAGCCGAAGAAACAGGATATTCCAACGTTACCATTTAGTAATGCCCTGTTCAACAACGTTGATAGACTTTTGATCAGAGTTGGTGTGTTGTATAGAAGAACAGAAAACAACGATGATACAAAGAATCAACTTGTACTACCCGAATCTCAGATCTCTACAGTTTTGTCTGCTCTTCAAAACAACATGGGACACCAGGGAAAAGATAGGACCACATCATTGATAAGGGACCACTTCTTCTGGCACGTAATGACACGTTATATCAAAGATTGGATTCAGACGTGCAGGAGATGTATTTGGCGGAAAACACCACCCAGTGACAGAGCTTCGATGCACAGCATTGTTTCAACACACCCCATGGAAATAGTCTGCATGGATTTTCTAAAGCTTGAATTTTCCAATGGAGGATATCAACATGTATTGGTGATCACTGATCATTTCACACGATACGCTCAAGCCATCCCTACAAAGAATGAGACTGCCAGAACAACGGCTGAAGCATTCTTTCGGAACTTCGTGGTTCACTACGGATTACCAGCTAGAATCCATACAGATCAAGGTGCCAACTTTGAAAGCCGATTGGTGAAGGAGTTGTGTGAGATAGCCGGCATTAAGAAGTCACGTACCCCACCATACTATCCCCAAGGCAACGGACAGTGCAAACGCTTCAACCGCACCCTTATCAACATGCTTGGCACTCTGGAAAAAGATCAGAAGAGAGATTGGAAATCTTACATCGCTCCCATAGTCCACGCTTACAACTCAACAAGACACGACAGCACAGGATTTTCACCGTTCCTTTTAATGTTCGGACGGGTACGTAGATTACCTGTGGTTTAAAGCTTCGGACTTAACAGCGACAGCGATCCAAAACCAATGACAAAATATATTGAAGATCTGAGAAAGAAACTGAAGAAATCATACGAATTAGCATCGTCAGCTGCAGACAAGGCACAAAGTAAACATAAAATCGCTTATGACATCAAAGTAAAAGGAGCCATTCTGCACAAGGGAGACAGAGTGCTTGTAAAGATCCTTGCACACGAAGGAAGACACAAGTTGGAAGATATATGGGAGGAAGATCCTTAAATCATCCTCGACCAACCCAACAGTTTTGTATCTGTTTACATTGTAAGGAAAGAAAAGGACAAGGGAAGAGGAAGACTCTACACAGAAACAAACTGCTCCCCATTGCAATTTTCAACGAGAAACTGAGGAGATCACAACTCGTCAGAAGCCTGTTCCTCGACCAAGACAAAAGAAACCAGCTTTACCAGAGATTCCGACTACTCCAATGGATGTTGCTTCAGACATTGACGATGAGAGTGAGGAGGAAACAGTTGTTTATTATATAGTGGATACCCCTCATTTTGGACAACCTGATGACAACATCCCAGAAGATGTCGATCAGTATTTGGTTGTAGAGATAGCTACTGTTCCTGGTAACGCCGATGACGATCGGGACCGCACCGAGGAACACGAGGACCCTAGACCGGAGGTGGACGCTTCTTTGTATGGGGAATCAGAAGGTGCAGGGCTCGATACAACGCAAGAAGATCGACCTGATGGTTTAATTCCAGACAATGATGCTAGAACAACAGATGATTATAATGATGATAATGATGAGCTAGTTGCACAACCTAGGCGATATACCATAACAAGAACATCTACAGCAACAACGAAATACAAAGATTATGTCCAACCGCAAATTTTGAAAACCGCCCAATCAGATTGGATGGTTCGTGCTGAGTATTTGAAAACAGCTGCGTCATCTGGCATGTTTCATACCTTTGGAGATGAAGTGACCAGAGCGATGTTGAAGCTGATTACCAAGAGTGATCATTAGCTTTATATTACTTACCTGCTTCTATTTTCAGAATTAATATACTTACCTGACTGATAGACGAGGACGTCTTCCCTAGTCACCTGGGAAGATTATTGTTGTTTTGTTGATTTTTGGTCGTCATAGTTTTAGTTTTGTCAGGGACGACATTCTCGTGGCAGCTGAAGAAGTGATAGAGTGTATTGTTATTGTTTTATGTAAGTATAGTTATTTATTATTATGCATAATATGGATTATACGGTACATGCATTTATTTAGTTATTTGTAATAGGTTCATCTGTTTATTTGCCTGATTCTTGGATATGATGAGTATTTGTTTGTTAGGCTTCATTGGACTTGGTTGTAACTGCTTCTACTTGTACAATTCATAAAAGGTTAATTGTCCCCCCTGGGTAAATTCTCTATTGTTAATTGCAATTGGTCAGTTTTACACAATCCCCAGTAGTAAGATTTGAAATTTTAATGGCGGTAATAACATAAAATTCAGAGGATATAATTTGTGATATTATAAGTGATCTACAAGACTTTATTTATTGACAATCGTCTACAGACATTTTCTACACATTATAGTAAATAGTTATTTTACTCGTGAGCCTAGGATCACTTTACTAGCTTGTGATCGACGATTAATTGTATCAGGTGAGCATAATTTTATATTATTTGTGGTGTGTGAATGGCGTATGCAGTGCATTTTGCATGTAGAATGAGAGGTTTTCAAGTGATTTTGAGTGTGACCTTGACCCTTGCAGTTATGGGTCCATTATGTTTAAACGGTCCTTGTATTTTTCGACCGTATAGTATTTTGCAGTCAAAGATCGATAAAGTAATTGTTTTATTCAGATATAACTTATTTTTGTGGAATTTCGTATATTTCATATACGTTACGATTAAAACAATATTTTCCATTAGCAAATGTATTTAAGGTTATTAATTGTTTTCAGGAAACACATTGTACACCTGATGTTCATAAGTAAATTTTATATAGGATGTAGATGTTATGGCAACCTAATCCCATAGATTGTTTTTTTGTAATATCAATACTTATATTTCATTTTATTCGTTTTTAAACATCTTAATGCGATACGGAGATGTTTTCTGTTGTATACTGCATAATTTATATAGCTTGTTGCTGTAATTATTTATATTTGGTATACCTGCTAAATATAGAGATTGTCTATTTTATTTGGTTAATTTGCAATTGCATATTGTGTTGCATTATATATAACCAATACAAGTTTACTTTGTTGTATTGTGATATACTTCTCCGTATATTTACACATTATTTATATTTATTGTTGTATTTTGTAGGGTTATTATTAATACTATAATAAAGAATAAAGATACAACCTAAGCTTGTGTTATACTACACCCTGCTTTATTGGCGCTCACGTAGGAACTTCAGCCCCGATCCACCAGAAACCTCACAGACGTGGGCGCCAATAAAGCAGGGTGTAGTATAACACAAGCTAAGGTTCTATCTTTATTCTTTATTCTAGTATTAATAATAACCCTACAATTCTTCTTGTTTGTGCACAGGATAGTTCTTCTCTGACTTTGTCAGGCGTCTGCTGGCGTAGGCAATAACTCGTGGTTTCCCTTCCTGTGTCTGGTACAGAACTGCACCGAGTCCATTCTGGCATGCATCTGTATGAAGTTCGAACGGGAGCGAGTAGTCAGGAAAACTCAAAATAGGTGGAGTGGCTAGGTGATTCTTGATTTGTTGAAATGCTTTCTCCTGTTCTTCATCCCAGTGCCATGATTTTTTTCCGGATTTTTTTTTTACTTTCTTCCCTCTGGTTTTCTTTGACGTAGATGGCATGAGATCGGTTAGAGGTCTAGCTATTTTTGAGAAGTCCTGTATCAATTTCAGGTAATAACCTACAAAACCAAGCAACTGGCAAACTTCTTCAAGGGTTGTTGGTCTTGGCCATTTGACAACCTTGTCAATCTTCTCTGGGTCCGGCTCCACTCCATTCTCCGACACAATATGGCAAATGTACTTCACTCTGCGTTGGAAAAGTCAACGCACATTCTTAACTTTCCGTCTTTCTTTCGAACTACATTTGATGACCAAGGTGAGTGAGAACGCTGAATAATGCCTGCTGATAATAGTTCCTGAAGATGGCTTCTCACTTCATCCAACATGGCAGGTGGTATTCGCCTATGCCGCTGTTTAAATGGTTTCATGTCATATAGGTCAATGCGATGTTTCACCAATGATGTATATCCGATGTATGTGTCGCTCATACAGAATATATCCTTGTAACGTAATAATAATTCTTTTCCTCTTGTCAATTCCTCTGGTTCTAAAGTGTCTTTAGAAAGGTTGATATCATTTAATAAATCAAATTTCTTTACGTCTGAAGGTGTAACTTGCTCTTTGTGACTGTAACTGGTTGCAATTCACAAAGTAAATTCCGTGGTAATATGGTGACATTTCTCGTTGTTACATTGGAAATGTGGACTAGTATTGTATTACGCTGGTTAGGATCGTACGTCGTAACTATTGGTACGATATCCAAATCAGATGGTATAACTGAGTTGTTAGTGGCGTGAATCATAGATACAGTTGATGGATACGCTAACATCTAAATATCCCTTGATGACAACTTCAGTGTTTGCTGGTATGGTAATTGGACAAGTCTCATGTGATCGAACCAATGCCAATCTGTTGTGTTGTTTCTGCAAGTTCTTGTCCCGAAGTGTGATGCAACGAAATGCAGGTTAATATGGCATTTACAGTTGTGCATCTTGTAGAAAGCGTGGTCCATGCTGATCTGCGACGTCTTTTATGATCTCAGATAAAATGTTGGTCCCAATAAGCGCTGGTACATGTTTGTTGTATTCGCTGTCTGGTACAACTAGGAACAAGCATGGGTAAGTCTTGTTGGTTGTGTCTGGACCCTGTAAATCTTCTTCAATGAAACCAATATAAGGCATTGGCTGTCCGTAAGCGCATTCAATGTGTAGAAGATAACTGAGTGACTGTAATGGTGTTGAGTAAAGGTGGTCGTTGAAGAAACTTTCGCTGATTGTGGATACAGTAGATTCTGTGTAAAGTAGAGCTTTAATGTGTAAGCCGTTGATATTTATAGAAACTTCATTTTATGATATTACAAGTCCTGACGGGTTTGATTGTTGGTTTGATGACTGTTCAAAGACAAAAGCTTGTTGGAGGTTCAGAGCTCGAACTGTTTTTCTAGAGTGATCAAGGGGTACATGACAGTATGTAGAAATATGTCCAGGGTGGTTACATCTCCAGCATATAGTTTCATGTCTCTGTTGTCTATTAATAGGACGATGAATAATTGTCTCATCTGGATGATGTGGCAGGCAGGTGTCTCGTCGTCTGCACTTGATATTCATTTCATCACGCTCTTCTTTCAAAGTCCTGACGTCTCTCAAAAGCTGTTTCACTAAGGCTGTAAGCTGTTGAATCGGTTTATTTTCAACAGTTGTCTGTTTAGCTGGAACGGGCTTCTTCGTAAGCGCTGGCTTTAGGTTATGGGGTCATTATCCTATTCATGTAATGAATTTCCGGTGCATGTCAAAAGATGGCAGGATGAAAAAATAGTCCCAATTTTCTCTTTTGTTTCTGCTTTTACTTATAACTGCTATTGCTTAAGAGTTGGATATTTTGAAAGGTATGGCATTACTGTAGAACAAGAATATATTTTTTTCCAGTCAATGTCTTTACAGTGGAAGCACTTCCTAAAGTGTGTAATGTGGTACAATGTGACCACAACATTGAAATGAAAGTAGAAAAACCATTCTTTAACTTTAAAGTAAAATTCCAGAAAAAATCCGTGGTCACGTATACTTTTGTCTCCATTTTTATGTAATTTAGCATTATATGTGTAATGCCCCATATATGAAATTTTATGTGAAAGAAAGATTTTTTTAATAAACAATTTTGATGTCTCGCCCGTTCGGTTACTTTTGCTCAGGCCATCCAAAAGGATAATGACCTCTTATGTTCAATCTCTCTTACTGCTTTAAGCAGTTCGTCAAATGTGTTATAGTGTCTTTCTTGTAACGGGAAACATTTTTTTAGTTCCGGTCGAAGTCTATCGAAGAACTTGGAGGCTAGCATGTCATTGATCTCAGCTTCTTTGATGGTTTTTCTGTTCTTTGCTTTGCTTAGTATCTCTTCCAGTCGACAAGCCCAGTGTACGACATCCTCATCTTCATGTTGTCTCGCAGTATAAAATTCTCCAAGCAATACTTCAGCAGGTGAAACAGAACCGTAAATGCTGTCCATCTTGTCAATGATGTCATCTATGTCAGCCTCTGGTCCAAGATGCATTAGGACTTTCATTGCAGTTTCTCTCATGGATCATCTGATAGCCATCTTGATGGAATCATGGGTGTGTCTGGCTTGGATGAGGCATTTTACTTTATATTGCCAAAGATCGTATGTGGCGCCAGTTTTCCCATCTCCAGTAAATGTTGAAATACGTGGTAAATACGCATCCCAGATATCATCATTGTCTTTGTATTCCTCCATCCACATCTTAAATTCCTCTGGCGTTGTTGCTGATGGTTTGATGTCCATATCCTTTAAAGCAATCGTGATGTTGTTGATTTCATCCTGTGAACAGGCTGTAAACATGCAGTTATCACCTAAAAAAAAACTATATATAAATAAATCTGAAAAGAAAAAAACGGAAGTGCAATGTCTGAAAAAAATTAATAAACAAGCATTTAATCACCTACAAAAGAATAAAACATGCAGTTATAGTGCCTACAACAACAAAGGATTGTTAAGTACCTGCAATAGATAAAAGGCTATATACCTACAATAATCAAATGATTATTGACGAGTGCTGAAACACAACACATAAGATAACTAATTATTAACAACACCAAATATTAGAATAATGGATGTCTATAATCAAAACACACTAATAGTTTCCTGTACGCTGTGGTATACAGTATCAATTCCAAAACGCTGAAAATAATGGGTATAATACTTGTACGTTACACTAGACTTACATACGTAATGTATTATATATATATACTAATACTACATCTACTCGATATATATAACGTACCTGTTTTGGGGATGTTCCTACATCACAGCTATACCTCTGCAAACTACACACACCAACTACTCACCAAAATGTGTGCAGTCTTTACCTAAAATGAGTTCATTATTCTTTTATTATACAATATATTAATAATATGTAATATGGTACACTAAATAGTAAGTAATGTAATACAATATCAGGTTATAGTATCCGCTGCTTACTGCTGAAACAAAATATCTAGTATACTATTACATAATATATTCAGTCTGCCAATATCTGGATCGCTGAAACCTAAATGTATACAAGCACCAATCAGTCAAGCCCAAGAACCGAAATAAAAGATCTACCCATACAACTCGGTATATCAACACCTAAAAGTGTAACTATCTATGGTCTTTACTATGTATTGGTCAGTCAACACTATACTTACTATCAACCTATACTTCAAGGACCTAGTGATCTATGTATTACTTACTTGTACATGTACATGTATGTGTCAATCCAATAACATCCAGTCACATCTGCGGCGCCAAGCTCAGTTTATAGAAATACTTTCCAAACCTCAAGCACTAAAGCACCTGATCTGAGAATGGGGAAAGGGATGGGCAGTTTTGAATATATTTTATTATAGTTTACATCATAACTACATTGAATATAATACATGTACAATCAATCATATGTATTATACAAAGTGCACGAAACATTCAACATAGAAGTACACAAGTTCAAATGTCACTAATACTAATTAACAGTACCACAGTACCACTACTCTCAAAACTTTACTAAATCTCAATTAAATAATTAAAACCAATCGATATTTTGCCAAAATCAGAAACTCAAAATAAATTAACAAATTTTGACAAAGTTAAACCATAAACTGATTTTACCACAAAAATTTAAGACCAAAATCTATTACAACTGGATTTAAAGTGACACTGTTAAACAATTTAACAAAACAGATTACAATACAATAGTTCTACATGTATAACACAATTTACAGTCTTTCGATCCTTAGATCAAAAATCAACTGTCAAATTTTAATGAAACATTATTAAATGTTAATATAACCCGCAGGTTATACAAGGTAACGATCTAACATCGTTTACATAAAAATCAATAAAGACTTTACTGTCCATGAGTAGATTTTACATCAATCGGCGTAAAATTCCAGTAATGTGTATTGCAGGCTGTAACTGAGAAATTAAAAGATTACTTGTATGGACAGAAGTTCACAGTCGTCACTGACAACAATCCTTTGACCTACGCAATAACAACGGCCAAATTAGATGCAACAGGACACCGATGGTTAGCAGCATTAGCATCGTTCGACTTCAACCTCGTCTATCGACCAGGAAAGAACAACGCCGATGCTGATGGATTGTCACGATTACCTGGCATTAATACCCATCCAGAAAACATCACAGAATAGTCAGTGAAAGCCATCTGCAAATCTTCTCAGCCTGCTCCATACATCGAGTCCATCGGTCATCATGATATTCCAGACATGTTCCAAGAACACCAACTAGATATCAGAAAGGAACAACTGAACGATCCTACCATTAAGTATTGGATGGAAATGGTTAGCAAGAAAACTAAGCCGAAGAAACAGGATATTCCAACGTCACCATTTAGTAATGCCCTGTTCAACAACTTTGATAGACTTTTGATCAGAGATGGTGTGTTGTGCAGAAGGACAGAAATCAAAGATGATACAAAGAATCAATTTGTATTATCCGAATCTCAGATCTCTACAGTTTTGTCTGCTCTCCATAACAACATGGGACACCAGGGAAGAGATAGGACCACATCATTGATAAGGGACCGCTTCTTTTGGCACGGAATGACACGTGATATCGAATATTGGATTCAGAAGTGCAGGAGATGTTTTTGGCGGAAAACACCACCAAGTGACAGAGCTCCGATGCACAGCATTGTTTCAACACAGCCATGGAAATAGTCTGCATGGATTTTCTAAAGCTTGAATTTTCCAAGGGAGGATATCAACACGTATTGGTGATCACTGATCATTTCACACGATACGCTCAAACCATCCCTACAAAGAATTACGGATTACCAGCTAGAATACATACAGATCAAGGTGCCAACTTTGAAAGCCGATTGGTGAAGGAGTTGTGTGAGATAGCCGGCATTAAGAAGTCACGTACCATACCATACCATCCCCAAGGCAACGGACAATGCGAGCGCTTCAACCGCACCCTTATCAACGTGCTTGGCACTCTGGAAAAAGACCAGAAGAGAGATTGGAAATCTTACATCGCTCCCAAAGTCCACGCTTACAACTCAACAAGACACGACAGCACATGATTTTCACCGTTCCTTTTAATGTTCGGACGGGAACTTAGATTACTTGTGGATTTAAGCTTCGGACTTAACAGCGACCCAAAACCAATGACAAAATATATTGAAGATCTGAGAAAGAAACTGAAGAAATCATACGAATTAGCATCGTCAGATGTAGACAAGGCACAAAGTAAACAGAAAATCACATATGACACCAACCTAGATTACCTGTGGATTTAAGCTTCGGACTTAACAGCGACAGCGACCCCAAAACCAATGACAAAATATATTGAAGATCAGAGAAAGAAACTGAAGAAATCATACGAATTAGCATCGTCAGCTGCAGACAAGGCACAAAGTAAACAGAAAATCACATATGACACCAACCTAGATTACCTGTGGATTTAAGCTTCGGACTTAACAGCGACAGCGACCCCAAAACCAATGACAAAATATATTGAAGATCAGAGAAAGAAACTGAAGAAATCATACGAATTAGCATCGTCAGCTGCAGACAAGGCACAAAGTAAACAGAAAATCGTTTATGACACCAAAGTAAAAGGAGCCATTCTGCACAAGGGAGACAGAGTGCTTGTAAAGATCCTTGCACACGAAGGAAGACACAAGTTGGAAGATATATGGAAGGAAGATCCTTAAATCATCCTCGACCAAACCAACATTGATGTACCTGTTTACATTGTAAGGAAAAAAAATGGACAAGGGAAGAGGAAGACTCTACACAGAAACAAACTGCTCCTTATTGGAATTTTCAACGAGGAAACTTAGGAGATCACAACTCGTCAGAAGCCTGTTCCTCGACCAATACAAAAGAAACCAGCTTTACCAGAGATTCCGACTACTCCAATTGATGTTGCTTCAGACATTGACGAAGGGAGTGAGGAGGAATCAGTTGTTGATTATGTAGTGGATACCCCTCATTTTGGACAACCTGATGACAACATCCCAGAAGATGTCGATCAGCAATTGGTTGTAGAGGTAGCTACTGTTCCTGGTAACGCCGATGACGATCGGGACCGCACCGAGGAACACGAGGACTCTGGACCGAAGGTGGACGCTTCTTTGCCTGGGGGTAAGGAGGTTCAGGGCTCGATACAACACAAGAAGATCGAGCTGCTGGTTTAATTCCAGACAATGATGCTAGAACAACAGATGAATATAATGATGATAATGATGAGCTAGTTGCACAACCTAGACGATCTACCAGAACAAGAACATCTACAGCAACAACGAAATACAAAGAATTTGTCCAACCGCAAATTTTGAAAACCGCACAACCAGATTGGATGGTTCGTGCTGAGTATTTGAAAACAGCTGCGTCATCTGGCATGTTTCATACCTTTGGAGATGAAGTGACCAGAGCGATGTTGAAGCTGATTACCAAGAGTGATCATTAGCTTTATATTACTTACCTGCTTCTATTTTCAGAATTAATATACTTACCTGACTGATAGACGAGGACGTCTTCCCTAGTCACCGGGGAAAGATTATTGTTGTTTTGTTGATTTTTGGTCGTCATACTTTTAGTTTTGTCAGGGACGACATTCTCGTGGCAAGGGGTGAATTTGATAGGGTGTATTTTTATTGTTTTATATAAGTATAGTTATTTATTATTATGCCTAATATGGATTATACGTTACATGCATTTATTTAGTTATTTGTAATATGTTCATCTGTTTATTTGCCTGATTCTTGGATGTGATGAGTATTGTTGGTTAGGCTTCATTAGCCTTGGTTGTAACTGTTTCTACCTGTACAATTCATAAAAGGTTAATTGTCACCCCTGGGTAAATTTTCTATTGTTAATTGCAATTGGTCAGTTTTACACAATCCCCAGTAGTAAGATTTGAAATTTTAATGGCGATAATAACTTAAAATTCAGAGGATATAATTTGTGATATTTTATGTGATCTATAAGACTTTATTTATTGAAAATCGTCTACAGACATTTTCTATACATTATAGTAAATAGTTAGTTTACTCGTGAGCCTAGGATCACTTTACTAGCTTTTCGAAGATTAATTGTATCAGGTGAGCATAATTTTATATTATTTGTGGTGTTTGAATGGAGTATGCAGTGCATGTTATTTGATTTCTGTCCGATTGCGGTAAGTATGCCCTTGATCCAATTGATATGTTAGGCGTGAGTTAGTTTATGAATCGGTGAACATAAGATTTTTATGGATCTGCATTTTGTATGTAGAATGAGATGTTTTCGAGTGATTTTGAGTGTGACCTTGACCCTTGCAGTTATGGGTCTATTATGTTTAAACGGTCCTTGTATTTTTCGACCGTATAGTATTTTACAGTCAAAGATCGATAAAGTAATTGTTTTATTCAGATATAACTTATTTTTGTAGAATTTCGTATATTTCATATACGTTACGATTAAAACAATATTTTCCATTAGCAAATGTATTTAAGGTTATAAATTGTTTTCAGGAAACACATTGTACACCTGATGTTGATAACTTTATATAGGATGTAGATGTTATGGCAACCTAATCCCATTGATTGGTATGTTTTTATATCAATACTTATATTTCATTTTATTCGTTAGTTAATATCTTAAAGCGATACGGAGATGTTTTCTTTTATATACTGCATAATTTATATAGCTTGTTGCTGTAATTATTTATATTTGGTATACCTGCTAAATATAGAGATTGTCTATTTTATTTGGTTAATTTGCAATTGCATATTGTGTTGCATTAGATATAACCAATACTTACTTTGTTGTATTGTGATATACTTCTCCGTATATTTACACATTATTTATATTTATTGTTGTATTTTGTAGGTTTATTATTAATACTATAATAAAGAATAAAGATAGAACCTTAGCTTGTGTTATACAACACCCTGCTTTTATAAGTATAGTTAACTTCTTCAGACAAACCACTTGATTCAACGGTATATTAATTTTTCAAGTTTAATCGTCTTTGTTGCCGGTATAACATTTTTACCAATTTTCTATCGCCGCAAAAATGGAAAACTTAAGCTCTGGCTTCAGCTTATGAGTATCTACAATCTAATGAACAGTAAGCACAACGTTATCCATATCGAATATCCACGCGCTTGTTAGGACGGGAGTACACGGCATCCTCTGTTGATTTTAACAATACGTTACCATGACGACAAAACGCAGCTTTATATACATTCCCATTTATTCATTGATAAGCCAAAACGTCTGGCCTCATCAAATAAGTAAGAATACTTCGTAAACGACTCTGTTCTTTATGGATATATTTTAACTTTTCTAGTGGTATTTATATAACCCTTACTATGGCATTCGAACGGTGGAGGCGCAGGTCTCACTTTCTGTAATACTTATAGAGGTCTTGCAGAACATTTCCAACTGGTCCTGATGTAAAACAGGATTGTTCTGTTATCTAGATTTGAGTTTACATTTTCCGCTTTATAAGTTAATGTTTATCTGGGTTGTTTATCTTACGCATGTGATCCTGTGTATGTAGTTTGAAACAAACCTGGTCATCAATATTGAAATAAAATATTTGTCTATTTTATTGTCATTTTATTCAGATAAATATGATATATAACTGTACCTTTAAGTTGTTTTATTAACCTAGAAAGTTATTATAAATATTTGGGCATGGCATTTTAGCCATTCGACCCTTTTACATGTGAAGTAAGTAATTTATATTATATTAGTATTATACATAACATCCCTTGTGCATAGTTTGTATTTCCGTCATAGTTAAAACTTCCACGTCGTTCGCACGCTTAATATTACAGGTAAGATACAATGCGCACAATTTTCAGATAAAATTTTGAGCGTGTAATTTCAGTCTACCTTTTGAGTGTTTTCGTAAAGTGCGAAATTTAAAAATTTGAGTACATATTTTAATTTTGAGTGCGTAATTTAAAATTTTGAGTGTGTAATTTGCGATGATATTTTGAATCATACTTTTGACGAGAACAGCGTGCCATAGTTAGTCAAGGTAAATAACTGTGCATGCAGACATTGACTTCATTCAAAAGGCCGGTAGGTACATGTATTACTCTGTACTTCCAACATGCATGTCCTCAGAAAGGAACCCGAATTAAAATAATTCATCAAGATATTTGTCAACAGATTGTTTCGATATTATCTTGATACAAAAAAATGGCTAGCATCTAGATAACTGTGCGTGTCTTCTGGTCTGAACCCTAAACACTTGTCATGCTACAGCTATGTTTAGGCGGTAAACTACTTGAACTTATGATATTATTTGCTACCTAAAAGTTTTAAATAAATAAATCACAATCACTAAAAAAATAACAAACAAGCATGTGTATCGATTTATTGATTGGAACATCAAATGTATCAACATAATTCTCCTGGTATATATGCAATTTTTTTTATACTTGTACTTTTTAGGTGAAGTTAAACTAATAAGAATTGAATTTCAAAGCTTCTGTTATAGGGAAACGTATTTTGTAAACAGCATGATCAATCTTATTTTGTTGATGTTTTATTGAATAAATTGTGATGGGTAAACCCTTTTTTCTAATCAAGTCGTTAATTTCTCGTATTCTTTGAATTGCAGCGCCAAAATGTGTACAAGATTTTTACTCTTCGTTAAAGCTGCTAGTAATGGTCGTGACATTGGCGACTGTCCTTTCTCTCAAAGAGTGTTGATGTTTGCTAAGCTTAAAGTGCCTGAAACCCTAATAGATGTCGTGCCAGTCGATATTTCACAAAAGCCAGACGAATTCCTATCCTTGAATCCGGATGGAAATGTTCCTGTGCTGCTAGACAGGCAAAAAGAAAACACAGTCATTACAGATTCTGCAGAAATTAATAAATATTTAGACATCGAATTCCCAAAATGCGAGTGCCATTTTGGTTATACGGGACCGGCATTGGACGCTTGTTCTGGTGTCTTCCCAAAACTGGCTAGCTTGCTGAAAAATAAGGACCAAACAATAACGGAATCGCTTAAAAACGATTTGATGACGGAACTTGAAAAAGTCAATCGTTACCTTGAAAGTGACAAGAGGCATGGAAAATTTCTTATAGCTGATGATATTAGCGAGATAGACTGCATGTTTCTTCCACGACTTCGCCACGTGATCGTAGCAGCAGGTCATTATGTTAATTTTAAAATTCCAGACGAAATGAAAGCTATACAGAAGTATTTCACAGAAGCGAATAAAACCGATATTTTCACATCAACATGCTGTTCGGATGAGGAAATTATCAAGGGGTGGTCGAGACATACCAGTTAAAAAGTAACTAAAAGTAACTTGAAATTTTTTTGTAATTAATTTTAATGTAAATTCCATCTATTTTAATTGTAAATAGCGTTAGGGAACAGATGTGTTGCCCGACACGCGTCAAGTTTTCGCGGAGCCATTTACATTCGGAAACGAATCCGGCTCCTTAACTGGAAGAAGAAGAAGAATTATGGTAGAAACAACAGAAAGGGGTTTTGACAATGACACTGCATGACCAATTTCACATCCCTTATATATTTCTTTTCGTTACGTATACAATAATTAGATAGCGGTGCAAGTATTCGCACTTTTTACAAAAGCCGAAATTAAAATGAGATGGAAACAAAAATGTGTATACATCTCAATCTAGCAGAGTGAACGATACATTTCTTTGTTTGCACATCTTTTGGTGAAATAAATAATGTACCTAATTCATTTTAGATGCTATCTGGCTTAACACTATCCTGAATTCCAGACAGTAGCCGTATATCGTACACTTTCCCTTGATGCTACGTGGTGTTTTGATCCGAGATATTATTGTTTTATTTATATTTTACATACCCATAAAAACACAAAAACTGCATTTATTCCATAAGCAAATAACTAATTCTAATTAAAGGCAATTTCCTGAAAATATTATGCATTTTTTTGCTTTAAATTACTAAGTGTTTGTGTACAGTGGTCGTCATCAGATAATCGCCTGCTCTTGAATTTTATCGACTGATAAAACTTTAGTTTTTCATTGACCTGAAGTATTGTTGACCAATCAAAAGCGGACCAGAACGAATGTAATCATTGTATGTTAAAATCTGTAATATTACGATTAAGAATATGTACACGTTTAAGTATATGCTTAACAGCCCAGTAGGTTCCGGTTAAGAGAAGAAAAGCCACTTAATGTATAGTTTATACTAAAAAAACCGAACATAGCTCTTTTAATACATTGTTTTCTGTTCACATCTTTCATTGTAAGAACAGCTTGGCACAGCGACAGCTAGTTATAAAGACTAGGCTGATTCAATAAAGAAGTTTTAGAGGCGCGGACAAGAGAAACCAAAATGTCCAACTCCCAGACAGTTAAAAATAGCTAAACAGATTTTTATTCAACATTATGTTGGAATATTAACATAATAAAATATCTGCCTGCAGCAGTTGGATACCAATGGTGCTGCAGGAAATGCCAATATATTTTAGTTTAAGTCAATGAGAATTCAGTTAAAGAGCTTAATAAATATCTGGTGCTTATAGTTCATAAGATACAAGCAGTGACATTGGTAAATATGATCTTCTCTGTTTAGGATTTTAATTGCGCTGCTGTCATTACAATCGATCTTGTGCCCAATAAACTTGATGTCTTCAAGAGGAGTAACAGAATAAGAACACAATATCAGTGCTTCATTATCATTCATTCTGCATTTGAAAACCAGAGGCTCCACAGTAAGTCTGATAAAAAATGATGCATTAGTGAAAAAAATGTGTATAGAATCATACCATATTAGATGGGAGCCACATCTGTGGCCCCACAGACTATGAGGTCAAGGTCAAAGGTCATCAACCATGGTATGCAACACATCACATTGATATTATCAACTCACATACCACATATCAAAAGCCTACCTCAGAAGATAAAAAAGTTAAAGCCTGGACACGATTATCTTCGGACAGACGGATAGACTGATCACTATAGGGTGTCCACCACAAAGTGGTGGGCCCTAATTAAAACAAAACAAAACTATCTAGTAAAGAATTTTATTATGTATCTTGTATATTAGCATAAGTAAATAATAATTAACATAAAACAGGAATGTAAACATATTATTATGGAATGAAAAACAAACTAAAGTCATAAAGAGATTCTATGTGTATTGCACCAAATATATAATATCTGAGTATGTGTGCCTACTGAAGCGTGAGCAAATTATAAACAGTCAACTTTTCAGCTTCACTACCCTTCACCTACATTATAATTGCTATTACCAATCACTCACAAGAGGAACTTAAGTTTTGAAACAAAATTACAGAAAAAAAACCATTTCAGGTCAGTCTAGAAATTCAAGCACAAGTGAGGTATTCGACACCAAAAGATAAAACAATTAGAAAAACCAATAAAATTTTCAGGTATAGTTTTAATTGTTCAAAGAAAATTATTTGAAAGAAAATGTTAACTTGTGTAAACCAAATCTATACTAATTAATAAAATCAATGCCATAAATATAAAGTATAATCCCTTCGTATGCCTAAAGTGTTATTTTAAGATGAACTACAAAGTTCTGATTCAAAGCAATCACTACAAAACACTATGGATAATATATTCTTCTATACAAGCATTGTGCATATACTACTTATCAAGGATTTCAACATTAAAAATCAAACCCAAAGCATCATTACTTCATTTCAACAAATTTTGCAGAGAAAAACAAGAATTATTTAACACTTGTATCAATAATAAGCAGGTAAGTTTTTATTAAGATAAGATATTAGGTTGGTGTTGTAAAAATATTTTGTTCGATGTTACAGCCATTACAAATAAAAAATTATTTATATTGACAAGATTTTAAACAAAGAATAAAAACAATTTTTTACTTTTAAACATAAATGATACTAGCAGTTAAAAAAAATGTGTTGAACAACTTAATATTTACCCTTCAACGAACAAATTTGTCTAGAATAAAAGATTGCACTTATATGAGCTCTTTTAAAATTAACAAAT
The DNA here is from genome assembly GCA_944474755.1 of Limnoperna fortunei. NCBI lineage: Eukaryota > Metazoa > Mollusca > Bivalvia > Mytilida > Modiolidae > Limnoperna > Limnoperna fortunei. Next base: position 55,674,104 of record OX104111.1, on the reverse strand, counting down.
TTATTGTTAATTCTGGAGTATTGCGGCTAGATGAAACAGATTTACCACTGTAATCATTACTTGACCAAAAGGTTTAAGGATTGTCACAACCGATTATGTTAATGATCCATTAAATCTAATGTTCAGTATGAACAGATTGTCCTACTACAGAAAATAATGATAAAAATATTAAATTATAACCCATGTAATATTATTGCAAAAAAAAAAATCTCTATCCACAGTTCTAGACTATGAATTGTATAATCAGGAATGTAGTGTCTGTTAGCATTTATCAAAACAAGGTTTATAGTAAGTATGTGCTGTGCTATTGCTGATGAGATTAATGTTTATGTAAGATGCAGAAATGTATACTAACAAAAATGTTATAATTAACAGAAGACGAGTACTATATCACAGAGACCTAAAACAACAATGGTGCAATTATGACAAATATAAACAAATAAACATAGTAATATAGAGTCTATACAAACAATAAACAAACTAAAGGATATATGTAAAAGCCATTTACAACCAAAAAAAACTGAAAACTATTTAATAAAAGAATGAAAAATGCAGTAAAAAGGAAAACCACAACCTATGCATGTATATTATTATTACACAAAAAATGAAAAATATATCAGACATGTGAATGTCACAGTCTATTACTATAGCAATCACACAGCAGATATGAGCTGCATTGAAACTGGTCCTGAATACCATATTCTGTGTTGTAAAATCAAGCCTCTTTTTGGATTTCACTTAAAAATAATACTTCTCCAATACATTCAGATCATAAGATATACCAAAAAGATAAGACTTTTCATTTGTTTTGGTAAGCAGTTTCCCTCCGATTCAGATTCTCTACATATATTTATCATATCTACATTAATTACAAATATAATATCTGCAAAAAACTGCAGTTTAAAAGTTAGGAAAAATTTTATAACTATATTGAAGCATGATGAAAATAAGCTACGATTTATGTCAAGATCTTCTAAACTCATAACATAACTGTTTTTTTAATCTGCCAAATAGAAGTATTTTGTATTTTATCACATTTAAGAATGCCATTGTTTCTTAGGAACATCAATTATATAAATATCACATCATTACAAGGAATCTGGTATTTTCATTCATTACAACCCAAGGGAATAAAAAAAATGTTCACAACCAGTCTTCTATCTCATTTCCCTACCAATGCTACAGGTTTATATAAATTAATTGTAATTCACAACCAGTCTTGGACTTAGGAATTTTTTTAAGTATTGTAAAAAAAGTGTACACTAGCAGGATTTCAAGTACTGAAATAATTATGGGATTAAGAAACAAGTAGCATGCTAATATTGATCAGTCTCTTTGACTTTGCATTTTCAGATTTTAGAAATCTAAATAAATATGAAAAAACTGAGGTGGGTCAACTGTGAAAAATAATAAGATAAAAACACTCTTATTTTGTTACAAACATGAATCTCCCAAGTTTTTACTTTATCAAACAACACTTTTAGAACTAAGTTGTGACCGTAACTTTGCAGTAATAAGCTCAGTCTCACTGTAATTGTTTTCTTTAATAAATAATTTGCACAACTACTTCAGGACTATTGTTACCAGAAATGTTCAAAACAAGACAAACATAAATAAATTTAGAATTGATACAGAAATTAAAGTAACCCAAAAACTATATGTTAACTAAACATCTTGTATCATTTTGGATACGACCTCAAATAAACATTAAACAACTAATGAAATACAAAACTACATGTTCATTTCATCTGTCATAAAACTCAAATTTGTCTAATTTTAATGTAAGCAAATAAAAAATTATTTTGGGATGACTTATAAAAATTATAATTTTATCAATCAATTGGGTAAGTCATGCACAAAGGATTCTTTTTTACAGCACATGTACTACTTCATAAACGAAGCATTATGAATTTAACAAGGACTGTGGATGATGTCTAATAATGAAATAGGACGTTTGGCCAATTTCTTTTAAACCTTGTATTTTCTAATTTTGTAACAACTCACAATTTCAACAATAAGGGATGTAAATGAAAAACCTGGCTACATGTCTTGAACAAAGGCACATCAAGTGACCTACCATATTCTCCTGTTTGTTATTCCCATAGATGTCACGATCAAAGATTTCCATAAGCATAGTATTTCATTTATGGAATGTTCTGTCATATATTCATACTATAGTTTCCTACATGAAACATCAGTACAATTCTGAACATCATAGCAGCATAGCCAATGTTACAAGCAACAAGGATACTTTCCGTTATGTTAAAATTTCTATGAAATGTTATCATGTGGCCAGGTTATGTTTAAATACAGAAATTTTTGTGACCAAACTTCTCATTTACCTTATTTTATTTTATACAAAATAAGCTATTATATGATGGCTTTTGATCTTGTGTAAATGGCTAATGTATATACAACACATCTGTTATGTACTGTCAACACCTGTAAACCAAATTGTTATGTACTGTCAACACCTATACAACATACAAACAATAACATATACAGCACCAACATCAACAGCATGATTGTACAGCTATCTGCTTACAATATACAACGCTATCATCAGCAAGAAAATGGATTTCTTTTCAATTTAGGAGACAAATAACTTGAAAGTAAACAGAAAATGAAAAAAAATGTATACTTCCATCATATATGAACATAAACATCACCAATAGTTACAGTGAAAGTTAGAAAAAAAATATCTACAAGTAAATACTATTGTTTGAGACAAATAAATATGATACTTAATGTATACTGGTAGTATTTCAGAAACAAATCGGAGAACAGTTAACTTATTTGTACTGATGTACAATTGTAAACCATTGTTTTACAGTTTTTAAATTTACCACCTGCTGTCAGCAACATTTAATTTGATTTTGATTACCGGTAAAAAAAACTATAAACATAAATGAGATATCAATAATATTTCAATATTTACAGAAATATCTTTAAAAGTCTCCAAGGTGTGAGAAAATATATTCAATATGAACTATTAACAATAAAGAAGAAACAAATATGCAAACCATCGATTTTTAAGATTATGATTTATATTTGTACATATCTATTACCCATAATACATCTAAAGATTTATTGGGTATTACTTTAGTTTTGAGAGAATACATTACATGAGTTTTTACATTTTTTGTTGAACTTTGAAAATAGTCAGACATGTAAAATAAATGTCTCCAGATGTAAGGCCACCACTTTAATCAGCACTTCTTCCCATCCTTTACGTCAATGGAATCTTCTCAGAAGATGCACTTTCAAAAGGGTTCTCATCATCCTAAAAAAACCAAACAATTATTAATACCAGATTCTGAAAGAAATTTAAGCTTAGTGAGGGGATACACCAGAATATAATCTTACAATGTTATATTTGTATATTTCAGCCAGCTACTATAATTAAACTGCTCATAAACAGGTGATTGTTGTACAAGTCAGAAACTCATTACATTACTAAGGGACAAATGCCAGAGCAGCAAAACAACTGAAAATAATGTTTGTCTATAATACTGGTAGTTAAATGCTGGATTTGTCTTGTACATTGTAGATATAATTGCAAAGTTTGTAATTACCCTAAAATGCCAAAGTACTCAAGCTAACTAATGGGGGTATATAATTATACCAAGAAAAGGAAAAGGGATGGACAACTTAGCATGCGATTAAATCAAATAAATGAAAAAAGAAACAAATATAAACCAAATTAGCTTTTATGTTTTAAATTGAAATGTAAAAATAATATGTTTTACAATGGAAAGTAACAAAAATCCATTTTATCTGGTTAAATTTAGAATTTCCATTGGAAAAATCTAAAGCAAATATTTCATGTTGGAATAATAAGTTCCATAGACATTTATCACATTAAAATGAATTGTTATTACAGCATTGACTAGACAGTGGAACAGTAAAATCCCAATCAAATTTAAAAATGATAAAGTAAGGTCTAGTGTGTTTTTCACAGAACAGTTTATTTAGCACTCATTTAAAGAGTTCACTCTGACTGCCTGTCATTACAGACAAATCCTTTTATGGTCACTGACATAGTTTAACTAAATAGTTTAACTAAATAGACTAATAGTATTTGTTTTTGAGTTCTTATTCCGTTTTTAGCAATTTTTCAGACCGACAATCGCATTAAGTTTTCAGTGTGGTAGGAGCTGGAGTACCTGGAAGAACCCTGAAAACTTGAAAGCAGTGTCAATTCAAGTTGGAATCAAGCACACCTTGTCTCAAGTCGAACATTACTACACCGGCCTCATATCCAATTAGGTCCTAGACTAATTGCAAACAAGGTCCATTACATTAGTTTAAATGAAAATATTGGAGTACAAGGAATACCTGGTGGGTAATATCATGCATCTAAGGAGTTTGATTTTAAAAGCCTTAGGCAAGCTGTTGCCCTCAACACATACTTACCGAAGAAAATAAATCTAACGGACTCTAAAATATGATTATTTTTTATTACTGTTTTTTAATAACAATTATATGTAAATGTATTTTCCACAATGGAATAAATTTCAATAGAAAATCGAAACAAGAAATGCCTATCTTATATAAATTATTACTGAAAACTAAGAAGAAAGTGAACAATCTAGTCTTGATACAATTGACACTAGTACCATGTATTATAGACTTATGTAACTGATTTAATTAAAAGTATATTGTATCTGCAATGTTATTACCTTCTTTGAGCGTTTCCCACGTAACTTGTTCATGAATTTTGACCCACGACTTTCTTTAAACTGTACAGAATCAAACTGCTCCTCTTCTCCATCAGATAAAGCACACGAGTCTACCCCTGGGAGTTCTCCATCATAGTTTGGTTCATTTCCATGCACCAATTTCATGTACTTGTATTCCAAACTAAAAAAAAATTAAATTGGCTACAACATGCACTGTTACCTTGATAACAATAAATATGTTAAAATCTGTCTGGAAATTACTTGTGATTATAAATTTCCATAATATATATAAACTGTTTATTTCCAAAATTAGAATTAATCATTGAGCTGCTAGCAGCAAGATGAATCATAAGTTCAAGGAAAAATACAACAAAACAAACAAATAACATCTTTAGAAACTGTCAATAGTTGTCCATATCATGAAAAAGAGTGAGATTGGATTTTTTAGATTGCACATTGAACAAACATCTTTGCATATGTAACAAAGAACATTTATTTCATTTTAAAAATGTACCTTTTATTTCTCTGCCAACAATAGATCACACAAATAAGTAAAATTACTCCCACAGCTAAGACAGGTGGCACCACTACTTTGATCTAAGAGAAATATAAAGAACATGTTAACTATTTTCTAGGATATTTATCTTCATTAACAATTCTTTTAAGGTAGCTGCAATACTCCAGGGTTTTAGCAAGCATTAGAAGAAGGGTACAAAAACACTGACTTTTTTAAAATTTTCTCTGAAAACTATAAGATTTACTTTGTAAATTTTTTCCTTTCGAAAAATGATTAATTTGTTTTTTTTATTATACAGCATGAAGTGAATTTCCATATACATACTCTGGACAAAAAATGGCAAATGGCTGCAAAGTGCTAAAAAACAGCATAGAAACCAAAATTTGTAATTGTACATGTATCATACATTCATACTTACTATAAAAGGGAATTTAATAGAACATTTCTGTGTTTCTACTGTTGGTATTTCTCCATAGCAATTACTATAAAAGAAAAGATTAAATGTAAACACAAGTATTACATAGATATCCTGCCACAACTGGGTTTTAAATAGAGGAGGAAAAAACTTTAAAAAAATGCAGCTTAAATCATAAAAATTCAAGAAAAAAATATCACCTGTTGGAAATCTTATACAATGTGGCATTAAATGAAACATTACAGCAGATTAAAAATTAAATTTCCAACCTAAGAAACCTTGCAGAAGTAAAAAAAAAATAGGTAATTATTTTAAAGTAGTTCTCAATTGATATAACTTTCAAATCAGTTTTTAATCTATAGCTTCACATTTCTTAAATCCGCATGTTCTGGTTGAAATATTTTTTCAATTTGGTTTTTTCCTATTGGTATGTAAGAAGTATCTGTAACATCTACCTAGCAGAGGTATAATGAATAAGCTGTGATCCGTCATTACACTCGCCAACAATCTTGTTGAAATCTTTCTTTGTACACTTAGGACAGGCATAAATGGTTTTCCATATAAAGTGGAATTTGCAACCATCACAAGTACCCTGGACACAATTTGGAGGGAACAAAATGGCACCATCTCCTTCCATCTTCAAATCACATCTAAGTGAAATAATTGTACTGCGACCTTGTGGACAAGCATCTGTTGAGCTGAATACAAACAATTTATCGGTAATTAGATTTCCTTGCTTACTAATGGTAAATTAAGAACCAATACAGACAATAAAAAGATTTGTTTGAACAAAAATAGGCACTGGCACTAAAAAACAAATTCTAAGCTGATAAATATTCCATTCTCAATTTCATCCTCGGTTGTGATAGTCAGTGAGAAAATTGTTCCTATGAGCAAAACAATATTACTCAAAAAGTTTTTATGGTGGGGACATATCTCCCTTTCCCTACAATTCTTCACATATAAAAAAAATTATTTACAAACACAAATGTAATAGTAATTAAATTATTTTTGAAAAATCAAGACAAAAAGTTACATTTTTTTCATGGAGATGATACTAGATGTCACAAATTAGTAGCCATCCACCAGATCTTGTCAAATTATGTAAATTTATCTGTGTTATCAATAAAGATATCTCCTGGGCAAAATGACTGACTTTTATTTAATGTGTACCTCCAATTTAGGAATTTAACAACATTTAATGAACTGGATTGTATTGTATTTTAACTCTGTTCATTTTCTTTTTTTCTTTCTTTCTTTCTCTGTACCTTTGTATTGTTTTTTTAGAAAATAAAGATATATTTATATATAAAGACCTAATGATAAATAATTATGACAAAACAAACAATAACTTACCCCTCAGACTGAGAGTAAAAATGAATGTCCTTTTCTGATCCTAAAATTATAATAAGTTTTAAATTTAAGCACAAAAAGATATAAATTCAGTGCAGTAATATATATAATTTACATTTTGTACAGCTATATGAGTACATGTTCCCCTTCATTTATATGATCAGATATTGAAACACTGTAAACAGCTAAAATTCTAGTAAGAGTACACATATATGATCAGACTTAGTAACCGTCACTTACATTTTGTACAGTTAAACAAGTACATGTATATATACTCAAATGTGTTAACATTTATTTACAATTTATATGGCTTACAAGTACATGAATATATGATCATATGTGGTAACATTCATTTACATTTTTACAGCTAAGCTTTTAATGAATAAGTGAGTATTTATTGTTCAACAGCAAAGAGGATACCTGGGACTAAGATAAATGTACTTAAATGATTTTAAAATGTGAACAAAGTAGTTTGAAAATCTGCTTGCTTAATTATTTTCAATTTATTGAAATTTGTGTCATTTTCATTAATCCCCATTGCATTGTTTGATTTTTTTCATTTGTGTATTAATTCAGACTATAGGATTGTTTCCCGCTTGGTTCAGTTCAATAAGGTTATTTACTAGGGAACAATAGAGTTGTTTCCCACTGGTGGTAAATATGGGGTTATAGGTTTGACAATCCTTGTCTAACACAGGACACACAGATTTGACAGTACTTGTCTTTCAGAGCTGTTAAATGGTGACATCCCTTGTAAAGATATCTATACTACCAACAGCTTCCATTTTCACATAACTTACCTGTAGGATCGAATCCACCTTGCAGGTACATCTCTTTCAGACTTTCATTGAAGCCTATCTTGGTAATATAGTCTCCCAAGCTGCAAAGGAAATATTTGTATACTAGGAAGTAAGCATACATTTTGCAGTAATTTCAATATTTTATATCTGTAATTGAAACCCATACAGAAATGTGTAAACCACAGAAACAGCTTCATCTACATCATTTTTAGACTTGCACCTCGAATATGGCACCAACGGCTATCTTAGCACAAAAATTTAAGAAAGAAGAGACATTTTTAATTTCAATTATGAATTTTCCTTACTTATGCAGCAATATTTCAGATTCTCCTGCATACAGTGTCTATATTTCTCAATTGATCAGATATGCAAGACCTTGCAGAGAGCATACTGATTTTTGCAAACCTCACCAATTTCCTCTGGATAAACATATAAACAAGAATTGTAAATTGCAGGTCAGTCATTGTTGTTTCTTATGGGATTTAATGATATTTACAAAGATTCATCTGCTTTTGTAACGTATTATGCCATTAGGATAAACCACAAGAGTTTTCCCATGTAAAGCACAAACAAAATGGCCTGAAGTGTTTCGCACAGATAACAATCACCTGCTACTAACTTACATTTCCATTCTAATTTAGGTCCTTATTTACTATAGAAAATTGCCCTATTAAAATGAAAAAATGCTGACTAACCCATGAAAATAACTGGTAATTTCAATCTGCACATTTTTGGATCTAGAAAAGGAGAATAAGCTCGACCAAAAACGTGGTAAGCAGTTTTCATTTTTCATGCAAAAAGCCTCAAAACAAAACAGGTTAAATTGCTGCATAGAAATAAATATTCAAACATTCCTACAGTTAAACATGTTATTTCTACCTACCTTGTGGGTTGGGTAGAGAGCATTTTGCTAGCATCATTAGATGGTATAAATGTTGACCGACAGACAACACCCTTGACAGGAACAACAGCAGACAACTGGTTCTAACAACAACAAAAAACATGTGTACTCTTAATTTTATTAATTACATATAAACAGACCACAAGTTTTCAGGAGCATATTTCGCCCAACTGACTAAAGGCAATTAACAAAAAATTGTAGAGGACCATTATGCAGTAGTGGCCATTTTGAATTTCTGAGTAGCATAATATTTGATTTCAGTTGGTTCAGCAGTTCCAATGAAGAAGCAGTTTTAAACATAGTCATATAGGTCTAGTGTTAAACAAAGTAAGTCCTTCAGTGCAGTTCTCTTTAATTCCAGGATAAAAAAAAAAAAAACAAACGAACCCAAAACATAACAATTGTTACGAACCATCCATATAGCATTCATGTATAATATGCATTTAATCCAGCCTTACAGTTTCTGTGAAGACATTTGAATATTTTTCCATAAGGTCCAATGTGATTTAATTTTAAGTCCTGCTGTGGAAGGAATTTCCAATTTGCATTACAAACTATTTATAGGTATTGAAAAGAAGGCATTGGAACTTTTTCCAATATGGCCCTTTGTAAATTAAGAGCAATCGGGGTTAAATAAAGAATTGCAAAGTGCTAGGTTTTTATTTGTTAGGCAAAAAACAGCACGAGTTGAAACATTTACCAAATAACAAATGTTTTAGAGATTTGTTTTTTTTTAATTTAGTCCATATTAACTGGAAATCATTTAAACATTTTGGTTTTTATTGCAAACATCCTTTTAATCTTATGTGTCTTTCAATTGAACTTCATATCAGACAAGAACGTATGTTGTATATGAGTAAAAACCTGTCTTTGGGTAAGGTGCACATGAATTAAAACTTAATGGAAAATGATTTACAGTATTCCTGCTCAAGGTTATGGGCAGTTACATCAGCTTCCTCTCGAATGAAAACAGAACGCCATGATACAGCTGAAAACCACTTCAATATATACCGTAAACAGTTGCGAATTGTCCGCAGTTTTTTTCTATGGATCTCATTTCAGAAGTGTGGGTGCGGATTATACGTAACTACGGACTCTAAGGAGTTTTTTCCACCCGCGTAAGAAGTTTTTCTAGCGGTCGCCATTTTGTTATGTTCGGTTGTTTGCGTATTTATGTTAATATGATCCATTTGAATTTTAATGAGAAAACGATAAATGGATGTTAAAAGTTGATTTTTTAATATTTGTAATAAGAATTATTTATTATACAATACATATTCAAAGAATAAAAAAAGATACGAAAATAATTTCTGTGTTTGACACGTACACGTTAAATAATTGCAAATGGCGTCGTTTTCGCCAGATTTTGTTTATCGATGTTTTGATGGCAGTGATTAAAAAATTATATTAAAATTTGTGATGTTTGATATTTTTTCATTGAGGTTATTTACAGGTGAGTGTTTGAATGAACAAAACGATAAAAACAGGAATAAACCCATCAACTTCTAGGCTTTTACTGGTCCAAGTGTTTAGACGAAATATAAAAAAAATTAAAACGACACTGCACTATCATTTATTAATCAGCACTAGAAAAAAATATAACAGTTAACATCAAACATTGTAACAAAATATAAATTATGCACAACAGTTCTTTCAAAATCCTTCAAAATCGGATTCGTCATCTTCTTCTCTGAACATCTGATAAATGTCCTTGAGAGCAGCTAGTGGTGTGTTCTCTTCATCTTCTTCGTCGTTGTAGTTAATTTCACGATCGTCTTCTATTTCACTTGACTCTTCTTCAGTAACCTTGGTGTGGTTGTCTTGATCTTCCCAGACAATATCTGTACCGTCCATGGCATTAGAAATTGTACATTTTTTGAAGGCGTGTACAATAATCTGTGGGTCAAGTTCATTCCAAGCCTCCACAATCCATGAACAAATTGTTGGAAGTTCTGGTTTCCTCATTCTTCCCCCATTCGTAAAAGAGTGGTTGTCACCAGATATCCAGTTGTTCCATTTCTGGCGCAGCATTACTTTCATGGGTTTGTTAATGCTTACATCTAGGGGCTGAAGCATGCTTGTCATTCCCGCTGGAATGATGGCTATATCTGTGCGATGTTCAGACTTAAGTATCTGCTTAACTGTTTCTGAACGATGGCAACGGAATGCGTCTAGAACTAGCAGACTTCGGGAAAGATTTGCCCCTGGACGTCTGCCCCATATCTTTGTCAACCAGTCTTTCATTATGTTATCGTCGAACCATCCATTTGGGTGTACTTTAACGGTTATGCCAGGTGGAAACTTGAGTTTTGGCATTGTCTTTCTTTTAAAGACGACATAGGGTGGTAGCTTTGCACCATCAGCTGTACATGCCAACATTACAGTAAATCTGTTTTTTTCATTGCCAGTTGTCTTGACAGTTACAGATTTTGAACCTTTTGGCGCAACAGTGGTGTCGGCTGGCATATCGAATGTCAATGGTGTTTGATCAGCATTGCCAATCTGGGACAGATCATATTTGTGTTTTTTCCTGGATTGAATTATAAAGGACTGGAATTTTGTTAATTTATCTTCGAAGTCCTCTGGCAGTTTTTGGGAAATATGAGTCCTCCTGCGAATGGAGAGATTGTGTCTCCTTAGAAAGGCGTAAGCCCAATCTGCTGAAGCTGCAAATGGCTTGATACATTCAATGTCTTTCACAAGGTGTAATGCTTTAAGTCTTATTTCATTTGTTGATACAGCAACACCTTGCTTTCTGCGGTCTTCAACCCAAGGAAGAAGTGCAGACTCGATCTCGGGATAGTGTGCTGCACCACCTCTATCGGCCATTTTATTGCGTGGCATAGCTTGTAGCCGATCTTTTTGCTTTCTCCATTTACGAATATTGGATTCGTCAATGCTATATTCTCTGCCAGCGGCACGATTACCGTGCGCTTCTGCATAAGATATTACTTTAAGTTTTTCCTTCGCCGTGAATGACTGACATATTTTACCCATCTTCGCAATGAAAATTCGGAGGTATGATTACATTTTACAAGTTGAATAAATTTATAGGCAAGAAAATAATTTTGAGTAAACTTCAAAAGGTTTCATCAAACAATTATGGCTTGGGTATTGTTTATTTTAAACATTTTAATAGAATTCATAAAATATTTTATTTCTATACAACTTCGCTTGGGCAAGCCAATGATCAACGTGATAAACGAAATAAATAATTATTTAATGATTTCTGCAATCATCCTAATATGCTATCTATTAACTGTTAATCTTCTAACAATAATTTATTGTTATTATTTTATTATTTCTTGGCTGACTATAACCAAGAATTTAAAAACTTTTATAACAAACATTTTTTTTAGCAGACGATTTTTTTTAACGTACCGATAACCGTATATTCCATGTACAATCATGATTATGGTATGCACAGATGGTTTTCGACCTGCATGAAAACTTTTACATGCGGACTATACCTAGCCTGCATATAAGCATTTTTCCATGGTTTTTAAGAACGAAAATGTGGTTCGGACAATACGTAAATGCGGACTATACGCACCTGTTTACGGTACTTCTAGTAATCTGTTTTGTGATAATGGCTTTTGTCAGCGTAAGTATTGCATTAAGTGCTCTACAGGAGATGCAATACCAACGCAAAGAAAAGTATTCAAGCAATACAAATTACTAATAGTAATTTTTTTCTGTACAAATATAACATTTTTATACCTAAAATTATTTTTAAAAAATACAAAAATCGATCAAAGACAGAAATTGTGTTAAATAGGAAGTAGGTGAGCGGCAGACCTGAAATCGAATCCCAAGTTATGGGAGGCCATGCTGATGCTGCATACCAAATTTCAAGAGATTGTGATTAGTAGTTGCTGAGAAAACTGTTACAAAAATTTTCTACCACTGAACATTAATGTTAAAAATTAACTAAGTCGGTTTACAGGAAGTAGGTGAGCGACAGACCTGAAATTAAATCCCACAGTATGGTACCCCATGCTGATGCTACATACCAAATATCAAGAGGCTGTGATTAGTAGTTGCTGAGAAAACTGTTACGAAAATTTGCCCGCCCGCATGCCAGCCAGACATTCACCATTTTATAACCCAGATTTTCACTCCATGAAATCCGGCCAAAAATAATAAAATTGTTTCATAACAACAAAGTTTTAGGCATTTAAACCTTCCATTATATTATTACGGGTACAAACTCAGCAAATGTGCCTAATAAAGCTTAACTCATCGTTTCATTCATTCAAAAAATAGTGGTAGAACAGTCAGTCGAAGTATCATCAAAGCATTAATTGTATGTTTTCTTCCAACATAGTAAGGATTCTGAGCTAAAATTTATCATTTGTCTCTCACATTCATCTACATGTATTTCTGCTAATAACATATTCTGGATCATCCTCTAGTAAACTGTTTCAAAGATGGGGATACAGATGACATATTTTAATTCTACACCATTGAAGTCAATTTACTGAATGTAAGCCCCGCCCCTTATTGTAGATTACTGCACTATTGCTAAGCATCCTTAGAAATTGTTAATGTGAACGAAAATATGCAGTGCTGTGGTAATGTAAATATCTTAATGTTTAGATCAAAAGAAAATGTCAAAAATCAGCAATAAATTTTTCAAATTGCTTCCTTTTGTAATCTGCTGCAGAACAAAAGTTTTGAATGGTCTTGTAAATGATCTTTAATAAGTCATTAACCAAATGTACTGACTTCTAGGATCAAGACTTCTATGACAACAGAGGTCTGATCACATGACCTTTACTTACAGGAAGGTTAGATTTATTTTCATCTGTGGTAACATTCTGTTTACAAGTAACCATCTTGTCCCCTCCACACAAACTAATGTTAAAACCATGGAAATATTTTGTCCCTGATCCTGTGAACAAGTTACTTCCCTGCACAAACTTGACTCTGAAAAAAAAATCATCATAGTATTATATGTACAATGTATATTTTTCAAGTAAACAAGTCAGCAGTTCAATGATGGCTTATAACCAACTTAATACAAACAAAGTCATTCCACCTTTAAATAAATCAAAGCAAAGGATGATTAAATTGCCAGCAGCCTACAAATACTATCAATATTGGGAGTGGATTTATGTGAAAAAAGTTCAAGTAGAGATTCAAACATGAAATACAACAAGTGTGGAGAGTATTGCTTAAGTCACCTAATGGCAAAAAAAAATGTTCAAATATCATTATTTTGTCAAAAATCACTGGACAAGAACAATATTTGAACTTTGATCTGTAACTCGTTATGGTTGACTCACATACCAAATATCAGCTCAATATCTACAAGCATTTAGAAAAAATTCAGTAAAAAATTTGTATGAAGGACTGACAGAGTGCAAACCTATAGTCCCCTTTGGAGAAGTGGACTACAAAAATTAGACAATCATACAATTTCACTGAACAATATATATAATACAGTTCACCAATGGCCAAACGACAATTTTATGGTTTTTTTCCAATAAACCTATATTAGTTAATAACAATTTGTAGTTAAACAACGAAAGACAGACACACTTACTGTATTCATCATTTTAATGTAATTTCTGGTCTCATATAATAAAATATGAACAACCCTTTTTTGAGATACAGAACACAATTTTAACCAACAAAAAAAATAGCTGTTCAAACATAATCCAACAAAACCAAAGTGTTTGGTTTGTTAACCATCAGCTCGTTATTTTTTCTTTTGCTTCAAGTAATGATACAATATAGTGGTCTGATCATGCATCACATTACCGATTATACAACTCTTACTTGTTTAAACTTGTGAAGTCATACATCCTACCAGAACTATCAGTAAAAGTACAATCTGTGATACATTTTGTTCCATCAGCTGATGCTTTAAGGCCTTGTCCACATGCCACACATTTCTCCTTTCCCCAGGCATTAGATGATCTAATGATAGTGTTAGGAGGACAAGCTTCACAGCTTGTGGTGTTAGTATCAATGTAATGGCCAGCTGGACATGGAATACATCTGAAATGGAAAGAATAGGTTTTGAAAAAAAAATGTTTTGTGTAATTTGATTGTTGGACATTCGGGAATGTTGTTTACACTGTAGAACCTGATTTAGTATGGGTGATGCCCCTTTGACAACAATACTTTGTGTTCATTTGCATTGCTAACGCTATTCTTCTTTTTCTTTATATCAAACAATGAAAATTGTATTTAATGAATTAAATTATAAAATTTTTTGTTTTTTACATGGCAGGTTACACACTATAACCTATTTGTTCAAAAACTGAATCATTTTCTAAATAAGAGAAAACTGAAAATTTAGAAATTTAGAAGATAGCAATTCCTTACTGCATACTTTGATGATATGCTTCCTTTTAAGATTTGATTGCTTTATGCACATGTAATATAGGCCAGGGATGAAACCTAATAACATATTTGAACCAATAAGAATTGTTGGTTTGTTGGTTGGTTGGTTGGAATGGCGTTTAGAGGAAATTTCAGCAATTTTCCAGCTGTATCATGGCATCCAGTTTTTATTGAGGGAGGAAGAAGGATTACCCAGAGAAATTCCAAACGAGTGGGATGGAAAACTGGCATTAAGATTACAGTCAAGCACACCATGCATGCAGTGAGACTGGAACCTGCAATTTAATTCTTAACAGGTTGATTGATTGATTGGATGTCTGCTTTACATCCAGCGAGCAGTATTTCAGCTATATTCAGGACGGGACGAGTTAACAAACAATAAATCATCGGAAAATAAGGGTGGGATGGGTCACAGGGAATACAATTTTGACTGCCACTGGAAAAGTATGGAGTTTTGGGTAGAGGCAGAAAATTTAGCCTTTTGTAGCGGCTACAATGAGCCTACTCTTTTTCAAATCTACAAAAGGGGTCTTTATCGTGCAAGGAGCGTGGCACTCTCTTAACAGGCACATGATTAATAGTAGTATGACTTTAACCACTTGGTTAACGAGGCACCAACAACAGAAGATAAAGGATAATTTAAAATTTCATTAAGTCAGACACATTATATATATATTTTGTATTATAAATAAATTAATTGACAGCTTCAGTCATCACAATGATATTACTGCACCTTACCTTAACTACTTTCCCGGACAGATTCTACTTTAATTTTATGTTTTATTTTCCCAGTACTATACAACATCAAATTGCAGATAATAGAGTGTAGCTTTTTTAGCTTTATCATAGTGTCCTTTTTAATGGGGAAGGAAGACACAGTGCCTAATGAAAACCACTCCTTATAGCAGAAAATTTTTTAATCCTTTTCAGGGGTCACCACACTCTAAAAAAGTAGGGAGAAGTGACTTCTCCCTGGCAGCCAAACAGGGAGAAGTCAGGCCCTGATAGGGAGACTTCAGGAGACACTAGGGAGAAGTCAGGGGACCATACAAATAATTAATTTCACAGAAATTACATACATTTTTCATTATTTACATCAATTTCCTGAATTATTTCTCTTCTGTTTGAAAACCATAACACACTTAGATTCAGTTTTTTTTTCTTTCTTTTTCATTATAATTCATGGTATGCAATATCAAATAGCACATAACTTTTATCATTAATCAATGAAAAAAACACCTGATATAGGGACTATTTTTCTATCTACTTCAGAACTTGTAGCCATACAAGATATTCAGAAATAAAAATGGATCAGCAAAAATATTTGTACTAGTATATGTGTAGACATAAACTTCATTCATGAGTTCTTGTATCATAATATTCCTAACAGTTTGTTATGAACATGCCATGTTTATCTGAGCAAATTTCCAAAGAAGATAGATAGAATAACATAACATTAAACCCAGAAATAATTCTTCTGTTCAGCACACTTCCACTTGGACAAAGTTGTGCTGATTCAAATGAAATTGCTTCATGGGACACCCATCTACAGAACTTATCATGATGTCAATAATTACTATACATCTTTATTCTTTCAAGTGGAGCTCATATACTTGTTAAAGTACAATACTCTTGGAAAGAAGTGAAATTTGAAACCAATTAAGTGTTTCTCAAAAAAAATTATGATTTTTCATTACGGGTCGTTGTAATTAGTCACATCCGGTAAATAAACAAATGGCGCGTAATACATTTGAAAGACGTAAATCGTTTGAAAATATGTTTAATACGCATATTTGTTTGCCGTTTTTTATTGGAATTACACATTTACTGATAAATTGGTAGTCTGGGTGAAGTATTTGGACCAGATTTACAAGTATATTATGTGAACCATCGGGCAACTTAAAGGAAATGACAGGGCGACTTCGACTTCGCTTTTGAGGCACCTTAGGGCGACTTCAGGTCCTAGTAGGGCGACTTTGTCGTCCACTTCGCCCAGTGTGGTGAGCCCTGCCTTTTGCATAAAGGGTGGAGTAGTGGAAGTCTAGCATCAACTAACAGCCCCAGAGTTATTACATAGCTAAGTACCTGGATCACTCTGCCACAAAGACCCCTTTGGATATTACAGCATTTGTGTCAAGCCAAATAATAGTATTATTGACTGTGCAACAATGTACACATTTATTTAAATAAAGAGGACCTGATTTTAAAGAAAGCTAATTTTAATTGGTACACAGATGTAATGTTAAGTAATTCGGCTAGATTTAATTTCTTCACCTGTCATTCAGCATCCCTTTTGGACATTTTTTACATCCAACTGCACCACCATCCTTGGAATTAGATATGCTGATACTGTAAATTTTAGCTGTGTCAATCTCAGATATTTTGTATGAATTTAAATCCCTTGTGTACGAACGCTGGAAAGCCCAGGAAAATGATACTGGTCCTGAATTTGTAATATCATATCTGAAAAAATATATATATCCTTTGGTAAATAAATAAATCCATTACCATGAGCCAATGATCACAGGTTTTGTCTATTGGTGTTTTGCTCAACCATAAATGCATAGCGAAAGAGTATTGAATTCAGCAGATGATTAGAAATTTGTAAGATAGTTTTTTGGTAAAGCAAATAACTTCATTAATAGAGGTTTGAGGCCAATAAAAATTATGGCAACTATAATATACAAATTAAGGCATTTTTAAGGGGTGAAGAAGATAAACATAGACCAAAATTATAGCCAAACATGCTTCTTTATTGGCATTATTTCTCATAACTCTGATTTTAAAAATTAATTGCAGGCCATATTTTGTAAATGAATTTGAGTGAATTGGGCTGTGATGGGAAAATTAGATTGTCAACAATTTCTGGATCACATGATTTCAATGTTTCCAGTTCCTGTGTAGTCATCTATTATTTAAGCAAATTTTCGTGTCATCTCATTTGATAATGTCAAATGATAATATTCTAAGCCAATCAATAGGTGTTTTTTTAATTCGGATTAATAACATAACTGTATTCAGACTAACAGACAAAAAAATTGAGAATGACAACAAAGATGGATATAAAACCATGCAGTTTTGCAGAATACCCAGAGAAACTTACGAGAAATGAGTTTTTTCCTGTGTGCCTTCCCAAGCTTTCTGTACAACACTTTCACCATTAGATTCCTTAAGAAGAAATGTTACGTCTATTTTAATAGGTCACATACAAGTATAAATGTGTACTGAATAAAGTTTTAGTAAACACATCAAATCCGTCAAAATTAAAATTCTATAGTAATGTTGACATTGGTTAAACTAATGGATGTATGTTAATTTTAGTTTTACTTTAAAAAAAAAAACCTACTAAAGAAAATTAAATATGTTTCAGCTTTTTGGTATTTCAACAGAGATACATGTATATAAAATATTACTGTTGTCTGAAAATATAGCTTTTATTTATATGATGCTTAGGGACCAGGGAAAGGCAAGGATGCGCCAAGTATTTCCCACTGTCCGGTGTCGAATACAAAAGCTATATTTTTTTGACAATACTATAATGTTGTTTTAATCCTGCACTTAAAAAATGCTTTATATGTTGTTTATAATAAAATTGTGGGTTTTTTTATTACTTGAATCTCAAAAGTACCCAAGTTTAAAATCCCTATCAAAATTTTCGGAATGGTCAATATTTTTCAAGACTATTTAGTTGATTTTGACCTTTTTAGCAAAACATGGAAATATTACACTTAAATCTGTTTATGTTGACTGCAATAATTTTCTCTCACAAAAATAAAAATGTAAAAATAAAACTCCATTTGTTCACTGTATGTATGACATCTATAAAGGAAAGTTAAACTTGAGTAAATTTTGTCTACTAGTAAATATTTTCCATAAAACAAGGGTTTGTTAAAATTCTGATTTTTGTCAATAAGTTACCACAACCAAATTATACTAACAGATAAAAAGACAAAAGCACATTTAGTAGAACATATTGCTGAGAATTCAAAGGAAACTGTTCCAACAACTTCCTTCTTGTCCACTGATTCTGGGGTTCTGAAGCCCAATACTCTGTGTATTAAAAGTAAGTAAGCATCCTCATCCCGACCATAATGTGTCTCAAGATGATCACCCATTGGTATCCAACTGGAGTTATATTCACAATCTCTATCTGAAATAGAACCAGAGACTTAAATAAGCCAGTATTTCTGAACAAGATTTGAATTTACATTCATGTCTAGTTTGTTTAACTTTTACCAAACTTAAATCAGATACATAGACAAACCAGAGGCTCTTAAGAGCCTGTATCGCTCACCTGATTTTATAGGCAATGAAGATGGCATTTCCCTGATGTTAAACTAAGTCCTGTAATTTTCAATAAACTTTAAATAGGACCATCCAAACAATATTACTAGAAAGCTTTGTTTCATTGGTTAACCGGTTGTATAGAGAAGATTTTTTTTATTTGCCCATAGGGTCCTATGTTAAACTAAGTCCTGCGCCGTGGTGGCCATTTTGAATTTCCAATTGCCATAAAAAACATAAACTTTATAAAGGACCATCCAAACAATATTGCTAGTAAGTTTTTGTTTCCATTGATTAACCTGTTTCAGAGAAGAAGCCTTTAAAAACTTTTTCCCATAGGGTCCTATGTTAAACTAAGTCCTGCGGTAGCGGCCATTTTGAATTTCCAATTGCCATAAAAAACATAAACTTTATAGAGGACCATCCAAACAATATTGCTAGTAAGTTTTTGTTTCCATTGATTAACCGGTTTCAGAGAAGCAGCCTTTAAAAACTTTTTCCCATAGGGTCCTATGTTAAACTAAGTCCTGCGGTAGCGGCCATTTTGAATTTCCAATTGCCATAAAAAACATAAACTTTATAGAGGACCATCCAAACAATATTGCTAGAAAGTTTTGTTTTGATTGGTTAAACGGTTTCAGAGAAGAAGCCCTTTTAAACTTTTTTCTCATAGGGTCGAATGTTAAACCAAGTCCTGCGGTGGTGGCCATTTTGAATTTCCGATTGGGATAAAAAACATTAACTTTATAGAGGACCATCCAAACAATATTGCTAGTAAGTTTTGTTTCCATTGGTTGACTGGTTTCAGAAAAGAAGCCTTTAAAAACTTTTTCCCATAGGGTCCTATGTTAAACTAAGTCCTGCGGTAGCGGCCATTTTGAATTTCCAATTGCCATAAAAAACATAAACTTTATAGAGGACCATCCAAACAATATTGCTAGAAAGTTTTGTTTTGATTGGTTAAACGGTTTCAGAGAAGAAGCCCTTTTAAACTTTTTTCCCATAGGGTCCTATGTTAAATTAAGTCCTGCGGTGGCAGCCATTTTGAATTTCCAATTGCCATAAAAAACACAAACTTTATAGAGGACCATCCAAACAATATTGCTAGTAAGTTTTTGTTTCCATTGATTAACCGGTTTCAGAGAAGAAGCCTTTTAAAACTTTTTCCCATAGGGTTCTATGTTAAACTAAGTCCTGCGGTGGCGGCCATTTTGAATTTCCAATTCCCATCAAAAACACAAACTTTATAGAGGACCATCCAAACAATATTGCTAGTAAGTTTTGTTTTGATTGGTTAAACGGTTTCAGAGAAGAAGCCCTTTTTAACTTTTTTCCCATAGGGTCCTATGTTAAACTAAGTCTTGAGGTGGCGGCCATATTGGTTTACCAATCAAAATAAAAAACACAAACTTTGTAAAGGTCCATCCAATGAACATTATGGCCAAGTTTGGTTTCAATTGGCCAAGTGGTTTCAGAGAAGAAGATTAAAATGTAAAAAGTTTACAGACGCCGACGACGCCGACGACGCCGACGACGACGCCGACGGACGCAAAGTGATAACAATAGCTCACATGACCCTTTGGGTCAGGTGAGCTAAAAATGGACAAAAAAAAAGCTATCATTTCGTTCATTACACAACTTATGATATTTTTTATGCACTTTCATGTTAAACTGCTTCGTCAAGGGGTTGATTATTCGATACAGGATTTGGGGTTTTTTCTGTGATTATTCAATACAGGTTTAGGGTGATTTTTCGCCAAACATACAACTCATATCAAAGAAAAGCCCTTATGAATCTTTAATGAACAACATGTAATTTTGATCCATTTAAATAATCTGCGTGATTCTATAGATATTTTACTATGTTTATGAAAATGTGGAGAACATACAATATACAACATAAAGAAATCACTGTGTCCATCCATAAATAATTTTTTCATGAATTAAACATTTCCCTAACTATCAAACCCAATGTTAATCAGGAGACATCTAGATGTTTCCTAATCATTGAATGTTTTATTGATTTTTTCTTGAAATGCATAATGAATAGCAATCATTATTGTACATGTACTAAGGTTTTTATGGCATGTCTATTATTATGAGGGTTCATACATCTTTTTTCGAGAAAATGGTGCAGTCTCAAATATTTTTTAAATGATCCGTATTAATAGTTATAATTGTTACTGGCCAAAGAGCCATCCATATAATTTTTAGCAGGGACTACACAAGAATGATTCATGTCAGGCTTAAACTATAGTGCTTAAAGTCAATAACTGATACTACCCTATTGATCAGCATTTTTTTCTTACACTATAGTATACATTTTACCATAAACAAATCCTTTATGTATGCTTCTTTTTTCAAACAATTTACCTGTATGATTGTCAAATACTATATTCAGAAAAATTACTGCTGAATATTACCTGATGAAAGGAAACAATCCGATGTCATGTTGGGTGGCATGGTATTCCACCAATGGTAGTGAAGTTGGTAGTCTGGAGATGTAGAGGCAGGACAATCCTGACAATGTGATGTCCCATCAGAATATGTTCCACCTAGGCAGAATTCACAGACTGAACTGTCTTTTGATAAATGCATGCCAGGATTACAGGGTGGACAGTCAACTTGTGCAGATATAGGAGGCAGGTTCACAGAGCTTGGTAAATCTGTACGACATATCTGAGGCCTTATCCACTGATAACTGACTTGTGTCTAAAAACAAAACAAGGAACTGTTTAATATGTATGAATAATGTAACGCTGATACCAAGACATGAATAAAACTTTTTTTTCCTTTGAACTACACTGCAAAAACTGGAAATTTCATAAATTGTCATTTAAGTGCAATAACTCCTAAAAGGAGTGGTTCATATTTTTGGACCACTATGTGATTTGTAGGCATTGTCTTGATGATCATTTTTGCAATTTAAATTGTCAATCTAGCACTTCTAGTTTTATTGTACAGTTGAACTTCAGAACTTCGAACTCTGATCGCTCGAACACCTGGGATTTCTTGAACAGCTTTAAAGGTACGGCACGTTTCCCGTATACATGTATAAGCAATGTTAAAATTCCTCGATTTCTCGAACACCAATTTCTGGAAAACTCGAACTCATTTGCTGGTCCCAATCGTAAAAATGGATTGTAAAAACGATTAATAACTTGAACTAAAATTATTTTCCGCTTGGTTGATTAATTTGTCATCATAATGTTCATGAAGATCGAAGACATACATGTAGAAAGTCCTTTGATATTAAATGATTTAAATCACAATGTCACTATTTAGTATTTATATACACCTTTGTCGGTGGGGGGGGGGGAGCAAAAAGAAGAAAAATATCAGGCAATTTTAGAGGTAGAAAAGGGTCAAAAATCTAAAAGTGAAATCGCTAAAATGTTCCAAAAACACATTATCAGGGTGGATAAAAAAAGCTGACACAATAAAAGAAGGCTACAAAAAATTTGGGCCAAAAAGATGTAGCATGAAAACAGGGGAATTCAATGAACTTGAACAAGTTTTATTAAAGTGATTTACTCAAATAATGGAATAGGGATATTCCAATATCAGGTCCTTTGCTTCTTGAAAAGGCTAAATTTTTTGCTGACAGTTTAGGTCTTAATGAATTTGAGCAATCTACAGGGTGGTTGGATCGGTTTAAAGACAGGAATGGCTTTACTTTTAGGAAAATTGCAGTGAATCTAAATCCATTGACACACATTCTAATGATATGGATAATTGGGCAGATCAGTTAAAAATAATTCTTCAAAATTATGAGCCCAAAGACATTTACAATGCTGATGAAACAGCTTTATTTTTCAAATTGCTCCCTGACAAAACTTTTGAATTCAAAAATGAGGATTGCAAAGCTGAAAGGTGGAAAAAAGAGTAACGAAAGGATTACTGTTTTATTTTGCTCGCACCTGTCTGGTACAGATAAAATGCAACTCTTGGTCATATGCAAATCTAAAAACCCTAGATGTTTTAAAAATATCAAAACATTGCCAACATTGTACAAAAGCAATAGAAAGGAATGGATGATTTCTGGAATTAAAAATTGGCTAATTAAATTAGACAAAAAATTGCAAAATCAAAAAAGAAAAATCTGTATGATTGTTGACAATTGTCCCGCCTACCCCAAAGTTAAAGAACTAAAAGCCATTGATCTTAAATTTCTGCCCCCAATCACTAACAGTCAAACCAAACCCATGGACCAAGGAGTGATGAAGAACTTGAAAATCCACTACCATAAGCAGGTACTGATACAACAGATTCAGGCAGCAGACCAAAAAACAGAACTGCAAATATCCCTTCTAGATGGCCTTCGGCTACTCAGACAGGCAAGGGGTATGGTGACATCAACGACGATTTCCAACTGTTTCCGACACGCATACTTTTGCCTACCGAATACTATTGAGAGCAACAACTCAAGATTTCAGTGATGGACGACGATATACCACTAACCAGGCTTGCTTCTCAAATTAACACGGATGTATTTACTGTATTGACCAAAAAGAGCAGCCATCTTTGTCCATTGATCAACACTCTGGGTAAAAATTTGAAACTAGGAACCCTAAGAATGATTGTGGCCAAGTTTGAAAAATTTGGCCAAGTTGTTTTAGACGAAAAGACTTTTTTAAAGGTTATGACAGACAACATACAGCAAGTGATGAGAAAGCACACATGGACCTTATGACAGGTGAGCTTAAAAGGACATGTTAATATACAATTAACGTGTGCTTACAACTATATGAAGGTATTTAAAAAGTACAAGGTGCAATGCAGTGAATCTAAGCAAAATACTAAAGCAAAGAAGCAGTAACTATCTCTGTTAATTTTACCAATCACAGTATTATCTCTTATTACCTTTCCCTGCACACATGGCAATTGAACTGAGTAATAATCTTCTTTGGTACATGGAGGTCTTGTTGTACACGAAGTGGCTCCCCTCACTGTAAACATAATGCTTCAATGTCAACTTTTACTGTTAATGGAAATATATAGCTGCATACAAGAAAATCAGGCATATATGTTTACACTATAGACTTATCACAAAATGGTGCTTTCATTAACAACTTATTTTCTATGTAAAATTCCTGCGCTGATCAGAGAATGACACTTTAATCTATTAACTTATTTTCTACCTAAAAATTCCTGCAAATTACTTTCTATTTGCAAATCCATGTATAAATCATAGAATAAGACTTTTATTCTACATTTTTTCTCTATTTGAAAAAGTCTGTACAATTCTAAAAAAAATTTACACCATTAATGATGTCATTGCTGTTTTTACCATTAAAATTTACAAGTATTATTGTTTTAAATGCCTAGAAAAACTTAGAAATGATCACTGACTGATACCCCCCACTGCCCTAGGTCACAGAAAGTCCATGTATTGCTATGGGAAACCACAAATATCATTTCAATAACCAGAAACATTGTCTTGGCAACACTGATGTTCTGCTTGACATATATTGGTTAACATCCCACTTATTCTAAGTTCACTCAACCAAGAAATATTTTGCAAAGAATTTTGCCAATAAAGAGATCTCATCATGTTGTAACTGTGTACCAGGTTTAATGAAGATGTGGTCATCTTCTAAAAACTAGATATCAGTGAGATGGTATCCATCTCTGTGTCTCCAACTTTCCTTTGAGGGACATAAAATGTAAAATATCAAGTACGCAATGGCACTATGTTATAAAGATTGTATGAAAGTTTCATTAAATTCCATTCCATGGTGTAGGAGGAGTATTCAAAATAGCATTCAGTTATTTACTCACTAGAATACTGTTTTGTTATATCACACGGTGAACATGTTTGTGCCCCGTATTCAGAATAGTAGTTATCTGGGCATGGTGTACATGACTCTGTACCACCACTGCTGTATGTTCCATTTCTACATTTTGTACACTCAGATGTGAAACCGACACCTGTAATGAAAAAAGTATTTGTATGTCACGTCAATTAAACAAGTTTTATATTTAATACTCCTTCTATAAGTTTTTGAGAATTATGTTAATTAAATAGAATATTCATGTAAATTGTAACAGAGAAGTGTAAATAAACCAGAGCTCTTAAAAGATTACCTAAATGATATAGGCAATTAGGCAGGCATTTCAACAATTACAATCAAATTAACATTAACATACAACTGTATATGGCTTTAATTTGCCTCAAGTTTCTGAAAGGAATGCAGTTACAAAATTTTCCTTTAGGATTGTATGTTAAGAGGTAACGGCATTTAGAATACAATGTATCCAATCTAAATTTAAAACTAGACAAAGTTGATATAGCGATCACTGATACCCCTGCTTTTGTAAAAAGTTCTAACGTTTTTCGTGGACTGTGACCTTGAAATTTGACAGATTTCCCCCCAAAAGCGATAGGCTTCTTACCAACATAATATATAATAATATCCAAAAGTTTCATTCAAATCAGATGCAAACTTTTTGAGTTATAGTCTGGAAACAACTTTTTTTTTTAAATTTCTAACGTTTTTCATGGACTGCGACCTTGAAATTTGACCGATTTCTCACCAAATTAAAAGGCTTTTTACCAACATGATATATAACAAAATCCTAAAGTTTCATTAAAATCGGATGCAAACTTTTTGAGTTTTTGCCGGAAAACAATGTTTGTGTTAAAATTCCTAACGTTTTTCATGGACTGCGAACCTTGAAATTTGACGGATTTCACCCAAATTCGATAGGCTTCTTACCAACCTGATATATAACAATATCCCAAAGTTTCATTCAAATCTGATGTAAACTTTTTGAATTGACATCCGGAAATCAAGTTTTTGTTAAAATTCCTAACATTTTTCGTGGACTGCGACCTTGAAATTTGACGGATTTCCCCCAAAATCGATAGGCTTCTTACCAACCTGATATATAACAATATCCCAAAGTTTCATTCAAATCGAATGTAAACTTATTGAACTATCATCCAGAAACCAAATGTGGACGGACAGACGGAAAGACTGATGGAAGGACGGACGGACATGAGGACCACTATATTACCCCGACTCTGTCGAGCAGGGGTATAAAAAATTTTGTACAGCACCATCAAATCAACATTCTGAGCAAGTTTGGTTTAAATTGCCAGGTAATGACAGGCACAAAGTGGTGACAATAGAAAACAAGAGGCTCTCTACAACTGAACACATAACATTTATGCATGATTGGTTTATGAGTGAAGTAGTTTCTAAGAAGCTGTTTGTAAAGTCCTTTGTTACGCTATCTTAAATTTAGGATTGGCATTAACAAAATAATGATGATTTTAAGCACATTTCAACATTATCCCAAAGCGTTTGTCATGTTTGCATTTTGGCCAATAAAATCAGAATGCAACAATGGCCTTCCTGGCAGTCATTTTTAACATTAATTCAGCAAAAAAAACCACACAACTTTCTAAGTACAAACTAATGAATATTCCTGCCAGGTTTAAATTTACCAAGTGGTTTCATAAAGAGGGCAGAAATATGAAACATTTCTATGACCCATGAGGAGGACTAATTAAACCAAATTTAATAACAGTGAAACCTGGCATTTAGTAATAAAACAGTGGAGATTGGTGCCAATAAAACAAGGACTGAAATGCAGTCTGTGTTTCTGATAATATCGATATATCATCACTGTTGATAAACATTTGTAGAACATTAATTTTCAGTTATTCCCATTATTTAACTTTTTTTTAATGTAGACGAGTTTTACCTTTATACAGAACCTTCTATAAAACCAACTGTTTTAACAAGTTTAACACTTAACAGTAAGGAACAGAAAAAAGAGATATTACAACCATACCTCTGTCTTACTTAGATATAGAAGAAAATTACACATAATGTGACAAATTATCTGCCAGCATCCTTTTGATCCATGAGTACTGGGACCATACTGGGATGGTTTCTAGTGCTCGACCCACAGAGCAGCCGGGTGACGGATAGGTGAGACCCTCTTGTTGGGGGGTTGTCAGGTCATAATACGGAAAGCCTGGCCGCCAACCATAGTGGGCAACGTGTTTGGAGAGTGCCACGCTCCTTGCACGATAAAGATCCCTTCCCATCCCATTTTCAATTGATGTATTGTTTGTTAACTTGTTCCGGTCCTGAATATAGCTGAAATACTGCTAGCTGGACGTTAAGCAAACATTCAATCAATCAATCAATTAATTGATCCATTAATCACATTTTAGAACATATGACCCACAATACCCTTCAACTCTGAACAAAAACTTTGCCAATTTGTTGAATGAAAAATACCTCCACTGGTGTTGTATGCAAAACAGTGTCTGAAAAACTTAACACTGTCACACATCTTAATAGATGCAAATCACATGATTTTATAAATAAAAGCATGAAGAACTTACAAAGTGTGAGAAGAAATATTGTTAAAATAGCGATATTACTCATAAGCATGGTGTATTGAAATATTACATTACCTGTGGAATGTTTTTAAAAACGTCATGGTCTTCACAATACATGTGATATGTTTGACATTTTAAAAACTGTTCCCAAAAACTTACCAGTTATTTCTACTTTTCTAATTAAGACTGGATCTTTGGTTGCACTTTTTTCTGAATTTGTTGAAATTACTCTCCATTTAAAAACATTTAAACCTTTCTTTAAGCTAACCTGTAAAAAAAACCATATTCTAATACACAAATAAAAATGTTTGTTAACTGACAGGGCTATGTTAGCATTTGTAGCTTTAGGGGTTTGACCACTTTTAAAAGTGGGCAACTAATACCTAAAAATAAACGGAGGAAGTTAATCAGCAAATTTAGGTCAGGTATCTGTGGGCTAGTCTAGGCTCTCATATCCTAAAATGTATTTGATGCAAAATATTGCATTCTAAGTTCTTCCTTTGTAACCTTCAAAATTAGTTATTTTCTAAATCTTTTATTTTTACTTTATTTTAGTTTTAATTATATGCAGAAACACTAAATGTTTTTCATTAGACGAAGATTTTTCTGTGATAAAAAATAAAAACGAACTGTAGCACCAACACAAATGTCAGCACCCTTGTGAAAAAAGAATATGCAACAAATATGTCACATTGTCAATACAGTCATGACAGCTATGTTTACTATGTGGCTTTGCTTTATTTTACATGAAATAAAGACAACTGGTAAAAAAAGTGAAATTCTCATTTCCTTTATATATACATCTGAAACAGTTGGAATTATCCCTATTTCTTGGGGATGCCAAAACTTTTTGTTGGATAATATTTACTAAACAGGTCATGTGACATACATGTATCAGTAGTGATGAGAGATTAAATTTTAATTAGATCGGAAAAACTTGCCCAATATGAATATTCGACAGAGGGATATTTTTGCTGAATAACTTCTTTACAGAATATTGATAATCACATTATTGCGAAAAGCTGTCAAACCATGAAACTGTGAATACACATCATTTACTTCTTGGTAATACAGTCAAATTTCTTTAAAACCACCATGTTAGTTTCCCGCCAGCATTCTCGTTATACTGAATTTGCTGTTATAATGAATATGTATTTTTGTACTTTGATTTTCTCCCTTTTTTATTTGTGTCTTTTGAAAATCTTTTAAGTATGTTCAATATCCATGCTTAGTAACAAAAAATAATAAATGCTTGTTTTCTTGCTGATATTTATTAAAAACCTTTTTTCTTTAAAATAAATAAATTGTAAATTATGATTATTTACATTAGACTGATTTTCGGTTAAAATCCTATTTCTGATGTGCGTCTTCAATCTTAACACACTTGTAATTAAGCCAAATTTTATAAAATATTTTAAGATTTAAATAATAAATAGCCTTTGACACATTTTTAATGAAGCCATATCCCTGTCATCGATTAGTTTTGTAACGGAAATGTTACGCATTGCTAATTATTCATTAGCAACAACAGGTGTTCATCTGTGCAATCAACTGTTAAACAATCTATTCTCTGGACAAAGATAATCTTTCATAGATAAATCTTGATATTTTGTTGTTATAACAAATTATTTTATGCTTGCTTTGGTATATTTGTTACTGACATATGCAGTTGGAGTCTGAAACCAAATATGTGGTTGTAACGAGCATAAACAAGTGGACATGTTTGTTACCACTGAAATCCAGTCTGATAGCGAATATTCCGTTAAATCGAATGTTGTAAGGAGGGTTCACTTAAAATGTTCTCTAATCTGTACAAACTAATATTTGAGATACATATACTGCTAATTCCTGAGTGATGTAAAACATAATAACTTACAGTAAGTATATCAGTACTGACTTGAAGGCAGTGTATACTTACATGAATTTTACCCCACTGTCCTTTTTCTGTTTGGTGTGGCCATTGACTCTCATGTCCTTCATTGCTACCAAATGTGGCTTCACACTGGTCATTCTGAACCTAGAAACAATAAAAATACAATGTATTCCGTGGTATTTTGCTCTTCTATTTGACTACTTATGTATATTTGTTTAAGTAACAGTAAGTTCAATATTTATATAATCTTATATAGTTATAGTCTCTAATAAAAAAATCTTATTTATTGATGCATTCTGTAGCAACACAGCATTTTGTTACATATATACATTTCACAAAACAATGCTTAACTGTGCTTAACAAGATTTTCAACAAAATAAATATCCATGTACTTACTGTGAAATGAAATAAGGAAGAAGAATCTGAAGGAAATTGATACTCGAATAAGACTGTTCCACGACTAACAAGAGTTGTAGAGTAGGTCAGCTGTGAGTTGCATTCACCTGGAACAGCGGAAATGTAGCTTCCTGCTGGCTTAAACTCATTTCTATAAAAGAGTAGAGGATGCACTGATATAAAAAAATAAATAATGCTTTTGTTCGTTAAGATTACCTCAAAATATACTAAGCATAAATAAGCATGTATTTTCAGCTGGATTAGCTATTTATAACAGCAACAGCAATTGGGGCATTACACTATACCCTGCGAGGTGGTAAATTATCAAGACATGCATCTTGGATGAACAGCTGAGAGATCAAACCAAACTTTGAAATGGCATAACTCAAAAATTTAAAATCTATAGAAGTGTAAATTAAATTAGATCAGATTAGTTTCAGAGAATATATTATAACAAATATTTCTGCAGTGACAATGTCCTGCGGTTACAGCCTAATATAGCTAAGGGAGCAAGTAGTAAATAGCCTGTATAGACTAAAACATCTCTCTAACCTTATAGTGTTTTATTCCATCAAAAGATTTGGGGAAGTTGCCAATAAAATCTTTTCATTTATTTACCAATTCAATGTCATTTGAATTTTTTCAATTAAAATACATTTAGAGTACAATAAAACATCTGACGCATGTCAACAATTCATAACACTGAATTTGTGCATGCTTGGTTTAATGCCCTGGGCCTGGGTAATAGTTAAGTCATGGATGAGATGTGTTCATAAATCTTAAATTGTAATGAAAGGTGACATAAGGGGACTGTTCAATATGCCTTGGCTTGAGATGAGCAAGGTAAAATGGAACCAAGAAAAGTGACATTATATTCATCTAAATTCATAATCCAAAATTAGTTTGTACTTAAAATAAAAGTTTAAACACTGTTAGGGATTCCAGGTGACTGTGTCATTTCCTTAGAACAGTTAAATGAAGGTAATGCTACCTGGTTTTACTGTTCACTTTTATTTAAATAAATGTTATTCATTAAAGCAATACATACCTCTTCTGATTGAATTTTTCAGGCATTTATAATATTTTTAATGTTTAAATATGTTATTATTTAACTGAAAACCGGCATGTTGATCTGAGCATCCAGTTCATTTTATGTACAACTAGTAGCACTCGTTTTTGACAAAATTACACGTTTTTACCCATTTTTGCAACAGCGAGCCCCCCAGTTCTCAGGATTTAATTTTAAATGAAGAAAACCAGCATGATGTCTTGTTTCTAAAAATATATGTTCATCTCAATTCATAAAGGGAAACTTATATGCTGTTCATTTTACCAAAAAATAACCTAAAAGTAGGCAAAAAAATGCAATAAATGACACTGAAAAAAATTAGAAGTTAGTATTTACTGAAGAAACATACGTGGTTTGAAAGTTCACTGTTTGTCCATGTTAAAGGTTATAATTTTAAATTTCTTATATATGCAGCTCAGTGTTGCAATTTGCAATTTTGTTCCTAGTGTAACGGTTTCGCCCTTTCTATCCGAGTGGCAACTAGCATGTAAAGTTGAATACAAAGAGCTCAACCGAAACTTAATTTGGAGTGGGCCTTTGCTTTGGTATGAAGGTTGAATCAGACAAAGTCAGGATAAAAATACATATTTTTATGTATATTAAAATTTCTGTACAATATACTATATACAAGGCATATATCATTAAACAACCGTAACCATCCCCGATATTGTACGAAGGTTGATTACGAACGAAGGTTGACTGATGAAGGTTGACTGGACTTACGGGAAGGGATACTGGTAAGGTTGATCCTTTCAACCTAAGAAACTTTTAATTTAATTTCAATAAATCATACAAGGTTGATCTTTCAACCCTAGTAATATTCTTTTTAACGTCTAAAAGTCCTTAACAACCGATAAACAAATAAAGGTTGATTTCCGGTAGAAGGTTGAAATGACGTAGGTTGAGGCGGGACTTGAGAAGGTTGACTGCAGACGTCACATGGCTACTTTACATAAGCCAACCTACCAAACTTATACTGGACCCAAATTTCTCTTCACACCTCATGGTGGTTGATCTGGTTATTTAGCGAAGGTTGAAATCAAGAAGTTTGATCACAAGATCAGTCCCACTCTTGTAGGAATTGAGATATAAAATCTGAAGAAGGTTGGCGCAAGCCCCCTTTTTATAGGCTGTCCATCAGCGAAACAGCCAATCAAATCACGCCTCTCGGAGAACAATAAATTGTGTGTGCATTCCCGGTAAATTTGAATACACATAAACACATCATGTAAACAATGGCTGCCGCTGCAACTTCCCCGCCTACTTTTGAATGGTTACGGACAATTATGCATGACAACTGTTTAATAAATACTTAAATAGAAAGGTAACAACATTATGTATCATATCATTCACAATAAATAAGTCAACCAACCGATTTTATGACGGATTTAGTAAAAATAATACCGAACATAGAGATGTCCGAAAATGTCAACAATTTGCCGATCGTGGACATTTATTATATTAAACGCTTGAATAAGATGTTTCTAAGTGACAATATTAATACATTCATTTCATTATGGGGTTGTCACTAATATATATATATAGCTGTATTGTTACACTATTTAGACATACCTTAAATTGCAGTGGTCAGCCATATTGTGGGAACCATATTTACCACTGCGTTATGGTAAATTAACTTTTAGTATACCTACCTTACTGAGACTAGATCGTATTTGTTACAAAAATATTTCCATTGTTGTGAAGGAAAGCATTTTCTCAGAAATTTGCTTCAAACTTAGAGAAAACTGGTGTTTTTTTTGGTAGTAAATTGCTGTTGTTGGCCATATTGAGGCAGCCATTTTGAATGTGGCATTGTTGTAAAGAACATTAAGGTATACCTACATTACTGAGACTTGGACATATGTATTGAAAATAAATATATTATTGGGGTAAAGCAAAACTTGGAGAAAAAGCTGTTTTTGTCTCAGTAAATTGCAGTTGTTGGTCTTATTGCAGCATCCATATTGAATGTGGCATTGTGGTACAAGCCAATTAAATTCTTGTTAAATACTTAATGCAGTTTATATTTTTATGTATTTAAATATTTTGTAGATCAAATGAATAATTTCCTCAAAAATTTATTGTAAAATATGTCCTATATCACCTTTTTAATACACAATATGTGGTGCCACTGTTAAAATAACCTCCTTGTTAGGAATTTGGACAAGAACAGTTTCTAGATGAGAAGATTGAGATCATTAAATGTGGATGTTTTTTGCAGTATCCAATACAAAGTCAATAAATATTTACAAAAAACTTGATTATTAACAAACATGCAAGGCCTAAATACCCCTCAAGTCGGGTTTCAGCCCATTTTGATACTGAATACATGCATACAATCCAAAAAAATTGCCAAAATTGTCATCTTTAAACTGGCATAACTTTATTTGTAGACCGATTTTCGGTCTGTTTTTTGTCTTGTTCTCTAAAAATTTTGGTCTTTTAAATGCTATGATTTTTGCTAAGATGGAATATAGTGATATTTTTCTCCTGGATCCCTAACACTGTTACATGTAGGAACTGCATACTGACTTTTAGCTTATTCAAAGTCTATTATCACTTACCTTTGGTAAGTCTGAACTACCAGAATATACAGAAGAAACTGAAAATGTACATAATTTCTTATTCAAAAATAAGACATTCAAATTAAATGTTAAACCAACAATACAACAAACAAACTTACGCAGAGCAGTTAGCTTCCTTTGTTCTATCACCATGTCCACTAAAGTATGTTGAGAAGGATTCTGCCGATGCTGTAAAACCTGTAGGAACTTTACTCCAGTCCTCAAATCTCACACCATCTCCCAAAGAGTAAGTACCTGGAGGACATTTCTTACACTCTTGGTCATTGGCAATGTCAAGGTAATGTCCCTTATCACATGTGAAATCTAAGAAATAAACAAGATTACAAGAACATTCTATGTCTGCAACTTGTATTTAAACAGTTATTTGTACAATTAAAAAAAAATAATAAAATAATAATTCTTCTTCACACTACATGTTGGGAGGGTTAAATATACATGTATCAACTTTATATATCCTTCCATACATGCAGATGGAATAAATCCATGAAGCCATATATGTGCTGGGTTTCCTTTAGAATTGTGTCAGAACATTTGTAAATTGTATGCATTGGATGAAATCAAAAGATTCTTAAAACTTTTAGTTAATTTTTTTCATAATACATTACAAGTATATGCTCCATGTTTAACATGGGCAAACATGGAGCAGCGTGTCCTGTCTTTGCTTCCTTATACTAACCACAACTTTGTCCTCTAGTTGGTGGACGTGGTGCTCCACCTTCACATGCATTTGGTTTAGGTACTTGTACTCTCCATCGTCCTCCATCACTGTCACAGGCTGTATATTCATAGTGGAAATCGCTCTGAAAAAGTTAATATACAGTTTGTACAGTCTAGTGAACAATTATGCAGAATATAAAAATTAAACAGAACACTGAACCACAGAGGAAGCAGATTGTGCTTGTTTCAACCAATCACAATAGAATTGGCATAAGGATG
Source organism: Limnoperna fortunei (assembly GCA_944474755.1). Lineage (NCBI taxonomy): Eukaryota > Metazoa > Mollusca > Bivalvia > Mytilida > Modiolidae > Limnoperna > Limnoperna fortunei. The sequence continues at coordinate 55,639,577 of OX104111.1, read as the reverse complement.
AGCAAAATATTTAATTGTCACTACTATCAACTTTGCCTGCCTATTATTTGGAATGGATATTCCTTTTTTCATTTATTTTAACAATGAATATAATATTAAGGACAAAGGCACCTTTTCAAAGATACCTATCCTGACAATTATGAAAGGAAATATCTATTGACACACCTGAAATACACCAGAGCAGCAGTCTTGTGTATTGTTGTTAACACAATTCAAGTCAACTAGACTTTGCTCTATATCTCTTTAACTTGAAGGAGAAAAGTAAAAGTTATACTAAATATCTTGTGTTTATTGACACATGGCTTATGGCAAATATTCAGTAAATCATTCCTCTCTATTAAAACATTACATACCAGTACAACTTGCCCACCTGATCCTGACCTACATGATAACCCCCATGCCACTTTTAAATCCATCCCCACATGATCCCGACCTACATAATAACCTCCATGCCACTTTTAAATCCATCCCCACATGATTCTGACCTATATAATAACCCCCATGCCACTTTTAAATCCATCCCCACATGATCCTAACCTACATAATAATCCCCCATGCCACTTTTAAATCCATCTCCACATGATCCCGACCTATATAATAATCCCCCATGCCACTTTTAAATCCATCCCCACGTGATTCTGACCTATATAATAACCCCCATGCCACTTTTAAATCCATTCCCACATGATCCTAACCTACATAATAATCCCCCATGCCACTTTTAAATCCATCCCAACATGATTCTGACCTATATAATAACCCCCATGCCACTTTTAAATCCATCCCCACATGATTCTGACCTACATAATAATCCCCCATGCAACTTTAAATCCATGACTACTAGTAAATAATAATATAATGTACTAGACATTTGGCAGGGCCAAATGAAACATTTAGTAAAAATGAAATAGAATTACAACTGACAATGTGTATCATTATTATCTTGTTTTTACTACATAGCCACTAATGGGAATTCAAAATTACAGCATTCATTGATTCATTTAGTACTTTAATATTTCAGTCGTTTGAGCTATAAATTCTGGTAATAATGGTGTATACTGTCATAAAATAGATCTAATGAGACACTACATGATAATATTACATACATCATTATTGCTTATATGGAAACCTCATAAATAATTCAAAGTATAAAAACTCGGCAGGAAAATGTCTAAATATTAAAAAAATCAATACCATAACATAATCTTTAAATGAAAAGGATATTTTTTTACAAGGAAACAGATCAAAAATAAATTAATAGAGAGTTATTAAATCCACAGTAACCAAAATAACTTAGTCCTTTTCCTCTACATAAAAGTACATACTGTAAACAAGTTCATGTACATGCATGTACATGTATGTACAGGAACAGCTCGTCACAGTAAGTCACAAAGACATACAGACTAATGTAGTACAATCAGCAAATAATATGATATTATTAAATGACTAGAAAATTTGAGCATTTTCATTGGTTTAGATCCTTTGCCGATGTTCCCGATCAAACCTCATGTCTACCGCGCAAATTTGCGCGAGAGGTGGACAAATGTCATATCACTGGCACCGTGTACCCAAAAATAGATCAAGGGAAAACACAGAGACACTAAAATAAAACGTAGCTTTTGATTGGACGTTATTTTTATTTCGTCCAATCAAATGCGTTCTTACAAATTAAGTTCGGGTCATTAGAAACGTTTGCAAATGGCAGAAGTGGCTGCGATGGAGCCGGCAGGACAGAAATCTCGATTTGCAACTATCAATGAGGAACAATTAAATAAGATTTTGACAGAGAAAGATGCCAAAAATACTAAGAGAGCCACGGATTCTAGCATTAGGACATTGAATTAATCGTTATTTAAGTAACCAGCCTTCCGGAAAAGATATAATTCACGGAAAAGACTTCACAGTTAAATTTTAAATTAAATTTGTTGAAAAATTGTTGAAAATTATTTATCTTGTTTACTTTAACATGTTTTAAAGTCCAATATCTGGTGAGATTTAATTTGCCTTGGAAAATTATCAAAACATCTGAAAGGATATGGAGAAATATCATGAAATTATTCACAGGTCTTGAGTCATTTAATAAAACAATTGTTGACTTTTCATATCAGGTTGACATGAGATTTATCAACCTCAGAAGTGATATTCACCTCAGCCGTTGGCTTCGGTGAATATTTCACTTCTTCAGGTTGATAAATCTTCATGTCAACCTCATAAAAAGTCATTAATTGTATATTATTACATGATGATTTCTATATTGGCCTAGTTATTGGTCCAAGGCTTGCTGTATTGGCCTGAGGTGCAGCCGGAGGCAATACAGCTGACCAAGGACCAATAACTAGGCCAATACAAAAATCATCACATAATGATATCTTTATTATTTTACTAGTCCAAATCAGGCCAATACTTATAGTGGACTTGTTAATTCCATATTGGACTGGGTCAGCAAAATCTATCATATTGGCAGTTAAACTTTTATCTAAGTGAATGTTACAGTAGTTAATTATATTTAAAAAAATATCAGACCAACAAATTTGTTTAGGCATTTTTTAATGTGCATTTTTTAAAATAGTGATCTAACTACAAAATAAAATTCATCTTCACATTATTTATATTTCAAGATAGTTGATAAACACATTACAGCCCTATACCTATATAAGTACATCTATTATACCATATAATATCCATTTTTTGCATTATTTTCACCTCATGATATATAGTTTATATCTTATATGTATTGCTTTCAAATAAACCTTTATACATGTAAATTTAAATACATTTAAGTTAACTGTAAAAAATATTGATTTGTATTTTAGTAATGGTTAACTTTTTTATATGTACATGTATATACTGTATAATTATACACCTCATATAAAAATTACCCTCTGTGTCGTGGTATTTGCTAAAAAATAACCCTCGCATATTATTATCCCAGAAAAATTCATTCAGAAGTTTTGACTTCTAACTCAAAGTTAATGTAACATGAGTAATTGTTTTTGAACAAAGGAAACGTTCCCATAGTAAAGAATCAATAAACAGCACGCAAGTGGTCTACTACTAGTATCACCGCTCTTTTAAATCATGATATTCGGTGTAATTAAACAGATAAATCGTGTCTGGGAGTTGTAATTGTGAAAAATATGTCTCCAGATTGAAATTTCCCTCAACTAAAGGCTCTGGAAATATTTCATCTCTCGACTGGTATTTTTCACAAATACCCCTCACAGACATGATACATGTATATCTGTTTATTATAATTACAAAAATGTCAAATAATCCATACAGATACCAAAAAAATATATACAAAATTTAAGCTTATAATAATTATTTATAATTTATAATGTACATAAAAATTAAATAATCCACTGGAAACAAATTTTATGCTAAAACCTAAAGACCATAAAAACCCTAGAAAACATATGTCTACTTTAATTTAGATTCCGGCTTTTGGCAATGTTTTCCAATTACATGTACACATGTACAGGATTGACAAAACAATCTACATAGCCTAATCTGTTTTACATGCTACAGTACCCTTGGGGCCTTTTTTATCTGGTAAACTAGTATCTTCAGTACTGGTATGTAATTCAAAATTAGCAATGGAAACATACTTAAAAGAAGATACATATGAGTGCGCTAAAGAAAAATGGCAACTTACGGAATTTGTATAATGATAGAATGCTGCACAAAAGAACAAAATATTTTTTTCAACAAATAAATTAAAGTTGCATATCATCTGTATGCATAGTCCATTACAAAGAATTTGTGAATGTTATAGTTTAATTCAGATGCAGCAACCAATTCCTTTATTTAAATAGTTCATTATTGTTGAAACTGCTGTTTTTCAACAATAATATTTTATCAAAGTAAAATACCACCTAATGCATGTACACAATTCATAACAAAAGAATCTCTGCCAATTTGTTGGAATCCAGATTTGAATAACTGCATACAAGAACACTTCATGTGCCTTTAGTACAAGTATAAATTTTAATTATTTGAAATTACCCATTAATTTCTTCACAAATTTAAAATTAAATACATGTATACATCTGTATGTTCTCTAAATGTACTTAAGGTAGCATCCCAGATTGCCGATTCTTAAATTGCCGAATCCCATATTTCTGAGTCCAGTTAGCTGATGCCCAAATTGCGGACAATAAAAAGTTGAACTATTTATTATTTATGATTTTAGAAAACATACTGTTTTGACGGAGAAGTTGTTTGTTAATATATGGATTTCATGGAATTAGTTTCATGAAGATCTTTGTAGTGTTTCGTATAAACGTATTTATTTAAATAATAAAATAAACAATAGATAGACCTATAATTTATTTCATTAATTTGACATCAAGCACTAGAGGAATAACAAAGCAACTATTAATTTTTTTTGTTAAATTAAAGGTTAATAATTGATTTATTTGATCTATGTGATTCGGATTGCATTTTACTCCAGTTACTCTTCAGAACATCAACTTGTATTGTGTAAACACAAGATAAGGTTATGTTTTCTGTTACACAATTTAATCAATTTTTGTTTTAACTATCAGTAACAGATTTTAATTGTTATATTGCCGAACAACAATAACTGCAATTTAAAATAGATATAATTACCTGATTATTTATCAACTTACATTCAAATGGTAAAAACAAAGTTGTAAGTTATTCCCCAAATAAAAAATATTTTAGCATAAATTTGTTTTATACAACAATTTGGGAATCTGCAAAATGGACTAGTCAATTTGGGATTCGGCAATCTGGCATGGATTCGTTCTTAAATATCCATTATACATATGTATAATGATCCTAAATATGTTGATATACAATTGACGACTTTCCAATTTAAAAAACGCCACCTAGTGTCCACTTCCGGAACTAAAAACTGCGGCTACAGCCGCAGTTTGTCCTGTTTAAACCTTTTGAAATGGACAATTGTCTTTGATAAATTTTCACGCTTCAGTTGAATGACAGGTGTCAATATCTGAGTGAGGAAGGTTATTAAAACCGCCTGCTGTGTAAACGTGATCATTAATTAATTAACCAATGTTCATTACCCTATTTACCTGATGCTAATTGGAGGTAGAACCCCAGCTGTTTTATAGCTGGAATAAACAAGCTTACCAGTGACATCCGTGTTGTATTCAAACTCACCTGTTGCCTGTGGCAATAGTAACATCTACTTATATGGTTAATTAGATGAAAAATTTAATTGGCATAGACAAACAATATAAAACAATCCCAAATCTTTATGTCAATATTATAGTCTTTTAGTAATGATAGCCGTAGTTTTTTTTAACGGGAAGTAAAAGGGGAGATAAATCATGTAAAACTGGAAATGGGTCAATTCTTGAGTTGCCATAACATTAGCTTAATATTTTTTTTATTTTGTACAAGGTATGTACATGTATGTCCTGAATTGCAAAAATAAAATGTTTAAAACAGAAGAATACTGCCTACTAGTACATGTATGTACTAGATTTTGAATGTACTAGTACATGTACATGTATTATTAACATGGATTTACATGATGTTAATACATGTATTCAAAAAGCAGATGTTCAAAAAAGGTGGAATCAAATTCCCCTAAAGGCACAGAAATTGTTGTGTGCATAATTGTAAACTACACAATGATAGTAACAGGTGGCTTTTAAACAATAGAGGTTATTTACATGTAGATATCAAATTACAGATGCTATCCAGACAATTATTTCCACACCAGTAAGCAGTGCACTCTTAAATCAAGGAATTTGAACAGGATAATAATTCGATTGCTGAAACAGTCTACATGTACATGTACATGTATTCACTTTTTGTGCAAATAAAACAGTATATTGACAAGTAGGGCAATAAAGTTTGTTTCATATTTTTATGGTTTTAATTTCCATAAATCTGTTTTTGATTATATCAATTTCCACTGCTTATTACATGTAATAGTATACTGGTAATGTACATGTAAGGGTAAAAGTAAACATTATTTTCAAAGAAAATTTGTCTATGGCTTGGTTTTGTCTGTACATCATACATATACAGTCCAGTACAAATATCTCAGATCATTTATGTCAAAAGGTCCCAAAGTATTTCTTGATCAGCTTACTACATGTTCTTTAATAAATAAACAAAACAAAACAAACCAAAAAACTGTAAAACTGACCGACATGGATGCCTCCAAAATTCCTATACCTGACCAATACCTCACTAACATGTACATACATGTTGCAGTATTTTTGTATTTAATTGGTAATGTTTATTAAGAATATTGGGCAGACATTAGATGCGATTCTGAGGAAGAGCTAACACAAGTTGTTTAAGTGAGTTCAATTTGGCCTTGCGGGCTGAGTGGTTAAGGTAGTTATAGGTTGAAGTTTTACTGAGGCAGGGTGTTCTTGACCGCTAATTGACAAAAAGGTAGATAAATCATGTAAAACTGGGATATGATAAACTATTTTCGAAAATGTTTTATAACATCTGGACACGATGAAATATGATGACTCTGACCCATGTTGCAAAATGTGTTGTTTGCTCTCTGATGCCCACGCAGAAAAGTGTTGGACAAAAGAGGATTCTCTGACTAGTATGATACAAGCAAAGTTGAAAGATTTCCAGTTTTACATGATTTATCTCCCATTTTTCTTCCAGTTAAAAAACTACCATCACTCATTGACTATGATACTGAAATAAAGAATTTGCATTGTTTTTGTATTGTTCGTCTATGCCAAGTAAAATTTTCATCTAATTAATCTCATTAGTAGATGTTGCTATAGCCTTAGGCAATATGTGAGTTTGAATATTAAATACACATGTCACTGGTAAGCTTGTTTAATCAAGGTATACATATGTAAAACATCTGGGGTTCTACCTTAGATTCGCATCAGGTGAATAGGGTAATAACCATTGGTTAATTAATTAACGATCACATTTACACCGCAGGGGTTTTTAATAACATCCTAACACAAATATTGACCACTGCCATTCACCTAAAACTTGAACATTTATCAAAGTCAATTGTTCATAAAGTTTCAACAGGAAAAACCGCCACTACAAAGTTGTTAGTACCGAAAGTAAACAATAGGTGGTGTTTTTAAATTGGAAAGTCGTCAGTTGGGGTTTCAACAGGACAAACTGCGGCTACAAAGTTGTTAGTACCTAAAGTAAACAATAAGTGGCGTTTTTAAATTGTAAAGTCGTCAGTTGGCTTTTTCCAAACTCTTTATGAGAACTGTTTTGAATTTGTCAGTTTATGGGTTAGGTTTATAATTCCATCTTGTCATTAATAATTAACAGACGAGAAATGTTTTCGTTAAAACATTGATGTTTAATAGCATTGTTTTAACATTATTCTTCTTTCCCAATGGTGGAGTTTACGTAGCAATTTTACCAATGAACAGGGGTGCAGGTACTATTTGAAAATAAAGGCTCCCAGGAGCCTGTATCGCTCACCTGCAGCTGAAACCAAGCAACTCTTTTTTTTCCAGCTTTTCTTTCATATAATGAATTGTCCAACACTTCTGCAAAAATCATTAGTTTTGACCTTATAAGGGAAATATCTCCTATAAGGAGGAGCATTTAATGATTAGGAAGGAGGTTCAATTCAAATTTGCTGTATCTGTAATACTTTTTTAAACTATAAGCCAAAAATTATCTTGACCTCCCCCCCCTTTCTATTTAAAGCCAAGGTAGCCATCTTGTAGCCAGCTGTCATGTTTTGCACAATTTTGGTAGTGTGACAGAATAGATGATGTGTGCAATGTTTCAAAGCAGTCCTTTCATTGGTTTAAGAGGAGAAGATTTATTTAAAATCAATTAAAATTCATTAACTAGAGGCTCCCAGGAGCCTGTATCGCTCACCTGAACCTGAAACCAAACAACCCTTTTTTATCCAGCTTTTGTTTGCTATAAGGAATTGCCCAACACTTCTGCAAAAATCATTAATTTTGACCTTTTAAGGGAAATAATTCCTATAAGGAGGAGCTTTTGATGCTTAGAGGAAGAAGGGAGGTTCACTTCAAATTTGCTGTACCTGTTATACTTTTTTAACTATCAGTCGAAAACTCTCTCGACCCCCCCCCCCTTTTTTCATGTTTTCTATTTTAAGCCAACATAGCTATGTAGGTAGTCAGGTGTCATTATTTTCAAAATTTTGGTAGAGGACGTCCTAAAGATGATGTGTGCAATGTTTCAAAGCAGTCCTTTCATTGGTTAAAGATGAGAAGATTTTTTAAAATCAAGTAAAATTGATTAAAAAAATGTTCAAGGAGAATAATTCCTTAACGGTTCATCAGACAATCTTGACCCATTAAGTCATTTTTGTAGCCCTCATAGAGCAGAACAATTAAGCAATGCTAACTTTTTCTCTAGTTTTCGACAATTAAAGGGCAATAACTCCTATAAGGAGTCATCATACAACTTCAACCCAATGGAGTGTTTCGTAGAGCTTTTGATGCAGATGAAGGCATGTCTCTTCGGTTTTCCTGTATCTGTTACACTTTTTTAAATATAAGCCAAAAACTGTATTTTACCCCCCCCCCTCTCCCCTTTCGTCCTATTTTTAGCCATGGTGGCCATGTTGGTTAATCTGCAGCCATGGTTGGTGCAAACTTGGTTGAGGACATTTGACAGATGATGTGTACAAAGTTTCAAAGCAGTACTTTCAGTTGTTTCACAGGAGAACATTTTAAAAAATCAATTATTAAAACCGATTAAAAAAAACAATTCAAGGGAAATAACTCTTAAACAGTTAATCAGACAATCTTGACCTTTCAGTCATTTTTGTAGCCCTCATAGAGCAGAACAATTAAGCAATGCTAACTTTCTCTAGTTCTAATAATTTTCAAGATTTTGAGGCAAAAATGGCAAAAATCATAAATTTTGACAATTAAAGGGCAATAACTCCTACAAGGAGTCATCATACAACTTTGACCCAATGGAGTGTTTTGTAGAGCTTTAGATGCTGAAGAAGGAAGGTCTGTTTGGTTTTCCTGTATCTGTTATACGTTTTGAACTATAAGCAAAAAACTGTATTTTGACCCCCCCCTGTTCTATTTTTAGCCATGGCGGCCATGTTGGTTGGTCTGAGGCCATGATTTGGGCAAACTTGGTAGAGGACATTTTACTGATGATGTGTGCAAAGTTTCAAAGCAATCCCTTCAGTGGTTTTGGAGTAGAAGATTTTTTAGAGAAAAGTTAACGACGACGACGACGGACGCCAAGTGATGGCAATAGCTCACATGACCCTTCGGGTCAGGTGAGCTAAAAATGTCAATGGAAAATAACTCTTAAACAGTTAATCAGACAATCTTCAGCCTAAGGCCATTTTTGTAACTATCATAGAAGAACAATTCAGCAATGCTAACTTTTTCTCGTTCTAATATTTTTCAAGATTTTGAGGCAAAAATCATCAATTTGGACAATTATAGGGCAATAACTCCTACAAGGAGTCATCATACAACTTTGACCCAATGGAGTTGTTTTGTAGAACTTTTGATACCAAAGAAGAAAGGTCTTTTCGGTTTTTCTGTATCTTTTATACTTTTTGAACTGTAATGCAAAAACTATATTTTGACCCCCTGTTCTATGTTTAGCAGAGGTGGCCATGGTGGATTGGGGCCATGATATGTGCAAACTTGGTAGAGGATATTTTACTGATGAAAGAAAGAAAAGATAACAACTACGACAATGACGGACAGTGTTGGGTTGTTTTGCCCCATCTACCTATCAGGGGTTAAAAAAATTTTCGGAGCTGTAGTGGTCCAGGACCTGCGGACCACAAAATTTTACTAGTCCTGATAAAATTTCCAGTGGTCCGGCTATTTGATTCTTGTTTTAATTATGTCATTTAGGCGATTCTGAATACAGATCATGCCAGTTGCATAGTATGTGCTCATGAAATTTTGATTCAAATAAAAAGATATCAAATATAAAGAATTGACTGGTTTCAATAAATGACCATCTGGTAAAATGCCATATAAATTTAAGCCTGAAATGGAATAAATATTTTACTAACCATTTCTTCATAACATATTGAAACAGGCCCAAGGGTAATAAATGGATTATTTGTTTAAAATTTTTAATCTAAAATATCTTAGGTAAAAAGATAATCAAGAAATTGTAAAGAAATGCAATATAAAACTTGTATTTTATGTCATTTAAAATGCTAAAAACTAGCATCAATTCAACTTTAATTTTTACTGAAACCCTTCATACATCAATGAAGTCATCCGTTTCACTTTTTTCAGCAGCTTTTCTTTGAAACGTTCTCTTCAGTTTATTTTGGTCATATTGTTTATCTTTCGATATTTTCGGACTTGACTCAGTTTGTCACCATTTGAAACCGCATTATTTGACTTGACTTCGAGGTCACGAATGACTGGGTCATGTTTTCATCGATGTTTCCAACACGCTTACATCAACAATAATTAATTCTTATCACTGCCAAACGCAGAAAAAAACATAGATAAAACAGGTCTTTGATGCGCTTGATTCTAAGCTGACTTACTTTGTCTATATCAAGCATATTACAGATCACGTACAAATACAGAAAGCAACGACAAACATAATTGAATAAAATAAAATATATTTTTTAACTGGTCCGTAGGACTCTGTCTCTGCTATGATGCACAGGTCCGATATGCAAATCGACAGGTCCCGGACCTCGGACCAGTGGATTTTTTAACCTCTGCCTATTCACCCTGGGTCGTTTTGCTCCTCTAAATAAATAATAGTGTTGAAGCAAACAATAACGCATATTTTGTGTGTTAACGCTAATTATCTTTAAATAATAAAGCGTATTTTTGCAACATTTGCTTTTGAACTTAGTCTATATAAATTATAAAAAGGAAGTAATTTATTAGACTTGTGCAAAAGTTCAAAATAATTTTTGAAGTGTTTGATTTGCCAAAACATAAGCTGTAAAACTCACCAGAATATATAAATATGAGCCACACTCAATCTTCATGATGTCTCTTATTTGCATTTATTGTACCAAGGTACACTCGAATTTCTGTGATTTTCCTTCATTCAGCAACGTAAATAATGAACCAAAGGCTAAATTACTTTCAAAATATCTTGCATTTATTGCTCAAATGACTCCCTAAATTATAGTAAAATGCACAGCAAGCTTGAATGAAATTAACGTCTATTAAAGCGACACACTTTCATCACTGAAATCTGAGTGTACGGGCATAATGATTTTGTAAATTTTTTAAGAAACTATAACACTAGCACACGTTATGAAAACAAACGTTTTTTTATCATATGGGGCGAAAAGACCCAGTGCGAACAGGAATCGGGGCGTAACGACAAGGATTCAAAACTGACGACGACGGACGTCAAGTGATGGCAATAGCTCACATGACCCTTTTGGTCAGCTGAGTTAAAAAAAAGGGTAGGAAAATCCCTGAGAACTATTCTGTTATCGCCCGGTCGGCAAGAGTTTAAATGAATAAAATGTCAAATGCAAACGACTTACCGGTTGGCATGTGGGTAATTGTGCTAATGCGAAGGAAATCTGTATGGCACAAAAAATCAACAATCTCAACATTGTGGAAGCTGGTAAACTTAAGCTATGTTTTTATTCTTGTTGTAGACGTCAAAATATGTTCTAACCAGTCACAAACATCACCGGAAGTGGTCTTGTTTACCTTGGTTTAAAATCGTAACACTAATGATAAATATAAATAAATAAATATTAATTCTTGTTTCTTATATACATCCCTCCAAAAAATTTAGAGTAACTTTCATTTAAACCAAAAACTACTAATATTCCATTTATCGTTTAAGCGAGACCCGAAGAATTTCACGCGAGATTTTGTGTTACCAAGGTACACGAAAACTGAGTTGAGTGTCAGAATCATCAGTGTCAACCTAATTTGATTAATTATAGATCAGCAAGCAGGATGACATCAAAGGCTGCTTCTTCACGGAATCCATATCCTTTTCCTAAGCTGCAAAATGATTCAGATTTTTTTGGTCCTAGATGTTCAGAGGTAATATTTTAATTTTTACTGTGGACAAAGTCAATAAAAAACTGACATTGTGTGTGTCAGTGGGTAAATGATCTTATACTAGTATAAAACAAATACATATGTGCATGTAATTTTACATGTAATTTTGAAATTACAAGATGGGGATAAAATTACATCTTTATGTATCTTGACGATATGTTCTTTCACTTTAAAGTTTAAGTGAATAGAAGAATGACACCACTGAATCAGCTATAATTTAATTTTTATTATATGTACATGTATATGTACAAGTGGTACCAGAACAATTACAAGAAGCATGCAAGATTAGTTGTTGGCCAGTCTGACAATTCCACCTTTCAATAGTGTATACCATCCTGCAGCCTAAATTAAAAGTATGGTTTGTGTACATTATAACCTTAGACATAGTTATATTTATCACAATAAACTGAAAAATCTGTATTACTTTTTTTCTTCCTTGCATTGACAACTTTGCTTCTTGCATTTAATTTGTAACCTTTTGGTCTGCTCTGTGTACAAATTGCATTACCAAACAAATCTCTGTTTTGAAGTTAACAATAATGATCATTTTCTCATAAAAATGTGAAAAGTTATTCAGTTAAAGATGGATTAATTCCAGAAAGAAAGTATTTTTTATGAAACTATATAAACATCAAACAAAATGATTGATAAATTATATCAATTTATTTTCTTTAAAATGTACATAATTGAAAATTTTTAACTATAGACTAGCATTTCCTTAGAATGTTATGGTTAGAAAGCTAGTCTAGAAATTGATGAATGATTTTGAACATGTTTCAAACATGTAATGGTATGGCCATTAGCAACATAGTTTTAACATTATAATAAACTGCTAATAGACATGCTTAAATGTCTTTCTTCCATGTAGATTTAAGCAGTATTTTCTTAAAATAGTAAACATGTTAAATATTAATATTATTATTGGATTATGCAAGTGATCAGTACCACTGTTCTGCCATTTTTTCAATAAAAGGTCATTAAAGATACCAAGATTATACAATTTACTACACCAGATGTGTATTTCATCCACTGTGATTTCATCTAATCAAAACTCCTCTGTGGCACTTAATCCCCCAAAATAATTAAAATCCAAATGACTAAGATGTTGTATTTACGTAGCTTTTATCATCAAAATTCCAAAATGTTATACCAAATCCAATTTAAATTATACCAAAATATTAACACAAATTGCTGAATGCTCTATTTTAAACCAGAGACCTATTCCCAAAATTTGTTACAGCAGATGTTCCATATTTAGTGATTAGACTTAATATATATGTACATGTCAGGAAATTAAGCAATTAACAGCCTGTGACTTTGTTATTAATAACCAGTCAAGACTCCTAACAAAAATTTGCTACAAAAGGCACTACTTTTCAAAACCACAGGAAGTTATATCTGTTAGTTCAGCTACCTGAAAGGGATTTTTTTTAACATTTATTATTTCTACGTGATACATGTACATGTATGTAATCTGCAGGTTTGTTTTTATATTTACAGCTTTAAAATACCAGCATTTTTATTTGGTTTAGTTTAAATTATTATAATCCTTGAGCGGTATGCAATTTGTTCTTCTGATTTAATCTTCTACCTGTTGTATTTCCTTTATTTGTAGAAAGAACCATACACTAAATCAACTAATGTAGCTCAGAATGAAGACCCTTGGAAACGTTTAAATGGTACTGTAACATTAGCATCATCTAGACGAGAAGTATTCCATATGGACCCTCAGGCTCCAAGAGACAGTCTAGATTTTATACTAAAGTCTCAATACAATCATCACAATGAATTTCTAAAAGCTAGAAATGAAACACTATATCAACCGGAGACTCAAGGATTAGAACATGGGTAAGTTTTCTAGCTATATTAATTTATACAGGTGTAATAGAATCTGCAAATAATGTTACATTGTTTTAAGCAGAAAATGTGACTGTGAAACTAGATTCTTAAGAATGCTACATGTAGGACAGGTCTGGGCATCAAGTTTATTCCACAGCCAACTACTGTTTCAAACATTTTATTTATATTAGATTTAACAGTTAAATCTCATCAAGATAATATAAAACCAAAAAAAAATACAATCAATGAATGCATTTTATCTGTTCTATTAATGATACAGACTGTTAACCCCTAGAATAAAGAAGATTGTATAAGCATAATTAATACTAATATATAATTTATCTTTAGTTTACTTTATAGTTGCCAGAGAAACTATTATGTTTTTGAAATGCATTAAAGGAACAACATACCAAGTATTAGCATGACTTAAAATGATTTAATTAATTAATCCATATTTGACATAGTTTTAACTCTTATTTTAGGAGAGTGTTGAAAAACCGAGAAATAGAAGTTGTTCCTGCCAAACCATACCTCTGTCACCCACTGCATGTCACAAACCAGAAGATGAAAGATAGTATACATACAATTGAAAATGCTATTGGTAAGTTATTAAGCATGTCCCTGCAGCCAATTTGAATTTACTTAATTGCGATGTATAATCCAATTATAAAAACAGTCAACCAATCTAATATCTGGAGAAAGATATAATATGAAAAAAAAAAATATACTAGTACACTCAAATTTCGGCGATGAAAGTGTGTCAGTTCAATGCACGTTAATTTCGTTGAAACACACTATATTTTATTATTTTGGAGTCATTTGGTTAGAGCAATAAATGCACGATATTTTGAAAGTAATTTAGTCTTGGGTTCATTGTTTAAATTGCATAATGAAGAAAAAACGCAGAAATTCGAGTATGGACGAAATTGGAGTGTGTGGCCATATATATAAAAAAAATTTAAAATATGCAATAAATGGTAAAGTATATGATTATGTAAAAATTAAGTTCAGTAGATACTTAAGAGTACACTTTTTAAAGCATCAATGTAAAGCAATAATCAGGTTATCACATTCACTACCCTATATTATTTATGTCAATTTAGAAAACTTTAATATGGCATTGCCAAAATGCGAGCACAGACAATATAGTCCTTTATTATCAATATTTAATGTGCATTTAATAATTGACGTAACTTCCGAACACCCTAAAAGTGCCTCTCAATTCCAGTGGTCACGTGACGTCTTTCTTTTGTAACTGTGATGTCACATGAAATGTAATTTGATTGTCAGTTTTTAAAGATCGATTTAGAGATTGCAAAAAAATAGTATGAAACTTTTGTTGTTAATTTTAAATATAACATTTATTTTTTATCGATGTCAACTTTATTTTCAAGTCTTTCTCAAAATTATTTTTAGTACTTTTCTTCATTCACTTTGTTACAGTTTTTTTATGATATCAACTTCCGGACCAAAAAAATCAATATCAGCATTAAACAGATTTTGATCACATGATTTCATTTTGATCACATGACACATAATTGCCATAGAGCTCACAGCGCCCGCTGCGAGCTGTGCTTGCTATTATCAATAACGCTGGTATTGTTTTTTCATAATTTTTTATTTGCCAGTGATTAATTTAGGTCTATTATATAAATATATTCATTTGATTTTAATGCAAATATTTATTGCACGAATAATTATAATTTACATTTGAATACCATATTTTTTGGTGTAGTTTAGACCTAAAAAAAATCCTATACACGTTTTTCACATGCAGGTTTTCAATAATTATTGAAATAAAAAGTTTGAATTATTCTGTATTTTGTTTGAAAATTCATATTGGCTTAATTCAACTTATGATATATAAACTGTAGAGAAGCAACTGCCCTAATTTCATGTTCTATCCCACATCTGCCCAGCTTAATACAATCCTTACCTTATTTCATGACTTTTAACCATGACATGCTGCTCTATATAGGTCATACATTTCATTTTAACTTGTTTGTTAAATATTATACATGACTAAATTAAATGGGGACAGCAATAACGTATTTGAAAGCTAATTTAAAGTGCATAGTCAGTTCAAGGGAAACTATCCTAATCCATTTTCCACAGAAGAGAAATGTTATTTACCAAACTTTAAATATACATGCATGTACATTTTTGCACATACATAACTGATCAGATTTGATGCAAAGAAAAATGGTAAGATGCATGTTTACATTTATAAAATTTGAACATGTTGAACTTTTCAGAGGGACATCATACACAGACAACAAACAAAGGTTACACTAGGAAACCAGATGGTGGATTCTTCACTACTTAGACTTATCTCCCTTTATAATTATCATTCCTTAAACATCATCATTATGAAGTAAATTAAATCTATTGGAAATGAAAAAAAAACAATTTAATTTCTTGTTTTGTTAATTCTTTTTATAATATTTTAAATTAACTCCCATTTAAGGTATATATTTCTTACTCATTGCTTTTAATTTAAAGCTTGCTACATCAATACATGTAGTTTTTGGGATGTGTGTTATGCAAAGAAACCAGTACTTTACCTTGTCTTCATGTTTTACCTGTCTGTATTTCTATGCTTTTTGCTCTTTTGCACATCATTATTGCTAGTAAAATATTCTAACATATTATTTTTTTATGAAGCAAGATTTGCAGTGAATAACAGACACAGCAGTTTTAATTTTTGCACAAATAATTTTTTTGGTGGTACATGCTTTGGTTTCTTGTAACATATTTAATGTATTTGCTACTCAAATTTGAATCAAGAACATATTGCAGCTTTAAATTTGCATGACATAATATTATCAGCATTTATAAAAATTGGGATTTCCTTACATGCTTTTGGTAATATTAAAATATCCCACACACTAGAATTAGGCATGGCTAAATTTGATATACATGTAGTGTCAGCGACAGTATGTCATATACATTTCTGCTGTCAGTGCAATTCAGCTGCTCAAATAAAACAGTCAAAGGAGGCATTATAAAAGATGACAGTAGTGTTATTAAGGCATATGAAATAAATACTTATGTGGCACTTTTATGAATAAAATGGACCTTAGCAAATGTTCTACAGACAATGTTAGGAACATTTAAACATTGATTAGTTGATTAAATACATGATTTTCAGAATGTGTAGTATAATTAACAACACATAAGGAGATAGTGTAAACTGTTATGATCTTTGAAGTGAATTTCATTTTCACAATATTTATTTCTAAAGAAAACTATTTTCATTTGCAATTTTTAATGGGGTAAATAATAACTAGTATACTGTGGTCTGAATTAATGCACTATGCAAATTCTTGTTATGATGGACAATAACTCTCTGAGTTTTCTCATTGTGAGTAAAAAATCTTGCAATGGGTCCATTTTATTATTATTGTTAGATTTTCTAGCTACTAATCATCATTGTTCATCTTTCTCTACTAACACTTCACAGAAAGCCCTCACAGTGCTGCAACAAATGGTGGATACTCTCGAAAACACGATGGTGGATTTTATTGCACTTAGGTGATGTTTTAAAAAGCCAAAAAATATGGTGGATATAATCAGTGTAAATGAAAAAAGTGTAATCCTGCAAGCTGCTGATTTATATTTAGTATACATCACAAAAAAATTGAGAACCTTTAAGTCATCTTTGATTTTGTCTTAAAATATATCTTTTATACTTATTTCATTTCTTTTTAAATGTATTGTATGAAACTGTGATACTAATTGTGATAAATATATGTGGATGTCAATAACAACATTTATTGTTTTAATTATGCAAGTGTTGGATTTATACTGAAACAGTTAGATTTTTAAGCATTCCTATGTATTGTGAATTATATATAGTAAGTTATTAAGTATAAAGAAAATAAATCAGAAAAATTTGTGACATACATTTTTGTGCCAATGCAGCATTTTTTATTTTAACTAAATTTGAATCACTTGCAACATTTTATAAGTTTTAAATAATGGTTATTAGTGTTTTTTATTTCCTTTTTTATCTGGTATATTTTCTATCATAGTTTCTATAGCCCTCATTTCATTTTGATTTATTTCACGGACACTTAAATCTTTTTGTATAACGAAATTGAAGTGGATGCATGATGTTTGTGATGACTCTTATATGCATTATTTTGTGATACATTGTATTTACTATTATTATTATTAAATTTACAATTTAGTAATGAAGTCATCTTCATGTTGTTGTTTTATATTTTATATTTTCAACTTCCAACATATTATGCTGGCTTTGACAGATAATAAGAAAACAAGAAATGTTGGTTTCTACATTAGTTGCTCTAATTTCCTGTATTTATTTAATGTAATGGAACTATGACTATCAATCCTTTTGTGACCAAACCTAGAAAATTAAAAACTGTGCTTGCTAACTTTGTAAGCATTAAATGTAAAAATATTTACTTCCTTCGGAGGATACATACCGGTCATCACTTAACGTCTACTAAATCATGATTTAGATTTGCAATCATGTCCTATTGCCATAAGAATAATTTTAGAATATTCTTCATCACTGTTACTTACAAAGACATCTAAAGTGTGGATTGCATATGATTGGTAGTAAAAACTGGAATCTGGACTTACAACAGTTCATAATAGGAAGGTACAGAGCTTTGTTGCACCTGTACATTCACTGAATAAGAAATTAATATATCAGCATTACCTGTAGTAATGACAGTTTAAAGTTCCAGGAGAAAGTTTAAATATTTGGCTTACATCCAGTGAGCAATTTTTCAGCTATATTCAGGACGAGCTGAAGAAAGTTTGGGTATTAGCACTTTTGTTGAGTCTTAATTCCAGGAAACACACATCTAAAATAGTAAATTTTATAACCTTGGTATATCTGATGACATTTTAATTGTACATGTATGTATTATATGCACACAATCCAAATTTTCCTTCAACCAGGGAATCAATGAGTTAACTATAATTCTGAGCAAGAAAAGTTGGTCCAAAAGTCATGCCAGTGTTTTTGCACATTTATCTTTGTATTTGGTCTGATATAGTAAAACTGCTGAACTTGCCAAACCACTATTTACTATACAGTTTCCACAGTTACAGATTAAGCAAGCTTCATTTTACTTCAGTTTTCACTTCACAGGGTCGTTATTCTTGAATTTCCATTGATTTATTAGTTTTATTGTGGCAATTATCTGGAAAATCTATGTATAGAAAACAAAAATAAAAAACTACATCACAAATCTTATCTGTACAAGTAATCAAATTATGCTGCATCATCTTTTTTGATGATGTATAATGCACTTTCATCCAAGTAGATTTTTAATCAGATTCCAAAATTTAATTGTTGAAGAAAATCTCATTTGCCTTTTAGAACTATTCTTATGTTCATTTATAAAATTTGCTTTGTTTGTTTTTGTTTTTGTTTGAATGATGTTTAATGCCACTTTCAGCAATTTTTTAGCTATATCATGGCCTCCAGTTTTAATTGGGGGAGGAAGCCAGAGTACCCAGAGAGAACCCCTGACCCTCGGTAGGAAAACTGGCAATCCTTATCAATTATGATTGGAGTCCAGTACACACTGCCCGCAGTGAGACTCGAACTGTTACGCTTCACTTAATTAACTCATCAAGCTTGGTTCCAATTACTCATGTGGGTTTGGAGAAGAAGATTAAAATGTGATACAAATTAAAAGTCTACATTTTTAATTTCCGATCATATTAAAATTTGTATAGAACCATTCAATGAACAATGGTTATTATCAACTGGTCAAGTGGGTACACAGAAAAAAATTTAAATATATATGTCTTGCCTCCTAGGCAAGATAAAAGGATGCTTCTCTGAAATTGTTGAACCAATCAAATAATAATACATCATTTTGGATGGTACTCTACAAAAATTATGCTTTTTATGCCAATCAGAAATTGGCTGCTATCACATGGCTTAGTTCAACATAGGACACTGTGAAAATGTTCAAATGCTTTTAATGCCTATATACTTAAATCAGGTACTTTATAACCTCTAACCTTTGTTATTTTCCTAATGACATTTCATAATAACAACTTATGTACTTTGTCCAAAAATATCAAATTTATTTATATTGTCATTAAATAGAGAATATCTAAACAAGGCTCTCCTCTTTTAGAAGCATATTCTATTTAAATTGATATTTTTTGACAATGTACATCTTTAAATTTTTTTAATTGACAGAAAACACTCACTGGCTCAAAATTCTCAAAAAGGATGCTTTATAATAATGAAAAATGTGTGTTCTCATAAAGGCAGTCTTTCAAAAAAGAGATAAAATAAGATGAAAAAATATGATTTGATATGATGTTTATTTCAACAATAAATTACAATCAAAAATATTATAAACACAGACATAAGAAAAGAATAAGACTCTGTGTACATACTATATTTCGATTTGTATTGCACTGAAACTACATACATTTTAGAACAATGAGACAAAGAGTAGATTTATTACTCAAAAATAATCTATAATCCTCAAACTAATAAATTTAACAAACATGTCCTTATATCGTATTAAGTAAACATCATGTATTGTTCATTTATTTAATTAATTATTTTACTTTCCAAACTTTTACCAAACAGTAAAGGTATTTCTTTACAATACTGTATTTTTTAAAAACAAAAGTATATTAAAAGTCATAAATATGGAGTTTTTTATTTATTATATAACATAGTTTTTAATAAAAGTAATTAAAACAATAAACTAAAGCCACACTTTAAACATTTTTTGTTCTGTGGACATTTGGTCCTCCACACAATTTTTTTAAAATTCATAATCAAAGTGTCGGTTGGTCATGGTCAAAACTAATGTAATTATTTCATATTATTTAAATTAAATAAACAGTTTGTTTTCAATTTTTTAAAACACAACTGTTTTAAGACATAGCTATACATGAGTAATAACATCCTCACAAATCAGGGTTTCTGTGTCCACATAACCCTGACAAACTTAGCTTGGAAATTCCCGGGTTAGAAGTCACTATTTTGATTGGCTACATCATACCTGCATGTAGCTAATCATAAGGTCACTTTCATTCATGACTTTGTTAGGGGCTTTCCCGATGTCCGTTGTAAATAAACCAAACAGATGTGATGCATAGACCATGTAAAAATCAGTGTATTTTGTACAGTAGTGTTAATAGTTTGTTATTACTGCGTTATTTAGTTGCGTTACATTTTCTTCACATTCAAGAATGAGTAAAAATGACTACTTCCGAACACTTGCTTCTTTCATGCTATTTCGTTGGTTGATATTTTGAAGGTTTGACGTCATATGAAAATCTTCTAGCCCAGGAATGTCCTAGCTAAGTTTGTTAGGGTTTCGTGGACACAGAAACACTGACTTGTGAGGATGGAGTAAAAATGAAGAAAACTTACAAAATTATAATGTACCATTACTTTCTGTAAAAAATATCACAAAATTATAAGCCATTAACTAAAGGCTACAAAACATACACAAACCAAAAAGAACATTAACTTGACAATATATTTTTGTTATAAAATTCATAATTCTTAGTACAATACATTTGATTAAGTTCCAGTGAAAACAGAAATTCAAATGATGGTCGCTAAACCACTGCTTCTAATAAAGTTCTGGTGGGATATAAAATACATTATACCAATAAGCAAAGCTTAACATTGTATACATGTATTTGACACAGAATTATTATGTATTTAGTTTCACATGTGTCTAAAATTGTACAAATAATGCTATATTTAATATATTACATTGCAGTAGATATTTTGATCATAGCAAATTATACCCCATGTGCAAATTGTGTATGCAGTTAAGAGGGATTTTGACTTTTCACACATTTTTATACTATTTCTTAGCTTGCAATGTTCAAAGGTTTGACATGTGAACACTATTAATTGGTAATGGTACAAGCTCATCATCTCAATCTCATTTAAACTTGATAAATTGGCTTGGGACATTATGAAGACAAGTTTATTTTATTGACAAATAATGTATATTTTTGTAACTTTTTAGTCTGGTTTTTAATTTAATTTTAACTAATTTGAAACCATTCTTTTTATATTTTATTTTGATATTTTCTTGTCAATTCAGTTTCTCAATGTCTACTATACTTTATTATAATTTTCAAGGCAAATACCAGTAAACTAATGATGACATTCCCCTTGATAGGCCTCTAAATCCCCCTACCTAATGAGGTGTTATTTTTATCCAGCAATTATTGCTACATAGAAAAACTAATCTTAATAATTTAAATTTAACAAAACCCTGGTAATTGTTAGAGGCTGCACTGTAAATAAATAAATATTTCATTTAAGAGTGAGTAATTGGACAAAAATTCATTAAATCAATTAAAATGCAATATTTACTAAAATTTATTTAGTCATTTAAACTTTGGCTCAATTGTATTGATGATAGCAACCAGCATGACTTTTTAACAAAACGATACCCACACACACAAAACAAGCATGGTAGGCAAAATTAACCTTTTTTTAAAACATTTTATTTACTTTATTTATGTGAGAAAAAGTTATGAGTGAAGTTGATATGACTCTTTTTCATGTAAATCAGTTTTATGAAGCCCCTTTTGGTCATGTATTACTCAAACTGTACCAAAACACACATTATTAAAGGATTTTTTGTCATATGTATCTGTTTAAATGTTGTTAGTCTTTTTTTGTGTTTTGAAATGTTTTAAAAGTTATTTTTACTTACAAATTTATAAGTCGATCTTATGAAACCCCTTCTGATAAAAAAAATGTAATACACTACCTTACCCAAACTCATTTAAAAAATATCCCAGTCAATATACTGTTTTAAAACCTTTCATTTAAAAAAAAACATTTTTTCAGTTTGAAATGTGTGTAAAAGTGTACATATTAAAATTGATTGTAGGAATAAGATCAAGTTATGAAAAACTTAGTAAAAACAAAATCTAACGGATGTCTACAATAAACCAATGCTTATTATCTATTCATTACTAGTTTCTGGGGATCATTTGATCAACTTTCAAACCTCAATAGAATATTAAATCAACTTTTATCAAAATTTCCTTCCTTCAGAATAATAACTAAAATGCTTCATATTTGTGTGTTTGGATAGTACATTATTCATGATAAAAAGGGGCTTCATATGATTGACTTTATCAAGGTAAATTTTATGTTAATTTCTTTAGTACATGTATAACATTTTGCAACAAAAAATAAACTAGAAAAACTGTGAGCAATGCTCATAAATTCTACCCCACACTTCCCAATGTTCAAAACATCCCAAATATTAATCTGATCAAAACATTGGCACTAAGTGACAAAGATTCCTTGAAAGGTTTATCACATCCATTCAGTGGTGTAGGTGGAGTTGCAGATAAGAGATGGGTACCCCCTTATGTCCCTGACAAAGTCCAGGTTTTTCTATGGGAAACCCCAAATATTATTCTAATCAAAGGGTTAAAAATCAGGTGCACAATGACACTATGTGACAAAGATTCTGTCTAATTTTCATCAAATTCCTTTCAGTAGTGTAGGAGGAGTTACCCAAAACGGAAAGTGTAAAGGACGAACGTATGATGTGACAGACAGATGGACATCCTCATCATATATACACCCCCACTTTTTAAGCGGGGGTATAATAAAATGTTGAAACAGGATAATACTGCCAAAAATGCTTTTTTACTTGTATATTTTATCTATAAAACACAAGGAAGCACTACTGTCTTCAATAAATCTATGCAGACATTATGAAACCTGGATTAGCTAATTGTATAACCGTATTAATTAACATAATTAATGTTTACAATATATTTATTTCACATAGGTAATGAGGTTTTAATTAACTATTGATATGAATTATATAATGATCATATTATTTCAGAACATCTGACAAACTCATATATTTTTCTAATTTCCAGAATCACAATTTTTCATAAATGCAACAAAAAAAAACATAACAAAAGGTTACTGGTACATGAACTGATAAAAACACTTCAAAAATTAAATGTATCTGTATGTGATGTAAATATTCTATTAGCTTAAACATATTTTATTTGTAAATTATACAAAATGAATTGGACACAAGTAAATGCATACTTAGGACGTCCTTTACGTCAATATTCTATTGTGACTATATGTATAAGAATTTTGATATTGCTAAGGAATTTATTAATATTTTCACAAGAAGAGTTGTCTGCTTTGGTATAGGCCATTTATTCTGCAACTTCCCCTTCAACTATACAAATACGACCCTATGAATAAAGCAAAGCTTTATTTGTAAATAATAATGTCAGCTTCTGGTACCCTTGTCCATACTTCTAAAGATTTGTAGTATTCTATGGCTTGTGTAAAATACGATATTTGTATGTGACATCAGGCTATCACTCGAATATGCGTCAAAAATTTCAAGTAAAAAATCGACTAGAAGTGCACTTTTTTCATGATTTCCATTAGTATTAAATGTATTTTCTGGTTGCAGAATAAAAACAATATTCGTACATTGTCAGAAAATATAAAGTTTATTTGTACTCGCTGCAAAACAGGTACGAAATGCTCGGCAGAGCCTCGCATATATACCTGTTTCTAAGGCTTGTACAAATAAACTGTATATTTTCTGACAATGTACCAATATTGTATATATATCTAGGCATGAAATAGTTTTTATTCCTAATACACATCACAAAACTAATTATTTACATGATAAACAAAGTACATAGTACTTTGATTTTTACATGAAAATATCCTTGAAAATGATTAAACATACATTTTACAGTTACTGGTTTGTAAATAAGCTTTTATTGTTATGCTATATTTAAACTACATGATTTTGTTTGGTTTCAAAAAATGTGATTATCTGTACTGTATACAATATAAAGCTTGAAAGTGAAGCAATTCAATGAGATATCATAAACGAGCTACAATGCAAAAGAAGTCCAGTTTAATATAAAAGAATGAGAATTTATTATCTTTTTCATTTAAAAATCATAAATAATGAATTTCAGTATTGATTTTAAGAGTTTGTTTAAATATATAATCTATATCCCACATACAATATCTAAACATTAGCTGTTAATTATAGAATTTCATATGAATTGTTTACATTAACAGAAATAACAGAAATTCAACGAAAAATAGATGCAACAGGCAATACTTTACATAGAAGTATTGTGATTCATTTTGGACTGAGTATTCACTTTAAACAAATTAGCAGGCTTAAACTTACAAGTTTGTAGTTTACATTTCAAGATAGATATATGTCTCGTCCATCACAACTGAATAGCTTGAAACATTTAAATATGAAGATTGTGTTGTACACTTTGACAAGTATCTACTAGTACCTATAATATGAATAAAGGCATGTAAACCTAAATCCGAGCATCACACATTTATGGTTCATGAAGTTACTTCAGAGCACCCTAACAGTGACTCAGCTTTCCATTGGTGTGACATGACATCTTTCTCTAATGTGTTGGTGACTTCACAGAGATTTGACATTTTCTTTCTTATTTAAAAAATAAACACTAAGTTTAGAGCTCTTTTACACATTTTTTCTTCTTATAACTCAGCTACCTTCAGAAATGGGCTTGTTCATATGGATCACATGACTTATTTCACACACAGTCATGTAACTGTATAGCCTGCATCTGCAATGCTCGCTATTAAACGTTACCAGTAATGTATCATCATATGTAAAACTTGACCAGAATTCAAAAATATTCACACTGGAACAGGATGAAATATGTGAAATATTTGGTAAAAGATGTGATCTTAAACTAAGACCATGATTTGGAATCTCAAACGACAACATTCCATGACAATGAAGATACCATTATACTGTATTCCAAAAAAAAAAGTTTCTCATGTGGTTAAAGCAATCAGTGGTACTATAAATTAATAACATATTCTTTAATACATGAATATGTAATACTGATACAAAAACTGACAGATTCAATCATGGAAGTTTTATGTTTAACAAGCATTCTCAGTGAATCAAATCTTAATTTTTGTTGTAAAATATACATGTATATGGTAATACAATCTACGAATCATAAGAGAAATTTACAATCAAGATGCATTTACCAACAAAATACTAACATTCAATAACATTCAATGAGGGTAAAATTAGTTTGAAAAACAATGATGAGTATTTGACTGTCCTACAATTTTATCCTTATCAATGGATACTGTATTTGGCCTTAGAATCAGTCCTTTTTGGTCTGGTTTCTTTTTCAACTGGTTTTGCAATCTTACTGTAATAGTCATGTATTGATACAAGTCTGTTCTGAACATCACCCAATAGAGGGCGTTTCAAAGGTTCTCCATCCCAACACTCTTGCATTAATTCCCAACAATCTGCATCAAACACAGCTAATCTTTCTGGACGTAATCCTACATTAAAAACATTATTAGTTGATTTAAATATTTCTAATAATCTAAGTACTAGCACAATTTTTAGGTTGGTGTTGCTTGTATAATATTTTCTACATTAAGAATAAGGTGTAACATAAATTTTCCAATTAAAGTAATAAAAATGACAATCTGTAACTAAAAATAGAAACATTTTGAGTGTTTAAGTCTAATATGACCAAACTAAGCAAGATAAACTGATGTTAATAAGTTTATTTTAATTAAAAAGCAGAAGTTTAATGTCGTTTTAATTACAAGGAAGCAGCTCATTACATATACAGGAATTAATTTCGGCCATTTTTTTCCTAGTAATACATGTAACAAGCTTAGAACTGCTTTGAAGAGATTTGCTTATTGCTATTATTTTTAAAATGCACCAGATTTTAATCAAACATATAAAGTAACAAATTGAAAAGTACATATTTTTTATAAAACAACGAAACTTTTTTTAACAGAATATATATTGTTCATATAAACTGATACAATCAATTTTTCAGTTACAAGCATGGAGTTTTTTTGTTCCAAAATAACTTTACCTTTTTTAACACCTTGCCATAAATGGTCTTTGTTATCACAGCGTTCAAAAGCTGATGGGAGTTTTACATGTCCTGCACATATATACCAGAACAGTATACCAAAAGCATAAACATCCACACTGTTGTCATAGCGACCAGTAAACAACTCGGGTGCCATATGTATAGGTGTCCCAACAATACTTCCACTCATCATGGCCTCAGGTTTACAAAATCCTAAATCTGTGATTTTAGCACGATTTTCTCCATCAAGCTGTAAAGTTTTAAAATTTTTGTTATTTAAAAAATAAATGAACAATTTAGTACAGCATTGAAAAAACCCATGAGATGCACAACACATGTATTTGCATTTTACCACTGAAATTGGACTTGATCACAAATGAATCTGATAACTCCATATTATCTCTGTCAGTCTTATTAAAATTACAAAAAATATTATACTTTAACTACATTAAAATAAATATATATTGTATCAGCATCATTCTCATCAAATTAAAACCTTATTTCTATTAACAATTAACTAATTTGAATATTTGGCTTTTATAATAGATACTTGCTCACTTTTCTCAGTAAATAAAAAAATATTTGAAATTAACTACTGAACTAATTTATTCCATTATTTTAACTGCTATGTAAAAGAAAGCATTCAACATTTTTGGTATGATCCTACCAAACAGCATGATTATGGTTAGTGGGCAACAAGACTTTTGGGATGAATCATGGATCAACATGTATGGTAAGCTAAGATGAAATCATATGGTACTAAGCACACAGTAAGCTTTTTAAGCACACAGAACTATCTATGTTTGATATTTTTGCAAAACAAAACACACACGAAATCACACATGCACCTAGGAGGCTCAAGCTAACATGGTATTGTTTGGTAATGAGAAAGGGTGGATTTTGAATGGAAATTGTTATTAAAAATAATTATTATATTAGTGTTGCTATGATAAAAATATAGTTTAAATTTTAGTATGATCCTACACAAATGCATCATTTTGATTATTGGACAACAGGGTATGTGGAGTTCAACATGATGGATTTATATGGTACTAAAGCACACAGTAAGCTCTTAAAGCTTTTAGAACTATCTCTGTTTGATATTTTTGCAAAACAAAACACAAAAAAATAATGCATGCCCAAAGGATATACATACTAAATTGATATTGTGTTTGTAAGATGAACTCAAATAGTATATATATAAGATATGTTTGTTTTCTTTGTTTTTTTGGGATGTTTCAGGTGACTTGGTATCTATAAGCAGAGCAATTTTCCTAAAAAAACCACCAGATTGTATAAGCAAACAAAATGAAAGTTGATTTAATCATTCTTTTAAGCTGAATATATAACAAGTTAAATATGTACCGGTAGTTAGGTAATGATGAAATAAAAACATTATCCTGTGAAAGACAATGTGTCTTTCATGAAAAGAAAATGACAGTAAAATCAATAATACCTCAATGAAAGGGTTGAAAGGTTGGTGAATTGTTTTTATCAAATAAGTTTCATAGCTCAGAAAACAATAAACATAAGAATTACAGTCGAACTTCGATGGCTCGAACTCGAAGGGGCCGACAAAAATAGTTCGAGAAATCGGGAGTTTGAGAAACCGGGGCTTGTGATGTCCGGAAATGATTCAGATTTGAACCGGAATCTATATCGGTTTATATATATTTCAGTTAATTTCCTGTGTAACATTGGATTAATAAAATTGTGTTTCTTCATTGCATTTCATATATAAATCTTATTTTTAAGTACATATTTTGATTTTTATTAAAATAAAAATGTTTACTGTTATATTTCTTGTTTAATTTTATACACGAGGATTGATAAGTATTATTGCATTACGTAATTATGTCAATGGCCTCGATTCGGATTTAATAGCAATTTATTGGCGCACATTTAAATTAATTAAATCCTACTTCAACAAATTTGCCTACAAAGGAGTACATAAATACAAATTGATAAAATTAGGTTAATTATTAGGGATTATATCATTAAAGATCAAGCTTGGCATTTTACAGGTATGGCTTCGATCTTTACACCTTTTACGACCAATTAGTCATGCAAGCTGTCAATAATTTTAGTTCGAGTTATTTATGGTTTTTTCAATGGATTTTTAGTATTGGGACTGCTGATTTAGTTCGAGTTTTCGAGAAATCGGTGTTCGAGAAATCGAAGTAATTTTAACATTGATTATATAGGGGGAAAGCTCCGTACTTTGATAGGTATTCGAGAAATCCCGGGTGTTCGAGCCATCAGAGTTCGAGCTACTGAAGATCGACTGTATTTAAAACATCACCTATCATGTTTCCAACGCTAGTTTTAAAATGTCACTTTAAACTGATAACTAAATATTGAGAAAATTTTAACATGTCGGAGAACATTTTTTTAAATGTTTTAATGTGATGATTAATCAATTGATGTTTCACGTGAAAGTAAAAAAAAAGCATGCAATAGGAAATATAAAAAAAAACATGCTTATTATATTATCAAGGCATTTGTTAATAACCATAAAATAAAATTAGACTAGCAATCAAGGGATATTCTCGTAATGCAAAGATGATTAGAAACCTGCTTTAACCAGATATGAAATTTAAAAAAAATAGTGTCAAAGATATCAAACATAGATACACAGATTTGCAGGTATGAATTCTAAATGACTATATACCAAAACATTTTTGAGTTTGATATCCCTGTGTACTAGTCCCTGACTGTGGAGAAACCGCATGCCTTCAACGACATCAGCGGCAACATGTAGTCTGAAAACAAATAAATAAAGTCATGTACCAAAACATTTTTTACTGTAATGTCTCTATGGATCAACCCTTCACCATGGAGATATCTAATGCCAGCAACAACATCTATAGCTATTTGTAATCTGCAAAAAAATATGCACATATTTATTTGTCAATTACATATACATCATTTTGCGTTATTTCAAAACATTAAACAGATAGTCTTTTAAATTTATATTTATATTCAGTTAAACAAAAGGCAACTTATACTAGTTACACATAACAAACTATTTGAGTGTTCTCCACCAATAACTTCGAAAATAGAATATTGTTGTCTTCTGCACACAAATGCCTCTGTTTCTTACTAACTGAAAGAATTTATGAATAGTTTGGTTTTTAGCATGTACTACACAAAAGTATAACAAGTGTTTATAAAATATTTTGATGAAATAACAGATTGGTATTTAGCATGTACTGCACAATAGATTGGTATGTAGTATAACAAGTGTTTAAAATATTTTGATGAAATAACAGAAAAACACATTTACTGAACTAACCTGCTAACCCAGTCTAATCCCTGTTTTATTGCACCGTACAAATCTTTGCCAAGTCTATCCATTACCAGTAACACAGCAGGAGTTGTACCTCCACCATAGGTATAATCTATCACTGACCCTCGTAAGGCTACAATTCTGTCATGTTCTGGTATATTTCTGTAAGCAAAATCAGCAACCATTTTATAATTTGTTTATTTTAAGACAATTTTTTTTTTTTTTTCACTTTATTTTAATTTAATCCAAATAACAGAAATAACAACAGAATTTTAACTAGAGGCTCCCAGGAGCCTGTATCGCTCACCTGAACCTGAAACCAAACAACCCTTTTTTATCCAGCTTTTCGTTGCTATAAGGAATTGCCCAACACTTCTGCAAAAATCATTAATTTTGACCTTTTAAGGGAAATAACTCCTATAAGGAGGAGCTTTGATGCTTAGAGGGAGAAGGGAGGTTCACTTCAAATTTGCTGTACCTGTTATACTTTTTTAACTATCAGTCGAAAACTCTCTTGACTCCCCCCCCCCCCCCCCCCCCCCCTTTTTCATTTTTTCTATTTTAAGCCAACGTAGCTATGTAGGTAGTCAGGTGTCATGATTTGCAAAATTTTGGTAGAGGACGTCCTAAAGATGATGTGTGCAATGTTTCAAAGCAGTCCTTTCATTGGTTAAAGAGGAGAAGATTTTTTACAATCAAGTAAAATTGATTAAAAAAATGTTCAAGGAGAATAATTCCTAAACGGTTCATAGACAATCTTGACCCTAAAGTCATTTTTGTAGCCCTCATAGAGCAGAACAATTAAGCAATGCTAACTTTTTCTCTAGTTCTAATAATTTTTAAGATTTTGAGGCAAAAAGGTCAAAAATAATCAATTTGGACAATTAAAGGGCAATAACTCCTATAAGGAGTCATCATACAACTTCAACCCAATAGAGTGTTTCGTAGAGCTTTTGATGCAGATGAAGGCATGTCTCTTCGGTTTTCCTGTATCTGTTACACTTTTTTTAAATATAAGCCAAAAACTGTATTTTACCCCCCCCCCTCCGTCCTATTTTTTGCCATGGTGACCATGTTGGTTAATCTGCAGCCATGGTTGGTACAAACTTGGTTGACGACATTTGACGGATGATGTGTACAAAGTTTCAAAGCAGTTCTTTCAGTTGTTTCAGAGGAGAAGATTTTAAAAAATCAATTAAAACCGATTAAAAAAAACAGTTCAAGGGGAATAACTCTTAAACGGTTAATCAGATAATCTTGACCTTTCAGTCATTTTTGTAGCCCTCATAGAGCAGAACAATTAAGCAATGCTAACTTTTTCTCTAGTTCTAATAATTTTCAAGATTTTGAGGCAAAAATGGCAAAAATCATCAATTTTGACAATTAAAGGGCATTAACTCCTACAAGGAGTCATCATACAACTTTGACCCAATGGAGTGTTTTGTAGAGCTTTAGATGCTGAAGAAGGAAAGTCTGTTCGGTTTTCCTGTATCTGTTATACTTTTTGAACTATAAGCAAAAAACTGTATTTTGACCCCCCTGTTCTATTTTTAGCCATGGCGGCCATGTTGGTTGGTCTGAGGCCATGATTTGGGCAAACTTGGTAGAGGACATTTTACTGATGATGTGTGCAAAGTTTCAAAGCAATCCCTTCAGTGGTTTTGGAGGAGAAGATTTTTGAAGAAAAGTTAACGACGACGACAACGACGACGGACGAAGACGGACGACGATGGACGCCAAGTGATGGCAATAGCTTCGGGTCAGGTGAGCTAAAAATAACTATCTAAAAAATGCATTGAACAGTCTCACTGGATCACAGATATGATTTTGCTGACCAGTTAAATATTTAAATACTAAAAAAAACTTACAAAACAATAACAGTAAAATGGATGGAAAAGGCTTGTAACAGAAAAAGTTATCTTTTTATCTTTCATCTATATATTTTGAAGAAATAAATGCAAGTATGATTTACTTTGTGTAATAAAACTCCAGAGCCAAGTCATTCCAATGTTTTTCATCTGGAGGTACTACAGACTTTATTGCACATGGCTGACATCCTGCCCATGAGTCACAAGCATACACAACACCATACTGACCACGACCTATTTCTCTACCCATTTGAGGCATACCTTTGGATATTAAAATATGTTTCAAATGTAAATTATTACTAATACTAAAGGTATCATTCAACTGACATATACAGATAAACTCTCAATAAAATATCACTCATACATTATATGCAAGGTCAAGTGTGCATGATCATTAAATACTTTCATGTCTTTATTAAAGGTAGAATCGATCAGGAATTAATAAAATATTCCTAGAGTGCAGGTTACGGAGTAGTTCTCGCTGCAAGTAATTCTCACCACCCGATCTGTTGACTTTTTGTGTGAAAAATTTGGTTTTTAAAAGAGATAAACCTAACTTGTTTTGGAGAAAGATATTGAAATCTTTCAAATGAAGCCTTTGCCATCAATTTTAATGCAAAAATAACCATGCAATCACCAAAATAGCAAGAATTGCTTCTGTCCTTTCAAAAGCGAGAACTACTCTCTGACCAGTAAATAACAAACCACTATCTATTACATAAACATGTTTTAAAATACCTTTTTACATCCAACTAATAATTGGCTTCTGCCTATATAAAGCAATCTGAGTACTTAACTTTTCTATATTTGGTCCCCTTTACATACCAATTTGGGCCCCGTGCGGGATCCGGGTGGCTAAAAGAATAGACAGCAGTCGCGCTAGCTTGTCGTAAAAGGCGACTAAATAGCGCCCAGTACCCTGACCGGCATGTCAGGTCGGTTTGCCTAAAGGCGATGAACATGAAATGGATGATAAAATGAACATGAAATGATGATGAATGAAAATGGGAAGGGACACAAGGAAAAAATAGGGGTAACGGATTTTAGATTGCCACTGGCAAATGGGAGGATGGATAGGGTCGGGCAATTTAACCTCCTGTAGCGGGATCGAAATCCCTACTCATAGCAAAT
This sequence comes from Limnoperna fortunei, assembly GCA_944474755.1. NCBI lineage: Eukaryota > Metazoa > Mollusca > Bivalvia > Mytilida > Modiolidae > Limnoperna > Limnoperna fortunei. The sequence continues at coordinate 55,606,533 of OX104111.1, read as the reverse complement.
ACTACAGCAGCGTTCTTTAACGTGCGAGGAACGTGGCATTTTTCCCAACACGGTGCACTAATATGGTTTGCGGTCAGGTTTTCCGTATTATGGCCTGACAACCCCAGCTTGCCAGGGGTACCCCATTCAACCACCTGGGATTTCGATCCCGCTACAGGAGGTTAAATTGCCCGACCCTATCCATCCTCCCATTTGCCAGTGGCAATCTAAAATCAGTTACCCCTATTTTTTCCTTGTGTCCCTTCCCATTTTCATTCATCATCATTTCATGTTCATTTTATCATCCATTTCATGTTCATCGCCTGAATATAGCTGAAATATTGCTGCTCGGGCGTTAAACACCATTAATCAATCAATCATACCAATTTGCTGATATCAAAGTCCATAAACAAAACTTATAATATACAATATATAATATAATAGCATAAATTTCACTGATTTTTTATATAAAAGAACACTCTTACCATGTAATATGACATCTTTTATTGATGTACTCTCTAAGGCTACTTTGGCAACTCTTGGAGCATGAATCTTCCTAAGTTTGACTCTTTCTTCCTCAATCTTCTCCAATCTTCCTGTGTGTTTTTGTTCGAGCTGTCTCAATGCTGTGGCAAATGCATCATGGGATTTGTTCAGTCTTTCTTTGATCTGGCCTGATATACTTTTTGCAAGTCTAAAAATGTATATGATAGAGTCAAATTTTAAATGACAACAAAAAGAACAAGTGTGGACTGTGAGCATGCTCACAAAGGGATACCCCCCGCTTCGCTTCAAGTCCAATTATCTCCCTGAATAATATCCGACAGCGACAAAAATTCTTCATCTACATATAATGTACTTCCTTCATGTAACGCTTCATCAAAATCTGTCAAACGGTTTAGGAGGAATTGCGCTTACGAGGTCCCGCAATGAATACTATATTTTAAAAGTCTAAGTCCAATTATCTCCCCTGAATAATATCAGACAGCGACGAAAATTCTTCATGCACATCTACATGTGATGTACTTCCTTCATGTAAAGTTTCATCAAAATCTGTCAAGCGATTTAGGAGGAGAACGCTTACAAGGGATGTGGAAAGACGGACAGACAGACAGGGTGATTCCTATATACCCCCCCCACAAACTAGTTAGCGGGGGGTATAAAAAAATCAAAAAGAACTGTAGTCTAAAATTATTAACACTGTGATAGGCGGAAATAAAGATACCTTTGATTTTGATAAACATTGTAGAATTTAGCAGTTTGTATTTATTCGTTGTATTGTTGTTGTCTATGTCATGTTTGGCATTATAACAGCCCATACCATTATGACCATTTTGACTACAATGGAATCGGGGTTACAGTGTAAGTTCACTATGACCAGACCTACATAAGGGGTCAAAATGGCACCAATATTAAATTTTAAGTACAGAAAGGGTTATCATATAAATAACATGCATCCAGAGCATTTTAAAAATATATAAAAACATCAGATGCAATAGTTATGATTGTCTTTTTCAGCAATATTTATAAATAAAAACAAGCTAACCTTTACCATTAAGTCATGATTGCAAGAATATGAAACCATTTATAAACCAACCAAAGAATATGAAACCATAATAAACCAACCAACAAAAAAAATTCCAAAACTTGTATATACCTAGCTTCACTTAGGTTATTAAGTATATCTGTAGCGAGTTTCCGTTTCCACTCCATATCTATCCTTGGTGGTGAGTGCCATGGCATAGATTGCACCAACTGACAAACAAAAATAAAAAATCCTATTATAGTTGTAACACTTGATTGAGAATATGGTATGCAATAAAATAGTAAACAATGTGAAACACCAGTCATGAATATATAAATATGTACATGTCAACTCTGGCCCCAATGTCTCAGTTTCATAGGACAGGATTTTTTTTTAAAGTTTATGTTAACCACTTTCACCATGATAACTGCATATAAATTTAATTTCACATTTCAATACACATTCTGCAATATACAATAAAACAAGCTGTGATGCCTTAACTACATTACACAATCACCTCCCGTGACATATATCTTACCTGTTTCATACGTTCCAATAGAGTTCTCACAAATGAAGAACTAGACTGTAAGCTGATCTCAACTTGGTATGCTGCATTTACAATCTGGAAAAAAATGCATGTATCACACATGCACTGGTTAATGATAAGGCTGCTACATGTTATAAATTTCTTGCATCTTAATAAGGAAAAATTGTATTCACATAAAACATAAAATAATACATTGTATAAAGCAAAGAAGAGAATAGCCATGTAATTTATGGTAAGAACTATTCATTGTCAAAGATTTAAATGTTTAGTCTTCACAGCAGATTTAAATTGTATTTAAATGTGATTTTTCCTTTGGAATAAATTAATTTATTCACTTACAATTGACCTTTGATTTCTCTTTCCTGCTTTTTCCCTCACATATTATGTGCTTACTCACACAAATGTACATGTACCTACTACTCACACAACTTACAAGGATTTATATACAAAACTTACATGCCTAATTACTTGTAACATACCTACTTACTAACAACTTACCTATTTACTTACACACATTCACTTTTCTCATTCACAGACAACTTACTTTCTTCTTACTAAAAACTAACCTGCTACCTGACTAAGATCTTACAAGCTGCTCATAACTAACTTGCTTCAGTCACACAGATTACCTGCTTCCTGACTCGCATCTTACCTGCTGCTCACAACTAACTTGCTTCAGTCACACAACTTACCTGAAACCTCACATCTAACCTTCTGCTCATAACCAACTTGCATCAGTCACACAACTTACCTGCTGATAACAACTAACTTGCTTCAGTCACACAAATTACCTGCTGATAACAACTAACTTGCTTCAGACACAAAACTTACCTGCTGGTCACAACTTACTTGCTTCAGTCACACAACTTACCTGCTGATAAGAACTAACTTGCTTCAGTTACACAACTTACCTGAAACCTCAATCACATCTTACCTTCTGTTCACAACTAACTTGTTTAAGTCACACAAATCACCTGCTACCTCACATCTTACCTTCTGCTCACAACTAACTTGCTTCAGTCACAAAACATACCTGCTACCTCACTGATATCTTACCTGGTGCTTACACCTAACTTGCTTCAATCACACAACTTTACTGCTACCTCACTCGCAACTTTTATGCTGCTGACAACTGACTTACTTGTCATAAAACTTACCTGCTTAAGAGCATCACTTGTAGAGTGTTCACTAGTAAGGTCTTTGTCAATTCTCTCTAAGCTTTCAAGACATCTACTCAATGTACCTGAAATATGTAATTATTTTACTGTATACAAATGTAATCTATCTTCCAATAATTTTTTATCTACTGTAAATTTATGTAAATGGTAATTTTTATAAGGAATCTTGAAGAGTATCTTAGCATAGCCTGGGGCTTTGCCCACAGTCTAGCACTTGATGTTATACATGTATTTAAAATAAATAAATGGGTTGACACAATATTTAAGTGGACGTAACTAAAGTACTGCGCCTTTAGCCTAAATCATGAATATCAATGGCCCAACAATATGGTCCTTTCTTATCCTTTATTTCGTAAAAGCTGTAAAAATTATAAATCCATTATAAAAAAATCTTATCAAAATCAGATAAAAAATAAAATATTAATCTAAATGGAAAAACAAAAATCTGCCCCATTTCGACCCCATACATTTTGATGATTGTAAAAGAAAAACAAATTGGTCAACACACATCTGAAAGCTTATTCAATAAGGAAACTAATAAAAACAATTCTGATATAAATTAAATTAAAATTAAAATTGTCCAATAAATTAGAAATATTAAACATTTTTTACTTTTATTTTAAAAACAAAAGATGATATCTCAAAAATATTAATGTGCATGCAAAACTCATTAAAATCATATATAAGAAAGTAGCGAAGAGATCTCAGCATGTTAAATACCAAGGTTCATGAAGATGTGAAGTCATCTTAATAAAAAAAGCTTCAAATGCGATGAGACGGATGCACAGATGAATGAATGAACAGACATTAAAGCTACAAGCATATTTGTCGCCCAACTTTCGAAACAATCAACAACTAAATCAAAATATATAACACATAGAAATATTATGTTTAGCCCTTTATTCCAAAGTAAATAGAGGCCAAATAATGACCATAATTTTAAAATATGAAAACAATGTGTCAACTAGATCAAAATGTAGAGACCAATTTCACATGGTTTATAATAATATAGTTGTTCTGAGTTATTTTTTACTGTAATACAATGTTTTTGGGAAATAAGGTATTTAGTTAAAAGCAGAGTGAAAAAGGGCAACTGAATTTAATACAAGTTTACAATGTAAAGTAAATCAATGATACTGTGCATTTATTGATCATTTAATATAGAACACATAATGTCATATTAAATTTTCCATTAAATCTGTGGTTTGGCAAGTGTAGAAACATGACATTTTTTCAAAGAAAAATCAAATAATTTTTTTTACCAATATTTATTTATCTGGTAGGTGATTGCTATGAGAACATATACACCTTAGTTTGGTTCCTGCTATAATATTTGTATGCATTAAGAATATAAAATATTCCAACGTACTGATAGCCCAGGGACCATTTAATATATGTATAGTCAACTTTTCACAAAATTGTCATGTTTCATTAATGCATTTTCACTGCCCATTTTAAGATGAAGATTCTGTCGGGAAGTACAATGTACATGCATGCATGCAGTTCTGAAATAATTAATTTATCGACCTGTACAGTGTACCAAAGAAAGTGTTTTACTCAAATTACAGATAAATATGTTTATTTAAAAAAAACTAAACAAATAAAATGTACTTGCAAAAATAATCATATCTATATGGCTTGACTTTTTGTCTGTATAAATTGTGCTGCAAATTAGCAACAAACTCAAAGACTTCATCAGATTTAGAAAAGAATCAACAACCTCAAATATTAAAATCTCACAAATACATCATACAACAATAAGATACATGTAATACTTTATGTGACTGTTCCAAACCAGTATTTTATGTCATCATATATGTTATTATTTTTAATTATATTTATATATTGAAAAAAAAATGTGTTCAGCCTTTGTGTGACTAATTAAATTGTGGGGTTGGTGTTTGGTTTATCTACTCTTTTTTCAAACATGTACCGGTACATAAAACTCATAAATTTGGATTAATGTTTTTTGCAAACATGTTGTTTCTTTATATACATGTACATAAAGCTGATATTTTTTATTAATTTTTGTTTAAAACAAACATCATTTGGAGGAAGTAGGAAGTTTAAAATATTTGTTGCTTATACTGAATGAAATAATCATTAAAACATACGGTAGAAAACTGTCATTTCTGCTGTACAACAGGCTTATCATGAGCTATTGAGGATGTCAATGTGGATTTTTGTTTAATTAAATGTAAATCAATACCATGAGAAAATTGCTTTAAAAGACAAGACATTGTGCATTTTCACATGTATATCAACAGGATTTTGGAAGACTATGTAGATATAACCTAGGCCAGATAAATGCAAAAGGTTTCAAAATTTGTATTAATGTTATGTTCAACTATTCTGCACTTCTTTTGAAACTTCAGTGAAGTTTAATATCATTTGGCCAAAAAATTGTTAATTTCTGGTATAACAGTCTTTAATGGACCGATTTGAAACCATTTTTAAAGTAACAATCCAAGATATGTTAGGTTTTGTTCAAATTGGCTTCCTAGTATTTAAGGAGAAAATCTGAACTAAATATTTGTCAAAATAAAACTCATTTTCAAATTTTGAAGAAAAAATCCTGCAATTTTTTTTTAATAATTGTATTTAGTCATTAAGCTAGCTGGTAGAACAAGAAAAATATATGTTTACCTTTTTTTATTTGAAAATACTTAAAATTTAGCATAATTTGGAAAAAAATTGAAACAGTCATTTCTAATAATTTATTTCAGAAATGTTATTTACCTGCATTAAGGAGACTTATTCATTCAAGGATAATTTATGCTAGGTTTGACTTAAACAAACGATGCAGTATCAGGAAAAAATAATAAAAGCATACACCAGGGTAAACTGCAACACCAACTGACAACTAAGACCAAGTAGCTTATTCTACTGTCTTTGACCAAAAAGATAAAACACATCTGCAGTTTTTTCTGCACCTAAAGTACACACAGAAGGATTTTCATAATTCATGTATACTATCAATTCCTTCTGTTTAGCTGTTTAAAGCAGTTGACTGCATGTTGATTTGCCAATATGTTGCATATATTAACTTGTTAACTATGTTATTGGCTCTGGTCATCTTGGACTTCTAACTGGCACCATAATATTTAAATAGTTGTAGAACAGTAAGATAAGTGGATCAATAAGACAACTTTTTGAAAATTAAATCTGTCAAGAAATTTGTGAGAAGAAGCTGTTTTTATGTACTGTGTACACACTATCTTTATCTTGTATAAGGAAAAATCTGCTAATTGTCAACAGACCATGTAGTTTCTAGCAATGATAATTATTTAGTTGATTTGTGGAATTAGTAACTAGCATTTCTTCATTCAAATGTTAAGATCAAATCTTCTCTGTAAGTTTTCTTGAGAAAAGAATACAACATAAAAAAGTTTATTAACAACAGATGCAAAGACAAACTTTTTTAATTATTCAGAAATATCATGAAATCACAAAGCCTAAAGAGAAAGGTGATGTTTAACTGTATGATTTGCACTATAAAACACTAGTACCAAATAAAGTCATATACTAGTAGTATTCATAAAAATTCACAAGCCCCAGTCCCTCTCTCCTAACCCCTCACCCCCACTGTTTTGTGTTTTTGTAAAATACATTTGTAGAGAACCTGTTATAAATATAAAAACAATGTGTAATCACACAATTTATAAAAGAATAATTTTACATATACTCAGTGCTAGTTCCCACACATAAATTAGTACATGTACAATGTATACCTAATTTGTTTCAAAGAATGTGTTGGTGGGCGTAAGATATACCAGTACATGCACACTAACTTTTAATATCGTTTTAACCACAAGTTTTCATCCAACCACTCAGTCTGATTTATGGCTTGTTTCATCTTTTATTTAAGCCATTAACATGTAAATGCAGCTTGGTGTATTTTACTCTTTGACTATGTGTAGAAATTAAACAATGATCTGTTTTTCAAATGAGCCGAAGAAATTAAAAAATCTGTACAAAATATAATAGAATAATGCAATTGTTTTGATGAAATGAAGTCTCTTAAAAGCCTCTTCTGCATAACTGATTTATACAGGCAATGATGAAAGCATTTAAACTATTTTCATTTGTAACTGTCTTAATGTGGTGACAGCCATTTTTAATTTCCTTTAAGCATTAAAACCATAAACTTTGTATAGGACAATCCTAATAAAAATGTTATTTAGTTTTATCTGATTCAACAGTTTCATGGAAAAAGTAAGTCTTGCAATGGAACCCATCTTGAAATCCACTAAGAACACAACATAAACTTGCATAAGACCATCTTATAAATATTCCAGGTTTAATATAAATATTTAATATAAACATATTCGTAAAAATATGTTGATAAATATTATAATATAGAGTTATTTAATGTTTAAAGAGACATTCTAATATGGCGTCCTTCATACGCTTTGAAAACACATTAGGGTTCTAATAAGCATAGAGCATGGTGTGATGTCACAACTGAAATATTTCAAACAGGAACAATTTGCAATTTTGTTAAGATTTCTCAATAATTATGGCTTAAAATGTACATATATTAAATAAATATAAGTTTGTGTCAATAATATTTGCTTTAACCTACTGTTTGAAGAGATATCTCATTAGTTAAAAAAATATATATCACCATTGAAAGCGTCCTCGTGTCATTTTATAGCCGCTTCGAAATTTTAAATCATTTGTTAGACATGTTAGACATATTAGAATCGAAATAGATTATTTCAATTGGGCTCTATGCGAATTAGAACATGGTCAGATCTTATATTTGTCTTCATTTTAAACCTCGCTATCCCTCGGTATAAAATATTGACAAATATAAGGTCTGACCATGTTCTAATTTGCATAGAGCCCACTCGCAATAATCTATTTCTTAAATAGATCAGAATATTTTCCAAGAGGTACTTAGATCAGCTCAAAGTTCTATTGCCTTAAGCAAATGGCTGAACACATGAGCTGATCTTATACCAAGGGAAAATTATTCTGATCTACTGCCATGCTTAGACATTAAATAACTACTTTCTTTACCTAAAACACAGTCTCTGCAACAGAGACTTACAAAGTATATAAGTCTCAAGAAACAATTATATGAACAATTAAACCTGTGTTGGCTTGGGGCTAAAAACAGCAAAAAACATTAAAAACACTTTATAATGTAAAAACATGAAAAAATATACATGTAAACTTTATTGTTTAAATATTATCATCAGCTTAATAGAAAATGTTCTTTTAAACCCCTTATACCTATTTAAAAAGTAATTAAGAAGCTAATGAAAGTTCAAATGGCTCTATTGATGAAGTAATATCAGGGTCGAAAGGTCAGTGGCAATAAAATGGTACCAGGCAACAGAATGATCATTCTATTGACCGGCATAGACATTCTAATCATTAAAAGAGTAAAAATGTATAAAAACCTGTAATTGTTATACTGTTAAGTATTAATAAAGACCTTTCAATATAACCCTTAGTTTTAAGACAACATAGAACTGAAACTACAAACATTTAACATTAAGGAATCATTTGCGATTTCAATTTATAATAATGTTTTTTTCAATAAAAACACAAACACATTGAACTTATTACAATAAGGAAAACATGTAGATAACAAGAACCTCCATAAAATCTGCTGAAGTCAGTCAAAGTAATGAGTGCTTTTGATGCAGTCATAGAAAACACAGAAAATATCAACATTTGAATCTATTATTAACATACAAAATACATATGTAATTTCTAATGAAATTTTGCCATAAATATGTTATGTCTAACATGTACTGAATAATTGAGAGTGGACTAAAACTAGTTTTTATTGCAGGAGTAAGCCTGAGTACCCAGAGCCTGTATCACCTACCTGCCTTACAAAAAACATTTTAAGAGACATGACTTTTCTTTCAAGACAAAAGAGTTTATGTGCAGATGTTTTCTATGAATGTTTCTCTGTTGAATTTCACCAGCAATTTGTAGAAAAGTTTTTCTAGTAGGTTACTAAGTGAGGTTCCATAGTGGCAGCAATCTTGTATTTTGGAACAAAACAAAAAACTCAAAATTAAATGTAGTAGAGAAGAGTCTAGGGTACATTTCTACAATATCACAATTCCTTCTGTCAAGCGAACGGTTTGTGAGAAAACACATTTTGAAATTTGACCCAATCAGAATGCTTTTGCAGCTCTGGTAGCAATGCTGAATTTCCTATTGGCTCGAAAAACGTAAAAAAAAAAATGAGATTACTATTCAAGATGTACTTCTGCATTATTTGGTTTAATTGTATTGATTAGTTTCTGAAAAAAGAAGCTGTTTGTATGGTTTTCTCATAGGGTCCTATGTTAAGCTTCATTCCACAGTGGCAGCCATCTTCGATTTTGGATCTGCACAAAACAATCAAACTTTGTAAAGGACTGTCTAAGGTACATTGCTGAAATATTTCAAATCAATCTGCAAAGCGGTTTGTGAGAAGAGGATTTATTTTAATTCAGCCAATCAGAACGCATTAATGGCCCTGGCAGCCATGTTTAATAATTGATCAGCATCAAAGTCTCAATCTTTGTTAAGAACCTCCCAATAAACATAACATACTGTTTACATTTTCAAGAGTAATAACTCTGACAAACTTTTTTAAATTCCAAATTTTTAACTCAGAGACAATCATTAATAATGGTATAAGTCAGCACTTTAATTGGTAAATCTACTTAAACTGTAATCATAATCATGAAATGTATTGAGAACCTGCAGAGCTGTTAGTCATGTGACTAAAATATAAAGGCATTAACAAAATTACAGGTACCCTGTACTATTATAAAAACTTAATTGGAAGTTAAAAAGTACATACATGTACTTATCCTGCACTAGAGAAAACAACATTTAAATGATGCCTGTTGACAATTTCTTTCCAAAATATCATAATCGATCTTTGGAACCAGTGCAACCATTGGCTCTTTGAAAAGCGTGGGAATTTCAATTCAGGCAGAAAAGTTTTCGAGACAATACACAATTTCTGCTTTATAAAATTGATTTTGTTTGTTTGTTTGAATGATGTTTAACCCCACTTTCAGCAACTAGTATCATGACATCTAGTTTTTATTGGGGAAGGAAGCCGGATTACCCAGAAAAAACCCCCACTTCGGTACAAAAAATGGAAAAAGTTTTCAATTAAGATTGAAGTTGAGTACACTCTATCTGCAGTGAGACTAGAACCCGCAACCTCTGTGTTGAAATAAAAGATCAAATGATTAATAATAGACAAACTACCTCAACCACTTGGCAACCGAGGCCCCTTTTCAAAACTGATAAAGGGTGTATTGGAGAAATATGGGGAATAATTGAGTATTTGAATTTTATTAGGACAGAAGAAAAAATATCTTTAAAAACAAAAATCACAAACCCTCATAGCTTATCTGATGTGGTAATGAAATCATTTCTCAATCAGTACACAAATTCATTAGGTGAATATAAATGAAAACCAGAGGCTCTTAAGAGCCTGTATCGCTCACCTGATTTTATAGGAAATGAAGATGGCATTTCCCTGATGTTAAAGTTAGTCCTGTAATTTTCAATAAACTTTAATTAGGACCATCCAAACAATATTACTAGAAAGCTTTGTTTCATTGGTTAACCGGTTGTATAGAGAAGATTTTTTTTATTTGCCCATAGGGTTCAATGTTAAACTAAGTCCTGCGGCGGTGGTGGCCATTTTGAATTTCCAATTGCCATAAAAAACATAAACTTTATAAAGGACCATCCAAACAATATTGCTAGTAAGTTTTTGTTTCAATTGATTAACCGGTTTCAGAGAAGAAGCCTTTAAAAACTTTTTCCCATAGGGTCCTATGTTAAACTAAGTCCTGCGATAGCGGCCATTTTGAATTTCCAATTGCCATAAAAAACATAAACTTTATAGAGGACCATCCAAACAATATTGCTAGTAAGTTTTTGTTTCCATTGATTAACCGGTTTCAGAGAAGAAGCCTTTTAAAACTTTTTCCCATAGGGTCCTATGTTAAACTAAGTCCTGCTGTAGCGGCCATTTTGAATTTCCAGTTGCCATAAAAAACATAAACTTTATAGAGGACCATCCAAACAATATTGCTAGTAAGTTTTGTTTTGATTGGTTAAACGGTTTCAGAGAAAAAGCCCTTTTAAGCTTTTTTCTCATAGGGTTGAATGTTAAACCAAGTCCTGCGGTGGCGGCCATTTTGAATTTCCGATTGGGATAAAAAAACATTAACTTTATAGAGGACCATCCAAACAATATTGCTAGTAAGTTTTGTTTCCATTGGTTGACCGGTTTCAGAAAAGAAGCCTTTCAAACTTTTTCCCATAGGGTCCTATGTTAAATTAAGTCCTGCGGTGGCAGCCATTTTGAATTTCCAATTGCCATAAAAAACACAAACTTTATAGAGGACCATCTAAACAATATTGCTAGTAAGTTTTTGTTTCCATTGATTAACCGGTTTCAGAGAAGAAGCCTTTTAAAACTTTTTCCCATAGAGTTCTATGTTAAACTAAGTCCTGCGGTGGCGGCCATTTTGAATTTCCAATTCCCATCAAAAACACAAACTTTATAGAGGACCATCCAAACAATATTGCTAGTAAGTTTTGTTTTGATTGGTTAAACGGTTTCAGAGAAGAAGCCCTTTTAAACTTTTTTCCCATAGGGTCCTATGTTAAACTAAGTCTTGAGGTGGCGGCCATATTGGTTTACCAATCAAAATAAAAAACACAAACTTTGTAAAGGTCCATCCAATGAACATTATGGCCAAGTTTAGTTTCAATTGGCCAAGTGGTTTCAGAGAAGAAGATTAAAATGTAAAAAGTTTACAGACGCCGACGACGACGACGACGACGACGACGACGACGCCGACGGACGCAAAGTGATAACAATAGCTCACATGACCCTTTGGGTCAGGTGAGCTAAAAAAAAAACAAGGAAACTGTGAGCTACTGCTAACTCAGTATACCACTGCTATTCACATCTCTTTATTGAAAATTGACTAAGTCCTTAAACAGGAATTATATATGAGACAGACCTGAAATCCATACTTACAATATAGGACCACATGGTAAGGTCACAATTCAAGTAATTGTGATAAGTGTTTGCTGAGAAAACTGTTAGGAAAGTTATTTTGCTGACAGAAGGACGGACAGACAGAGGTAAACCAGTATACCCCCTCTTCGTCAAAGCAGGGTATAAAAATGTCATCTACCTCATGTTAAATTTGTTCAATATAACATTAAATTTTACCTAATATTTCATCTACCCCATGTAAAATTCTTTCCATATAAATTAAAATTTTACATAAATACATGTACATGAAATGAAAGCAATTAAATTTGATTTAAATATGCAATGTAACATTTTAAAATTGAATGTTTTAAAACTATTTTCCATGTTTTCTTTATTTTAGGTAGCAAAAAAGGTGTGTTCCCAAAATGTCAACTTGCAAAATAAACATCTAATTAAGAAATGGGAATTAGGAGACCCATTGAAGGTTTCTTAACTATAATTTACCTGTAAAAAATAAATACTTCCCTAATAGATGTATTTTGCATGAAATAACCCATAAATATCCATATACGACTAAAAATATATTTAAACCATTTAAGATGTTTCCAAAATATTAACATCAAAATATACAAAAGTAGCACAATTGTTACTTAAGTATCAAATATTTATCAACTTTACATTTTTCTTCGAAGGTTGAATATTTCTATAGCTGAATGACTGGTTTTTGGACTAGTGGTTCAACCCGCGACAAGTTGTATCCAGTGTATTGTATTTTTTTTGTTCTTGAAGTTTGGAAGGGCTCGTTGGGTCATTTTCTTTAGGCTATCCAATACCCAGCTTGGACTTTTCATGTGTGTCATTTTGAGAACAGAATACAGGCTTGCGTTGCTAAACATCATTTTGACTAGAATCATCAAGTTAAATATGCTTTTTTATTATATTTATTAATTTATTAAATAATCCAAAACTCTGTAAGCTGGAATAATTTTATCAGATTACTTTACATTATTTACTTTTATGCATAATCCTTTACAGTTTCAGATTATTAAATTGTCTATTAAACATGTCAACTATAATCTTGTTACTAAGAGAGTTTATATATTTTTTTTCTCAACTGAAATTGTGTTCATATATGAATTGTTTTAAAGGTAAGGTACAAAAAATTTAATACCCCCACATTAGGCCTCTTAATCCCAATTTCTTAATTAGATGTTATTTTACACGTAGACTTTTTGTGAATAAACCACAAAAAAAACCCTATAGCCCTATGGCTTCAAGTTAAATTCTCCCTAAATGGGATTAAATCGATCGATTGATTGATTGATTGATTGATTAATTGTTTGTTTGTTTTAAGTCCAGCGAGCAGTATATTTAGGACGGGAACAAGTTAACAAACAATAAATCAATTGAAAAAGGGGTGGGTTGGGACACAGAGACCAAATTTTGACTGCCACTGGAAAGGTTTGGAGTATTGGGTAGGGTCAGAGAATTTAGCCTTTTGTAGCAGCTACAATGAGCCTACTCTTTTTCGAAATCTAAAAAAAGGATATTCGTGCAAGGAGCATGGCACTCTCCAAACACGTTACCCACTATAGTTCGCAGCTATAGGCTTTTGGTATAAGGACCTGACAACCCCCAACGAGAGGTCTCCCCTATCTGCCACCTGGGGACGCCCTGGGCTGCTCTGTGGGTTGAGCACTGGGAACCATCCCAGTATGGTCCCAGGGATTGAATCGAGGATAAACACACATTCAATCTATGTACAATATCAAAAATCACATTAAGTAACAAAACAATGATCTCTGTTTTAAAATAACTGTTCTAGAGGTCAATGGTCACTGATCCCACCCCATCAATCTAATCAGTTATCATTATCACTCATTAATCATAAACAGTGTTGATTATGAAATATTTATTTACGTTATATATTAAACTTGTACCAGTATTAAACCAATAATCTTTTCCAACTCCACACAGTAAATTACCTTTCACATGGCTGAAATTTCATAAATATAAATAAATTTTAAAAAAGAAGCTTTAATGTCAAAATTCACTGAAACAATACCAATCTGCCAATAAGTTTAAATACATCTTCTGAATGTGTTGAAATATAAAGTATTTTATACCTTAGTTATAATTCTCTGTATCAAAATTCAGTCTATAATTTCACTATTTTTTAATGCATTCTTAAAAAGTTTTTTTACCACTGGTCACCAGTCAATACAGTTTCTTAGCAATTGACTGGCACAGTTGCACTGTTTTGCGTAATGTTCATGCCATGTTCAAATTGGTTAAAAATAACAATATGAATAAATCTGCCAAATAAAATCAAGACAAACAGACAACAGCCCAGAACAAAAATAACAGGTACAACAGCAGCTAAATCTGCATCTCTTATGTAGACAAAATATGCATATCAGTATAATAAAACACCTTTAAACTGGATATTCTGGGAATATTACATGTAGGTCTATTGATCCCATGATATATATCAACTATTGCCCAGTCAATAAGCATAAAACTGTTTTAATTATATAACAAAACAGGTGAAAAGTAGGTTTTGTTAAAATTTTCTAAAGTGGTATTAAACTCAGTTAATTTATCAAGGACACATGTAGTATTACATATACACTTGTTTCAATACTGTTGAGTATTTTTCATTAATCTAAACAGAATAACTAAAACTAATAACTTAAAGTCAATATACACTGTAAATACAACATGTACAAGTATGTACTGACACAGGACTGTTTTCTGCAGTACTTGGATATTTATCCATATAAATCTGTTCTACTTTTAAATAAATCTTTATATATATGGAAAGCATAATAAGTATGCTTATGCAGTGCATGTACTAGTATATGTACGTGTACATATACATGTAGGTCTGACAAAGGAAACAAAAATTGATAAAATAGTAGATATTGTCCAGACGACCACGTCACAACAGATGTAATGTATTTTTGCATAAAAAAATAAGATTTATTCCATACACTCTTATATATGGAGTTATTTGATGTATATTTCACATTTCAGACCATCAAAGGAAATGATTTGACATGATGCTGTAAGAAAACAAAAATAGATATATGATGTAGACAGAGGGTACTTATAATCACAAGTGTTTTGTCGAGTTTTCTAAACATATGTATGTTACACAGGTGAATCTATCACAGTGAGCACCAATATCCAATCTACTTTGATTTCTTATTGTTTAACACGTTCTTATATGTATTTGCTATTTTCAATGATTTATCAAATACCTACAAATCTTATGGAGCAAAAGAAACATGTCCACTCCAAAGCCTA
Source organism: Limnoperna fortunei (assembly GCA_944474755.1). Taxonomy (NCBI): domain Eukaryota; kingdom Metazoa; phylum Mollusca; class Bivalvia; order Mytilida; family Modiolidae; genus Limnoperna; species Limnoperna fortunei. The sequence continues at coordinate 55,591,000 of OX104111.1, read as the reverse complement.
GACAGGTAGCTAAACAAGCTAGTAGAATGCTCCACACTCAAAATGGGACAAATGAAGAAGCAAAATCACCCGAAGAAGTACATGTACATGTATGAATCCCAGGCAGAACATGACACAGAATTATTACAGGGAACTGTGAAGTGTTTCTTTTGACCAGTTAGCTTTCATATAATAATCAATACAAACATGTTGGTGTGTAATTTATAACTATTAATAAATGACCTCAATCGAAGAAACTTATACATTCAACATGAAAGCTTATACTACATGTACAAGTGATATTACATGTACATGTACTAAACAATTTTAGAATTTCTTTCTGTTCAGTGATTAAGCTCAAAAATGAACATTATTATTTATGACTATTTATTGGCCTGGTAATTTTTCTTATTGTTTTATTGTTTTATTTTTTATTCAAATGGGGGGGGGGGTACAAGTAAGAACTAACACCATGTTTTCATGAGGGTAAAATCTAGTAGGAATTTTAACTCCTATTTAATTTGGTACAATGGATATCTTCTTGTGAATATGTATATGTATATACATGCAGGTTCATGTACTAGTACATGTATCCACAAATTACAGTTAGTATATATGTCTTGAAGGTTTACAGTACCTGTGTATGAATCTCTGAGTACATTGACAGATTTGACCAGTTTTCCAGCTATAGTCTGGTTTAAGGCACCAAGGACCAACTCCTGGATTTGATGTGTACATATTTTTAGGCCTTTTGCTGTCATTATTTCACCATCTTCACTGAATTCCACACCTACATGAACAAATGTAAAAACACACACACAATTATTTTATGACATTGTCACTAGTCAATAATATCAATTATGAATATGTTTCAAAAACAACACTCATCTACAATTAAAGCACTGGATAGTTTAATATAAGTCAAGTTTCAATAGTAAGATAAAACCAGAAATTGTTGGCAGTCAAATGTTGTCCTGTTTTTTTTTAATTTCATATAAGTACCCTAGCCTCAACCTTCCCACCCCCCATTTTCCCCCTTTGAAATTACTAAAGTATCTTCATATTTAACATGAAAGTTATTGTATTATTGGTAGGATCTTTGATCAAATGTACATGTAACAGTTTTACATGTATAGGAAGCCAATGGTCACTAAAATACTAAACATACAACAAGAACACGTATAAACAATCCTTGGTTTGCAAATCTGCCAAATTGCATCACACATTACTTACAAGCTCAAATAATAAATACCAAATTCCCCTCTTCCCCATTTTACAGACAAAAAATATACCAGAAACCAGGATACCGTAAACAGTATAGAAAAATATTAGTGTCAGTATAGTAAAATGATTGATAAGTTGCATCATTTCATAAGCTGCTGGACTACATTCAGGAGTAAAGTAGTGGCTTTTTTTCTAAAAAGTGCAGTATCTTTTTTGTCTATTTTAAGTATGCCATGTATGTCAAATTTTGTTGTCAGTTGATTTTAATATGAATACAATGAGTTAACACTTTATATTCATGTATAATATTAAAATGGCAATATATTACAGTGTATATCAACAGCAAACAATGGCAACATTGATAGTAATAAAGTACTTGTATGTTTATCCAGGTAAAACAATTCTAATCTACTATTTAGTACATGTACATCGTCATGTACATGTAACTTCATGTAGGTATGAAAGCCAATTATACATGTACATGTAGATTGGTAGCAGGTCATACAATACCTCTAATGTCCATATACATGTATGATAATTATTGAATTACAAACAGTTATAACAAAGTTTAAGTTGTTTTATTTATCCCCCATTGTCTTAAAATTTAATTAATAGTACTCCATCAGATTTTATTGATCGGACAGATGCTGGTTTTACAGAAGATATGCTTTCTAAAAGACATATATACAACAGCACAATGAAGCACAAGTTAATTAGGGGGGTCCCAGAGCAAAAGTTAGTTGGGGGGAAACACAGTCAGCAATATTACTGCTACATGTATATTATATCTCATCAAGGTTTTTTGATGGATATAAAAAATTAACAAGGTACAGCTGAATAAAAGTATATTTGCAGAGAAAACGAAATTCTGTTGTCTGGTAATTTTACTCTCGGTCTGGTAAAATTCAACGTATTTCCGGACCAAATGTCTGGTGCTGTTTCTGACACTCTTATGACTAACAGAACGTAAATATGGCATAGATATATTTGTTCATTGTATTTTGCCTGAGATAAATGCCAGTAAAATTCAAGTCATCCTTGCATCTTGATAATTTTCATGAGGAAGCTGCCATATTTGAGAACAAGGGTTTTAATTAGTTAATGAATTGTAAAGTTAGCAGCCAAATCATCATCCTTGTAGTAACAAGCTATAAAACTTTGGCTTGCTACAAAGGTAGCTCAGCCAGGGTTGCCAGCATGTTCCAACTGAAAAAAAAGACCCAACTTCGATCTGGGCAAGCCAAAATATTTATTTTTACCTTGGTCCGGTAAAAGATGATTCGGTCTGGTAAAGTTTCTTAGGTTTCCAGACCGAATTTCCTGTAAAATTTTGCACATTTCGCATTCACTGTATTTGTCCAGAGTTATACTTATACAGGACTATAATAGGGCAAACAACGGAAAGGTCAATTTGATCATTTTGATGAGATCTTTCAAATGATTCAGACTGCACTACTAGCATGACTAGTACATATGTTCCTACATGTAGCATAAATCACCATAATAAACATACCTAGAAATTCATACTGCACTGCTTTTTCTATTAATTTTTCCTTATTTTCAGAAATAGTTGAAGTTATCATGTCTCTTATCTCGTTTGTTTTGGCAACACTTATTCCAACCAGTGATTGGTACAGCTCTTTTTCCTTTTCCTTTGCAAATATTAATTTCTTTGGTGTTATGAGTATATCTCTGTTCATATCAAATGCTGACAAAATAAACATATTAAGGCACCTAGAATGGGAATTATTCAAAACTGTTGACGAGTTCACAAGGTACCTTTGAAGGGTTTGTTGAACAAACATCGTAAATCGATATGAATAATTTTCAAAATTGTCAATCAAGTCACTTTCTGTTTCATAATAGTCAGACAAATATGAGCGCCTTGTATTACGACATGTAGGATTTTCATTTAAGTATCCTAAATCACATAACTGCTCATACACTTTTGTGTTCTGAATATGAGTCACTTTGCCGATACTTTTTGATTTCATTAATTGGGATGCTCTTGAATTTCCATTTTTATCTGTAGTCTTTTCCATCTTTTTAGAAGGAGAGTTGATAGTTTTGTCATTTTCGCAATCCGACAGGGTTGATCCATCAGGTAACAGTTTATCATTAGAAGTATCTATTGTTTCTCCATTAATACTCAAAAGTTGTGGACATTTTGGAACACGAATAAAACATACTGACTCATACTGAGATACTTGTTGAAGTTTCTTAAGCATTTCGATTTCCTTCAAGAGAAATAAAAGGTTCAAATACACTCTACATGCAAATAAAACTGTACTTGCACAAATTATAGCATTTGAAAATGATGCTAAAATATATGTTAAACATACCGGTATATATGATTAACGCTTATATATATAATTACTAGTATATAAAGTTTATCTTTTTTGTCAAAACTTATAGTTCTTGCATAGTGGTAATTAATTTGTAGTAATTAAACAACAGTTGCTGTCATATTTTTTGTGTTGGATAATTGGTGATCAGATATTATTTTTTAAATATTATCAGAGAACCATACATGTAAATGCCAAATTTTATTTAAAAGATCTGGAACTAAAACAAAATGTTAAAGTGTTAACTCAATTTAAAGCAAACATAACTGATTTAGTTTATAATTATCTGCCTTCCAAAATCAATAGCATGATACACACTTACCTCTGTTGAAAAGTCATCAGAAAAGGTGTAAACTAAAATAGGTGAAATGCTTTCTGTACAACATTTATACATATTTGCAATATCACCAACAGACTGTGTTACAATCACTTGAGCACCTTGTCTGAGCATATGATGGTTGTACGAGATTTCCAAGACGGCAGAATCTGTAGCTAAATCTGTCAAATTGTCTTTCACAATTTGTAAGTCCTTCAGTGGTACTATTTTTGACTGATCTTTATAAGCTTCTAGATTATCTACAACTTCATAATCATCTGGTAATGCTAGACTGTATGATAAAGATTCTCCATGTTTAAAGCGAATCATACGCAATGCAGTGTCTTCATCTGTAAGTGTGATAACTGGCAATATACCATTGTTGAAAATTTTGTTTACAATATGAAACTTTGAATATGAATTCTGGCCAAATATTACAATGCCTGGTGGTCTTTGAGCAATATCTAAAATTTCTTGCTCTTCTTCTCTCAGTAGTTCTGCTTTGAAAAAGGATCCTGGGAAAAAAAAATTCTTGGCTTTAAATTCTATAGGTAAAATATATACCAGTAAATAGAAATGTCTATTAGTCTGATGATTTAAAGCTTGACTCAAAATATTAATTGAGCCTCCGTGGCAGAGTGGTCAAGGTAGTTTGTCTACTATTGATCAAGTGGTCTGTCAACACTGAGATTGCAGGTTCGATTCTCACTACAGGCAGGGTGTACTCGACTCCAATCTTAATTGACAAGGATTGCCAGTTTATCTACCGAAGGGTCTGGGTTTTCTTCAGGTACTCTGGCTTTCTCCCCAATAAATGTATTAAATTTCCATAACATATTAGTCTTAATGTTGAGATATCAATAAATTTGTCCTAAATCTTTTGCATACTTAGTACATTTTGCTGTTTCTCACAATGATGTCAAATAATATATTACTGATAGTTTTACTCAACAAACATGTTTAATCAAAGGGCCAACTCTCAAATTAACATTTTAAAACATACAAGTATGTCAGATTATAGCTGCAAATCATAAAGTTGGTTGCTACATTGTGTATATATCTATAACTAACTTCAGGAAATTCAAGATTCATTTCATCTATACAAAATATTTGAATAAAACAATTTGAAGGAATTACTAAACCTTTTGCAAAAAGGAAGGCTACACATTTGTAAAAAATACTGCTTAACTATTTATTCAATACACATTTAAACACAACTAATGAGTATTGTTTCCACCAAAGAATGGGGTGTTAACAATTTATTGTTAAAAAATTCTAACTCTTTTCAAAAAGTTAGAATTTTTGACAGTTGAAAATAGAATTCTGTATCATAAATGTATTTTAGTTCATAAATGTATTAATAATGAAGCCCCACAATATCTTACAAGAAAGATAAATTACATCTCTAATGAAAATCCTTATCAATTACGAAATGCAACAAATGGGGATTTGTGTATTCCAAAACCAAAAACAGAACTTTTTAAACAATCCTTTTTCTATTCTGGACCTTTTCTCTGGAATAGACTTCCAATCACTGTACGTTCATGTAAATCTCAGGATACTTTTAAGATTAAATTAAAATCATTTTTATTGAATACACAAAATCAAGAGATAATTTAAACAATTTATAATGTTATATTTTGTATACAATATGGACCTTAACATTTACATGTTTAATGTTTCTTGTTCATCTGTTTTAATGATACGTGTTTGTTTGCTTCATTATTTTAAATGTATTGTGAACTTTCATTTTCTTTTTTTTTTGTAATTGTGTAATACATGTATTATGTTATCTCTTGTATTCATGTAACTTTGTATGATGAACTTTATGAGGGCCTCAGGGAAGATTAGTTTTTAACTAACTGAGTTACCCTCTTTAAATAAAGCATTTATTATTATTATTATTATTATTATTATCTTTGTATATTTTTAAATTGATAATATTTTATTAGTAAATAATATATATGCAACAGAAAATAAAGAATTTTGGTATTTGGCATAAAATGTTTGAAAAACACAGATGATCTGTTTAGGATTGTTTTAAAAAGCTACACATAGCTCATATATTTCAAGATGAGACTTCTTGAATCTTGTCCTATTTTTGCCACAACTTAAGCATTGAGCGACTAACTAACATTTCTTTTAGACCTATCAATACACTATTAATTAGTCATTTGTAACAATTTTTTTTCAATTCCTGCAATTTTAGGTTTAGCTGTTCTTGTTCATTTATTTGGTTGCAAACATTGCACATGCATGTCTTTGTTTTTTATTTTTATCATGTTTTATGACACATTCAGCAATTTTACATTTTCCAAAAATAAAAAATAATCCAGTATATTGGCATGCAGCACCATAAATTTTGTTTCATATTTTAACGTAAAAATTAGGGTTTTAATTTCCATAAATCTGTTTTTGATTACATGTATATCAATTACTTTTTTGTACTAAGTAGATACATGTAAGGTACAAATGTCACAGAAGATCATTTATGTCAATAGGTCCACAAAGTATTTATGGATCCGCTTACTGCTTGTTGATTGAATGTTTGCTTTATGTCCAGATCCACTGAGCAGTATTTCAGCTATAATCAGGATTGGAACAAGTGAACAAACCATAAATCAATTCAGAAAAGATAGACCATCTTGAATGCCACTGAAAAAGAATGGGGTATACTAGTACATACAAGGGGGTTGGGGGGGAGGGAATTTAACATTTTGTAGCAGCTGCAACGAACCTACTCTTCTTGACTTAAAAAAGGGGTCTTTAGTGAGCAAGGAACATGGCATTCTCCAAACACCCACTGTGGTCTGCAGTCAAGCTTTCCGTATTGTTACCTGTCAACCCCAACTTACTTACTTATGGGGGTTTTTTTTAACATCCTTGACTACCGTAAAACGGTCTCACAGGGACTTAAAGTCAACCCCAATGAGAGGGTCTCCCTTATATGCCATGTGCTGGGCTGCTCTATGGGTCGAGCACTGTTCTTTAATAAATAAAAAACACAAAAAAAGTAAACTAACAAATAAGGATGCCTCCCAAATTAAAAAAACCAATGCCTCATTCATATGCCTGAACATTGGGCAGGAAAGCCAACAAAGTAGTACATGAATGTGTATGTTTTGAGTGATTGTCCAATAATCACAAAGAGTAGTTATAGATTATCAAAATCTACATTATGACTGTACATGAATTATATGAGTAGGATGATACATAAATTGCAAGTAGGGAATTTGCAACCATGCTAAAAATAAAGTTCTGAAATTGAAAGTAGTTTTAAATAAATTATTTGCAATATTTTATTAAATTAAATACAAAATATAATGTCTACTTTAACTGCATAATAACTTTCATGAAACAAATTTTTTATCCACTAAGAAAAGGTGTATACTAAGTAAGAATAAGAAGTTGCATCCATTGGGTTATTTAGATCACCACATGCACAGTTATCACTTTTCTTCACATTGTCAAGCAATTTTGCCATGCCCATCAATCAGATAATATAACATTACCCAAACAATTAATTTCTGACTATGGAAAAAACAATGTTTCCACTATTTTAGGAACGTTTTAGATTACTCAATGTAATTCTAATTCGATATAAAACAAACTATTACCAAGCTCAGAATTTCCTGCTTCATTTATGTCATCAAAACATCGTTTTGTGTCATCCAATATTTGCTTGGTTCTTTTTGAAAATTCACAAAATCGGTTTATCTCAGCACTTAAGCTTGTCATGATGGCTGTAGGTCAGGAAAGCAAACAAGAATGTGCATCTCCTCTCCAGCCCTCAACTCAACTTTGTGCAAATTTCTATTTCCGGGTCGTGGAATTAGTAGCGAGACAAACACCGAATTAGTAGCAAGGCAAACACCCAAAAGATGATTGAACTGGATAAAGTACAAAACTTGACTTTTAGCATAGTTAACTTTATTCAGAAGAGGAGGTTAGAACTACATCTGCCTTCATTAAACACAGATGAAATTACAGGTTATTAAACTCAGAAAAGACAAACATACCTTTTTTTATTAGTAAACAAACATTTGTCATCTGACTCTTTATTAATGAGGGTCGGTAGTAACCTGGTCCCCTGGTGCAATATTTTTCATTTACGCAAGCTACGCTTCAAATATAACCCCAGGTCACCACCAGTTTACTACCCGGTTTGATTGGTTGTTAAAAACGCCATGTTTGACATGTTTTAGCAAACTTTTCGCTTGTTTTGTTCCGTAGGAAATTTCTGTTAGAATACAATTTAAATAAAGTAGCTACCTGCTTCTTGTTTTCCGGCTTTCTAATTGAACTGACGTTCTTCGTAGAGGTATTTCCACAAACGAGACATAAATCTATAAAAGCATTCTTTTGATAAACAGTATTTTTATTTGAATATGATTACCGTAAGCCGGACATTACGTCATAATGCTTTGTATCGGAATTACGTCAGTTACAGTTAATACTGACGTAAATTTTGAGGCATTCCGAATGTTTTAAATCTGTCAACATTTTGACCGGATTCATTGCTGGTGACCTGACTGTATATTCGAACCGGAAGTCCGCTTACGGTATTGAGAATATTTAGTCAGGATCCCAGACTAGGGTCGATAGGACCTTTTACGGGACAGAGGGAAAGGCTGATTTATTCGCCGGGAATTCGGGATTTAACTAATAAAACTGCGGGAATTCGGTATTTTTTTCCCATAGCGGGATCCGGGAATGATCTTTTTTTTCAACGGGAATAACGGATTTCTACTTAGCGGGATACAGGAAATTCATTTTCTTTTATCGGGAAATCGGGAAACTCATGTATCTCACAAACTTTCACTTTGGTAAGTCTAAAATCAATAACAGATCATAACAAACATAAAAAATGCATGCGGAAATCACACATACATGCTATAAAGTCACAATACGTTGCAATTTACAGCATCATCTTTGTTCATCTACAATTCTGATTTTAAACGAGAAAAAGGGATTGATCAATTATTTCACCGGGAAAACTGTGGATTTTGTATTAATTTTCACGGGAGTACGGGATGAGACCCCATACTCCTACCCCCCCCCCATTAATGGAGGTATTGTCATTCATTGTTGATTTTAAAACAAATTTTTAGTTTTGGCCTAAGATTTTAAAAACAATAATACAGCTGCGAACATAATCAGAAGTTACAAAGCTTACAAATTGTTTCACTTGTCTGGAAATTGTCTTGTAGGAGTTATTGCCATTAAGGCTTACATTAAATGACAATTTTTGTGATTTTTTTTAAACTCTTTTTAAGCTATAACCTCTAAAGAAGTGAAACTAAATTGTAATTATTGCCCTTTAATAACGATTTCAGACAGTTTTAAATCAAAAACTAGTAAAACTGTAAATAACTAAACTAATAAAAAGGACAAGGCCTACAACTTCATTTACCTGTAACCATCGATGCCATCATTTTTGAGTGTCCTGCTATGAAGTTATATTGTTTAGCCAATTTTTTTTAACCCAGAGACATTGTATAGTTTGTTTACAAAAATTATATATTTAAGAATGAAATGCTTGATTTCAGAGATTTATACATTTTCTGAACATAATTTACTAACAGAAATTTACTGGATGGCAAATTGCAATGCGTCATTGCATTTGCAACTTGTGATATCATTTGGGAATATTTGAAGCTCACATGGAATCTCCACATGTACAGAAATAAATTTTAAGTTTTCAATCACAACTGGTTTGTCTTAGTTACCATACTTTTAAAGGACTTCCTTTAATAGTGTGGTCATAGTATTAAAAAAATTGACAACACTTATAGACTAAAAAATAAACTATTAGGATGAAAACGTATTCCTAACATATGTGATAATCCCTTTTAATCTTCTTGCTGATTAAGTCAATTGAAATTTCAAGATATGACAAATGTCTTATTCCCTTTATACCTTAATTGAACATCTTTAATTACATAATATTACATAATAAATTGTATATTGATCCAAAGGTAACCTAGCATGTTGATTGATACATGTTACATAGAAACGTGCTTTGTACACAACATGTACAATGAAGCTTGATTTTGTAGTGAATTTACAAACTATGTTCTTAGAAAGGAATTTAAAAAGATGATTTCTATTGAATTGAAACAATGAATAAAGAAAACCTATCAAGAACTTGTGCATCAGTGAACTGCAGACACATGTAGACTAGTACTAGTTGTTAAGTAATTAAATGAAAAAATTACAATTGATAAACTTAACAGTACAAAAAGACTATTATACAAACATTATAAACTTTACAGTACAAAAAGACTCTATGATACAAAAATAGTAGAAATATTTCATACTTTAAAATAAATATAGTTGTAACATTGCAATATAAAACCTTGATTTTCATTAAGACCCTATAGCTAAGTCACAGGGAAAAAAGTCACAATTAATAAGTAATCTTGGTCACATATGTTGTCATAATATGAAAATATTTTTTATGTTTAATATAATTATAGTCATATTTTTATGTAAAACTTGTTTATTACTTTATTGCTTACTAGTTATTTAATATTATTAATTAAAATTGTGTTTCAAGTCCATCAAAATCTAGAAAACATTTTAGTAAAAACACATTACTGTTGACAGCTCTTTTTGTGCTGCTTTAACAGTTAAAAATATGTATACCAAAGAAAAGAATAGGATAAACAACTATATTAATACATAGATCAAAGCCAAAAATATGGCTTCAACATTTTAGTGATTTATTTATTTAATAATGTGTTGTGAAAAATGAACATGTGTGACCAATTACTGTACTTCTACTAGTAATTGCTTATTTATTCCTTTGTTTTTATATGATAAAATTTTGTTAATTTGTTATAATATATATTTTAAAATTAAATGTCTTTAAATATCCACTTAACTTTTTATACACAAGAATATAAATCTTGCAAAAAAACCACACATTCAAAACCAATACAACTTATTAATTGTGACTTTTTTTCCTGTGACTTTTTTTCTTGTAACTTTTTTTCCTGTGACTTTTTATCCATGACTTTTTTCCGTGACTTTCTTTCCTACAACCTAGAAATTGTCTTCCAATTTAATGCATTTTTGTTCATACTTTTTAATTTTAAATCTTCTTGCAGTTTAGAATATAGTGTCTGAAAATACTCTTGTTAATAATATAATTGACAATTAAAATTCTAATTGTTCAATATATTTTTCATTTGTTGTAGACAGTATAATAGTTTTAAATCAAGAAAAAGATGGATGTATTCTCCTTACCTGGGATGATGTTTCTGGCCCAAACAATGTAAGCATAGATGTATTCATTTTATTATAGCAGGAATGCTGTCAAACATCAGTGAAAGTTTGAATAATTACCATGTATTGTAGTTTACCCTGTATGTTTTGTTTACAGAAAATACAGATTGCCAATCAAATGTCAGGCAAAGGGAATACACAACATAGTTATAATTATATCAATCAAACAGTGTTCTGTAAAAATGGTCAAAATATTTATTTGTGTTTGCTTAGTTTTCTCAAATACATGTACCATATTTTAATTTCTGTTAATACTCAACAGTTGAGCAACATTGTCCATTTCGTATAACCTAAATGTAACTTGGTATTTCAGCACGTGACTGATTGTTGACGTCATATTTATTTGTATTGATGACGTTGACTAAGCAGGAATTCTTCCGCAAACAACAAGTGACGACACTAAAAATTTAGAATTGCAAATATTATTTAACTACCTGTTAGATATTGTTTTTGTTATATCTTTTCATATTATTATACCCCCGCAAACTTGTTGGGGGGTATATAGGAATCACCCTGTCTGTCTGTCCGTCTGTCCACATCCCTTGTAAGCACAACTCCTCCTAAACCGCTTAATGAAAGTTAATGAAACTTAGCATAAAAGAAGTACATTATATGTAGATGTGCATGAAGGATTTTTATTGACCTTGGATATCATTAAGGGGCGATAATTGGACTTGAAAGTGAAGTGGGGGGGGGGGGTATCGCTTTGTGAGCATGCTCGCAGTCCACACTTGTTGAATTTAAAATATATAAATTGTTTTCAATTGTTGGTTAGATTATTGGATATAGACGACTTTGGGTGGGTTTACGCTGGACATATTGGCGTAAACCGACCCAAAGTCGTCTATATCCAATACTCTAACCAGTCTATTTGTTTAGCTGAATTATCTCCCCATATAACTTTTTAATTAGTTCATATTCTGTTCATTGTTATTATAGAGTTTTATATTTCAGGAAAGGATCTTCACTCACATTGGAATGTATGATCCATCTAGACAAAAATTTAAGGTGATTTTGTTTAAATGGTTAAGTTCATTAAGAACTAAGAAAAAAAAGCAAAAGTCATGAAGCACTCACTGTCTGGTAGGATATAAAATGTCAAATGTGGAATATAATTTCACCCTAATTATTTTTTGTTCTAATTTTCCATTTATTGTACATGTGAAAATTAGGTTTCATATTTAAATGGCATTAAAAACAGAGGTGTACAATGCTTGTAAAACTGTGCAGTTGTTCCAAGGGTTTTGCTTGTGGTCTGTGTGTATGTGATTGTACATGTACATGTACTAGTATTTATTTTTTAAGCATCAGGATGTTAATTTGCCTTTATTAATTCTAGTAAATGTACTTGTACTGTATCAACAATTTACATGTAGTTTTGATTTTCTTGTGCTAGTACATTGAAGAAACCCTGTTAATAACAGTAGTTGTACATTGTCATACATTCTAGGGATACTAATCTGGGAGTTATTGCTCTTTTTACTGCTATATGCTTAGCAGGTAAAAAGCAGTTAAAATGGTAAAGCCTTTGATTTAACGTAAGTAGGGATTGGACATATGACCTTCTCCTTCTAATATAATATTGACTTTAATGAACATTGAATTTCTTATAGATGTTTCTAGCATCATTACCGTTTTACTGTTTCAGTTACTGTATGTCTGTACTCAAAAGATCCGGGTTGTATCATGTTCAGTAAACGAAGGCAGATCATTAGTTGGTAAGTTTATTTTATATTTGTGGTAGAAACAGGACATTTTATATTCAAACATTTTACATTTAAATTTGAACCCTCATGCTTATCATAGAAAATGTTACTATCTTGTTAATCATTCATGTTTGAATAAAGCCAAAACAAAATGCAAGATAGAAATCAGATTTCTTTGACAATCTATTAAATCATTTCTTTGTTGTTTAGAGTGTTGCACTGATCTGATTTTGTAAAAATTAGGCTTTTGAAATTAACTTAGAGTTATTTTAATAATTTCAGCATATTCTGCAATTACCAAGGATACAACTACCTCTGGTCAGAAACATGGAAAAGGTATGGTTGTGCAGAATGCAATACACCATTAAATTTGTAAATTTTTAGAACTTTTAATTCATTGTTACAGAATTATTTACGCCACTTACAACCTGCTGGGGGCAGAGTGGTTTAGGTAGTTCGTCTACTATTGATCACATGGTCTGTCAACACTGAGGTTGCAGGTTCGAGTCTCACTGCAGGCAGTGTGTACTAGACTCCAATCTTAATTGATGCTGTGGTAAAGTGTACTGGTTACTAGTACAAGTACATAAATATACATAAAGTTGTTGATTCCCCCTAACTATACAGCTATACCATTTTTCTATGCTAGCAAACAACTGGTTGCCTCAATATACCTGAAAATCTTTAATTACCAGAAATACAAAGATTTCAAAACCTACTATTGGTATACAAGAAAAGGGAAAGAACCGGGTTGGCAACAAGAATCGCAAACCATATTGGAAAATGACAAAATCTGAATTGAGACAAAGACACAAGGCACGTTGTACTTTTATCACTCTTCATCAGATTAATTTTTGTTCAATATTATATTACATTCTTATAATTTTCAGAAATCTACAGTGCTTACTTAGCTGAAATTCAGGCAGAGAACAGTAGAGTATTTTCTCTTAATCTTGAACGACATCATTTCTTGAAAGTTCAGTTTTTGTATTCAGGTCATCCATCACCCAAAGAATGTCACATGATTGTCATGTTACACAAGGAATGTAAGTCAGATACACAGTCTACACAGATAAGAAATTATATTTAAATATTTTATTTTATATCAGACTTCAACCTCCACCATATCTTAATGGTACAACCACCACAGATTTAAACATTTCCATGAAGCCAAAATATTTCTGATATTGTTCATGCATAGAAAAGATTTGTGTTATTGACAATACTAATTAATTAAAAATTAATCTTCAAAAGTCTATGACTGACACTGCATTATAATAATAATCCCTTACTCTCACCTTCACCTCCAATTATGCATGATAGGCATATGCATTTTCATTTTCATTTACAATTTAAGTGCACTTACTAACACCAACTCATACACAGGAAAAATTTCATTTTTGGTCTCTATAAATAAATCCATCTGGCAGTTCATTGAGTTTATCAATCAGTCAGCCTGCAGCATATTTTTTTTTTCACTGTTAGTACAGTTATTTAAATATTGTGTTTATATGTGTTCAGTCTGTGTAAAAAGTAAATATAGTCTTGATATGTATATTTCAGCTATAGGATTGTACAGGATACCACTCGGTAGAGTTGGCGACCGGGGGGTTGTAAGTTTAGTTTTTGACATTATTAAAAGAGTCAAATTGTATGATGCACTGATTTAATTTATACTAAATGGTCAGCATTTTTACCAATGCAACAGTCTTGTAACATAGTATAGCTGAATTATTGCTTGCTATATGTTAAGCTCTCAATCAATCAATCAATCAATCAATCAATCAATCAATCAATCAATCAATCAATCAATCAATCAATCAATCAAGATGTATATCAACACTACACTGATTGAACATAAATCCATTCATCATATCTTGATAAACATGTGCTTGCTTTATGGAATTTGACACAATGATAATAAATTTATTTTTGTGTATTGTATTTATATATTAAATGTATATTATATTAAAATTCAGAATAATATTGTTATCATATTTTCAATGCTTACATTACATTTCCCAACTGTTATGTATACTTATACCAAATAGAATAGTACATACTAGTCAAAGTATGCAGGACTACAAATTTTGAATTGACTAGTATTCCTAGTTCTACTGTTATCAAAACTAGACACACTGTATAGCTAAAGAAGTGATGTAAAGCTCATAAAGTCAGACCCTGCAGAATAAGGTTGATTTTGGTCATTTAGAAAGTAATGTGTGGGAGATGATTGGTTGTATCCCTAGTTAGATAATAACCAGTGAACAAAATTTAGGAGTGAGGACAGGCCAGTTTGGTGTCAGAATAAATTATACAGATGCGGTGACTGGTAAAAATATAGTTCTTCATTGTTCTAGCACAGAGATATTAATCCTGCCTGTACATTATTGAAGCATATACCATTGGATTAGGTATAATCCAGTCATAGTTCAAGTGTTCCACAACAGATTCTCAGTCATGTAGTGAATAAGTACTTTTATTTTAGTACCTTTTTCACTTGGAACTTCAAAGTAATTACCAGTTTACGAAACTATTTAAGGTCATGAGTAAACAACCAGAAACCAAGCAAATAGTGAAGAAGTTCGTCTGGTGTCAATGGGATTGTCAACATCAACAGTTATACTTTTTGCATTACCGCCACCCGGCAGCTGGGGAAAAAACTAGTGATCAGCCCAAAGCCTTAATGTCAGCCATACAGTTCTATCACACAGCAGAGTATGACAATATAGTAAGGGTTTCAATTATTATTAAATTTAAAGTACCAGGGACTGGCAATATTTTTTAGATGTTAATGGATGGCTTAGATCTATAGTTCACTTAGACTTGTACTTCATCAGAGTAGGTGATAACAGGTGCTTAAATAAATGAAATGTTAGCTTATTACTTGTAGCTGTTGTGTTAAACAATTCTACTTGTTTAGTTCCATAGTTTCATACATTGAGATTTTACTCAAATCCCTTAGTTTTCCCTCAAAATGAATTTAAATAAATGAAATGTTTGATTATTACTTGTAGCTGTTGTGTTAAACATTTCTACTTGTTTAGTTCCATCATTTCATACATTGAGATTTTACTCAAATCCCCTAGTTTTCCCTCAAAATGAAATTTTCCAGCAATCTGATTGGTCAGTATTTGAGTTAGAGTTGAGGATAAGTTAAGAAAATCCTTAAATTTGAGATGTTTTAAGAAACATGGCCCTAGTAAAACTATGGTTTTACTTTTTCTAAATGTTTTATTTGATTTTTATTTTTCAGTTTGATGTTTTGATACCTTTTCCATTTCCTGTAATAAAGACAGGAATGAGGTGAACACAAGTTTTGTATATTTATTTTTATAATATTTGTCATGCACATGGTTACAAGTAGTTGGGTATACCAGAAAGTCTTTCTGTAATATTGTAAAAGATAGAATAACATACAACTGTATAATTAAGAATGTGATCTGTTATAGTTGAATTTCTTTTTACATTTATTGTAAAATTTTCTGGCATTTTAAGTAAAACTTTTCCATAACATGTATAGCTATGCATTTTTTTATTCATTTTTTGCCATTAAAATCCAGTTTTATTTAATTGTAGATCTTTTTATAACCCTTCTTCTCTGGACAATGGAATAGCAGGTAAAAGTTTTATTTCAAGATGATATTATTATGGTTTATAAATTATAAATAAAACAAACACCACCTTTGAAATACACAAATGTATACAAGTAATTAATTCAATCAATCTAATTAAAATTAGATCTTTCACTTGCTCCCCCCTTTTTGCTATGGTCGCTGCGTGTAGAAAAGGGGGGAGCAAGTGAAAGATTTAATTTTAATTAGATTGTAATTCAATGCAATTTAAGCAACATATTTTTAATAAACAGACTACTCAAGTCATGGCCATATATTACATAGAGGCATGTAGACAGTATACTGGCAAAACATTATAGACCAATACAAATAGTATGTGTGGATTATGGAAATAGTGGCTACAACCTATTATTAGATCAATTCTAAATTATGGCCAAGTTGATGCTATATAATTGATTTTTCTGTGTGTTCATTTTTAATTCTATCATCTGAAAATTGATTGTATTGTGGTCTCAAAAATACATAAACTAGAGTAGAATGAGAAATTGTGGCGAGACTCTGAACGTGAGGCCCGTGACAGATTCAAGAGCTCTGCTCTGTACATAAATAAATAATAAATTCATGAATATCAAGAAGTTCAAGATTAGATGGTTTATACAAATGACATATGCACATTACTCCCATATGTAATGACTAATAGCTGTGATCTTGACCTCTGAGAAAGTTCAAGATCAATAAAATCAGACTCGATTACACCACCACCGGATGCTGATGTACCAATAACAAACTTTTATCATTTATTTAGATTGATATTGACACTGAAGAAGGCCATTAGTTGCATAATCCTCTAGACTTTGATAATATTTTTTGTTAAGGCTGTATAGTCATGTTGGCGATCCGATACTTAGTAAGTGTGCTTCCAAAATTACTTCTATTTTTATTGTCAGATATGTTCCTGAATATAAATGTGTTGACCCAAAACAATGGAACATTTTGTATTTGTCATCAACAATTGGATACACATTACAACAGAGATAGAGGGATGAATAGTAAACGGTCAAGGACTCCAACCGTGTTTGATAGGTCAAGGACATCACCTGTGTTTGACAGGTCAAGGACATCACCTGTGTTTGAAAGGTCAAGGACATCACCTGTATTTGATAAGTTAAGACCATCCTCCTCACCTGAGAAGTTAAGGATATCTCCTTCAGTAGAAAGGTCAAGGACGATGTCAGAACATTCTGAATCATCTGGAGTGATGTCTGGGTCTTCACCAGTGGAGGTATCATATTCCTGTATTATGGCCCATTGCAATTACCAATACATGGCTGAGAATATGGAGATAATTTTAAAGCAACACAAAATTTGAAGTAAATGTCATGCAATTAAATGACATAATTGGCCAAGAATTGTGTAACCTATTTAAATTAATTATGTGTGGACAATACTTTTGAAGCAACTCCACCTACACCACTGAATGGAATTTGATAAATTTTAACAGAATCTATGTCACATAGTACCATTGTGACCTGATATTTAACATTTTGATCAAAATGATATTCGGGGTTTCCCATAGAATACATGGACTTTGTCATTGACATAAAGGGTACCTATCTCTTATCCGCAACTCCACCTACATCACTGAATGGAATTTGATAAAACTTTCACAGAATATTTGTCACATAGTCCCATAGTGCACCTGATACCAATATTTAACATTTTTATCAGATTAATATTTATGATGTTTTGAAAATTATAATTAAATAATGCGCTTTGCTCACAGTTTTACTAGTATAAAATTGCATTTTTACCTAGAATGTATATATAAAAATTTAATGCATCATTTTATTGTAAAAGTATTGCCTTGAATGCATATTTTTAGTCTGAAGCACCTATGTGACTTTGGTATATACTGATGAATCAATAGTACATGACAGGCTGGTAGGTGTCACTTGACTTTGATATAAATTTCATGGTCCAGTGACTACATTAAAGTTATAAGATTTGATTAATTCCTTAGTAAGATGACATTTTTGTATATAGGTTGCACATCAGGAATACATGACAGTCTAATAGATTTCACTTGACCTTGACCTCAATTCCAGTGGCTACATTAAAGTTATAAGATTTGATTAATTCCTTAGTAAGATGACATTTTTGTATATAGGTTGCACATCAGAAATACATGACAGTCAAATAGATTTCACTTGACCTTGACCTCAATTTCATGGTTAAGTATTTTTATTGTAATCATGCATTGTAGGATGACAGTAGTTACTATATTGATTACTCAATAGCAGTATTTGACAGTCTTAAAAGTGTCCACTGATCAGAATCTTATTTTTGACTGTCCAGTGTACCGTATATATATATTTTTTCAACATTGATTGGGAAAAACAAACAAAGCTTTTTTTTGTGTCTGCATTAATTGTTAATGTAATATTTAAAATTTTGAATAAAGTGGTTAGTGCTTTGTTTTGAACAAATATTCCTTTTGTGACATATTTTTAAGTAAGGCAGTCTTCTGTGTGTGTACCTGCATAAATAATTAACAGCTGGTAAATTATGTGTGGTATTACTTTTCACATTTTGTTATTTTTAGAACAACCAATCCTCACTTACTGCCAGTGGTAACTTCAGTCTCTCCAGTGTATCAGAATCTGAGGATGAACTTGCAGAGATAAACTACTATATCAGTATGGTTCATCATGGTATGTAAATTATGGATATTGGTTCAAAGCCTCTCTATCTGGCTGTAATTAAGTCTCTCAAACAATGTTAACAATGTGGGATAAAAGCATGAAAAAGTTTCAATCTTCCAATGAAGCTGTACCTATATATTCACATGTTTAGATACGTTTTTTTGGTGATTGGAAAGCAATATGCTGTCTTTACCATAGAACCACGAACATATACAAAGTGAGAAAATTTATATATACAGAAATGTCTCGTGAAGTGCTTTAAAAAATACAAATGGCTTCAGTTGCCATTGCAATAGAAGAGTTAGGGGTAACATTTTTTAAAATTTGATTTTCTTCTTCAAACTACATGTATACAGTTATGTGTTATTCTTGTAAGGTTATCTTTTCCTGTTGCCATGGAAGCTAACTAGGGTTGTTCATTTGGGAGACATTTTTGGCAATTTAATATAACATATATTTACTTTTTTATTTTAAATTTAGTTTAAATTTGTTTTTCTTGCATTTCTGCACAGTAGTAGGGGAAGAATATAGCAAAGTGCTGTATTCGTCTGTCCTGTCTGTTACACAGTATGTCAGATGTCTTGTTAACCTAATAATTTTCTTGCAAAATATGATGCTTTTGTACGAGTCCTTATATGAACAAATTGAGGTGATTTGGTAGAAAATCATTATTTTTTATTGAAGAAAAGTTTTTGTTAGGAAAATGTGCTACACAATTACTAGTGTAAAAATGATCATGTTTAAAATCTTTTTTACAGATAGTTTGGACTATTATTGGCAAAAAAAATTTTTTTATTTTTGTTGAAAAAAATAAGGATTTTTAGGAAAACAATTTAATAAAATTTGGTCATCAAATGATTTTATTCTTGTTATATATTAACTACATATCAATGATTAGTTTAGTAATAATTTATTTATTTTGACCCATTTAAAATTATTCTTCTATGCATTAATAATAACAAACAAGGAGTGAGAGATAATGATGTAGTTTGAATGAGTAATGTTTTGTAATATAATTTGATTCATACATGATAACCTTGTTTTATTTTAGCTCACATTTCCTCCAGAGAAATTGTTTTCAGGATTTCCTTAAAAAAATACATATAGTGTCACTGAAAATGTTAAAATACTTTTTTATTCTGTAATTGACTAATTATCTTTCAACATTTATTTTGTATCAGGATAATAAGATATGGCTGCCATTGATTGTGTGAGGTTTATGTTAACTATTGAGACTTAATTCTAAAAAATACTGTGATTGTCTAACAAAAAATATTGGTCTTTTAAACTGAGAATACCACATGATTTATTTCTTATTTATTTATTTGTTTAGTCATTTCTTTAGTATTAACATTTTATAAGACAATGTCAAAAAATCTAAACAAGAGAGTTATGTGAAGCAGTGGTTTATCTTATTTTATGTCATTTGTTTCAGCCAAAGTACTGCACGGTTGTGTAACTGGTGTACCATTTTCTAGAAGACATCGACTGCATTTTTCATGGCATGGTAAATATAGATTTGGGATGAAGAGTACAGTAGTCAGTTGATTTTAAATCACAATTTGAAAAGAACATGTTGTACACAATTGTTCATGAACTTTTTGCCTCATTACAGATTATACTTAGTGCTGACGTAGTGTGTAGAGGATTTTTTGCGTGAAAATTGAAAACTGCTTACCGCGTATGGTTCAGCTTAAGCTCCTCTTGTAGATCAAGAAGGGAACTTTTTGAAATCAATAATTATTTCCCCGAGATATTCAGCGTTTTCAAATATGGCAGTTTTTTAATTTTGAACGGGCGATTTTCCATACTAAAATTTGACCTTAATTAGAACGGAAGTGTACTTTAGGAACAATCGATTGTTGTCTACTCGAAATCCTTCGGGTGATGTCGTCTGCAGTTTAGGCAGGAAAAGTCTCGCGGTTTTTACGAATACCATTGAACGTCACGAAAGCAGACGAACATTTGTAAACATCGTAAGGTCCCTTTAGAAACAAAAATGGCTGACTTATTATGTGAAATTTCCGTAGCAAAAGTCAAGGACGATTTGTAACAACTTAACAACAGAGGCATACTTTAAAACATGGACAGGTTATCGTATCTACATTTTTTCTACTGAATTTTCGTAATAACAAGGTAAAATATAGAATAATGAAAAAATGCTAGCAAACAATTTTTTCCAAGGGGGGTTGGCATTTAGTATAGTAACATACTATTACAATTTCTAGGGTTAAGAATCCAAGCCTGGGACCATTGTACAAATAGTCGTAAAACTTACAACCAACCATAAATCTTGTTTAAAACATAAAATATATGAGTGTTCATAAGTCATAAAAAATTTTGTGGAAATGGAGACAAAACCTATTTTGACATGTTTTTTCAGGTGACTATTTGGTTGTGTTATTGCCTGGTTACTTCGTCCACATGTTGAATGTTGGTATAGAATTTGAACCCTGTCATCATATATTATTACATGGTAAGATTTAATTAGATTTGTGATAATAATTACCAATGTTTGGAGAATAATAGTTTTTTTGTCTTTGAAAATCAAGAAACATCTAATGGTAATGTACTGGAAGAATAAGATATGATATTTTTATTGAACTTTTTATGAAGGCTTATCCTTGACACCATTTTCTGGTCTTAAATAAATTACTAAATTAAACCTTCCAGTGCTTTTGTTGTTATTATTTCTAGAATTCTATCAATATTTTTTCCACAGAAACTACCATGCCATAACAATCAAATTCTATTTAAGTAGCATTTTTTGAAAATTATGTCATTTAGTGCCAACTGCTATCCACAGTGTCTACAATATGTCATTTTCAAGATATAATTGCTCATTTTGGGGAAAGTAGAAATTGTAATGCTGATCATGTGATTTCATAAAAATTTAGGACAAAACGAAATGGAATGGTTTAAGAAAAAAGTGCAAAACAAAACCTGTGCTGTGTTGTGCGGGTGTGCAAAGCCCACATTAAACATAAATTTATTGAAGGAGTTCGAGTTTTATAATGTTTACACGATATTTAAAAAAAAAGTCCATTGTTGTAAGTGCCCTTAATATAATTATGTGATACCTTAAATTACATGATTTATACATCTAACTACCTATCCTGAAAATGGCATATTAGTGCAGTGCACAGTTCTTTGAATATCCATAGCATTTGTTGACAAAAAGTGTTCCTTATTTTGACTTTAAAATATTATTAATCATCTGAATATGTTTACTTTTTAAAAATGACTGTCATTATACTAGATATTAAACATTCTTAAATTGGTTGAAAACTGCTTAAATTCATCTAGAAGGCCTAAAGCTATGATATAATAAGAAGATAAATTTATTATTTTTTTATCCTTATTAGGTAACACATGTAAGTTGTTTATTGTTTATTTAAATCCATTTCAGACAGAATAGTAAATATTCAGGGTAAACTTACAACTGAAAATGATTCTACTAGTCATATCACCGAAACATCACCTGTGACCTGTAATGAAGTTGTACCTATATTATCTCCCCTGGCAAGAGATGCATTTCATTTGTCTACATCTTGTATTTATGATGTCCAAAAAGAAAATCCCAAAGGTAATTCTAATTAGTTCAGAAAATATTGATTTATTCAGATGATTACCAGATCTACATTCATTTTTTGTAAACATTGCTTTGTTGTTTGTAATTTCTCAGTGTTATATCCTGACACATGTTCTTGATAGAATATTAACCCTAAGAGTAATTTACATGTACAGGCTAATTAAAATTAAATCTTTCACTATCTCTGACCTTTGTTTATAGTTGCCATATCCATGCAGCATGTATAGAAAGGAGCAGTGGTGGGGGGGGGGGGGGTTGTTAGGGGGGGTAAGGGAAAGATTTAATTTTAATAATCTTTTGGTTGTCAAGAAATTTGTTTTTTCTTTGGACTCGTGTAAACAAATGTCAGTATTATAACAGTAAATTTTTTTATATTTCTTATGTTATGCAAGATGCTGTATTAGATGTCAAAGACGCTAAATTTTTGTTTTCACCTTTGTTGAGCATTCAGTAGAGTATTTTTCATGCTTGACAGTTTTCAAGATGTTCATGGTAAACTGGACTAATTATTTACTTTTACCATTTTAGTAAATTTATTTATGCATATTTAACTCAGTAGAATTTATTATTTGAATTCCTTTCACAAGTATGTCATCATATTTTATATTTGCGTGGGCTATATATTAGCTGTGGAACCATAGTGCTCTTTAGGTACATGGGTTATTTTTGTGATTTGGATGGTCATCAAAATTAGAAAAATAGCCAAATGTCCTACAGAGCTATGGTTCCGCAGTCAGCTATTAATGTATTTTTCTGTAGGGGTAGTCTTTCTGTTGCGTGAAAATAATGTTTACTTTACAGTGCTATAAATTACCCTTTTTGACCTGTGCAGTCCTATTAAGTGCCCTTTATCTATTTTCTTAATAAATAAAGTATATAGAAAATGTAAACCAATTAAATAAATAAGAAAGACAGTTCTACACACAGATTGATTAAGACTCATGAATTATTGCCCTTTAACAACTATTTTTTTTACCTTTTGCCATATTGTCTATTAACTTGAAAACTATAAAGACATAGAAAAATTATAAACAGCCAAAATAATCTGAACTGGACATTTTACATTTAGGCCTAGCAGTGTTATATCTGATTTCCCTGTCTTGTAGAGATAGCTCAAAATTGATTGTCTTCAAGGTGAGTAGTTACAGGCTTCTGGGAACCTCAAGTTATTTTCAGAGAACAGGGTGATCATAAAAATACAATTAATACTTCCTTTGAATTTCAGTTGGTTGTCTATTTGACTACAGAACAGGACTTGTATGGAGGCTAGACATCAACAAAGAAACACTTATTAGTATATTTACAACATGTTATATGCCAACAACACGACTAGCATTGCTTCACTTTGTGCTACTCAAAATGAGAGATTTCTGGCTTGTCAAAAAGGTGAGAAAACTGGTTGTATGGTGTCATATCTTAAACCTGTTAAGTTAGACTTAGATTCACAATGCATGGTCAGGCTTTCCATATTACACCCTGACAACCATTAGATAAGAGTTATTCACTTAACAGTCACCTGGGGATGCACTGGGCAGCTTTATGGTTGAGCCTTGTGAATGTTCTAAGGAATGTGTCAATTAATATAAAGATGTTTGATGACCATGATAAACTGCCAACAAAAAAAGGATGACAAATGATTTTAATATAAGTTAATTTTATGTAAATATTTGATTACTGGTAGAAATAAGCAATGCTACAAAAAGATAATGTCTTATGTAATTTTCAGCAGGTTGAGCAAATATTTAATGTTTTTGCTTTCCAGATGTTTGAAATGCTAAGCAATGACATTCCCAGCAAGGAAGTACCAGTACTGATGTCAGAATTTTTAACAGGTACAGTTAAAATTTGCTGCTATGTGAAAACATATTTAATAATACTAAATGTCTGTGTTGTGGTTTTTTGCATGACAAATAAAAACATGTATAACTACAGGTATACTACAAGCCATAGTGTCTGTATTTAGGTTTTTTGCATGACAAATGAAAACTGATTACTGTGTTCAGCCAAGGTTATGCTCTTTATGTAGATCCAAAAATATGTAAATTGAATTCAAAAATTATTTTCCACAGTTAATCAGCATTTTAAAATGTGACAGTTTTTTTATGTTGATAGAGTGATTTTCTATAGTTAATTTTGACGTAAATTAGAATGGAAATGTAAGCTAGAAGCAGACGATTGTTGGTTTTTTGAAAAAGTCAGAAACTTTCGTTATTTGTGTAAAAGAAAACCCATTTTATGCCAACTGCAATTCTCTTAATTTGTAAGGAACCACCTACTACAATATGAGGAGACAGGCTGACAGAGAGATATTGAGACAAATTCCATTCTCAGTTGCAGAAACATTTAGAGGACAAATTGAGAAGGTAAATATTTTTCTATTTAATCATGAATGGTTACAGTTGACATTTGTATTGAAATTTCTTTAGTGATTACTGGTACTTCAGTACCTTAAACACATTTTTAAGGTGCAACATTAGAATTGTCCCATTCAGATAAAATTAGTGGTTTTCTTTTACTACTTCCTTGATCTACACTCTTAGTTTCTGTTTCAAATAGTTTGTTTTGTATTGCCGTAAGAAGATTTGTGGCAAGATTAATAAGATTGTCATGCACAAAGCTAAATGTTGACCACCTCCATTGTTTTCTACATTATAATCAAATATTTGTTTTTCTTTTATTTTATCAGACAGAAGATGGGGAAAGATTAGCAAGAATTTCTTATTCCACTCTTCAAAGCATGAATATAATTACAAAAACAGCAAAGGAAAGACAGAAGAAACCAGGTGGTGTTGATGAAGACTTATGGGATATCCTTAGACGTCATCTGCGATTGAAGCAGATGGACGAAGGTTATCGGTTTTCACAGAAAACGGCTCGAAAAGTCTTCACAAAGAAACAAAAAGATATTGAAATGGTACATGTATATGTTATTTTTAAAGTAATGCTATCATGAGCACCAGTAACAAATTATAGACCATAATGCTGGCAATAAAAACCAGTCTGCTTCCATCTACAGTCAATCTTGTCTTATTGACCTCCATATCACTCCATATATTGACGTCTGCCTTATCCAACTGTACTTATTCCTCTCAAGCATGTCATAATTCCATTTTACTTTATATTACAACTCCTTTGTCGTACACAACCAATGAACATGTTTTTGTAAATTTTATAGCTGGGAAAGACCAGAAGGGATACAAATGTAAATATCAGTTTTATTGCCATGTGTATTGAAAATTTGTGTATTTATGTCACCATGTCATGTTTAGTATGTTTACATGCCATTTTTAACATAGTTTAATAACTGATATAAACAGGTTACAAACTTTTGTAAGAGGAACATGATTGTTTCATATTTTGTCATTTCTTTTTATTGTGTGAAATAAAAGGCTTACTTAATTAAAATAAAAATATTGCAGATATTCTGTTTACACTTACACTCACTGACAGTAATGCAATGCTGCACAAACTTACACTATGTACCTTAGAAATAGTCAGTTACTGTTTTAGTAAATAATAACAAATTTTCAATCCACTTCATCCACCAATGCAAACCTGCCTCACATTGTTATATCAGGGATATCTTAAACCGGATACACAAACACAGATGACAGTTTCTGTCATTCTCTAACAAGATGTAATTTGATTGGTCGACACAAATAGATCCTGATTTTGGTTGGTCAGTTGGAAAGCCAGAAGATTGACTCACTGTTCCTCAGTGTGAACTCTGTGATATGATCAAGAAAGTGTCTAAGGAAAATTCTTCATCATGACCTCTATATAAAGATTGCCCGTCTTGTTTGACATTTTATAATTTGCTCTTTAAAGGAATTAAGGCCACACCAAATAAATTTCTTGTTCTACGGACCCGACCGCACATATTTTATCGAAATCGAAAAAATAATATTAAAAAAAAATTTCCGCTCCCCGCTCCGGGAAAGTCATCCGGAATTTTTTTTATTTTACTTTTTAAATCGTAATCTTGTGAACGTTTAATGTAACTGCCGTTTTATTGCATCACAAACAAACAAAAATATTGGTGTATTTGAAAAAGGAAAAGAAACAATCATACCGTTTTAGTAGTGTGGATATTTGTCATAAAGGAAGGCATGGTTGTCCAAACACGGCGATTTATTTCAGTGGTGGTGCGTTGGCACAGCTTTTTCAAAGATGTGTCAAAATCAAACATTTCGACCTTAGGTTAGCGCCGACATAAACGTAAAACGAGGTTACAGGAACATTCAAATATAAAAAATAAAAGTTCGTGAGTAATATTTGTATTTATAGAAGATAGGATGTTGGAGCAGGATTGCCAGATCATGATCAGTACCAAAAAACTTAATTCGACTGACACTTCGAAACTTTTGGTTGCAACAGCATGGTGAACATTTAGCCTCAGTAATGAAGCACATTCGATTTTTGTTTATCTCCACCAAGATAAAACAAAATGACCACAGAAACTACAATGCTTATTAAATTTGTTCACATTGTTGCAAGGGTTGTGATATATCCAAAAAAAAAAATGAAATTACTGGTAATGGTTGTTCAGTGTTATTTGTGGAAAAGTTAAAGTAATTTTTATATAACTGTTTGAACTGGTTGTTGTCTTATTGTCATTTTTCATATATATCTCAGTTTTCTAATGGCTTGTATGGGACTTGAATTTTTTCTCTCAAAAATTGGACATTGGACGCCATGTATCTATAATTTTGGATTGTCTTTGGTTGTTCAATCAAAAGGGAAAGTCTCACTAAATGGGAATATTACAGCAAACACAATGAATGGGATATAACTTATTTTATGACATTTTAAAATTCATTCCTCTAGAAAGCTTCATCAATAAATGATGTACAGTGTAGTCAGTTGTGCATTTTAAATAAGGTCTAAAAAATATATTTTTGCCAATGAAGATGTGACATGTATGCATTCTTTTGCTTCCATCTGTCTCTAATGCTTTGAAAGTCATATATGTAGTATGTTGTATATGACCTACAATACTGAATTGTTTAAAAGGTGCAATTGATTGTACATAAATTGAATGATGAACCCATAATTACAAAATATAATTCATTTATTCATTTAAATGCTTTGGTAAACTTCAGGTAAGCATAGTATGCCCAATTCTGAAAGAAAATCACAATGAAACTGAATTTTGCGAATATATACATTGATGAAAGTACATTTTCTTATTTAAAAAAAAATAAAAATTAAAAAAAGTTATCGCTCGCCTCAAATTTTTCTGTTCGCCTATGATTTTTTGAAAATCCAAATAATAATATTAAAATTATTATTTCGCTCGTTCGCCCCGTTTTAAAATGACAAAAATCCGAAGAACAAGAAATTAAATTGGTGTGGCCTAAGTGCATCTTTACTATAGTCAGACAGTGCCTTGGTGGCAGAGTGGTTGTGGGTTCGAGTCTCACTGTGGTTAGGGTGTGCTCAACTCCAATCTTAACTGACAAGGATTACTAGTTTTCCTACCAAAGGTTGAGGGTTTTATTGGTGTACTTAGGCTTCCTCTCCCAATAAAAACTGGATAATGGTATAGCCGAAAAACACCTTTTAAACAAAAAAAAAGTCAGACTGAAATTAAATTCATATGGTTGTGTTTTAGTAATAAATGTGCACACTAGCATAGTAGGGATGATAAATAAACACTTTTTAACTGCCTTTGTAAGGTGACTACATTTCATTTGCAATACTCTGGGAAGTACAATTTAATATCACTTCACAGAGAGAACTATAAATTGTATGTTAGGCAAAGAAAGATACGTTGAAATCGATTCATCAAGAATACTGAATACTTTTGTAAAAATAAACCTTTTAAAACAAGTGATTGTTTTCAAATTCCAGGGACAAGCAGAAAGTTCCATTAAAGACTTAGATGACCATCTTGGATTTCTAACCAGCTTTCACACAAGTGTAGCAAGGTATTTATTTTTACTTTTCAAACGGTTGTTGCAGTAGTTTACTGGTGCATTAACAAGTAGGTATTCAGTTGTTAAAATAATTTTTTAGCTCACCTGACCCAAAGGGTCAGTGTGAGCTATTTTAATCACTTTGTGTCCGTCATCAGCGGTGTTGGCCATTAACTTTTCACATTTCAATCTTCTTCTCCAAAACCCCTTGGCCAATTGGATCCAAACTTAGCAGGAATGTTAATTGGGTGGTTCTTTACAAAGTTTGAGTTTTTAGTGCTGATCTAATATTAAACATAGCTGCCAGAGCCATTAATGTGTTCTAATTGGCTGAATTTAAAAAATCTTCTCATAAACCGCTTGTCAGATTGATTTGAATTATTGCAGAAATGTACCTTAGTTGGTCCTCTGCCAAGTTTGAGTTTTTTGTGCCAATCCAAAGTCCAAGATGGCTGCCATCGCAGGACATAGTTTAACATAGGACCCTATGGGAAAAACACAAACAACTTCTTTTTAGAAACTGTTCCACACAATGAAGCCAAATAATGAAGAAATGAAGGTTGGATAGTTATCTTAATATTTTGAGTTTTTGGAGCCATTTGCTAATTCAACATGGCTTTCAGGGCCACTAATGGGTTCTGATTGGCTGAATTTCAGAATTCTTCTTCTCATAACCCGTTTGGCAGATTTATTTGAAATATTGCGTTAATGTACCTTAGATGGTCCTCTACAAAGTTTGAGTTTTTTGTGAAGATCCAAAATCCAAGATGGCTGCCATTGCACGACATAGTTTAACATAGGACCCTTTGGAAAAATATACAAACAACTTCTTCTTGGAAACTGTTACGCACAATAAAGCCAAATTAATAAGAAAATGAAGGTTGGATAATTATCTTATTATTTTTGAGTTTTTCTAGCCAATTGCAAATTCAACATGGCTTCCAGGGCCATAAATGCATTCTGATTGGCTGAATTTTAAAATTCTTCTTTTTACAAACTGCATGGCAGATTGATTTGAAATGTTGCATTAATGTACCTTAGATGGTCCTCTACAAAGTTTGAGTTCTTTGTGGTGATCCAAAATCCAAGATGGCCACCACAGTGGAACACAGAGTAACATAGGACCCTATCAGAAAACTATATTAACAGCTTCTTCTTTGAAACTGTTCCACACAATTAAACCAAATAATGCAGAAGTGAATCTTAGATAGTAATCTTATTATTTAAAGTTTTTCGAGCCGATCGGAAATTCAACATGTCTGCCAGAACTGCAAATGTGTTCTGATTGGCTGAAATTTTTTTAATTTGTTTTCTCACAAACCGCTTTGCAGAAGGATATGTGATATTGTATGGTCCCCTACCAATTTTGAGTTTTTTGTTTTGATCCAAAATACAAGATTGCTGACACCATGGAACATCACTTAACATACTAACCTACGAAAAAACATAAAAACTGCTTCTTCTCAGAAATTGCTGCTGACTGGAAATTCAAAAAGATTTTTGGAAGTCAGGTAAGGGATACAAGATCTTAATAGCCTCTAGTTTATAATAGTAGCTGTATTGACTTACCCAAGTAGATACTGTCTTTGCAGATTAACAAAAACGTATAACCATCTATCACAAGTGACACGTCTGTAGACACTGTGTTTCAGGAATCCTAGTCACCAGTATACAAATGTTGATGTAATATAAAGTAGAAATGTCTATTTACTTTGTACGATATGACAATACAAGAGAACTAAAAAAAAAATTTGTAGGAAAATGATACATATAGGTAATATGTAAAGCCTTACAATTGTACAATGTTAGTGCTATATATATATATATATATATATATTGAACTCACACAAAACACAAATATTCAATCATTCGATCATTTAACTACAATTTATTTTTTTTGTATGTTTAATTTACATTTGTCATCGCAATAATATTTTTCAGGTCAGAATCACCAGCACCTGTATCAAGTCCATTAAATAATGGGTCACATGTCAGACCTGACGTTGTGTTAGGACTAGCACCTCCTTTTCTTCAAGGAAACACAATAGCTAAGGAGTCAGAGAAATTGATAACAATGGTAAGATAAATTAAAATCAAGGAAAAGGGGCATTGGTGGCTGAGTGTCAGAGTAATCATCTACTTTTGATCACCTAAGGATCAACTCTGATATTGCAAGTTCCAACATGACCGCAGGCAGGTTGTGCTCCACTACAACCATAGCTGACAAGGATTGCCAGTTCTCCTGATCAAGGACAGCTGTTTCACCAGGTAATCCAGCTTCCTTTGCAAATAAAAACTGGACACCATGATCTAGCTGAAAAAATGCTATCAGTTGTGTAAAACATATTCAGACAAACAAACAATAGTAAGTGAACACTTGTTTAAGTGTGTTTTTATGCTATTATACATGGGTTTTTTCAGACAAAGGAATTGCTAGCTCAGCATTTAAGTAAATATTTAAAGAAAGATGCTAAAACAAAAGCACAGAATGTGGCAAAAGACTATGTTAGTTGTCAGGTTAGTATTTAGAGTTTGAGACTTTTTATATATCGCTACAGATTAAAAATTGATTGATTGATTGAATTGTTGCTTGCTTAAATTCTGTTAAGCAGTAATTTAGATAATAAATAACCAAAAGGAAAATATCAGGTAACAAATTTATGTGATATTTTTAATTCCGATATTAGTCAAGATCTGAATAACGTTTTAGAGTAAGCACAAAACTCACATCTCATCAAGCATATCTAAAATTTCAATATGGGACAACTTGATTTGCATCTTGAATGAGTTAAAGAAAACTTGCAGATTCTTAAAAAAAAGTGTGAAAAGGAAAGTACATGTCATTCTTACAGTTGATTAATAAATATAAGAAATTTATTACATTGACACTGATACAATATTGAGATTGACCAGTGAAAAAAAATTTGGTACATTACATATGAAATAAATTAAGTTCTTTCACTGCCTGGAATTGACGTTATAATGTATGTCCTTAATGACATAACTAGCAAACATTGATGCACAAGAACATCCAATACAAAGTTCCTGTAAGTTTTTGATGACATATCAAATATTTGTTAATGTAATGTACATAATAATCAATAGCACATCATGAAATTGAAAATATGACCTCTCGTGTCAAAATGCTTTGAGATTTATCTCATGCACGGAACAAGTTCAGAGCACTTAGTGCAATTGATTATCCTGTGATTCTATATATTGAACTTTTTCTTAGGTCCAACAATCCAGACAGTTATGTCATTTATTGTGGAACTTGAGAGGTCCAACTTTACCATATACAGATTTAGATTATTTACCTAATTTGTAAGTTTTCTTTCTATGTTTTGTATTTTTTATTATCCTGCCGATGAAAGTTTGGGGACATAGCTTTTGGGTCTGTTCGTTCTTATGGGACATCAGGTTTACTTTGCTTTTTTTTATGAAAATGAAACTTGGTACACAGTTACAACATGATGAGAACTCTTCACTGGCAAAATTCTGTAGGGCTGTGCCAAATATTTCATGTTTGAGTACAGCTTAGTAAAAGGGGTGGTGGTATTAACCAAAATGTTGTTTGAGTGAGCTTAGTAAAAGGGGTGGGGGTATTATCCAAAATGTGCCAAGCAGGACATCGGTGGTGCTGAGCCACATTTTCCTGTTTTCAGTATATTTTTTTTTATGTGTTTAGTGTTTTTAAATCAGTTTGAATATGTTGTCTAAAGCAGTGTTGTTTTACTAGGACATTTTATTTCTTGTTCTTAAAACTAAAAAAGTACAATGCATTTTACAAGAGTATGATTTTTTTTATTATTGTAGAATCTTGACTGAGAATCCTAAAAACATTTTAACATTCATTAATGTTAGTAAATAAAATAAAACTTAGAAATTATTATTAATATTATTTGTAAATAGAACAGACCCAACTAGTCAAGATGAACATGAATTGTTCCAGATGTTTGAGAGATATCAGAGAGTGTGCAAAGATTTAGGTTTTCCAATACCTGGAGGTATGCTTTATGTTAATTTTTTTTAAAAGCAACAATTACTGTAGTTGATAACAATTACTGATGTTTTGATGGGACAATACTGAAGGACAATTGTTAATGGAAGTGAATATTGCCTCCAATTCGTCATTTTTGAGATATAATTGCTCTGCTAAGGGAGGTGGGAATTGTAATGCTGATAACATGATTTCATAAAAGTTTTGGTCTATTTCAGTTGGAAGTGTAAACATTTAAAACGAAATAGGATGGTTTAAGAAAGATGATTCAAAATGAAACATGTGCAATGTTGTGCCATGATACAGAGCTATGTTAAACATAAATTTATGCAAGGGGGTCAAGTTTTATGCCATTCACACATCTAACATCTAACTACCTATCTTCAAAACGTATTGTCCAATGCATTGATGAACAATTCAATACTTACATTAATGATGGGTTGTTTGCTTACACAAATTGGGGTAGGGAGGTACTTGTTCTGTCAGGAAATAACTGATTTTGAAGAATTCCATATTTTGCTTTATTTTGCCAGGTTTTGCATCATACTTTACAGCTTTAGGATTCAGAAATTTGACCAAATAGTAAGTAGACTTTTATTTAACTAGGGTTTCTTTCATTAACTTGGATGTATGACCTGTCTTATACAACTCGAAAGAGGAAATTTGAAATAAAGCCACATAAAACAGGTGGTCACTCTAAACTATGTTGTCTACTATATTTGTTATTTTTGTGTTTGAGAATGGACACCACCACAGTATAAATTTATCAAAAAAATATACTAGTATTTGCCTGGTTTCAAAATTTGACCTTTGGTAAATTGTGGTGCTTGGAATTTGAAATATATTAAAATGCAAAATATATTGTTTTTTCAGTTTGTTTTTACAATATGTGGACTATGGAGTTCTTCAACTTACAGGAGAATTTATTGCTCGTGTTTTGGCAGGTAATTATAATAAATTAAGATGTTGTGGAAAATAGATACATGTTGTTTAGTCTTCTTTTCAAGATATTACGTGTGTTTTGTACATTTGAAGTTTGAATAAATGGAAATCGATATGTAAGGTACAATTGTTATTGTTTTATTTACATTCATATTATCTGTGGAATCATAGCATTTAAGGTCCTTGACTATTTTTTTTATTTGGCAAAGCTTCAGAATTATAGCTCTTTAGGTTCTTTGACTATTTATTTTTATTTGGTAGACCATAAAGCTATGGATTTTCCCTATGTAAAATCAGGCAATTCTTGCCACACAATTTTTGTTGTCTGAATGATGTGATTTGTGACGATCAGATGACAAGTGAGTTAAATTAAATGTGTTTATTTTAATACATTTTTCCTACACTGTACCTTTTTACTAATGCAAGAAGATGATTTCCTTCAATTAATATTCGCTAATAAATCATTTTCAACTGCTAGATTTGGTGGAGCTGCAGAACCGTAGCTCCGCCAAATAAAGGACCTAAAGTGCTTTGCAGCTTTCACAGCTATGGTTTCTCAGCTACATTGCTATGTATTTGACAGCTAGCTGTGTTCCTTTTGTGTCTGTCAACAAGTACTGGTAAACATAAAGAACAGGGGTAAAGAAGGAGTTATTGTAACAACTTTTTGTCTTACATATTCACACAAAATTAAATGAATTGCCAGCACATTTTCAAAAAGATTTTAGATATTAAGCATCTGATTTTTAATTTAGATATCAAGGACACAGATGAAGGTGTTGCCACAAAACATCAGTTAATTTCCAGGTTACCAAAGGTATGATCAATTCAACAAATGTCTAATTAATTCTGTTTATTTGCTAAAAAATAGTGGTTGTCAGAAATGCAAAGTAGTGTTCTTTTTACTGTCGGGTTATTCTGATTGTCATTTGCTGTTGGAAAACAGTGTCGGTTATCCTTATGAACCCATAGTTGATTCTGAGGAATGAAATGATCAGCCACGTTGAATGTCTTCATGAAGGGAATTAACAAAATACCAAACACCAAGGAAACTGTCTTAAAAAAAACAATCTACAAATCAATGTTAAGACACCTGCATACTAGAACCAAAAACAACAAATGAAGCATCTACAGCAATGGTCTTGACTTCGTACAGGCATTTCAATAGAAATTAAAAATGATGTGTTGGGATGCCAACACAGAAGTCGCCCAAAATCCCTATGGATAGTATTGCGTTCCACTCAGGACATTGAAATGTACCTACATATCAAATTTCATTAAAATTGGACAACATTGAAAATTTGACGCATGTTTGGCGGCCATTTTTGAAAACCACGGTCCAAAAAAAAAGTTTCGAATGTGGAGTTCCACTTGGGACATTTAAATCTACCTCCACACCAAATTTTGTTGCAATCAGAGCACGTTAAATTTCATTGAGATCGGATAACGTTCAAAATTATACACGTTTTTCGCCACCATTTTGAAACGCGACGTCAGAAAAAAATTTCAAAGGTAGTGTTTCACTCTGAATCCTAAAATCTACCTCCATACCGAATTTCGTTGAAATCGGACCATGGGATAATTTTTTGCTATTTTTGGGTGGGTGTCGTCAAGTGGCGGCCATTTTGAAATTGCGGATATTATCAAAATCTGACTATCGACTGCACCCCTCCATATGTCGATCTACAACTGTGCCAAGTTTCATTTGATTTTTTAAGGAGTCTCTGAGAAATGTGTGGGACAAGTTCATGATCTAGAAAAAGTGGAAACTAAAATAGGTGCAAAATAATAAGTGCCCAAAACTTTGTTTTGGGCGACTTAATGAATAAGTTATGTGTAATGCAGATTTTTTAAAACCTTATACAAAAACTTAAGTATTCTTCTGTAAATTGCGGTTACCAAGTACAGATGAGTTCACTCACATTTATCTTGTACTGATTGCATCATAGAATTGTTTGTTTGTTTGAATGATGTTTTAACGCCACTTTCAGTCCTTTTTCAGCTATATCATGGCGTCCAGTTTTTTATTGGGGGAGGATGCCGGAGTACCCGGAGGGAACCCGACCTTTGATAGGTTTTTTTGTCTGTTTGGTTATTTTGCTGTACTCCACTCATAATAAGACATAAAATTTCTCCAAAAACATATGCAATAACCCATAATTCTTCTGTAGTTATTAGGAAATAAATATAAAGCTTTAAAACATTCAAAATATTTGTAGAGTTTTATGGAGGAGTGTTACAGACAATGGAACCATCCTACATGTCAGCATTATCTAGCCTGCAAACAAGTGGCTTCTAGATTAACTGGTCAGTATAACTCTAAACATGTATGAACAACAGATGTTTATTGATTTTCTGAAATTATATTTTTTCATCTATATGGAAAACATTTTAATTTTGACACAATTATATCATAAATATGTCATTGTCTTATTGATATATGTTGATCAGGTAGGTAAAGTAGATGAATTGCTTTTATTGGTTCAGTTGTAATGAAGGCTATTATTTTTTTAGGATATATAATTGTATTCTTTATAGGATTAAGGGGCAGGTGATTTAAAAGGCACCCTTTTCACTAGAAAAACAACTCAGTATAAAATTTGCTATTTTCATTAGAATTTATTTTCCCAGTGTAACCACCTGTACAATTTTATATTTTATATTTTACTACTATACTGAATGTGTGCCAGTGATCACTATTTTTCAGAGGATTTCTGTAAATCTTTACATGGAAATATTTACTCAGAAGGGCCCCTAGAATATTAATTATGTCCCCAAGACACAACTATAATTATGTTAGTAAACAATTTCAGTATGCATGCATATTCTACAAATGAAAAGTGCTGTTTGGAAGGTTTTTTTGATAGTGATTTGAGGGTCGGTAGAACCTTTTACAAGACAGCGGGAAAGGCTGATTTATTTGCCGGGAATTCGGGATTTAACAAATAAAACTGCGGGAATTCGGGATTTTTACATAGTGGGATCAGGAATAATCTTTTTATTTCAATGGGAATACGGGATGTCTTCTTAGCGGGATACGGGAAATTCATTTTATTTTATCGGGAAACTCATGTATCTATAAACTTTCACTTTGGTAAGTCTTCGGGTAAGTCTAAAATCAATAAAAGATCATGACAAACATAAAAAATGCATGCGGAAATCACACATGTCTTCTTCCAACATGTATCAATTTTACTCAATCAATCAAACTTCCTATAGCAGACGAATTTTTAAAAAATAATGGAAAAAAGCCTAAAACAAACTTCTATACATCTGATAGCCTCACTCGGTTCTGAAGTAAGTCGTCTGATTTTTGAACGGGAAAACGGGATTGATCCATTATTTCACCGAGAAAACGGGATTTTGTATTCATTTTTACGGGAGTACGGGATGAGACCCCTCCTGCCCCCCCTCTGATTTGTACTAGTTATAGCCAAAAAGTTTAATCAAGATTTTTGTCCACAAAAAAATGCTGATTGGCAAAAATAGTGGTTTGAAAAGATTTCAAGTCATTATCGAACACTTCTAACCCAAAGTTTGTTGTTACAGGTAACTGAATTGTTTTGATCTTTGTTCATCTGTGGAAATAAAATGTTAATGTACACCCATGTCCTTGGCAAAGTAGAAGCAAATAGTGGCTCACAAGTGGAAATGTAGTGGTCTGTTTTTATTTGTTCAGATCAATTCAAGACAAACAACTATATTTTAGTAAGAACAGTGCACAAGCTCAAGCAATCTACGTGAATATTTGTGATAACTGGGGTACACTGCCAGTACAGTTTTTACAGAAGAGCCCAAAGGATTGTATTGTAATAGAGGACTTCTTATACTATAACACTACTCTTTACAGCTACCTTTTGTTTCAGAAACACAGCTACAAGGACACAAGGAAACTCTAGGTGTGCTTGATCAAGATTTGATCAGAAGAAATAGAGGTAAGAGAGTAATGAGACTCGTTTCTTCTGATGTTTTGTTATGCATTTTATGTATACATGACTTCCACATAGAGATATGCTTTAAATACCCCATAAAAGAAATATTTTCAATCCTTTTTTAGTTAAGTGATGATTATTCTAAAAGTTACAGCCCAGGGCATTCACAGGTATTGGATAAGGGAAGCAATCTTGTTAGGGGTTGTTGGTTTTATAATAAGGAAAGCCTGACTGTTGACCATAGTGGTAACAAGTTTATAGTTGCATAGCTTACAAAATTACCATTATAATACAAATTACTCTCAACTTAGTTTCACATACTTTAAGTAAGCAATTAATAGGGAATTGCTTTTACTAAGAAGTTAGTAAATAATGACAACCTAATGTTTTGACTCATTTTTGGCCAGATTTCATGGAGTTAAAATCCGGGTATTAAAATGGTGAATGTCTGGTGGGCGGGCGTGCAGGCGGGGAAAATATTTTCGTAAGTTTTCTCAGCAACTACTAATCACAGCCTCTTGAAATTTGGTATGCAGCATCATCATGGCCTTCCATAAGGTGGGATTAAATTTCAGGTCTGTTGCTCACCTACTTCCTGTTTAACGAAATCCGGCCATTTCTGTCTTTGATCGATTTTTTTTAAATCTAAGTTGGTAGATAGGTGTCATTCATAGACTGTTTCCTTGGTTACTGTACTTGCTGTAGCCTAATTTTGATAAGTTATAGCTCTAATGGGCTGTTTGTTTTTCCTTTAACAATATCATTCATCAATTTTATTATTATTTATATAATCATTTTGTATTTTTTTTATAATCATTGTAATCATTTACTTTCTGTTTGTAATTGTCAGCTCAATTGTTGGCATCTGGATAGAGATAGACAATTAAGTAATTTGTTGTTGTTGTTGTATAGGAATACATATTTATCATTGTTTTTTTCAATGGCTTTACAAAAGCAAAAATAGAAGGGACCAAGGTATGATAAAAGAAAACAAAAACAATAATCAAAGACATATACTGAAAAAGATGAGGAACTTGACCCCAATTAGCCCTAAAAATGGGAGTTAACTCTGCTTCTCTAGAAGTGTAAGCACTTCCAGCTCAACTTGCAGCACAGGCCATTTTACTCAAGGTTATGTAAAGTCTTGACAATCCATACAGATACATTCCCAGCATGAAAATCATTATTAAAATTAATATATTGGACATGATATATAAAAAAATGGATTTGTTTACAGCTGGAAGTAATGTATCCAGGACAGACAGTATAGTCTTCCCACCTTTAACGTCATTTCTTCATATGCTGGAGAGAATTGGTATGTATAATAATAGTATTGTTATTCTTCTCATTTACAGCTACTTGGATTGTACACAGTGTGCAATTTTTGTTCATATTCTAACTGTACTTGTATTCAAAGAAGTATCATGCAAGATCTCCATATAAACAGACCTGAAGTGTTTAATGTCCCAATCACAGTTGAAATAGAAAAAAATGAGAAATTGGAATGTTGGTACATGTGCATGAAGTTGATTTCAGATAAAAAAAATTATTTTAAAATATCACAGATTAAGTGCATTTAGTATTAACTTACAGGTCAGTATCTGATAAGTAAAATAAAGCTATTATCTGGAAACCTCATAGGATTAGCAGTGGTGAAGCTATACATTGTTTTAACAAACAATAAATTAGAAACTTAATTTATTTATTTAAAAAGTTACTTTTAAAAATGGAAGACAAATATCTAAAGAGGGGGGGGCATAGTTGCATCCACATGATTTTAAGTACAGCTGTGCCCCTGATTATTTATTATGGCTACCTGGAAGGTTATGTCTAAGTGTATGTCATGTTTTTTTTAGATGCTGACATAAAGAGAAGTCAGACACCACAACAAAGTCCACTAGATACTCACTTTCTTCAGGATGTAGCTTTATTTCACACTCATACAAAAACAAATTATGATATGAGCACTACAAACTTTTAAATATATTGATTTAATGTAGCTTTTGTCTACAAATGATGATGATGAACCTTGTGAGGTAATAGGTACTATATTTATGGCAGTATTTATTGAAATATTCTTACTTGTATACTTATAGTTTATTCAGAATTCTTTAAATTCTGGCACATCATTATATTTTAGCCGAAAAATGTATGTCAAGAGTAGGACATAAAGAAACAAATCAATCAATCAAACAGTTTATTTAATTTGAGTAAGAAATAAGATGAATATAGGCGCAGCCTAAATGGGAGCATCACACATTATATGGTTCATGACGCTACTTCAGAGCACCCATACAGTGCATGCATTACATTGTTGACATTTTCTCTTATATGTTGCTGACATCATAATAATTTCAATTGAAAATACAATGTTTTAAAAGAGATTGCAAATATTTTGTCTGAAAATTTTTGTTACATTTAAACAAAACACTTAATTTTGATCGATGTCAAATTCATTTTTTAGAATTTTAAAATCAATTTTTGTGGTCTTCTTCCATACTTTTTTACATATAAGTTACCTTAAAGTGCCCATCTATGCTGCTCGCTCATGCCGAGAAATAACAGACCAAAAACCAAGTTTTGTATAATGTAAGTCATTATCGTATAAATCATGCTGCCATGTGAATTTTTGGTTTATCATCTGCTTGGACCACTATGGAATGAGACATTCTTTAAAATCAATTGGAAAAGTGGTCAAATAGTCTTCAACATGCTCCGATTACAATCATCAGCATCATCCTTTAATAAAGAATTATTATTTTTCATGATCGTGCATCAACGAATATATGTCCATATAAGACGACGGTCTCCCTGGGAAAGAAAGTATACAAGTATCTCCGCCGCGGTAATATAAAGCTTAGTCACGTGACATCATTTCAACAATTATTCTTCTGTTTAATAAAACAAGTATTTAACATTCCTAGCGGTGCAGAAAACACACAGTTGGGGGGGGGATGTTAAATGTGTTCTTACAAGACCTTTCCTTTGTCTTAAACTTTCACAACTCATAAAACAATTACATCTGAGGGAAAAGACAGATAGAAAATTTAATGCCCCGTGGCTTAATGGACACTTATAGTATTGCTATAGATAAGCCTTATGCATGTTTTAAAATTAATAATGATGACCACACCGTGATAATAAACTTGTGGTTATTTCTCAGCATGATAATGTAATAGTAGTAATGTGCAAAGAAATTATTCCATTCTTGTTACTAGAATAACCCACGTGAGAATAAATTTGATGCAATATACTTGTCCAAAAGAAAATATTACAGCTTTTTTATCATTCTTGATTAGAACATGTGTTATACATATATGGGTATTTAGTGAAGAGTGCAATTCTGCATAAAAAGTATTAACATGATTAATTTCTTGAAAATTTAAGGATTTGATTTAAATGTGCACAAGTTGTTCAATCTTTAAATAATGATGTTTAGATTGTGTTTACATTTCCTGTGTCTGGAAATTTCAGTGGTAGAAACATTAAAAATATACAATTTGTGTATAAAAACAAAAGATTTAACTACTTAGTGTAGCAGGACTGCAACAATGACACCAAAATAACTGTGAATACACATATTTATCTAGGTAGGGTCATTTAGGGTCATTTATTATGTACATATTTGATGTTATTAGTATTTCATATATATTTACAAATAATATTAGTTATTTCATTACAAGTACTCCTTGCAGGCTCATAAATAACCGGTTTCAGCTGGAAGGTACTGGTTACCAAATGTACACAACACATACTAGTACCATTTCTGTTGCTTCGATTCTGACCATTAAATTATTTGGTATTCATGAAAAATTGATCATTAAGACAGTAGTCATATGGTTATACCAACATATTGTTAATTATTATTATACAAATTTCTAAGATTTTCAGGTATTTTTATTTATTAATTGTTGAATTTGTTTTTGTGATAGATCAGTGCAATAAAATCAATACTATTTTTGGTTATTTGATTGTTCGGTTTTTATTTTATTAATACAATGTTTTGTACTCTGTGATTATATTGTTACATTCTCTGAAAATAAATTTAGTGCTATTTTTCTATAAAAAGGTTTATAAATGTATAAACTATTAACATGGTATCATTGATATAATGAAAACATTTGCATCATTCTCAGAATTACAGAGAAATCTTTCAGATGTAGATGCATCATCACGGGTTTATATACATGATGGTTGCGTGGGAGCAATGTTTGTTTCATGCCAATCTTTTCTGAGGCAGAAAGAATTTGAAAAAAAATTGGGCAATGTGACTGGGGGCATTAGGCTTTACAGACAGGAAATACTCAATACACATATTACATGGTAAGTAATAGACATATTGATTTTGTGGATGTTTGCTTTATTTCCAGCGAGCAATATTGCAGATATATTATGGAGGAGTACAAGTTAACACATAATATATCAATAGGGAAAGATATACATAAGGGCAAACAATTCTGAATGCCACTGGAAAAGTATGGATTAAATGTAGGAGCAGAAAATTTTGCCTTTTGTAGCGACTACAAGAGCATACACTTATCCACATCAACAAAGGGGGTCTTAATCGTGCAAGGAGCGTGGCATTCTCCAAACACGTTACCCACTGTGGTCCTTGGTCATTCTTTCGGTATTATGACTTGACAACCCCAATGATAGGGTATTTACCACCTGGAGACATGCTGGGCAGCTCTATGGGTCGAGCATTGTGACCCCTCACAGTATGGTCCCAGTAAGCAGTAGAAGTGAAACACTAAGAGTGAGAGTGACCAGAGTTAATTGATTTTGATTGACCATCAATGTTCGGATATGTACATGCTGCTTGCCTCTGTAATTTCTCTCCTTAATTTAAGCTACTATTCAACATTTAGGGTGGCAGATTTCATGGTCTTGTTTTTATGGTTTTTTTCTGTTTTCCGTGGTTTTATTTAATTTTTATTATTTTTTTTTTATTTTTATTTTTTTGTCGTTGTTTGTTTTTGTTTTTATTCCAGCAGTACATGTAGTTCCAAATCCAAATCATGACGTCATCTAGATGTTAGATTGGAAATCCTAATACCGGTATTCTTAATATTACCAGTTGTGCTCCTTCTCTTGCAGATGATATATCATGCATTGGTAACCACCCGGCTATTATCCA
Source organism: Limnoperna fortunei (assembly GCA_944474755.1). Lineage (NCBI taxonomy): Eukaryota > Metazoa > Mollusca > Bivalvia > Mytilida > Modiolidae > Limnoperna > Limnoperna fortunei. Next base: position 55,548,342 of record OX104111.1, on the reverse strand, counting down.
ACGTATGCTTGATGTCTGCTATACTTACTCTAGAAAATGGCATTTCAAGTTTAGTGCAAGTAAATCATCTATTATTCGCTTTTCAATGAATACCAGAAACCCTCCTGTAGACTTTGTGTGGAAAATAGGCGATGACGTCGTACCCGTTGTCCAAAATCAAACCCATCTAGGAATTGAATGCGCATTTTAAATCTCACGAAAGAACTTCTAACTGTTGTCGAAAAGGTAGAAACTGTTACTTTGCAATAAAAGAAATATCGTCTGAGCGGACTAATCCAAATGTCTTGATTAAGCTTTATAATTCCGTAATTTTATCATCCTTACTTTATGGCTGTGAAATGTGGACTAATTTAAAATCTGCGGACTTGGCTTCCTTAAACGTGTTCCAACACTTTATTGTCAAAGATATTCTGAGAGTAAAACGGCAAACACGTTCTGACATGTGCGAGAGCATCCTTGGTCTTCACCCAATCATTAGTCAGATAGATAAAAGAAAGCTGCTCTTTTTACAAAAACTTTGTTCTTTGGATTATAACAATTTATCGAAAAACATTTTTTTTTTGCGAGATTATTCTTATATTTATACCAACCGTGCAAAAAACCATTGGGATTTATACCAGACATTATTAGTATATTGTACCGCTATGGACTAGAGGAATATCTGTCTACGTTTATCAATGAAGGCCATTTTCCGTTAAAACATGCCTGGAAAAAGATAGTGAATTCGAAAATTAACGAAGTTCAAACCGAAAATTGGGAACAACGTACAAAACATCAAAGAGACTTTTCTAGATTTCGGAACATCCATACCTCTGTTGCGTTTGCGGATTATTGGGTTACAGCCAAAACTTACAGTGAAATAAGAACTTCGTATTTTATAACGAAACTGTTGTGTGATACACCTGATCTCTCAGAGAAGTCCTGTCCCTTATGTTGTTGTTTATATAGAGATTTATTCTCGCATATATCACGTAGTTGCCCGAGTACTAAAGATTTGCGCGATGTATGGTCCGATATTGTTATCGAAAACTTTAATTTATCGCTGTATCAGGAACTTTCTTACTACCATGAAGAAGTTTTGTAGCAAGTTTATATCTTTCAGAAAACTTTGTCATACCCATATAGTGCAGTGTTCAGCCAGATATAGCCGGCTTGTTGCGATGCATGATATACATGTCTAGCCCTTTGCACCTCCTTGTGTCAAATTATTATACATTTATACCCTTATGTTCCGTATTCATATTGATAAAGTAGTGTATTATAGGTTATACATATTTTATTGTTTGTATTGATGTTGATTTATATGTAAAAATATTCATTGTAATCTCATTTTTGAGGAATTAAAGAAATGAATGAATGAACAATATGACAGTCAGATCGGAACAATGTTGGTGCAATAACCCTTAATTTATCATTGTACAAAATCATAAGAGTTTATATTGTACAGATGCAAATTGAATGCCTGTACATTTACTCAGTTTTATTATTGTCGATTTTGTCCCGGCTTAAACTGTTTATGAGCTAGTATCGCCAGTGATAAGTGTTCTATAGACAGGTGATTTGTCGTCACTCACTACTTTGTTGTTGCAGCATCTTCACCAGCTGTTCATTTAGTTTCTATAATGACATGGTTGTTTCTCCTGTTTAGTTGGGGTTTTTCATTCTATTGTAGATTTGATTCACGTATTAATTTATATTAAACAGAAATAATTTCAAGCAGATATATTATGCTTTGGAGAGATAATTTCCAAAATATTAAACTCGAAATTCAACTAAAACTCGTGATGATCCAGTACCTCCCCTTTTGAAATAATTTGGAAAGAGACCCTTTGGGCCGCACATCCGTATTTCAGTGGCGTAAAACATCATTCAAAAGAATCCTTGCAGATGTAAATATTAGGTGTTGCAGAACAGATTCATTTCAAATAACTTTTTCTATTTTGTTTTATTTAGAAATGGTATTTAACAGGGGTGGGTCCTATTTCCAAAATGACTGAGGATGAAATCTTGCGAAAGACTTCACACACGATTCTATACTAGTAAACGTATGTGACCTAACTTCTTGTCAAATTCGCGATCGAAAAAGTAGCTGAAGGAATATCCCGTTAGCACGTTATATTAAGTCTTGAAATAACAAACAATTCAGGGTCTCAGGTCAAAGTCGGACTTGGAGCCCATTTTCCACATCTTCTTAAACACGTGCAAAATTGCGACAGGGTGTGCTCGATTCCAACCTCCTATGACGATGATTACCAGTTCTGCCGATAGTTGCGAGCGTTCTCACCAGGTACTCGACTTCCTCCACTAATAAAAACTTTATGTCTATGTGTACGTAACAAACATCTGAAATATATTGATAGTCAAAACACAGTAGGAAAATCTGTCGTCATACCAGTAAAAATCTTGAAGAAGAATTGAAAGAATACGTTTATCAAAGTTTAGGTATAATAAAAATAATATACTGAAAATGGTGAAACCAAATAATTGGCTCGTTAAACCTCTTATATCTCGAAAACCGTAAATTAAAAGATAGGGGAAATATGTTGATATAATAACGAAACCCGATTAAATTGGAAGTTAAATCAAAACCCTCCTTCAATAAACAAAATAGTAGAGCCCGAAAACTATGATGTCTACAGACTAACGCTGACGGCGACAACAGATGTACTACAACGTGATAAAAACAAACATACCCTAACGTGATACCTTGAGTAATTAAGCTATAATTAACACATCTTTCTCTACTTATCGATTTCTCAACAAAAACTTTAAAGTATAAGGACTTTTTTGATAGCTGAAACCAATAAAATACCTTTAAAACAGCAGAAATTGCTATACAGATTTTGTTTACCTACGCCACCAGAAGCGGATTTCGCATTTTTTGTGTAAATATTGTCTTAATCGAATTATTCAACATATATGTATACATTCGTCTTCCACAAATCCATATAGTAGACTTTTAAGTATCGTAAATTTAAATTCATAAAAAGCATGAGGTACATAATTTTATTTAGATGTTGGTTAAAAGCTTTATTAAACGTTTAACATGTAACATGCCTAAGGATACTTTGTGTCGATTTCGATTAGAACTGGCCTAGGGGTTTTGGATCTAAAAAGTTGAGAACGACGCCAACGACGAGGTTCCAAGAGTTGTTTAACTTACTCAATATAAAACATCGCAAGGAGGAATTCGGTTTTTTAATATTTTCTGTACAAATGTAAATATAAAGTTATAATAATTCGATAGTAAATCTGATACTAATATCAGATAAATGATAAGATAACTCCCACAATTAACACGATATGTATTCGTTGAATATTTTCTTCGTTATTTGTTAAATATTTGCACGCCTATACAAGTGAAATGAACATTTCGTAGTTATTGATTTACTGATCAATTTGCAGTCAACTAGTTTAACTCGATCAAACTGGTTGCCTTATTGGTTTTGGAACAATAATTTTCGCTTTTAAACTATTTTATTACATGTATATTAACATGATTAAATGAAACATTAGTGGTTGTCTCACGGGGGGGGGGGGTAACTTGGTATAGATGTGCGGCCCGAATAGGTCACTTTTTTTAGCTCTCTAAAATATATGAATTGAAAAATATATCATTGGGTAGTTGTAAATTATCTAAATATATCCATCCCTCAATTCTCATCGCATGTTAAGCCTATGTGATTTTACAAACAAAGTGTTCCGTTAACATCAATTTATCATTTTGGTAGTGAATGTACTATTTTGTCAATGGGGATGTGCAGTAATAAAATATATGAATAGGTCTGGTTTAATCATTCAATATATGATTAGATCCTGTTTTATAATGTCCGAAAATATATGAATAGGGTGGGTTTCCAATGTCCGTCCGCAGACCTGTACCTAAAAGTATCCTTAGTTAACCCAACCCCCCCCCCCCCCCCCCCCCGTGGGTTGTCTGTATTATTTGAACTATTTGATTTTACATTTCTTTGGATAATCAAGTGGATTGGTAATAAACACACGATTAAAGAAAGGGATACGTAAGTTCTTCAGTTGTATCGTTAACACCAGCCTCACAAGTCAGGGTTTCTATGTATACACTGTAAGTGTACACAGAAACCCTGACTTGTGAGGATGCCTTAACACTTAATAAAATTATTACAAGTGGCTAAGGTTGTCATGTTTTAAGACTTATGTACACAGTCGTTATAGATATATGACCAAACACAATCTGGCATATTGGAAAATATACTGTAGCGACAATAAAAACATAACAAAAAACGGGACCAAGTGAGAGATCAAATTTGTACATGTATTACATTGAATATATATACAAGATCTCTGCATGTTTTGTGTGGAAATATTTGCTTATTTTAAGTAAAATTCTCTGCAAATAATTTAGGATTAAATTTATTTTTTAATCGTAATTTATTTCGAACACAAAAGCAACCACCTTCCTGAGTCGGAAATATTTAGAACCAGTGCTTAGAACACGTTCGTCGATCAACTTAAGTTACACACAACATTAAGATTAGTACAATATATTTTCTCTTGATTTATAAAAATTACTCATTATCATCTCAATTAATTAAACGGACAGACCATTTAACTTGAAGGGGGGCCTTGGTTTTTTTTGTTATGGTCAGAAATTTTTTTATTTTTTGAAGCCGTCGCGACAGAATTTTTTTTTCATTATTAGCATTATTTTATAAAGCAGAAATCCTTCTTCAGAATATTTGTTTTCTTACCTTCTGCTTTCGAAATATTTTTTTCATCAAAAATCATTTTCAAAATATTTTTTAGGAAAAAACCAAGCCCCCCCCCCCCCTCTGCAAGTTAAATGGTCGGTCCCTTATATGTACTCGTTTCAGCTAATTAGTAAAGTTAACTGTAAGCTTAAAGCATATTTCATTTAAGTAAGGTAAATTTTATTTAAAAGTCGGCACATATATATACAGATAGAAAAGACAGACATGAGCTCCGAAGCAGCACACATATAAAGAGAGACATATACACAACATACACTTAAAATACACAAAGCATCAACATGATCAAAGCAATGTCAATAAAAATGAACGTGCTTAGTTCCTTTCTTTGTGCACAGTGGCATTTAATGTCAAAACAGAAAATGTAACAAAATCCCAAAGAAACAAAAATAACTGAAACATCTAAAAACGATCTTATCTGTAAATGATCGTAAATCTGTACTGCAAGCATTTAAAAGTTGACTTATCTCTCTTTGTATTTGTTTTGACTGGCTTCGAGATATTCATTAACATCAAAAATCAATACAAATGGGGGGGGTTTTTTGTTTTTTTGTAAAATTACACAAAATTATTGTTTGTGCATATTCCACAACCGTGTCTGCAACTAAGGTATGAACAAATTCTACATGCCATGTGTTGGCATATTGCATATGGTAACGTTGTTTACACGTGTATGAATATTGCACAGAACTGGTTAAAACCTGTATCACACACTATTAATTATTTATTTATCATCCACTGGTCAATGGACAGAAAGTTTTAACACACTCAATTACCAGATAAAATTTTCAGGACTAAACGAATTTGTGTTATTTACTTAATTGCAGGTAAAATATCTCAACTTATTACAATTGAATAATAGATTTTATTTATTAAGGACCACGTTGTACGGAGCTTTTTTTGTTCATGTAAAAAATATTCCTCCGGAATAAAACCGAGACCAGTTAAAATGTCTCTGAATATTATAAACAAAGATTTAATTTATGATTTTCTTTGATATATATGTGTTTGTTGACAATGGAGACCAGTATGAAAAGACATACAATACAATAATAATATTTATTATTGTATTATACTTGGGTACGCCTAATTTATAGAATAGATATTAGTCATTTCGATCGCAGTGATAGTTGTACATGAATTGTTTATATGTATAGTACATCTACATTTTTTACTTGTTAATATTTTGCTTTATTACACACATAGTCTATTAGTAAACTGGCGTTTTTATTCTTTGCTTTAAACGGGACCGCTTTACCGCTTTAAATATTCTTTTATTCTTCTCAATTCATCAATTATTATTTCAAGTCCATCACGTTGCAGTGGCGTAGCCCGGGGCGGGGGGTGACCCCCTCCCATGAGAAAAGCGTCCCCATTATGAGAAATCCTAGATCCGCCACTGAAAGAATTAGAATTTTCACCTTTTTACAGTAATCATTAAGTTTTGGGGGCTCAAAGCGGTAAATGGCAATGGACAAAGAAATACATTTCAACGGGGAGTTAACTCGATTCAAGGGCCTTCTGTTTAATGGCTGGGACGGTGTAATTTGATTACATAAACTTTTTATTCAATATGACCCACTGTGATAATGCTTTTACAAACGCACGAAATTACAATTGAATTTTAAAAGATAGAATTAATTTTGTTTTGTTTGTTTGTTTGCATGGTTTTTAACGCCACTTTCAGCAATTTCCATCTACATCAAGTCGTCCAGTTTTTATTGGGGGTTTGGGGGGGGACCGGAGTATCCGGAGAAAAACCCGACCCTTTGGTAGGAAAACTGGCAATCCTTGTCAATTAAGATTGGAGTCGAGCGCACCTTCCCGCACGTTAAGACTCGAACTCGCAATCTCAGTGTTGACAGATCATGTTATAAATAGTAGACAAACTACCTAACCTAATCGGACACCGAGGCCCCATATATAGAATTACATTGTTACAAAAACTGGCCCCAGGTATGTGTGTTGTTTTTAGTGATATCTGCATATCATTAGATTTACGCTTGGTTCTATTTCAATAGATATAAATTATCCCCGTTATCTTATTATTTATAACTTCTTAAATTAATCAATCGTAATAAACAAAATAAAAAAATAATTGATTCATTAAAAACCAGATCACTCTTTGTATCATAAAGTTTGTTTTCGGTTTTCATAACATTTCAAAGAAAACCTGGGCAATGTTTTCACCCTCTTCCTATATTGCAGATTCGGATTTGTACTCCCCAACTGTTTAGCTAGTATATATGTAGGGAGGTTAGGAACTGAAAGTGTACTGAAATTGAAAATATAAGACATATAGTATAACACCAATAAGGTCGCTCTGCACAGGAATTTCCCCTGTGTACTCGGCTTGAACAAATCGTTAACAATACAAATCCTCTAATCATCATGTTTATTCGTATATCTCAGCTCTTACTATATATGTTTAACACATTCATTTCTTTATTGCAAAGCTATCCAGGATTTTATGTTTCAATTTACTTGGATTTTACTTTCGTTGGTGATGTTGGTATTGTGATCCTAGTTTACAAGACCCTTCCGTTATTGAAGTATTATAAGCATATACTTTGGTTAACTGAGCATTAAACATGATTTATGCAAATTGAGGGCTTGTCTCCAGTAGATATAGGCCTTTTGAACTGTAGCAGATAGTTTTTAGCATTGAAAATAAAAAATATATTAGGGCACCACCACTATGTGGCGGACGCCCTATAGTGATCAGTTTGTCCAAATAAATGTCGGACCCATACCTTTTTTGTGTTTTGAGGTATCTCTGTATCTGTACTAGTACGTCGAAGACACCACTTCTGGTTTTTACTCGACGGGTAGAGAGAGCGCGCCGGGTTAACGGTCACCGGCGAGAGCTGATTTGAAGCTCTCTACGCTTGTTGATTTGACGGTTGTGTCGTTTAACTGGTTCCACTCTATTATAGTTCGAACAAAGAATGAATTTGAATACTGTTGTGTTTTGCTCGGCGGCACTACAAAACACTTTGAGTTGTTTCTGACTTGTTTGTCAACAATATTAATTGTTTGGCAGTCACTGAAAGTTTTGGCTTTAATAAGGCGCTTATGTCGTGCTGGTTTCAGGAATTCCTCGGTTTCTATGGCAGGAACCAACCCCTCAACCACCTTGTACAAGAAAAGTAACCTCTGGCTAGGGCGTCTGTCTTTGAGTTCTTCTAGCTGTAGTTTTGTTAGCATTCTTGTGACGCAACCTTCATCCCTGGATTTGTAATCGCCTGTGATGAACCTGGCTGCCTGGCGTTGTACACGTTCTAGTTTGTTTATGTCCCCAATGTTATAGGGGTCCCAGACTGTTGCTCCATATTCCATCGTGGATCGTACAAGTGAGATGTAGGCTAATTTTTTGCAGCTTTGTGGACAGTATTTTAGGTTACGCCGGAGGAAGCCTAGGGTGGAGTTTGCTATCTTTGTAACGTTTGCTATATGAGTTGTCCATTTGAGATCCTCTGAAATTTGTATTCCGAGATATGGGTTGTTATGCACTTGTTGTAGGACATGGTTGTTAAGCGAGTAGAACTTGTTTGTTTTGCTCCTGATATTCATGATATAGCATTTTTTGGCGTTGAATCTCATGCCCCAGTCTTCCGCCCATTTTTCTAGTTTCTGTAGGTCTGCTTGTAGAATGTTGTGGTCATTTGCTGTTTTGATGTTTCTATAGAGAAGGCAGTCGTCTGCGAATAGTCTAACAGATGATTTAACTGAGTCTGGCAGGTCGTTGATGTGACAAAGGAAGAGTATGGGGCCTAGAACTGTGCCTTGGGGGACTCCCGAGTCCACAGTGACTTCTTCTGAGTGTTCTCCTTCCACCACTACTTTCATCGTCCTCTGTGTAAGAAACATACGTAGCCAGTTATTGATGGTTCCCCGGATTCCGTACGAATCTATTTTTTGTAGGAGTCTGTTGTGTGGTACAGTGTCAAAGGCCTTGGAGAAGTCGAGAATGGCTACATCTGTTTGAATTCCTGCGTAATATGACTTCATGAAGTCGTTTATTGTGGCGAGTAGTTGGGTTTCACAAGAGTATCCAGATCGGAAGCCATGGTTTAGAGATGTTAGGACTCTGTGTTTTTCTAGGTGTTTTAGGATGTGTCGACATATTATGTGTTCTAGTAGTTTGCTTGGAACTGATGTGAGCGATACTGGTCTGTAGTTTTCAGCTGAATGTTTGTCGCCTTTCTTGAAAACACATGAGATGTTTGCTGTAAGCCAGTCGTTTGGTAGTATGCCAGTGTCTACAGAACGTTGGAAGATGGCTTGTAGCCCGGGCGCAATAGCAGTAGCACATTCTTTCAGGATGCGGTTTGGTATGCCGTCTGGTCCTGAGGCTTTTGACGGATTGACTGCCTTTAGTAGTTTCTCTACTCCATTGGTCGTTATGATGAGGATACCGATGGTTTCTTCCACATATTTTGATGTTTTTGGTGTTGTTTGGTTGTGATCCTGAGTGAATACTGATTTGAACTGTTGAACCAAAATCTCTGCTTTCGCTTTGCTGTCGCTGACAAGTTTTCCCTTGTTTTTTAGTGGTGATATTCCTATGTTGTCTGATTTCCTAGATTTGATGTACTTCCAGAATGGTTTAGAGTTGTTTTCTTCTAATCCTTTGATGATGTTTCCATTGATGTAGGACCATTCTGCTCGTCTTACTTGTTTCTTTACTTCTTTCTGGAAGTGGCGGTAGTTTTGCCATTTATTGGTACGTTTTGCCTGTTTGTATAGTCTCGACTTCTTTTTAAACATCTTACGTATCTTGTGGTTTATCCAGGGTAATTTGTTTTTTGTTTTAATTGTTCTTGTTGGTATGTGTCTATTCATGCTGTCTAGTAATTCTGTTTTGAATGCGTTCCACATGACTTGGATGTTGCTGTCTTCATTGTACATCTGTATTAGCTTATTTGAGGTTTCGCTAATTTCCTTGTTTAATTCTTCCCAGTTTGCTTTCGGGAAGATGTAGCATTTCCTTGGTTTTGTGTGTTGATAGTAGGGCTTGGTGTCGCAATCTGTAACTATCATTTCATGATCTGATATACCAGGTGCGTTTTCTGATGTTTTAACCAGGGATGTATTGGTGGTTAGGACTAGGTCAAGTTGGTTGTTTTCTCTTGTTGGATATTCATGTATTTGAGTCAAGTTGTATCGTATTGTTACTTCCGTTAGCTTCATTTGGACTTCTCGATCGTTGGCATTTTTGTTGACTGTCATTGTGTCCCAGTCTATGTCCGGGCAATTGAAATCTCCAGTAAGAATGATGTTTTTGCAGGATTTTGTTGCAAGCTCTAGTGATTTTTCCAGTTCTTCTATACATTTAGGGTTTCGATGTGGCATGTAGAAGGCTCCTATTAGCTGTTCTTTCTTTCCTTTTAGTTGTATTTTTACCCACTCTATTTCACACTCAGTGATTAGCTCTGTTTGTTCTGTGGATATTATGTTTTTGTTTACTAGTATAAACACGCCTCCTCCAAGGGTTCCTCTATCGTTCCTATAGCATGAGTAGTCGTCTGGGAAGACCTCGCTTGATTTGATGGCGTCTGTTGTTGGATTTTTTCCTGGTTGTATCCCTTTAAGCCACGACTCTGTGCCATTTATTATGTCTGGTTTAATATAATCTACTGCAGCTGTAAATTCAGAGCGTTTGTCTTTGATGCTTCTACAGTTTACTGTCAGTATTCTCAGGTTCTTTTTATCTGGTAGGTTAAATATGTTTTGACTGTTCTGCGTGGTACTGTTGCCATTTTTTGCCGATGTTGTTGTTGATAGTCTGTGTCTTGGGCTACTGGCTTTTAGCGGACTGAAGTTGCTTGATGTGATGGATTCCAATGTTGTGTTTTCATCGTGAATTGGGTCGTAGTAGTTGGTGTTATTGAGTTGGTAGCTGTGGAAGGTGAAAGTTGTGACATTTATACTATCGCATTTGCAGCATAGCCATTGGATGTTTGAGTGTTGTAGGAGTTCGTAGTCTTTGGAGCACAGTTCTATGCAGGACCGGTGGTGCCAAACACTGCAGTCGTCGCAGCATACTCCTTCATTTTCCCAAGTAACTGGGTGCTCACATAGGCCGCATGGATAGATGGATTCTTGTTTTCCCCGTGGGCCAGGATTTGTTTCAATGTCGCCTCCAAGTAGTATAAGAAGCAGTGTTATGTTAAGTTTATAGTTTCCTTTTGATGGCCAGGTTATTGGCTTCCTTCCAGTGTGTGATAGTCTTTTGTTGGTGGTACAGCTGAGTAACTGTTGATGTTGCCATGATTTTTGCTCTTTGTTGGTTCCTAAGCAAACGATTAGATGGATTAAAAACAGTACGTTGATGAAGTTTATGTTCATGTTGCTATTTCCTGGTATTGGTCGTAGACTGGATAAATGACTGTGTTAGCATGTACTTACAGTGGTTTAGCTCGGAAGAGCCCGTGCATACCAACTGATGGGTACTAGCTACCAGCAGTCCAGAGATGCCTGTCGTGCGATCTTTAGTAACCAGGTCCTAGCTAGTAATGTATCTGGGTGGATGCCGTCAGCGTAAAGGTTATAGTTGTAGTATCCTATCTTTGTTCTTTTGCGGTTTTTTCCCTTTTTTACTACTTTGCTGGCATGTAGGTCAACTGAAAATTTGGGGCTATGAGCGTTGATGTTGTTGTTGAGGTAGGCTTTTGACATTTGTTAAGTGGGTACATAATATCAACGCGATGTGTCGCATACCTTGGTTGATGACCTCTGACCTTGAACTTTGACCTCAAGGTCAGCGTGGCCCACAGAGTTGAATACCATCTCAATGATACCTAGTTTTTTTTTATTTAAAGATCGGTTAGTATATGAATTCTACAAGTAATTTCAGTGTTATTTATTACCGTTTCAGAATTTTTTTTGAAGTTCATCATTCCTCTAATTGACTTTTTTCTTGTTAAAAGTTATCATATAATCTTGTATCGTAAGTTAAGACTGTATTAAATTTAAAAATTTTGATGTGTGCGATAATTATTTTTAGGTTGGTATTCGGTGCATGCAATACAATTTAAGTCCGGACTGTTTTAGTTCCGGCCTTAATATATCATGCGCCTACAATTGAACATGTTACAAGCACATGGTTCCTCGTAACAGTGCTGCGAGTCACTGTACTAAATTATTATTAGAATTTTCACCTTTTTACAGTAATCATCAAGTTTTTGGGGTGCAAGGCGGTAAATGGTAATGGACACAAAAACACATTTTTAAATATAAATGAAAAACGCGTAGCAATTATAGTCGTTAAAAAATCTCGGTTCGGTTAAAAGCTGGCATGTCTATCATGCATGACGAATATAGATAAAGTTTTTAAATATATCATATACAAATATTTTTCTTACACGTGAAGAGTTAAGAAAATTTCTTATCATGTTATGCAATGTACCCTTGTTTGGGTCTGTTTAAACAAAATAAACAGTGTAGTGTTGCTCCATTTGAAATGGCCAATCTGATTTCCAGGCGCGGATTTAGAGGGGGGCGTGGAGGGCGTGCGCCCCCCTAAAAAAAGAAAAAAAAGGAAGAGAGAGAAAGAGAGGGAAGAGAGAGAAAGAGAGAGAGAGAGGGAGAGAGAACAAATACTGGCGACAATGGTGTACCTTGAAACTATTTTTTGGGTTCCATTTTATGTGGGACGTATTGTTTTTCAGTTTGTCCAAGTTGTCCCTTCGTCCGTCACACCACGGTTCGCCTATACGATAAAAAAAGAAGTGCTAGTTTTATTTTTATACTTTTATTGACGTCCTGCCCCAATTCATCAAAATTTCTATTTACAGTGATTAATTTTTTTGATACTAAAAATGACTATCAAAAACACCCAGTAAATGCTGAAATCTCTTGAGCTTAAGGGGGCTTCGCCCACTGGACCCCTCAAGCAGACCCCTCGCCGATTTTCTGCGCCCGCCCCCCCCCCCAATGCGAAATCCTGGATCCGCCCCTGATTTCAGCCTACAAAGCAAATTAAATTGTATATTATATACATTTTAGGAATATCTAATTAGATGACGCAAGCTGAGTTATTTGTGGAATTCTCAACAGATGTCCAAGAAGAGGTACAGTACTATCGACGTGAGCTACCGGATACATGCATTTCATTTTTATCTAAAGAAGGGAAAAAAATCTTCATGGAAGCAATGGCGTCTGGTCACATGGAATGCTATTTCAAATTAGCTTCACAGTTTCGTACTCAGGAGGAACCAACATTTTGCGGACTTAGTTCTTTAGTTATGCTATTAAATGCACTAGAAGTTGACCCTGGTAGAATATGGAAGTCACCATGGAGATGGTACCATGAAAGTATGCTAGATTCTTGTATTTCTATGAAGGACGCCATTAAAGAAGGAATTAATTTTAATCAGTTCGTTCAATTAGCTGAAAGTCATGGACTTCAAACATTGTCTAAAATGGTAGATGACAAGGACAGTGAAGAATCTTTTCGTAAAGTTATACAGATGTGTACACAACAAGAACAATGTCTAATGTGTTTGTCATATTCCCGTGAAGTATTAAGTCAGACGGGCGATGGACATTTTTCGCCAGTTGGTGGATACCACCCCGAAAGAGATCTGATCCTGATCCTGGATACTGCCAGATTTAAATACCCACCACACTGGATACCTTTATCCTTAATGTTTCAAGCTATGCAGGCCAAAGACATGACAACAGGTAAACTATATGCTATTGGCGCTATTTCTGTTTCGCGCCATTATTATTTCTGATATTAACTGTCATATGCTCTTGGATTTAATAATGTACAATTAATGACTTTGATACAGGTCGTTTTCATGATGTAAAAGACAGAGAAAATGTAATATTGACCGAGCTGCTACATGCCCTATGCGAGGTGAATCTACATTTTTGAGGATTGAGAAATTCTGATAGTGACCGTATATCAAAGTCAGTAATTGTTTTATTACAGGAATAAAATCACCATCTTCCGTAATCAGAAAACATGATTACATTTTGTAATTGTTGTAATGCTAGTTACCCTTAATATGTTTTTAATACACTGCATTTTTAATGATTTGCTGATTATCCTGAGATTCCAGTTTCATCACATTTCAAATATTGAGGAAAGTATTAATAAATCAATAATTTTATTCTTACATTTTATAACAAAATATTCAACGGCCACTTAAATTGAAATGTATAGTTATATTGGAACAGTCATGAAAAACAGGCTTAAACTAGTAGTTACCACACAATAGTACTTTTTTAACTGTGTAGCATGACTCCCTTTGAAATTGTTACCATTTTGGAATTACAAAACTTCAAAACAATAAGCTTGATTGACTAAATCTAATCTCTGGACATTTGTGTTGTTTTTAGGAAAACCAAGAGGATATGTTGTGCTGACGAAAGCTGCTCCGACCTTACAACGGAAGAATGATTAGTTTATATAAGATAGAATCTTTAATAAATAGAGGACGTCTTCCTTTTTTTCACTGTTGAATCTACATTCAACTGCCAATCTTGTCAAGCTGATTTAAAATGTATAGTTACCACTGATATTTGTAATCAAATTGAATTGACGTGCCACATTTAAAAAAGAATTAATGTCGGTCTATGTGTGACCCTAGAGCAGTCAGGAAAGTCCTTTTTTAATGGGAGTAAATGCTCGGTTTGGTCTGTGCCCCATTTAAGTAATGATTGACTGATTGCTTTTTGTCCAGCGATCAGTATTTCGGCTACATTCATTATGAGAACAAAAAACAAAAATTTTGAATGCCACAGTCAAAGTGTGGAGAAAAATTTGCCTTTTGTAGCGGCTACAACGAGCATCTACAAAGAGGTTTATATGTGCAAGGAGCATAGCACTCTCAAAACACATTACCACTGTGTTCAATCTAATTAAAATTACATCTTTCACAAGATCCCCCTTTTTGTTATTGTCGTTGTGACGACAATAACAAAAAGGGGGAGCTTGTGAAAGATGTAATTTTAATGTGTTTTCGGTATTATGACCTGTCCACCCATTAAACGAGAGGACATCTTAATACGCCACATGAGCAGCTCTGTAAGTGTGGAGCAATGTGAACCCTCACAATATAGTCCCAGACTAGGTCGAATTTTACTTGCCGTTAAACAGTAAAAAAAAGTCCTTCGAAGTCAAGTTTGTAAGGGAGTCGCCGGAGTTTACACATTGATAATTTCTTAAAACACTGAGTTTAATCCGTATAATTATCTTAAATAGTCGTTGTGATTTTTAAAGCTGCAAAAACAGTTGCCGAAACGCATTTAGAACTCAAAATGTACCCAGGCCAGAAACGGTGTAGGAATATGCAAAACAGTACCAAAGGAATCTCGGTTCTGTAGATATTAATAGAAAAAAAACAACAAAATAAAACACTATTTTTTATTTTTATTATATTTTATTTGAAATCTCAATCGATTTAATTAGAAATCATTGCTGCAGACAAAACATTGACAAAACATTGTCTCCTGAAAGTAGTCCATATCGATGTATAAATTATCTGAGATAACGCAATTTAAGTGTTCTTATCCAACCAAAGCACGTAATATAAATGAATAACAGCAGGAATAAAATTATATGCATATTGTTATTTTTATAGGATGCTAGAAACAAACAACAATATAAACTCAACTGGAAATTATAAGATGTTCGGTTAAACTTACTCGACTCCCTTGTTAAACCATTTCTACAATATGAAACACTTCAAAGTATCTCTACCACTTTACTCCAGAGCTCTGAATGTTTGAACTACGTCTTGATCTTATTCACGAAGACAAATTTTTCGTTTTTCTTCACATATATCCTTATTTCATTGATGATCTTAATGGGTTTATTTGAAATCGTAACATAATTAATACAAGCTTGACAAAATAGGGCTAGAAAACAAAGAAAAGGTAAAAAGTAGAGAAAAGTAATAATTTGTTCAGTTAATTTGATAAATTATCGGTCACATGTTTGATTTAGAAACATATTTTGTGCAGGCATTGGCACCCAATGAATTAAATCAATTAATGATTTAAAAAAAAATACATTTTTAATAGGATGTGCAAACACAACTATCTATATATTAGTGAATAAAATATTAAAAAGAATAATGAGATTATTTTACATATAATATAACCAAACTCTATGTAAAAAGGGATCCTCGCTTACTTAATATGACGTCTACTTTGAGTCTGGGCTACGGCGAGGCACCTGTCTAATAATTTCATATGGATCGTAGTTGTACCGTCCAATTCAGAGCGATCGGTGACTAAATATTCGGCTCCGGCTGGATAAACACGCTCTCTTTCATGATGCTGTGCAAACTTTTCAATATTTCGCGGCTTCCATCTACTTGGAGCCGAGTTGTCAATGATAAATGTCATGCGATGCTCACCTGAAGGAACACATGTCGGAAATGGCTCTGCTTTGGTACGATCAACTGATGAAGAAACAAATGACAACCAAACGAACTGTGTACCTCTCTGGTATCTGAAACAATCCCTGTCTTTGACAAGTATGGTACGATAAGTCAGTCCATCTTCTGGTTCTAACTTGTTCCAATACATCAACAGTAAATGGAACATTAAAACGTAAGGACCAAGTCCTAGATCTTGCGCTGTGGGTCTGTAAGATCGCTCTTCTTGTCTCCTTAGAGCAGTATTCAGATACATGTATAATTTCGTGTTTTCGTTTGTATAGACATTAATAATCTTTTCGTAAAACTCGTCTTTTGTTTTTACCTCCCTAATCACTTTCACCGCAGGTGTACATACTGTATATAAAGAATCACACACCTTCTCTTTAACAGTAAGCCAGTTGGAATTTGTATTAACATATTCAAATATATCTTCCAAGATTTCTGTTATGGTTTGAGATTGATTTATTGTAAACGGACAAAAAGTCTGTTTGTAAGCAGCAAGGGTCAACCTCAGAAGTCCGAGACCTTGCAGTTTTATGTTGCTATTTTGATAATGGAAAGTAGGCAAGTCTTCTAATTCTTCCTCTGTAGTTAACTTAACAGAATGTTGTTCCAAGATATTTCCCATATTGGTGTAGCCATATTTTGAGGCCACTTCAAAAGGAGTGCAGGCGCCTGTTTCTCCAACTTCAGATGTTGTTTCTTTAGTTTGTATCCTTGAATCACATGTTGGATACAACAGTAACTTTTTCAGGATTTCCTCGTTATTCCACCATACGGCTTGGTGAAGTACGCCCCACCGTCTGTCCTCGGGAATGGCATTCAATAAATATGGGTGTGCGTCCAGAATATCAAATACGCTTTTCCAATCCCCTTGTCTGGCTGCAAAAACTAGTTGTTTCACCTTTGTGGATTCTAATTCAATACTATTGTTTGTAGTTGATGAAGCTACTCCCATGGTAGTGCTGTCACTGTCTACCTGGACACGAAAAAGAAATTATTATACTTGATTACAATGGGTTACATTTTAAATCCTTTATTTGTTATAATGAAAATTGAGATACAATAAAATTCGAATTAGTGACACAATTGTGTTCTTACCATGTGCGTTTTCAGTTGGACCTTACCATATATTTAATTTTGAAACCTGACCTATTGATATATTTTAGTTGATTATACATCACTAGCAAATTGTTTATGGACACATGTAACACACAAATTAGAACATGAAATATATTTGTTTTCTTATTCTTTTGGAACTTCTTCCCAAGTTATTTAATCAGGTGATGTTAATGCAACACTTAATTTGTCAAGTCACTGTGCTTTACTTCCTCAGCATCCTCCTAAGGCAGAATGATCGAATGGGTGTTTGCTTTACGTCCAGCGAGCAGTATTCCTCAGCTATATTCACGACGAGAACAAGTTAACAAACAATTAATCAACCGAGAAGGAGGTGGGATGGGAAACAGGGAACAATTTAAACTGACACTGAAAAAGTATGGAGTTGTGGCAAGGGGCGGAGAATTTAGCCTTTTGTAGCGGCTACAATTAGCCTTCTCTTTTTCGAAATCTAGAACAGGGGTCTTTATCGTGCAAGGATCGTGACACTATCCAAACACGTTATCCACTACGGCCCACGGCAAGGCTTTCCATATTATAACAGACAACCTCCCAACGAGAGGGTCTTCCCTATCCGCCACCCGGGGACGCGCTGGGCTGCTCTTTGGGTCGAGCATTGGGAACCCTCCCAGTATGGTCCTAGTCCCCTAAGTCAATGTAGTCTGAAAATCCTCAGCCGTCCAACGCTTTTTAAAGTCTTCGATGGGAGCGTGGCACCCTTTGAAAGACTTTATTTGGAGCGCTCCCATCAATGTCTTTATAAAAGCGTTGGACGGCATGAGAATTTTCAGACTAAAATCAGGGGTTCTCATTCAACGTACGCCGCTCCATCGTGGAATCAGAACCCCTGACGTGGTACAGAATGACATATCTTTCAATGAAAAATAATTGTACTTTTTCATATATTTTGGGCCGCACATCCGTAATACCTCATACATACTAACTTAACCACCTCCTTAAAAAATGTGTGTTCAGTGTTGCTGAATAAATGCAAACTAAATTTATCTCATTATTTTTAATTCATAAATAAATAATAATATCCCTACCTCACCAGAATCTCTAATCTTCAAAATTATAATAGGTTGTATTCAATGCTTTAATACTTACTATTTACTTGCGGAAAATCCGTTCGTTACAAAAATAGATTGGAATTTTTCGCAACTAAAATAGAATATTGGAAAGCGTTCGATTCTTTATATAAACCATTGAAAACCTGTTCTTTTGTATATTACGCAACGTTAAGTTTTTTCAGAAATATCTGAAGGGTAATTTAAACATCGAGTTCAATCTCCTGCTCGAGATAAAGTTTTTATTTCGAGTTTGAGTCAGATATCGAGTTTGGGTTAGAGCTGAAATTTGAGTTTAACTGAAGTTCAAAAATTAAGCTAAAAATATAACGAACCTTCAAATTAGTTTTTGTTTTGGATTCAAAAAAACTTTTAGGAATAAATACGTTTTTGGGCAATGTGATGTAGAAGTTAAATTAAACATATAGAAAGAATATGAATATAGCGTATGGCACGCCGTTCTCGTCAAAAGTATGATTCAAAATATCATCACAAATTACACACTCAAAATTTTAAATTACGCACTCAAAATTAAAATATGCACTCAAAATTTTAAATTTCGCACTCAAAATTAAAATATGCACTCAAAATTTTACGAAAACACACTCAAATGATAGATTGAAATTACACACTCAAAATTTTAATTCATGCACTCAAAACTGAAAATTACGCACTCAAAACAGAAAAGTGTTTTCGTAAAATTTTTGAGTGCATATTTTAATTTTGAGTGCGTAATTTAAAATTAATTTTGAGTGTGTAATTTATGATGATATTTTGAATCATACTTTTGACGAGAACGGCGTGCCATAGTAACGGGGCTTTGTAACAACCCTCTTTGTAATAGCAACGCACTTTGTAATAAAATTTGAAAACGTTAAATAAAAGTTGTCAAACGGTAGCACTGTTTGGCTATTTAAGTCATAAAATATTATAAAAATATTCGGGAGTTTTAACAACTCAGACTTTTTCACAAAGTGCGTTTTGTTGACGAACGCAGTTCGTTATACATTGTAACTATGTATTAACGCACTTTGTAATAAAATAAGAAAAAAATTACGATATGATTGGAGGAGTGTATAAGTACCATTATTTGGTAATCTAAGGACTGAAAATGACTGATTAGTTAATTATTTACCAAAAATATTCGGGAATATGAACAACTTAGACTTTTTTTTTACTAAGTGTGTTTAGGTGACAACGCGGGTCGTAATACGTTGTAAATATGTAATAACGGACTTTGTAATAAATTAAGAAAAAATACCATACGATTGGAGGAGTGTGTAAGTATCATTATTGTTATTACAAAGAGGGTTGTTACGGGGCTTAACGCCACTTTCAATAATTTTTAAGAAACTAAATATAAATGTTTCAACTTTCAGAGGTTGTTCTGTTTTGTTTTTGTTTTTTTTTTTGTTTGTTTTTTTTTTTGTTTGTTTGTTTGTTTTTTTGTAGTAGTTTTTATGTACTAACTAACTCCCCATTTCAGGTACTAAGTATATATTATTTTCTTCTGACTTCAAGAAAAGTATCCTGTCTATTTCAAATGACATTTTGTACAAAGGTGACGTTTTTGAAGAATGTGAAGACCTGAGACCTACATACTAGTAGCTCAGTTGGCTATTAATCTCTTGAAGAAATTAATTTCACTGACTACGCAGCAACGACTGAAAGTAATAATGCGTATAAATTATTAAGATTGCAGAATTATAGCCCTATTGTGTTGAAGTCAAATATAAATAGTTTAAAAGATGTTTTCACAAAATAAAAGAAAGAGTCAACCTGAAGTAATTTATTGATTCATGACACAAAATTCTTGTACATGTACATGCACCTGTACGCATATGATAACTGGGACCAAACGAGCATCGCTTAGTAATCGATTTTGAATAACAGAAAGGTCCTCATGATAAGCTTTTGCAAGTTCAAGATGGCTTTGATCGGCGTCTTTAATGAAATTCTTAAACTGTTGATGTTTAATTAATGGGTTTTAACTTGTTTATAAATGTTTCACTGTCATCCAATTTCGATGCGATTTTTCAAAAGATGAGCTTCTGTACACTTTTAACCAACTGCGCCTTTCTTTCACGAGTTCTGGTCTAAATTGCTAAACAGGCCAGTTTGTGTGGGTTTTTATTTGTTTTGTCTTTTTGTGGTTTTTGTGCATTTCTTTTCTTTTCTTTTTCTTTTTTTTTTGTTTCGAGGGGGGGGGGTCGAGATTTTTTTTTACTTAAAATCAAATTTCCAATAAAACTTGTTTCAATATACCTTTTTTGAAATGCATCCTCCCAAGTGCCGAGTTCTTTCACAGAACCCATGACAGTAAGCCGTGACATTTTATGGAAGCCCGAACGTGCCACAAAAAAAATAATTTATAACTTGTGCGTACGAGTTTCAAACTGGAGTTATTAACTTGAGCGCAAGAATTTCAAATCTCGTGCACGAGTTACTGACATGTGTGCACGAGTTACTAATTTAAGCGCACGAGTTTCAAATCTTGAGCGCACTATTTTCTAATCTTGTGCGCACGATTTCTAAATCGTGCGCTCAAGATTTGAAACGCGTGCGCTTAAGATTTTAAACTCATGTGCACAAGTTATTAACTTGTGCGCCCAAGATTTGAAACTCATGCGCTCAAGATTTCAAATTGGTGCGCTCAAAGTAGTAACTCGTGCGCACATGTTATAGATTATTTTTTACGTGGCACGTGCGAGCTTTCATACTCGTATCGGTTTATGTTTGTTTGCAAATAATTTTGTTGCATAAAATTATAACTAATCTTCCTGCACGATTTCATATAGGTCCTTGTTTCGTATAAAGTAGTAACTAGCCATCCACTATTGATCACGTGTCTGTCAATAGGGTTGCGGGTTCGATCTTTACTGCGACTTGGGAGTGCTCTACTCCAACTCTGGTTGACATGTATTGACAGTTTTCTTGCCAAACGTTTGTGGGTTCACGTGCATTAATCAACCAATGACTCGTAAATAAATAAAAATAACACCTGATAATTGACAACAGTCTAAAATATCATTAATACTATAGAGGCCTAGACGACTGTGGCGCAGCAAATGACCAAAAGTAAAACGCGAAGTCTAAACCAGAGAAAAAATATCTGGAAATTGCAAGAGGAAGAGCACATGGTTTGTCATTGGGTTACGTCTTTTTATCAACACACAAGTGCTAGAAATGTAAACAATAACACTTAACTTTACAAAAAAATTTAAATTAGGATTTACATACAAAGCAAAGTTTTATTTTTTACCGTTTAACCCCATTAATTTAAAGAAAATTTACTGCGCCACAGTCGCCTAGGCCTCTATGACATACTCCCTGAAATAAAGATAGTGTTTCAGTCCAAACAAAAGTTTCGCGGTTGCAAAAATATGGATCTTTTAAAGGAATCGATGTCATAATCTTAAAGAATAAATGTCCGCGAGTACGTAGAACACCTACAATCATGTTGTCAGTGCAAATTTCCAAAGCAAACGCAACAACAAAGGTAGGGGGTAGGAATTTTTTTTAAATTTTGCTTTAGACTCATTCGCTCACTTCGGTTTTTTTTTTTTTTTTTTTTATTTATTTTTTTTTACGTTTTCTGGTCATATTTTGCCCCAAATGATATGGGGTCAAATTCCTGTGTTTTGCCATTCTACATAATTTCAGCCTAACGTTTTTACATGGCTTCAACGAAATTGCAGTTATCCCGCTTTGATCTTGCCAATGAAGAGCTGACGTACCCGAAATAAAGAATTGAGAAGTTTCATTGACATTTGAATGAAAGATGACCGAATCACAATTTAAATGAAAGGAGGTAGCGCTTCATAATGAAAATGGGCGCACGGTCAACACTAAACTTCAAAAAATGCATTCAGGTCTTGTTTTTACATTTTGTATCAAAATTTAAGTAAATGTCTGTTTTTGTGTCGATATATTACCACGCCACAATATAGTGTTATTTACTTTGCTTGGAAAGATCGCTTGTTATTACTATGTGACCAAATTCGACTATTTTAATGAAATGCATACATAATGTGATTATATAATCATATTTGTCGTAGCAATTATAAATAACAGCCGATATAAATATATATATGCAAAATAATAAAACAATATAAGTAGAATAGCTTGACAACGATTCGGATGTTTACCACTAAAACACACACTATTTGCTGCACATCACTATTCGTGTGCGAATTACTTTCAAGCGTCGTCAAATGCATTTCCCCATAATAAAAGTTTAAGTTTCGGATTTGAAGAAGTAACAATTCGGACTCGATACCGAAGATCGTCTGAAGCTGCAGCAGGGTTTGTATATTCACGACCAAGTCTGTTATAACATAGTTTCATCAAGGTGATGGTTGGGTTACATTCTAAAACGTCTAACAGTTTAGAAAACCCGTCGTTAGTTATCCCACACATGTTAAGTCCAAGCGTTTTAATTGATTTATTACGTTCTAATGAAGCAGTTAGTTTAAATACCCCTGTGTCCGCAATGAAATTCGAACTGAGGTCTAGATTTTGTATGGTCTTGTTGCTCAAAATGACATCTGCTAATAAGGAACAACCGGAAGCAGTAATGCCACAATTTTCTAAATTTAGATCTTGCAAACACGTTTTGTCATTTAAATGGCGGCACATCATTTCCATGCCGTCGTCACCTATAAAATTTCGACTCATGTCAAGTTCTATAAGAGTTTTGCTCTGCTGGACGCCTTCAAACAGTAGTCCGCAGCCAATCCACGACATATTGGCACTTCTAAGACGTAATTTTGTCAAAGATTTGTTTTGCTTTAACATATTGCCTATAGCAATGCAACCACTGTCAGCCACTTCCAGAAAACTTAAGTCCAGCTCATTAATAGAACCACTATGCTTAAGAGCTTCGCAAATGCTTTTAAAACCTTCGCTTTCTATACCTGTTGACGAGAGATTGAGATGTTTGATGCTTGCATTTTTCTGCAAGAAACAAGACAGTAATTTGGCTCCTTCATTTCCAATTATATTTAACCTTAAGTCCAAGACCGACAATAAGGACGTTTCTGGCAAGGCTACTGCAAGAGAGCCTATATCAGTTCCCAACATCTGAGTCTTTCCAACGTGA
The DNA here is from genome assembly GCA_944474755.1 of Limnoperna fortunei. Classification (NCBI taxonomy): domain Eukaryota; kingdom Metazoa; phylum Mollusca; class Bivalvia; order Mytilida; family Modiolidae; genus Limnoperna; species Limnoperna fortunei. The sequence continues at coordinate 55,524,908 of OX104111.1, read as the reverse complement.
AGTTCTAAAATACAGTCATGCTTTTCTAAAATGGCCGCTACAGCTTTCGCTCTTTCTCCTCGCAGTGAATAACCAGAAATATTTATGTTTATCATTGGTATCCCTTGGTCTTGTCCTGCAACTTCATCGAGTAAAGTTTTATCACTTGAAGTGGACATATATGAAACTCTTGATGACCTTTTTAATAACATCGAATCGCGGGAATAACGTTTGTAGTCACGCGCTTTTTCTAACTGTACTAATGGTTTTAATTTTCCAAGATGGTTGTTATAGTAACCGATTTCAAATGTTATAGATTTGTCTTCGTCCGGAATTGAAGTTGAACAAACTCCTGTCACTGGAATGTTAAAGATGACGTCATAAGTTTCCTTCATAACGTCTAATATCACAACCATATCTTTATAATTTTCTTTTGATTTAAGAATATCACAAAAACTAATGAATTGACCATACGTGCCCTCCATCAAAGACTGCATCAAGCTTTCACAAATTAATCGTCTGTCAGGATGACCTTTGAATGCTTGAAAGTCGATTTTTGAAATAACTCTCTTTTCTGACAATTCATCCAGAAGTAGTGTAGGGTCTAATGTTTGACAAAGAAGTTCGGATGCATTTTGTATAATTAATCGGTGGCTGTCCGAGGATGAAACATCTACGGACATTTTTCTTGATTTGCCAATGGTCCGTCTGGGATTCAGATCTGGAGTTACAATTTTAATTTTAGATGTTCCCAAAACCATTTTATCTAAGCCATTCGAAAGTTCCTTTTCTTCACCTATTCCCTTTTCATTTGCAATGTTATTATTCTCGGGAACAATTTCTGAAATTGTGCCATTTTCCTTTTGAACGGGAACTACGTGAGCAGTTGGAACGTTGCTGTCACGTGATCGTGAACTTTGATATGCCTGCGACATCATGAACGAATTTCTATCCGATTGTCCCACAACAGAAGAGCGAGGAGTACTTATGGTCGATGATCGGAAAAGAAATAATCGGGGCGGTTTAGGTGGAGGTTTTAAACTGTTTGTCCTTTTACATTGGTCATCAGGAAATAATCTGGTATTGGCATCGTACCTCTCGAGTTCCTCTCTGTGAAGCAGGTCCCTTTTTCCCTTGTCACTTCGACGAAGAGAGAATCTCCTCCAAAATCGCCAAGGATTGGAGTTTTCGTCTTCAGATTCTGAAACGAGTTACAATACAATTAAACAACTAATCAAGAAACCTTCTGTTTAGTGTAATTAAAATTGTTAAATTGTTTATATTAGAAATGCGTCAGCGTCGTGGTTGTTATCTTTGCTCGAAATCAATTTATAAATTGTGCTGTAGATTTAGAGTATCGAGTTTATTGACTATTTCGATCGAATAGTCATGACATTACGACATTGATATGAATCCATTAACGTGATTGCAATAGGAATTATGCATAATTTAACATTGATTTTCCTTTTTTCAATAACCCCATGAAAAACGAGTAAATGGCTTTTATGGATTGCGAATTTGCTATCAATTATTTAAAAAATGAGACAATATATGAAAGACAAATATAATATAAAAAAGGAAGAGTGAATTCCTTATTTATCAACGTTTCCACGCTAATTATCAACATTCAGTATAAAGTGCAAGACTTTATGCAAGATATTGTGTATTGGCGTATAACTGCTTACTTTGAATACATTAATTCAAAGAATTTAGTGCAAACAATTTTAAGGTCACTAATATAAACAGTCACTAGTATAAGTAAACAATGTTTTAACAAAAGCATGTACAGTTTGTTCGATTATAGCCGGTGTATAACCTAACCTTAATATCAGTAAGTTACGCTCTGAAAAGCTAAAGATGAAACCTACCTCCTGAAACAGACACGAGATCTGTTAATTGTTCTTAGTCACACAAGTATCAAGAACAAAATCATTATTGAAGGAAATTTTGTATGTAATCGATTTATACAGCATGCTAATGTAGTCAAATATTGACTTGTGTCACAGACAGTCTATAATCGAACAGACGTCCATTATCATAAGGTTTTATCGATTGTTGTAAAATGAACATAACGAATCGGATAGGTAGCACTTTTTTACACAATACAAACATATCAACAAGCTCACATATTTTGACATCCCCCCCCCTTCCGCTCCTGCCCCTGTCTAACAAACCTCACTACTGCCTAGCTCAACTTTAAACATACGTTGTATTTAAATAAAAGCGATTTGACCAATATTTAACCAAGATTTTAAGGTTAACACCAAAATATAAATAAACGACAAGTCACCTTCATCGCTATCCCAGTTTCCAGACCAAGCGGCTTCCTGTCTTCTGCAGTTGTAAGATGACCCGCCAAAAAGGGTGTGTTTCACATTTACGAACAGAGAACAGAAAGTCATCCTTAAATGTCACTGCATGAACAACTAATGGAAGATTGTATTAAATTGTCTAAATTATGAAAACGGATGACTCAGAAATGATTGCCAATAAAAATTCACAATGCTTTATAGTTGAAGTAAAATAGCCATGAATATTGCATCGTGTTCATCACTACCACAGTTTTATAAACTAATTAACATCCATAAAATTCAGAAATGCACACAACAATTGTTTAAGAAAATTTCAACAGTTTTGTGGTTTTATAATCGTCACTTGTTATACACGTATTACTTTTTTTCAAATAATTGACCCAGTCACTATCCATGAATAACAAAAATATTATATAACAGATACAGTTTTAAATCGTGCAAATCCACCATAATCACTATAATAAAGGATAATTGTATGAAAAATTGAATGTATATATTATAAAGTCACGAAATAATTTTCGAGCACCATGCGTTTAATTCATAAGCCAAATAACATCCTCAAAGTGTAAATTTGTTTCAGTTTATCTTTATTATTTCATTATAACACTTTAGTATATTGTAATTGAACATATCCAAGAGTGTGGCAGGGCCGATAATTTAAATTATTCTGAAGCATCTGCTAAAAAAATCTTAACAAACACTGAAACGCACGATAACTTCTATCCATTTCATCAAAAGATGCCACTTATAAGATGAACTGTTGTAATCAAGCACAAAGAACAAACTAAAACAATAAAATGATGAGATTTATAAAAAGCTAGTGAAAAACAGCTGTTTATTTAATTCCGAAGGGACATCAAAGTCCTGCTCCATGTAATGTATTCCGAATGAATAGACATACACCATCAAACACAAATCCCATCTACGTTACTTAACATCTTTCATCAATTTATTACAGAAAAGTAAAATCTGCTGATATAGATAAAACACAAAGATAGAAAGGATGTTCATTAGATATCATGTTGTTTCCATCATTCTTTCGGTGCCAAAATTCCAAACTCTCAGAGAATTCTACGTTAATAAAACCCATATTACATCATACATAAATTGATAAGTGGTAATAAGTCATAGTGTTCTGATAATTGGTATCATTTGTTCTGACATGCAACATCAGAACAAGGTGTATGGAACAATGTTATGTTTTCTTACGTTTTCTTACAGCACTTAAGAGCTAAAAGATGCCAACGAGACAATTAAATCGCTCTAGATACTTGAACAAGCAACAAAAGTTATAACATTACAGCGTGCAATATGATCAAACTGCGCATAATGTAAATAAATAGTTCTCTACGGTTTCCGTTACGAGTAGACCGAATTTTACTGCCGTTCTAGATGTGGAGGGATATTGTCAGCAAAGATTTTATTTTGTCATTGCCGTTTACAAAATATTTCTTTTTAACAACAAAGACTGAAACAAACTGTTGGTAATACAATACTTATTCTGAACTATTATAAACAAAAATCGAAGATATTTATACTATAAGCTACTGTGTAGACAGTGCTAAAGATCTTTATCCAATACTATATGTAAATGTACTTTAAAGAAAACTTCTGACTGGTTTAGGGCCATTGACTCAGAAATCTAGACCATCAAAGAACTTCAAAGTTAAAGCACGGATGGTAGATTACTATTTTTAAATCATACGCAAATGTAAGATTATATCAGACTGCTGACAGAGGTCCTGATGGAAAACAAATTACCAACAGACTATAGATTCATATCAAAACAATACGTGTTACCTACACTCATATGTCCATTGCAGAAGGAAACAGTTAATGGCAAAAACAGATGGTTCGTTATTAATGTTTTGATTCTCGCGTGCGCCTTTAGTCATGTTTGTTGTTTATAGATTCAGATTTCCATTGTTCTTCGAGTCGTTTGTTGTTTTCATCAAGACAGAACACGTGCGTTAGTGCTTATAAATATCTTGCATTCGATCCAATTGAGATGCGTGTACAATATCAGGAAAATATTTTAAAATTAATAATTGTAGTTTGGGTATTTAAAATATTTTGCGGGTTTTCAATGAGGACCAATACATCTGCATGCACATACATTGTAATAAACTCTATTTATATTGCAGATTGATTGATTGATTGATTGATTGATTGATTGATTGATTGATTGATTGATTGATTGATTGATTGATTGATTGATTGATTGATTGATTGATTGATTGATTAATGTCCAGTAAGCAATATTTCGCTATATTCAGGACGAGAACACGTTTACTTAAAAACTCAATGTAGAAATAGGATGGCTCAACTAGAAAAAAAATTGATTTCAAAAGGAAAACAAGCGGCAAGTTAGCCTTTTGTCGCTACAACGGGCATACTCTTCTTGACGTGTACAAAAGGTATCTTCACTTACTAATTGGCCATGATTTCCGTATTAAGATATGACAATCCCACGAAAACAGGGTATCCCAATCCACGGAGCTGCCCTGCGCCACCTGGAACGCGCTGGGCAGCTCCGTGGATCGAGCACTGGGAACTCTTCTCGTACAGTACCAGCATAATATGAATACGACTCAGAACTCGAATGTAAACGTCTCAATTCCTCAAATTTTCTATGTCTCGCTTCTTCCAAAACAAACTTTATTAATTACTACCCATTTTCTTGTTGTACCCCTTTCAATAATTTAAAACGTAATTCTGAAATAAGAACACGAGAACAGATGTATCGTGCATTAAGAACTTAAGATTAATCCTGAGCTTTATGTTTTATTTATATAGAACTGTATATAATACGATTAAAAGACACATTCTGTTGTTGTTCATATTTAACATATTTAAAATAACCATCTTCTTATTCATGATTTCATGACCATGTCTGACCTGAACTCGTAAACCTAACATATCAGTGATCCGGAACATGTCCACATTATAGCAATTACAATATTGACTGGGGGCAATATGACTATCATAAAATATGTGACTTTATAGAATTTTATATTATTATTTAAGCGATTTGATGCGATACACTAAACATCTATACATAACACCTATTTGAAAATATTTTATTGACAGTAATGTTCTACAGTAAAAGATAAACATCTGTCAAACGATACACATCTCCAAAAATTATTGTGAATTATTTTTTTGATCTCAGTGGTAGACTATAAGTTTTTCGCACAGTTACTAATATAAGAAAAACATTCTTCGGTAAAGGATCCGGAAAAACGAAGAATATATGTTTCTAAATGTTTATAAATAAATAAATTTGTCTAGGACAATCTGAATGAAGAGTGTCTTCAATTTATGGAATAAAGCAATTTTGAGCAACTTTATGTTTGCTAAAAATAATAATAAGTTTAAAAAGAACTTACAAAACCTATGTCCTCTACAATGTCCAGATAAGAAAAACTAAGAAATGAGCCAGTGACAACATCTGGCGAACAAATATGATATGGTTCACACTTTGGCCTGCTGTCGAGTAAATACTATCTGACCATTGTAATTAACTTAGTTGTAATTACAACGCTTGTAAGTTATAGCACGCTTTATGTGAAATCTGTAATTACTCCATCGTGGTCAGGGAAACGTTTCACATGTCTTATTTCAAAGTTCTACCAGATAATTAAGAAAATAAATAAATACTAATATTGTTGTGTACGAGTCATGTGGTACGAGTACTACATGCGATAACATTATACTATTTGAAGGCTGCCAGTAAAAATATGATCACCGACAGATCTGAACACTAAATCATAAACGGAATATTAATTTTGATGCAAGTGGGAACCAACCTGCATTGGTTGACATACGTTATACTACTAAAAACTAAAGATTCATAAACACAGTTTGCAGTTTGAAGCACATGATCACTGAGACTCCACTAGCCCAATCATTTTTAATGGGAGATCAGACCACACAATTTACAAATGTCTGGTTAAACTAATTGCTGTTCATTTCATATTCATGTTGTTTTAACTACAATGCAAGTAAAAATATAGTATGAATAAGTACCAATAATAACTCATTACATCAGATTTTTTACTTTGTTGTTGCTTGATCAAATACCAACGAATGTTATAAGTTTGGCTCCTAGATCTGGCTAAAAACATAAAAATTATAACTGTTTTAAACAATGACAAGGGAAAAAACGGAAAAAGATGCGGCGTGTGCTTCCGCAATTTAATTAAAATTTAATCTTACTCTTGCCTCCACCCTCCCCCCATATTTTGTTATTGTCGTGCTGTCTGGTGGAGGGGGCAAGTAAAAGATATAATTTAAAGTAAATAGTAGGATTCCCTTGAGTTTGAATGTTGATATGCAGAACTAGCCCTGTGCGATGTCAATTCAGATTGAGAAATTGTATGAATTTGTAAATAACTGGACAAGCACGGCTATATCCGATATTAATATATCTCTTGTAAACGCAAGAGGACGGCTAGCACTATTAAACATATCAAAAATAAAAATACAAACATATTTAACTTTTTTCAGTCTTATTAAAATTAGATGCTTACGGCTCACATGTTTTCAGATAAGTGTAATATATTAGAAAATGGAGAAACTTAGACTTGCCACAAGTCCCTATGAATTTTTTTTTATTTGAACGATACACCTTTATTATCAACATTTACTAAACTATCAGCCAGTGTACAAAGGTACCTTTATAAAGGTACCTCAAATAGCAAAGAAATTCAAAGGGATGTGTTGCAAGTCTAGGAGAAGCTTAATATTAAATTATAATGTTGACTAAACTACCTACTGTTTATTACAAATAAATCATGGTTTTCAATGATGTTACATATTTTTGTGTTTACAGCAACATATGCATTTTTTAAAATCTTTTTTCATTTTGTTTTTATATAATTTTGTATACTTTGAAATTGATTTAAGGGCTAAGGGAACTTTTGCAATGACATCTTTTTATTATCCAACACATTGATATTGAGTTTAGCAGTGAAGACATACAGATATTTTAAATATGTTGGAAAATTCTTAGTGGAAAATGTGCCCTAACTCAATTAGTATAATAACCAAAATATAAATGTATTTGTATTTTTTTTATATTTATATATTTATCTTGCAATTGTTCTTTTACAGCAGTTTAAATGTGTTGACGTATATTTTTTTGTTATATACAGTCAGTGACCGTTAATCACAAAAATCTGACGTCACAATTGATTCTTGTCGCTGAAATTGATGTCAACGCACTCAAAGGTATTTTATATGCGTTATGACAATGCGAAATGTGTAGAGACCCGATATGGGTTCGAATTAAAAACAGGTTAAAAATAATAGAATTAAAAAGATTATGGACAACATGTGTAAATATCGTACAAAACATTAATGGGCGTCTGCAGTTCTCGGCAAAAAGGTTTGGGTGCGGGGGACTATTTTCTGAAGTTTAAACAATACATTTGGCTGAAAACGTATTTCAATTCACGGTAACATTACAATCCTTTATGTGGGACATTATTGATTGGACTTAAAAACCTAGTATATTTTTCGCCGGCAAGTAATTCTGGCCACCCGATTTTTTAAACAGTTTTTGTGAAAAACTGGAATTTTAAAAGGGATAATAGTAATTTGTTTTGGATTTAAGATAGTAAAATCTATCAAATGAAGCCTTTCCCGTCAATTTTAATGGAAAAATAACGGCACAGTCACCAAAATGGCGAGAATTGCTTATGTCATTTTAATGACGAGAACTACTCTCGGACCAGATCCACCACATCGATCGGTAAGTGATAGCAAAGCGAGAACTCGACCGGACGTGGGTTTCGACGATGACACCAGTTTGTTTTTGTTTGTTTGAATGGTGTTTTAACGCCACTTTCAGCAATTTTTCAGCTATTTCATGGCGTCCAGTTTTTATTGGGGGAGGAAGCCGGAGTACCCGGAGAGAACCCCCGACCTGCGGTAGGAAAACTGGCAATCCTTGTCAATTAAGATTGGAGTCGAGTACACCCAGCCTGCAGTGAGAATCGAACCCGCAATCTCAGTGTTGACAGACCACGTGATCAATAGAAGACGAACTACCTTGACCACTCGGCCACCGAGGCCCCGATGACACCAGTAAAAAATGGAAACAAAATCCTCGGCGATTTATACGTTTTTTCGCTACTCAGGTTTGACGTTATTTGTGGTTAATATTGACTAGTAACGGTGTGTCCGAATTAATTAGTCTGTCTCCGGACAGTCTGGACAACAAGGCGAAGTAGCTTTCTTAAGGGAAAACAAACAATGTTTTACATTGAAAACGAATCAATAGATTTGGAAATATACGAAGATTTTACTTTTCAAATGTAGATATATATATCGTTATTAAAATGACACTTATGTGTGATTTAATGATTTACTTAGAGTGCTTTTGTGGTCATACAAAACGTATAAATATGGCAACTTTGTTTAATATAATATGTTTAGAAACTTCAAATATTACATCACAATACACCGAATATTGATTTTTTTAGCTGTTTAGAAGGTGACTTTCAGATACTTCTGTTCTTGCTTTAGGTCGAGTTTTCTCACTGTGCACGCCGGCTTTATCTCGATTAAAAACTGGACGCCATGATACAACTGAAAAATTAGGGACAATAGTTAAAAACTCCAAAAAAATTAATTTATAATAAGAATTTGTATAATATTTTAGGTTTAACAGTATAAATCGATGTGGGTATTTGTCAGATTTCATTTTGCGTTTGAACGATGCAAAAAATTTGCGTGTTATTGTGAATCCATGAATTATCAACTTCGTTTTCGACTTTTTTGACAAAATAAAATGTATTTTTAAAGATTTCGTTGTCTCTGTCATAGATATCTGACTGGTGTTAACCGGGGATTTGACCGAGATATTCGACAAACGGTACCCGACGAAACTTACCGGTTAACAGTCTTAAAAATGTATTTATATTATTTGAGATGTGATTGAAAAGTAGATTATTTCTATTTTAGACACAGTTATCAGCCTGACTATAGTTGCTGTGCAGATGGGGCGTATATCAAATTACGTGTATTACAACTCGACACATCCCTAAATACAAGTAAATTGAAGCCATTACTGGCATCTAGTATTACTATAATGAACGTAATATTGAAGAAATGTTGACCTTCGGAAGCACCTCACAGAAATTCGATATTTATATTGTAAATTAAGGAAACAGAATAACAAGGGAATACCCCCCAAAATATCCGACTTGTTGACCTTAAGTTACTGAATTCTTTTTTCTACCGGTAAGAGCGTTTTTTTTTCTCTTCTGGTATTATCTGGGTAATATTTCCTTATCTTATACCTAACAAAAAGATGTTTTCGGTGTATTGTTAAGAATTTACTTTTTAAAAGTTTTAATCTATTACAATATAATATTAATTTCTTGCGTGTATCAAATAGCTTATTACAAACAGGTTAAATAGTCAGTCTGAAAAAGTGTTGTGAAGATGGGAAAATAGATACATGCATTTAAATGGACATCAAGGGAACTTTAATATTAATATAATAGACTCCTTAATCATCCACAGCACCAGAGTTCACTCTCATTTTCTTGAAAGTTCGTGTTGCTTTGTGTGTGTGTGTGTGTTGTTCAGTTCTGTTTGTTTTGGTGTGTCCATTGTTTTGAATGAATTTTTTTTTACTAAGAGAGTGATTGCCCTTCGCTTCTACGTCTGGGAACAGTATGTTTCTGTGTTGTGTACTAGTATAACAAAACAGCAGCATTATCTGATGTGAGAGTAATGCGAACGAGTCATTAACAATAATATTAATTCTTGAATGATTGTCTGATGCGTCACAAACTGAAGCTTATAAGAACATTTAAATGTCCCCAATACTTTCAACATCTTCCATAGCCAAGTGTTACGATCTGGCCCCTTCTCTTCTTGAAGAGAGGGAAAAGAAGGGAGATGGAACCGGAACGTAACACTTGGCTAGCGAAGATGTACTTTCAAAGGATATATTTCAAATGTAATAAGCCCTACGATTAACTACGTTTTACTATAGGAGGTGGTTATTTTTAATGAAGTTTTTTAAAGGTACAGAATAAGGAGAAGTCCTTACACAATTTTCAATTTGTTCCTTTGTTGAACTATGAACCTTTTTCAAGCGTGTGAACTTTTTCAAAGTTGTGATCTGTCAACAAAGATGAGTAGCAATAATTTTGCAGAGAAGTCATTGTCACAGAAAATTGTAACAGACTCATATAAGAACCACCGCAGAAAAGATTTGTGCAAATCATGTTATAATATTACAGACAAATTGTACACGGTTTCCATAAGATGCCTTAAAGCTATGACTTTATAGGCATCCTCACAAGTCAGTGTTTCTGTGTCCACATGTGTCATTTCGTGGACACATGTGGACACAGAAACACTGACTAGTGAGGATGTCTGTCAGGGAACTAAATTGAATATTTGTCTCTAGAACATTTGGTACCATAAATTCAACTCCGGCTAAAATTCACTATAAATACCGCGTTTTGAGGGCATCAGCTATTACAAAAACTATATATATATGAAACCAGATAGACAAAAAATCAAACTCGCTTTTTATGGTCATAACTATTGATCCATGCATATGAAGGTCGTATACAGATTTGTATCCCCCAAGGACATAACAGGGATAAAGGTAATCAGCTGACAGGGTAACGAAACCCAACAGGAAGCGATCAGACCGGCGACAACGCGTTATACTCTCTGATCCTCTCTATTACTAAGTGCGACAGTGAATGGTATAGACTGACTTATAAATATTATCAGATTGCATTTCCCCAATAACTAATAGCTAATTTAGCTGAACAAATAATATTTTTTAATTTAAGTATTACAAATTATGCCCTGTACAATAAAACTCCTAGAAACAGAACATTTCTTATTATTTGTTAAGGTAATGTTCGCAAATCGAAATGGTAGCTTTTGAAATATTCAGTAAGTAAAAAAGAAATATTATAAATTATATATTTTAAAGTTAAAATATACGCAATTTAGTTTAGAAACACAATACTATGAATGACAATGTTATCTTTATACATAAAACTTGAGTTCTCAACCTGAGGCCATGCCAGTCGCATCTCCGCTAGCCAAAGGGTTACGATCCAATTTTCTTCCACCACCATATGCCAACGATGAGAATTGGATCTTTTCAGCTAGCGAAAGATTGTGTACTAGCTATTAGTGATCATTACTATGATAAATGGACTGACAGGTAAGTGGTCAAATGAGGTTAAATATAATTTATTAAATTGGCCGTCATAAAAAGGGTTTTAAAGTTCAGTAAAATTTAGGTCAAACTATGCTGTAAATATACTGCAGAGTCAAAATAGTGTTAACTTTTATTGTTAATATAAAATAGCATCATACAATACCAAATTAAGTTCTTCATTAAGATAATTCAATATATCCCGTACATTTAATCTAATTGTACGTGTCAATATAGAGTCTGATTAATAATTAAGGTCAATTTAACATCATCAAGCATGAACACCATCTATACAATAAACCATTACTTTGACCATGAATCCCACCCATACACGATACCATTACTGTGACCACAAAATACCATCCATGAATTATACCATTACTTTGACCATGAATCCCACCCATACACGATACCATTACTGTGACCACAAAATACCATCCATGCATACATTATACCATTACTTTGACCATGAACGCCATCCATAGAAGATACCATTACTGTGACCACATATGAACACTATCAATACACGATAGCATTACTTTGATCATGCATGAACACCATCAATTATTGTGTCGGGGCATAAATGCCCATAAAATTACTTTGACCACGCGCTATTATTGTTTGTTTTTTATTGTTTAACGCCACCTTCAGCAATTTTCAACTATAACATGGTGTCCAGTTTTTTTTTAATTTGCATATTGTCCGGAGAGATGAGTTTGATATTCTCTCAAATTTTCAGCTTAATGATCTTATTAATGTGACAACGCAAACACCATTCATAAATGATACCATTATTTTGACCAAGCATAATCATCATCAAATGATGTCATAATGGTCACCACTAGTTCGAGAATCCTCTGCCGTCCAACGCTTTTTTTGCGTGGGACAAAAAAAGCGTTGGACGGCAGCGGATTCTCGGACTAGGTCACCACCATCCATACATGTACTTGTCCATATAGTGGAACAGTTGTTTCTATATAGGTTAAGGTAGTTCATATATTATTGATCACGTGGTTTGTCAACACTAAAGTTGCGGGTTTGAGTCTCACTACGGGCAGGTTGCACTCGACTCCAATTCTAATTAACAAGGATTGCCAGTCTTCCTACCGAAGGTCGGAGGTTTTCTCCGGGTACTCCGGCTTCTCCCCGAATAAAAACTACACGCCATGATATAGCTGAAAGTGGCGTTAAATATTCAGACAAACAAACAATCTTTTTAGGTGTGACAATAATTGCTTTTTATTTGTACTAGAGACACATTTTCATTAAGAATTAAAGTATAACATTTCATAGAATTTTCAAGACACAGTTCCAACTGTCGGCGAAAAAATAGGCTATGTTCAGGATGTGGCAAACATTCTGAAGGGAACACTTTAAATGGTCCATTTCATGTTATTTGTTTAACTGTTAATAAGTTTAACTGAATTAATTGATTGCCACACACTATTTTTCTAGATCAAAGGTAATTTACAAACGAATAAAAACAATGGTTCGTGATGGCTGTTCACCGTTTGCTGTGTCGTCCGATTAGACCTTTAGCTAACAGCGTATAAATAGTGTTATCGTTGAAAGTATATCCGAAGACACCGAGTCCCAATAGAAGACAATCAAGTACGAAATTACAACAAAAAATGAAATAAATGAAACCCAAGATGATAAACGAGTAGATGTACAAGGATATGTGAAAACACGGTTAATTCAAAGACGTAATTTAATTATCACTTTTTACCTTCTGATCTTATCACATGATTGTATGTTTCATAATTAGATACCCGGATATATACCTTTAAGTGCCAGTTTTCCTGACTAAGGTCGGTGTTTGATATAGCTGACATATTACTGTAAATGGCGATAAACCCCACATACAAAAATCAATCAACAAAGTAACCTATTAGTAGTCAAGCTTATTTATTGTGTTAGAATTAGATAGTGACCATAGCGGGCTTAACAATAATTCTATAAACATAAAAAATATTAATGAAGAGTGAAGACTTTAGTACAAAAGCTTTAGTTACATTTCGGATCTAGGTTCTTTATTATTTCGATTTAAGCAAATTAGAAACAAACAGAAAATACGGTGAGCATTACCCGATAGGTTTATGCCGCAAAATACAGATTGTGTAACGTTTATACTATGAGAATTCAACTGTCTGAGAATTATTACAAGCATTAATCAAATTTAATTATAGAACTGATGTTATTTTTGTCACGTTTGTTTGTAAAATGAGGCTGTATCTCATTTTCACCATGCATTTTTTCAGCTATATCATGAATTTTTTTTTATTCGGATGGAAGCCGGAGTACCTGACATTCAGCAGGAAAATTCATTTAAATTAATGCTTTAGTCGAGCACACCGTCCCCAGTCAAGCTCGAACTCACAAACGCAGTGTTGACACACTGTCATGAGAAAATGGATAACCACCTAAACCATTTGCTGTTATAAGGTCGGGACATTGTTGGTAAACTGTTAAAAAAGGATATGTTGATTACAACCTTTCCTATTTCTAGCGGTTATATGGAAAGTCTACAGGGGCAGATACAGGATTTTCGAAAGGGGGGGGCGTAAAAAGGGGATATCGGAAAAGGAAGGCCACGAACAAGGTTTTTATAGTGTTCAGTAACCTTTATTTGGCACAGTATATACAACAGAGATATCATAATAAACGAATTAGTACCGCTAATGCATTAAGTTATGGCGAGGACGAGCGGGGATTACATTTTTGCCTTTGGCGCTGGTTGTTACCCTCCCTGTTCTCTTTTTTTTCCTTTCCTTTTTTTTAAAGGCCCTTCCCCCTCTGGATCCGCCACTGGTCTAGGACGAGACGTATTGTGTCAATTTCGACTGGACCCCATCTGCCTCTCCTTTTCCCCATACACTCGTTCCATTCTCCGTAAAAAACAAACTGTATTCAACAGACATCGAATTGCCATACGTAAAAATGGTTCCCTAAATTTAATACATATAATTGTACAAATAAAATGCCTTTTTTCTTGACACAACTCAAAACACGACCTTCTTTCGGGTTCAGTGAGTTTTATATATTTTTGACATTGTCTGACATAATATTAAATGCTGGCTCGTAATGAAGGGTTATCTGTTTACATTACATTAAATAGATCTCGTTTGTAACATTTCCTGTTTAAATCTTTGTGCTAAGATATTCTAGACGTTCTTTTCTTTTATCCAAATTTGTTTGGAATATTTTATTCGTTTTACATTTACTTCCAATATAAGGGAAACTAGCATTCAAAGATTTTTTTTAATTTTCAACTCGTACATTTTCTGTGTTGCCCTGAAAAGTTTATTTATGTTAATTTAACAAATAACCAACTGTTCCACCAGATACATATAATTACATGTAATTATAATTATATGTCTCTGGTTCCACAGTGTGGTTACATTTTTATATCAATGTTACGAATTCGTACAGAAATGAATTATGTTAACTGCTTCTAAACTTAGAAATTGTTGATTTAGAAAAGTAACATAACAGGCTTAATAGTTATTTACATTTCAAACTATCATCATTGACTTGTTATTTATTACATTTGTGTAACATAAAAATTGATTCAGTCAAGCTCTGTGTCGGTCTCATGGCGAAACTATTTATACAGAATCAATAGAGCTATACATATCTTTCTTTACGAATCATAGATGGTGTATTTTAATTATACAATTTGGTTTTTTTATGCTTCTACTTTTATACAACTTAGAAAAAGGTTAATTATGAGTAGTTATAATATCTCTTAGCTGTACAAGTTTGAGAGACATTTGTTGTAAATTTGTTAAATCGGATGTAGTCCGAGAATCCTCTGCCGTCCAACGCTTTTTTTTTTGCGTCACACGCAAAAAAAAAGCGTTGGACGGCAGAGGATTCTCGGACTAAATCGGATGTAAAGAAGTCTTCAATGTTTGTCGTCTGTATTGACAGTGGTTCATATACTACGTGTCTGTAGTACGGGTTAAATTAGTTACAATCAGTGGATCGCGAATTGACTTTGCTCGCGAAGATAATAAATACACATTTTATTTTAAACGCCACATGTATCCGCTCCAAATCAGAAACACTAACGAAAATATACATGTATTTACTTTCTCAAAAAAAACAAAAATCGAATCGCTTGCAATACTGAAATACTGAAAGATGTTATTAGCTTTTGAATAACACGGAGGAATTTGGTAGTGATGTAATATTTAGCACCCAACAATGGTCAAACTAAAACTTAACTTAAAATATGTTCATCGAAATTTATGTTTTTACTCACCCGATACATGGTTCTCCGCGGAAAGTGGTGCCTTAGAATAAGGTTGCTTATCCTGATCTTTCGCTACATAACGATCACTGGCACAACTAAGTTGTCCACCCATCACTCTTTTACATCCATCACAAAGTATGAGATTTTATCAACTTTAATCACAAGGCTGTGATGTTTCACCTAACAGCAGAAACATGCGTTTACCTGTCTATCTGCACATGTCTGCATTACATGATTAAATAATATATGCAATACACCTGAGATTGTCAATAAATAACGAGGCAATAACTATCTATTTATATATAATTATCCATTCGTAACAGCCATTTAGTCTCATCCTATTGTAACTAAATATTTCCATAACTGAATCTTCTTGTCTACACCAATACAATTGAATTTTATTTCGGACGTATTTTAATCCACCACCCGGTCTGATCCTTGGACCGTTATGTTTATACTATTTCGATCGATTGCATATTTAAATGTAACATTTAGTGACGAGGCAGTAATTTCTTCCTTTTTTATCTTTCACAGGTATTTTAACTACCGAAATTGGCCGAAATTCAAGATGTAACTTTACCGCCTTGATGTGTGTAATTAATCGAAATCGAATTGCTGATCCTTTTTAAAACACTAAACATTAACCTGTGTGTAGGCACTTTAACAAACAGGAAAGTCTTTTAACATCAAACACCTGAAGATTAATATTTATTTTCTGTATACACCTGGTTCACCTGTCTTTTTACCTTTTCGTGTTGTTGACAGATCGACGTGTTTATGATATTGATATCGATAATGAAACTTAAGATTATGTCAATTTCATATTTTGTAAAGAAAACTAACCATATGACATACTATCCCGAGCTTCAAAATCGTTTTGTAGACTTCAAGTCCAGGTCCTGTCACATAGTGTATTGTATAGTTTTATGTCTGATTTAAAGATAAAAATGGGGGAAGACACTGTGTGTTAAACATGTACATTAATTATACTTTGTATGTAATCTCGAACATCAAGGACCTCACGCTAAAATATCATAGAGGTTTTGATCTGTCTTTTTTCCGTGAAAAATGTCAAATGAAATAAACATTTGTATATTAAATAAATAATCCATGTCCGATTCTAATTCATTTGACCGAGACGCTAATCGGCTTATGGATTGCAGGCTATATATCTCCTTAAATTCGAGAATTTTCATAACCTTTATACATTATTATTTGTTTCTTTTGAGGAATGATGTTTAATGTCAATTTTTGCATTTTTCAGCTAAATCATGACGACCACACTTTATAGCGGATTTTAAGATAAAAAAAACCCTTATATTTCCGGGAACACATTTATTGCATGTGTTTTTTGTGAATTTCTGTGAGCCGTAGCTTTACAATTTCGTAGATGGATTTTGTTCTTTTTTCTGTGTTTTTTAATTTATCAATTATTTTTAATAATAAAAAGATTTTTTATTAGAAATATAGTTTGGACTGCATATTAACCAACTGTAACCATGTGATAGATTTAAATATCTAAATAAATAAAAAATAATGAACTATATGTGACCCTCCTTGTGACAACAAACACAGATTTTCACAACCACACACACAGACAACTTTTATTGTTTGTTTGTTTGATGGTGTTTAACGCCACTTTCAGCAATTTTTCAGCTATATCATGGCGTCCAGTTTTTAATGGGGGAGGAAGCCGCGGAGTACCCGGAGAAAACCCCCGAACTGCGGTATGAAAACTGGCAATCCTTGTCAATTAAGATTGGAGTCGAGTACACACTGCCTGCAGTGAGAATCGAACCTGCAATCTCAGCGTTGACAGACCACGTGATCAATAGTAGACGAACTACCTTGACCACTCGGCCACCGAGGCCCCCAGACAACTTTTAAAAGACGTTCTTCTAAAGATGAATGTAAGAACTACAACCTGGTATTCCACATTAATTTTGCAACTTGTAAATTTATAAGTTGTAGATAAAAGTTTACTTTTTGTATTAGTGATCATTTGACCAAATTATAGAACGCGTAAAAATATAAAATGATGGTCATTATATGAAAGGCATGTAATAAAGTTCATTGATCAAACTTATTGATATACCGGTATTGTGTTTATTTCTTGTTGGTATCAGCCACAAGTGATCAACGATGAACTTTTGTTTTAAATACATGAAACAACGAATGAAACGGGAGTTTAACCTATATTAGAGTGTATATTCCGTGATGACCCAAAAATGGACATTCTGAGTAGTGATTTTATCGGTATTGGGTATTAATTATTAATTGTTTGGTAAATTAAATTGTATCTTTAATGACCAGATAGATAACGACACGACATATCCCTCAGAGTTGGAAAACTAAACTCGATAGTTCTTTCAACTTTTCAAATAAACGGTACTACCAATATCAAAAGAAGTTTGTTTAAAAAAAAATATCATGTGGTTTCATTAATTTGTTATGTTTGGAGACTGGTTTTTCAACAGCTATGAGTACTTATTTTGCTACTCTCTTCGCCGACCTCTCCTTGCGCTCATGTGAAGCTGAGTTCCTTTAAACGGCCTACTGAAAAGACACTTGTGTGGACCTTTGATTTCACATTTCGCTATGTATGTAGATTATGTCGTGTCAATTAGCGGTGCAACCCTTGCGAGCTTGAAATTAAGCGGACACCGCCGATATCAACCTTGGATCGGTCTCTTATATATGTTATGCTTGATCTTGCGATCGGTATCTTTGGTTTTCTAGACAGGACACAGTGCTTTAAAACTTAAAGACTATAAAAACTGCTCAAACAGGTTTTGTTGCAACTATGCCCAGCTGATGTTATCCCGTCAGAAGTTCTATGGCTGTCACTATAATTAATAAATCATTATGTTTTGTTTTGTTTTTTTTATTTCAGTGGCGTTTAACGCCTGGTTTAGCAACTTTTTAGCATTATCATAGCGTCCAGTTTTTACGGGGAAGAAGGCCGGAGTACCAGAAGAAAACTCGCGACTTCTGTAGGAAAACTGACAATCCTTGTCAATAAGGATTGGAGTTGAGTGCACCCTGCCCGCAGTGAGATTCGAACCTCAATATATTGACAGGCCCGTGATCAATATTAGATGACGAACTACATTACCACTTGGCCATTATTATGTGGAAATCCATCTTTCCAATACAATCAGACATTTCCCTGAGTCGATAGTCTGTCCTCTTCCTCTATTTGACTTTTCGCTGGACATGACATTATATATATATCTCTTGTGTAGCAGCTTAATGGGACTGATGTTAAATAAATCTCTTGTCTCACCTTGATGGGACTGTAGTTATTTATCGGCTTGCAATAAACCTGGGACTAGTATAACTTCATTTATAGGTTCCTGAATAAACTCGGAGTTTAATTGGAGGCCTGCACAGTTAGAATAAATAAGTAAATAAATAAATAAATAAATAAATAAATAAATAAATAAATAAATAAATAAATAAATAAATAAATAAATAATTGAATGAATGAATGAATGAATGAATGAATGAATAAATAAATAAATAAATAAATAAATAAATAAATAAATAAATAAATAAATAAATAAATAAATAAATAAATAAATAAATAAATAAATAAATAAATAAATAAATAAATAAATAAATAAATAATAAATAAATAAATAAATAATCAATCAATAAATAAAATTTATTATTAATTCAAGAGTAATTAATTATGATATGCATTTATAAGCGCATGGTTTACAGATAACCGGTTATTCCAGATTTTGTTTTACAAGTCTGGGGGTTATTTTAGTAATTTAGTAAATTGCACGTGTCACATAAAAACTGCCCTGGGCGGATTAAAATGGATATATAAAAATCCCTCTTATCACCGGTTGCCTCTTTCTCGTGTATCAACAACAATGGCGACTACCGGCATGATGTTGGCCTCTCTGGTTGTGATTTTGCTACCTTTTGCAGTTTTGGGTAAGAAAGTTTCAAGCTAACTTAAAAAAAGAAAGTAAAGTAAATGCATGATTAGATAAAAGTTCTGAAGTTAAACAAAACGGTCGTTATGGCAAGTAAAAACGTGTGTTTGTAGCTTTATTAGTGTTGACGTGGCAGGCTATAGCAGTATAGGCATAGCCCGACAAATTATACTGTAAATAGTGTACGAGACGAGGGAAATTCTGAATCTGTATGTATTACACTGCTAGATACCAGTAATGGTGAAACTGCAGCGGGATTAAAGTGTTGCAGGCAAGAAAAATCTGTAGATCTTCCTTTAACACAATGTATGCAACATCCTGATGAAAATGAGCTGAAAGGATCTCCTCAGTGTACTTGGCGATCACAATACATATTTACAAGTTTACAAACTTTATATTCGAGTATTGTTAACAATACTTGTATTGATAATGTACAAAAGATCCAACTGAAAACATACATTATTATTACTAGTAAAGTTTGCCCAATAACTGAGACAAGAAGATTAGTCCATAACTCATAAAAAACAAGATGTTCATTGGATATCATATTGTGCCAAGATGATCTTATTTTACTTAAATTTCATTTCAAATTTGTGTACAATTTTTGTGAAAAAATAGCATTTTCAAAGTGATAAGTGTAACTTGCTTTCGATGAAACTATGTGAAATCTATGAAATCAAGCATTTGTCATCAATTTTAATTGGAAAATAGCACCACAGATAGCTACATGGTGAGAATTGCTTCTGTAATTTAAATGGCGAGAACTACTCTCTGACTAGTACATGTAGAAGCAGTTATAACTTCACAGTCAGATATACTTGTATACAAGTCCCAAATAAAAGATTACATACGACTTTTTTGTTCCACTAAAATCCAGTCACTTTTTTTTTCAATATAAAAGATAGAATACAGCTTATGTGGTATGCCTTGCCATTAGATTTTTTTCTTATAGTGATAAGGCCAAAATAAATTAATTGTGTGTTTCCGGTTTCCCGACCCTACCTCCAGTTTGGACGTAGACCCTAAAACATTTTATCAACTTTAAAAAAATCCTGATTTTTTTCAAGTCATTTCCGTGTACGATTTCATTTTTTTTTAACTGCGTCTTAAAAATGTTTGTAACTAAAAGAAAATGAAAGTGATTCAAGCGTCTTTAAAACTCAGATTTTGAAGCATGGCGTGCAGACAGCCATTTAGTGTTATTGCAATTTGAATTGCAAAATGCAACCACGTACAGGAACCTAAGAGTTTCATGACATCGCTTCTCGATCACTCAGACATGATGAGCGTTTTTAAAGTTAATCATTACACCTCTTCTGCGGACGATTTAATGAAAAGCAGTATATGAAGTATTGAAAACAAAATAAAATAAATTTTTTTCCCTACCTACCCAACCTACTTTTTTCAAGAGTGAAATAGGAAACACACTATTAATTTATTTTGGCCTAATAGGGGTTTAATTGGCTGTCTTAGTTATATAAGAAAATGGCTTATTTTTAATGTACAAAGATTTGAGAAAAGATGTTGGGACTTTAAACAGTTAGAGAACTCAATAGTGTTTGAGCTATCAAAGTTCCACTGTATTACTTATGCTAACATATCTTTCAGAATGCAGGGGCCACGATGGGCTTCGCCAAAGTCGCCAATTGCGATTTTTTTTTTCATTTGACGACAAAATATTGTGTCTGGCGAATTTTTTGGCGCCTACAAGTCCATGTAGGTTTATAGTGTTAAACGATGCATGCACATGTTAAATATATCGTTAATCAGCGATTTCATCATTTAAGATCCTTTGTCTGCTTCTATTGTGGTAAATACATGTGTATTGTGTAGTATCCAGTGACATGTGTGTTATTTGGAGTTATTAAACGGAAATCTGCAATATATGAATCAACAAAGTTGTCTGATGAAAAGCAGCTTTACCTGCATCAGTGTTGAATAGACGTGTAATAAAGCAATAATGCTGTTAATTAATGTATAGAAATAACAAAAACAACTTATTTTTGTAGTAATATTTTTTGTTGTAATGTAATAAATAAAATGCAGGTATGAAAACTGAAAAAGGTCGTTGTTGTTGAGTGATTTTCGGACTGGTTGGCTGTCTTAATTTCATAATTATAAAACTCTCACACATGCGTAGTTTGATTTCAGTATTTCTGGTTTTATGTTCATTCACGGGGATAGATGTTTCCAATAAATAACTGTAAAATCTTGGTTTTCTGCTAACAAGAAATCAATCATACATCTTTTCATGATTAAAATAAAATTATTGTACTGGCTGCTTTTGAAAAAGTTGAATTAGAGTCTGGCAAACTTGGATTTCATCCATCATGACAATATTTTCAGGGTGTCTGACCAAATGTCACACATAAAGTTAAACAATTTTGCCAGGTCATAAAAAATCTAGTGATTTCTAATCTGGCAACACATTTACAAAACTGGCGACGGAAAAATGCAGTTTGCGATTTTTTTGGCGCCAGCTGTTTAGAGGCTAGAGCAGCCCCTGAGAATGCCTATCATTGCACTACAGGTAACAAACAGTAGGTAAGCTGTAAAAATAATAGTTGCAGTTGCATTATTGTCAGAAATTATAAGCAGTGAACATCATGAACATCGAAAATAGATAATTTTAATAACTTGAGTTAAGAATATACCATAAATTTTTTTTTTAGGAAATACCTGTCAATCACCTGAAGTGAAAACACAGACCTATACAACAACAGATGGAATGGCTTCTACAGACACAGTGTTTGTTGTAGAATTTTCTCTAAAATGTAAACAAAAAGTAGAGGTTTGTATGAATATTTATTTCTTTTTATTTAAAAAAACCAGTTATTTTCACAATTAGGTGTCGTCCATAATTGTCAACCATTTTCACAAATGTGCAAAAAGCACACTTTTTGAGACCCCCCCCCCACCCCCATCAAAAGGTGTACATCAACCATTAAACTAATATAAAAACCAAACTCCACGGATACGAAAAATTTCTGAAGATAAAAAAAAGTGTACGCTAAAATTTTTAACCCCCTCCCACAAGTGTGCGGTTTGCACACTTATGAAAATGGTTGACAATTATGGACGACCCCTTAGAAAGAAAATGATTGCATGCAACTTATGAATGTCTTGGCTTGATTGTGTTGATGAAATTTTGTCACATGCCATCTTAGTTGGAAAATGTTTCATGTTTCTTGCAAGGTTAATCTGGATATGATTTACATGTATTAGTTATTATTTTATTACCTATTTCATGCATATAACTGGGAACTTCTATGTATGTACATCAAAGGTAGCGTAAGATTTAAAATGAAGTAGAGACCTAAATTTGTCAAAAAAGATTACTCTTGTAAAAGGCTTGGATGCGCGTCTGCTACGGCAGATGTACATGTAGGTCATTTATTGTCATAAACATGTCTTCAGTGTGAGGTGCATTGACTATATGAAGATTTTTTTTTTTTCAGAATTTAAATTTGTATGCTGAGATCAGTGGAAAGACCATTCCAGTAACAAAGACCACCACTGCTGATAATTATCAGGTAAACACACAATCTGATTTCTCATCTGTAAAATGGTTTTAACAAAACACATGAAGCTGCATCGTAGGTAACCCATGGTTGAATCAATTATATTCCCCACGCCATTCCCCCTGGGTTCATTTTTAATGAAATCTATGGGGTTTTTTTTTATATATATTTACACACATTTATTTACCATGTTCCCTCTGAAAACTTTAGATAGTACTGTGCTAAATGTGGTTCTCATTTCCAATGGTTTGTATAATGTAGTGGTAGATGTTAATTTTATCTCAGTTATAAAACACTGCAATCAAGAACTTTCCAATTTTTAAAATAATATGAGAATAGGCGATCAGCACACATTTTATGGTTTGTGACATTACTTCAGAGCAGATTACTGACAGTGCCTCTGCATTCCATTGGTGAAATGACATCATCTGTCTCTCATGTGTTGGTGATGTCACCAAAATGTAAATTTAAACGGCATTCATAGATTGCAAAAAAAATGTGTCTTGCATTTTTGTTGTTACAGACAACTACTTCCTGTTTGGGACTTCATTTAGTGGGGGCATCTGTGTCCTATGGACACATTTTTCGATTTTTTCATTTATTTCAGTATTTAATTCTATATCTATTACATGTATATTGTATTCTGCATTTACCTCTGTAATTTTGTTACATGTAAAGTGTGCATATGTGTTAATGGACACTATGATCATTGGTAGTTTTGTACAGAAGTTAATTATAAAACAATGTTACAGATTGATAAGTTTGTTTCAAATTACGTTCCATGAGACAAGATATATATAACTTATCAGTTACTTGTGCAAAATTCCAAATGCTGAGAGAAATAAAGCACAACCATTAGTGTATAGAAAAATGTATTGAAGTCTAAATCACAACTTTCTTATTAATTATTGCAGATAAGTTTTTCTGATGAACATAAGAATTTACCTTCTGGATCATATGAAGTAAGACTTTATGATGATGAAGGATTTTCTGCCCTTAAAAAGGTAGGTTACAGAGGTTGTAGAGAATATCTGAGAATGCTGGTACACTTCATTTTCTTAATTTAGTTGCAGAAACGATTTTATTGTTTGTTTATTTTTCTTTAAATGAGAAAAGAAAAAAAATAATTTAGCTATATAGTTATTTCCACATGGACTTAAGGGGCTGCTCTGGCTTCCAAAACGCTGGCGTCAAAAAAATCGCCAACTGCAATTTTCTGTCGCCAGTTTTGTAAAAGTGTCGCCATATTAGAAATGACTAGATCACTATATGACATGGCGAAATTGTTTAACATTATGTGTGACATATTCTGTAACGTCGGACGAAATCCAAGTTTGCCGGACTCTTAATTCAATTTTTCAAAAGTTTGGTCTCGAGCAGCCCGTACACTAATTGTATTTTAATCATGAAAAGATGTGTGATTCTTGTTGGCAGAAAACCAAAATTTTACAGTAATTTATTAGAAACATCTATTCCCGTGAATGAACATAAAACCAGAAATACTGAAAATAGAACTACTCATGTGTAAGTTTTCTAATTACGAAATTAAGACGGACATCCGGTCCGGAAATCACTCAACAACGATGTCAGTTTTCATACCTGTATTTTATTAATTACATTATACAAAAAATATTACTAAAAAATATGTTTGTTTTGTTATTTTTATAAATTAATTAACAGCATCAATTGTTTTATTACATGTCTATTCAAATCTGATGCAGGTAAAGCTGCTTTTCATCAGACAACTTTGTTGATTCATTTATTGCCGATTTCCGTTTAATAACTCCAAATAACACACATGTCACTGGTTACTACACAATACACGTGTATTTACGACCATAGAAGCCGACAAATTATCTGTAATGATGCAATCGCTGATTACCGATAAATTTAACAGGCGCATGCATCGTTTAACACTATAAAACCTTGGCGCCAAAAAAATCACCAGACGAAATATTTTGTCGCCAAATGAAAAAAAATCGCAATTGGCGACATTGGCGAAGCACAGCGCGGCCCCTGGGACTTTATTTATCTTATTATTTTATTAAGCTCCAAATTAAGTTAGAATTCAAATTTAGATAGTTAGATATCTTTCTTAATATCAGTGAAAAAAATCCTAATTATTCGGCCTTCCATTACTTTAGTTTGGTTACCATTGACCAATTTGAAATGGATGAAACACATATCTCTGAGTTGCATAGTAAATTTGGGTATCTTGGATGACATTTTATTTTAATCTGTTATATGCATAAAGAGAACAAATAGTTGGTGAAAAAATGTTAATTTTTCTGCGCCTGCATATAAAGGTTGATGCATTTATCTTTTCAGGCTCAGAGAAGTGGAGAGTCTGATAACCAGATAAAACCAGTGCATAGTTTTAAAATAAACCATCCAGTATGTACCTATATTACATATTTGTTGTATAAGGCAGCTTATAATATCTGTAAAATGAAAATAAGTAGAATAACACTTTAAATATGAACACATTTTTATACCCCCGCTCCACAGAGTCGGGGGTATATAGTGGTCCTCATGTCCATCCTTCTGTCGGTCTGTCCGTTCGTCCGTCCACATTTAGTTTCCGGATGATAATTCAAAAAGTTTACATCAGATTCAAATGAAACTTTGCGATGTTGTTATAATTCATGTTGGTTAGAAGCCTATCGATTTTGGGGGAAATCCGTCAAATTTCAAGGTTGCAGGCCACAAAAAAACTTTTGAAATTTTAACAAAAATGTTGTTTCTAGACAATAACTCAAAGAGTTTGCCTCAGATTTGAATGAAACTGTGGGATATTGTTATATATCATGTTGGTAAGAAGCCTATTGATTTTAGGGGAAATCCGTCAAATTTCAAGGTCACAGTCCACGAAGAACTTTAGAAATTTGTACAAAAGCCATGGTATAAGTGAACGCTTGATCGACTTTGTCTAGTTTTAATCGGTTTGTACACATCATACATAACAAAATCAGTCATTAAAAGGGGAAATAACTTAGACAAATTGTTACTCTTGTTTGAAAAGATACTCTCATGTTTTAAATATATCCGAGGAAAGCTTGAATTGTCTTGGAAAAATAACCTCAGTTAAGATATATAATTTTTTTGTAATACTTTGATTAATTTAAAATGTTGTATAATTAAAGTTGTACCATGTTTATATGTCTCTGACCAATTTATGGTAAAATTATAATAATTTCCACTTTCATTGCTTTTTTCAGGGAGTATGGAAGGGATCATTAGTACAGAGTGAACTTGTTGCATCATTAGTTGCTATACTTGTGTGGTACTTAGCATATACAGCAAAGGGAAAACTCCAGTCCAACTAGAACGTACCACCATCATAACTCATTATTTGTAATAAATAGTTCCTTTTAAATTAGTCCAACATTACTTAAATGGTGCCAGTTTTTTCTTGGTCACTTTCCAAACACATGATATTTTTATAAAGTTTGATTAAAACAAGATTTTGTAGAGTAACTGTTGCTACCAATGATGAATACAAGAAATATGACTTACAAGTTGTTTATATTTGTGTAAGATCGAGTGAGAGAAAACAATAAATGTTTTTTTTTTAAAAGAAGTTACTATTGTTGAATTCGTGTTTGTTTTTACTGTAGTTTTTATTGTTTTGACATTTCAAATGTCATATTTACATTCCCAATTGGAGTGTTTTGTCAAAATGCTGATTCTTATTTACAAGTATTGCTGAAAAGATGTTCATTCATGTTATTTCAAGTTATACATGTATATACTGTAACTCTATAAATTATAGCTACAATAATGTAGCTCTCTTTTTTTTTTTTTTTTATGGACGGAGCTACAAAACGGTCCCATTACTCGTAATGAAGCAGCCCGGAAGTGATTCACACCCGTGGGTTTTATGCATATTATAAGCAATTACACTGTTTCCCAGGTTTGCTACATACTTTTTTTATGTATTTGCAGTTTAACTGATATTTCCACAACACCGTATTCGTTAGTTTTATCACTTTATTCGTAATCATGGCATTGTTGACAAAATATGAATTCCGGAAGTGCATAATTTCGATAATATCGTAATCGATTTGGTAAAAAATTTAATTCCGGATGATTTCAGCTGTATTCATTTGCTTTGTGATTATGACCCCTTATTACAAAATTTTACAGATACGATTCCGAAATTCTACACTCCACAATTTAAATATGTCAACAATGCCACGATTACGAAAAAGTGTTAAAATTATTTAATTAGACATTGTAGACATATTAGATGCACAGCGGAGGAAAGAAAACATATTTATTAAATAAAGACAAAGGTTAAATAGCGGAAAATATGTGTAAATCCCAAGAGTGTTTTTGCTCTATTAACAGTAATGGGACCTCTTTGTAGCTCCGTCCATAAAAAAAAAAATGGAGCTACATTATTGTAGCTATATAAATTACTGCATGAAATGAGTATGCAGTTATTGATCCAGTGGTCAAAAAGGGAGCTACATTATCATTATTGAAATTTCTGACAGTACTTCATACAACACAGCTATTAAAGTGTGAAATTTGAGTTCTGATAATAAAAAATTACATAATGTTGCATACCATCAAAGGAGATGGGGTTCGCTTTTTTAGCTAACCTGGACCAGGTGAGCTTTTGCCATAACTTGGCGTCCGTCGTCCGTAGTAAACTTTTTCAAAAATCTTCTCTGAAACCACTGGGCCAATTATTTTTAAAATTGGCCACAATCATTCTTAGGGTTCCTAGTTTCAAGTTTGTACCCAGGGTGTTGATCAACAGACAAAGATGGCCACTGTTACTAAAAATAGAACATGGGTGTCAACACACGTTTTTTATCATCTCAAAAATTATAATAGCTATGAGAAAACCGTTACTTCAAATTGATCAGCACATTAAGGTCTACAATAGTTGCTATTAGTTTTTTTTTTTGAAACATTTTGAAACATTTTATTTCACTAAAGGCCTCACATGAAATTTTCCGTATTTGTCCCGTAACTTAAAAACTATAAAAGCTAGAGTAAAACTGTAAATAGCAAAAATGATCAGCAATACAAGCCCTACATTTCACTATAGTAGTCTGATATTTTCAGATGACTCCTTATAGGAGTTGTTGCCCTTAAATGGCAATTTTTTATGAAATTTTCCGTTTTTGTCCTGTAACTTGAAAACTATAGCAGCTAGATTGAAACTGTAATTTGCACAAATGATCAGCAATAAAGGCCCTACAATTCACTTGATTGGTTTGAAATTTTCAGACAACTCCTTAAATTAGTTATTGCCCATAAATGGCAATTTTTAAAGAAATTTTCTGTTTTTGTCATGTTACTTAAAAACCATAACGGCTAGAGTGATATTATACATAGCAAAATGAAAAGCAATAAAAGCTCTACAATTCACTTAATTGGTCTGAAATTGTCAGATGACTCCTTATAGGGATTATTGCCCTTAAATGACAATTTTTTTTATTAAATTTTCCATTTTGTCCTGTAACTTGAAAACTATAGCAGCCAGTGAAACTGTAAATTGCACAAATCATCATCAATAGAAGCCCTACAAATGATTGCTTAGTCCAAAATTGGACAAAAACTCTTTATAGGAGTTATTGCCCTTTTATTATGAATTTGGACAAATGAACAGTTTTTGTATTATAAATAAGTCTATAACACACCTAGAGTAAAACTGTAAATTTCTAAATTACCCTAAAGGACAAGGCCTACAAACCATGTAATTTTCAGAAATTGTCTTATGGCACCTTATAGGAGTTATGCAATTAACTACAATTACTGAAGAAATGTTTAGTTTTTGCACAGTAACTTAAAGCTATAACAACTAGACTGAAACTGGTAATTCAAAAAATTTAAATATAGTTGAAGTCATTTGGGTTCCAGGTGAGCGAAATATTAAGACAAACTTTATTCATTATTCATTACGTACCGAGAAAATTACATTACACCACATAAACTCACAGTTTTTTTTTATCAAAAACATTAAATTTTCCCCACTTGAAAAAAACCACTTGTACAGTATTTTTAGACTCCAATTTTACATAAATACAGAAATTCCAGGATAGAAAATACCTGTCCTATTTGAGTGTTGATGTTATAGTATACAAAGTAACAACATACACAGAATCACTTAGAAACAAATTTAGTACAAATGACACAATAGTATTTACTAAAGCACCTGATGAGGCATGGTAATTAAAATCTCTATGAATAGGCATTTGTTTACTCCAGTATATGGAAAGAACTTTTACAAGCACTTGTAAAATAATGCAAGCTAATTGATTAGTTTTATTATTTTTTACTGTTCGTGGAAATCATTAGACATAATGATTCCTCTTTTCCCAAGGAAACCAATGTCTTTGAAGAAACAAAAGGCGTTGAAAATTCGGTATAAATGTTGGAGAAAAAACGTTAGTTTGCTAGCTTTCTTTTCAGTTATTTAAGGCTGATATACAGTTGCCCATTTCTTCTTAGAGAAGCATATTTTCATTGTACTGTATAAGGGAGATCACTCGAGTAATTCATACCAACTCTAGTTCACCTCCGTCAAGCGAATGAGGGTGAACTTAAGCCAGTTTGTGACTAACAATGTTATAAAAATTAACTAATTTAGTTGTAGGCCCTTTTAAACTGTTCCTTCTTGGTTAACAAGATAAGACAATAATAAATGTCCAAACTTGAACGAATTCAACTGCTTAGTTTTTACTCTCGTAAAGCCTTCCCTTTCGGGAAATGCCAGGATTCAGTTTAACTTTGTACTTTGCTAAAATAATCTTGGCTGAGCTACAGACAACTTGAAAAGAATTTGTTATTTTTGGCCATATTTCGTTCTGATAAACAAAAATAGAAGCATTTGAAACGGTATATTGTTTTGTATGTTAAGTTCTAGACGGAAGTAGTATTCGCCAGAAGTAGCTCAATATTGCCTATTTTTTCTGTGTTTGTCGAATATCAATCATACACGCCTTTGCTGGTAATTGCAGTTAAATCTATGAGGAACCCCTCTTCTATAATAAGCATAGATGTTTCTTGGGTTTAAACATTTTGAAATCGATTGATTGGACGTTTGCTTTACGTCAGCGAATTGTATTCAGCGAACTACATTCAGTAAGAACAAGTCAAAAACAATAAAATCAACGGAAAGGGGATTTGATGGGACACAATTTTGACGGCCACTGGACAAGTATGGAGTTTTGGGTAGGCGTGGAGAATTTAACCCTTTGTAGCGGCTACAATGAGCTTTCTCTTTTTCGAAATCTACAAAAGGGGTCTTTGTCGTGCAAGGAGCGTGGCACAACCTAACCACGTTACCAATTACGCATACATGCCAATGCTCCGGATTTTGGCCGGAACCTCCGGGATTTGTTAACCGTGTCCGGGCTACCGGGTAGGTTGTTGGAATCTCCGGGATTTCTTCTTTTTCAGGAATAATTATAAAATTTGTGTTTAAACAGCCTTTCTTATCCTGCATTATCAAAATACATGCGTATGTCAGCTAAAAAAAACCCTGGAGACCCTCTCAAATACCATAGAAATACTCTGAAATCGTTTTCGGTCGGGGGTCTTCTCCCCCCTCTGCCCCTACCAAGGCTTCTCCTAGGACCCACTGGGGACTTTTAGCGGTCACCATACCCCTTGGCGAAATTATCAGGAATTCTACCAAACATATGTTGGCAAGTATGCATTACGGCCCGCATTGAGGCTTTTCGTATTATGACCTAAGTACCCAACGAAAGGGTCTCCCCTATGCGCCAAACGGTACTCGCTGGGCTGCTTGGTGTGTCGAACACTGGGAACCCTCGAACAAATGACCCATGTTTAAAGAGGCTTTTTTGTTTACAATACTTGTGCGATATAATTCAAAACAGCTAAATGTTCATTCAAACACAATTGTCAACGTTAATTTTAATGTTCTTATATGATGCATTCATTCGTTGTTATTATACGACCGCAATAAAGATTTGTGGTATTTGTTGTCGCCGACATCATCTATCTCCCGGAACAAAAAGCTTGAGATTGATGACGTGTATTTTGGCTCCTACTGTTTAAGAAAAAAATAATAAATTAGATCTATATGTCCCCAAAAACATAGAACAATTTTTAAAAAATACAACCTAAAAGCCACAATGAGACTACGTTTTAAGTCCAAATTGTACAAATATACTTTTAATTAATACATATACACAACACTGAGGTGAGGTTGCGGGTTCGAGTCTCACTAAGGGCAGGGTGCACTCGACTCCAATCTTAAATGACAAGGATTGCCAGTATTCCTACCGCAGATCGGGGGTTTTCTCTGGGAACTCCGACTTCCTCCCCCAATAAAACTGGACGCCATGATATACCTTAAAAATTGCTGAAAGTGGCGTTAAACAATATCAAACAAACAAACAAACAAACATATACATGTACTTAATATGTATTTTTTATACGTTCGGATTCTACCATTGTTTACGAAAAAAGAAAAAAATGTATATTAAATAAAAATTATATCACAAATAAAATAGGTAACAAAAAGCGTTTTATAAAGTCAAAATCGTCAACATCATTTCAAGTCTGAGGGTCGCACTCCGTGCATCGTTAATTACACAGGCACTTGTGGTCAGGATAATTTTTTTTATGGAATAAAAAGCCAATAAATGAGTTTACAGAGTGTATTTACTCGATTGGTAACTAGTCTGACATATCTCATTGTGAAATATTGACCTCAGAAAAATAAATTGTTCTTATATAATAAAGAAAAATTTATTATTTTGAGATTTGTCAGACTAGTTACTAAACGAGTGAATACACACTGCAAACTCATTTATTGGCTTTTTATTCCATAAAAAAAATTATCCTGACCCCAAGTGCCTGTGGTTGAGTGCAAAAGTTTTTTTTTAAGATATGCAAAAAAAACACAATTAAATGTGTCAATTGATATTTACAAAACTGCATGCAACATGCAAATGATATATATAACTGTTTTGTTCGTTCACAGGTCACAGTTCCCAAGTTAAATATAATGTTCTATCGAACAAAAAAATGTGACCTTCTATTTTTTGTATCAGATTGATCAATACTAAGTATACAATGTTATATTTTTGAAATTCAAGATAAATGTCGCGAGATATTGACGTTTTGAACTTGCTAACTTTATGGTTCTCGAGTCATATACAAATATCAATTATTTTTGAGTCCATATTTAAGTTAACTGATGGGCCATAATAATTATTTATATGGTTTTATATGAATGTCATAAATATATGCCAAAATATAGGATTAAATGAAGGCACGTGATTTATATTCGTAAATTATAAAAAAAAGCGCATTCATGATAAAAACATTGATCATCTTGTTTATTTCCACTTTTTACATCCTGTTCATAAATAAATCTAAGACTTTACTGCATCACTCAATAAACTAGGTCCCCGAGGTATCTACATGCATTTCATCATTTTGTACAAGGAATACAACATGCATACATTTAATCATAATATACATTATTACAGCCCCACGCTTCATTGTCAATCGGATAACAAACAGCGGGAATTACTTTCAGAGTGTTTTATTTCACTCTTTTCTATAATTTATAAATTTCGTACATTTCATAATTGATTGTAACATTATTGTCGATATCAAATAAAACGGGAAATCTAATCAAACAGATGAAAATTAAATCAATTAATGCGATTAACAAAAAATACGATTTGGCTTATTTCTTTGCAAATGTGATTAACCGCGGAGTTACTGCCACAAAGAAGCTTCAAACGAGATCTGAGAGTGGTTACTACTCGTCCAGAGAAACATGCGACGATACCAGACTTTAATCTCGTTATTCGCATACTTCGTATATGTAAGAATATGATAATCCCTGTCTTCATGATGATGTACGAGCGGTAGCGAGTACTAATCATGAAGACAGGGATTATCATATTCTTACAAACTTAGACCATTGTAAAGTTGTCAAGAGATATTTAATTGCATGATTACAATTTATTAATCTGACTGGTATATATAAGGACCAGAATGTGTTAATAGTTTGATGACACCGTATTAGCCTTTTTCCGAAAAAGTCTAGATAGCAGAATGAAGGAACTAACCATTCAGGGTATTGGAACAGATACCAAACATGCAAACCCCGTTCTTCCACCTGATGAAGCACAGTTGTGGGATTCTGGTGTTTTTAATACAGAGACTGCTTCTGGAATAAGTAATATTGTGTTTTTCTATAACTGCAAATTGTTCGGGTTCAGAGGTATGGATAACGGCACAAAGCTCTTGATACATCACAGTTTTCTATATCAACCGACTCGTGTGGTGCTAAATTTCAATTATACTGGACGATTATGTAAAAACGTTCAAGGTGGTCTTTATAACCGAAGTGTTGATGTTAAGAGAATTTCTCAAAAAAGTGATCCAACAAACCCAAGATGTATAGTTAAAATTTATGATACATATTTATCGCTTATTCCGAGACAAGGGCGGTTTTATAGGAAACCACTTCCACATTGCTCTTTTGGTGGACGGCCTAGATTTAGTACGCAGTCCATCTGCATAAATATGTTGCAGTCTAAAATGAAAGAGCTTTTTCAAAATGCTGGCATTGATGTTAACAATAAAGTGATAACAAACCATTCCGGTAAATTAACTTGTGCCACAACTCTTTTCAATGCTGGGGTATGATGACCTTGTAATCAAATCAAGACGTGGACATTGTTCAAACGCTGTGGATTTTTACAAACGCCCTCTTGAGTCTATGTCTGAAAATGTTCGCAATACGCTTCAACCACCGAAACCACAAGATTATGACAAAAGACCACAATTAAGTACAAAGGAAAACACTAAATCAACTGTAAACACTGTCAAGTAAGAGTCAAATGATGATGATGTTCTTACTATTACATTGCCTAATTCTGTTTCAAAAGTTGTTTTTTTTTTAAATGGAAAAAAAGATTTGCTTTAGAGTTATGAAAATAAATAAACTATTTATGTGTACATTTTATATTTTATTCAAAATGTGTCTTCTTTATTAATTGAGCAATTCCTCACATTTCTTAATACCAAATTATGCCCTGGGCAATTATAGTCTAGTCCCTTACAATTTTAAACAAAAGTTAATCCTTTATGAAGACCATGAAAATGTCATGGTCTTCACAAATAAGACATACAAAATTAGACGTTTTCATTGGTCGAGAGCACTTTACTATGGTCTAAATAACAGTTTTATATGTAAACCATTTCCATAGAGTGTCGATATCGAAAAGCTAAGTCATTACTTTTGAAATATAATTTAAATAAAAAGCAAACTGTTTGAAAGTATTGTTTTCGAAATTTTTTTCGTTTTTCTTCGACTTACGAACGGTTTTCACAGACATGATCCGTGTGTTTTCTAAGACGTAAACAATACTCATTACACAATAGCTACGTAACGTCGAGTGTCCATTATATGCCGATCAAAAATTGGCAAAGCTCTACTAACAGTTCACTGACAACTCTATCCATGCATCGTCTAGGATTCTGTGCCAACAACGGTAAACAGATATGTCATTTAACATCCAACAAGTTGTTTGTATTGAATAAGTCGTCCAGCAAGTATATTGGATATTTTTAGCAGGTATTTAACGGATCATATTCCTATATTGAACTACCAACGAGTATAATAATACCGATTCATTGAACTGGATCGGGGTGTGTTGACAGAAAAAACGTGACAGGGGATAACTCAGATAGTGATCCTTGGTTGAAGGGCCGCTGGAAACAGCAGAATAATTGCCGTGAGTTTACCTGTAATTTGTGTATTGCTTTTCACTTTTTTTATGTTTTTGTTCATTCATCCATTTATTACTAAAGGGTTACGATGAACTTTCTTGAATGAATCGATAATGAATAATTTAAACTTTACATGGAAAAGTAAACTTGTTTGGACAAAAGTGTTATGTATTTATAATTTATAGAAATATTAAACACCCTACTTAAACACTATACAAATTTTGAATATTTAATATTTTTTGAAGCCTTGAGATATTGACTCGCATGTCACCTTCATTTTCTTGTATTGGCAGCGCAGATACAACCATTTTTATTCGCAAATGTTTAAATATAATTGAGTCTTTAGGACGTATTACGTACGTGTATTCTCGTAACAAGAAAATATTCATCAAATACATTTTGTACAGTTGTCCCAATGGAAAGCCTTGAGTTATTCGGTTCCCTTTGAGCTGTTGAGTTTAGATCTTGTTACAGTGTTTAAGTTATTAATAGATTTTCTTTCTCTGTATATAGTAATATCATCGGCGAAAAGTCTTAGTTTACTATGTTGTAAATAATTAAATAATTCACGGAGGCTGTGGTTTATCATTGTTTTACAATGAGATGACCATTAATGTCGTACTATTTTATCACAAGCGACAGCTAGAGATAAAAAAACGACATAAATGTTTGAGTTGATGTATGATCTGGTATTTCAATGCAGTTTTTGTCCGTTTTGTTTAAGATTTTAGATTTGCGAGTTTTTACCGACTTCAGGTGTGCTCTATTCCAGCCTTAATTGACATTGGTTTGGCAGTTTTCCTGTCAAAGGTCTTGGGTTTTCACCAGGTACTCCAGCTTCCTCCTACGATAAAGTCTGGACGTTGTGATATTCCCATACAACAAAAACAATTTCAGTATTATTGAAAAATTAAACAAATAAACAAATTAATTTTCATGAACGTATGATGTTCTTCAGTCCACGTTAAGTCAAAACAACACCCGGGTATACAGGGGCATATATATATATATACGCTTCTAAACCACACTCCGTTCCGTAGCTAAAATTTGAGGCTCCACATTGAGAGAGTGCCATGCTATATATGCAGTGGATAAAAGATTCTGTGTAATCCGTAGTTGTCCAAGCGTTAACACATCAAAATTACCCACGAGTTGACGCATCAAATAAACTTGTTCACATTTTAAATATGGCAAGACAACTATGAACTCGTGCACCAACTTCGTTCAGCTTCCATTTAACGTTATAAGTCATAACAAGGTCTAAATAAGACTCCAGCAGTTATGTAATCAATATACAGCTAACAAATTAATAGTTTTGACATCTCGCTTGTCAGACGAAATAAATTAATTTTTTGCAGGTGTATACAAGTAACCAATATAGTAAGTTGTTAAAAACAACATTCGTCATCTCAAAATGACATGTAATCCAGCAAATTATCCCATTTTTGGTTACGCTTATACCCACGTGTTTTGAGTCACTGGGGTGATGTTGTTAATATTCTGGGGCTATCAAAACTGGAATTAATAAAGGGTTCTATGTAGATTATGATTGTTTGAGGTAAGATAGTATATGTGCTCATTTTTGACATGCTAAAACTACATGATTTATTTATAAATATTTGAACTTTGCTGGGAAAACGTTAATTTTTGAATTTGTCATAATTAAGGCGCAATTTGGAAAATCATTTTCTGTCAAAAGGTCATAAAGGTTTGCATTTCTTTACAATGCAGTGAACATTTTAACATTATTGTAAATGTTTGTATGTATATTTTTGGTGGTCCAATGGAGGGATATTGGGGGGGGGAAGGTTTACCGGGATTACACCGACTCGACCGACCCCGCATGCCCCACCTTTCTGCTCCAAGAAAAATAGTTATCTACAATAAAAGCCAATAAAATTTAATTGTAACGCCTTTAAAATAAATCCAAATCTACTTAAAATTAATTTTTTCACGTGCTCCGTCCCGCGCCGCGACAACAAAAGAGAGAAGCATGTGAAAGAAGTTGACATAATCCTCGCCTGAAGCTAAATGGTGGTTTTATATAAAGAGCGAGATTTGTTTAATATTTAGACATTTTTATACCGACACATACTTTTTAATTTTTGTTGCCTATGGCAAATACAATTTGTTATAAAATACACGTAATATTACAGACTTGGAACGGTAACAGGTCGATTTTTAATTATTTATTGATTCCGATAAAATTTAGAAAGCCACATTCACGTTTTAGGTGCAATGCTGCTCAAGTATTTTTCTTTAAAAAGCAGCAAATTAGCTACTTTTACAGGCAAGTACATATGTATTTGAATAATACATTTACAAAGCATAACTCGCAATTTTTCTATTATCTTAAGTGTCGTCACACATATCCACAACTTCTCCTCAACCGTTCAAAGGAATTGTCGCAAACACCAACAAAGCTTATTTATTTTGAAGCATTAATTAATTTCTACATATTTAAGTTTTCACATTTTGGTCTACGTTTCACTTCTTGTTT
The DNA here is from genome assembly GCA_944474755.1 of Limnoperna fortunei. Lineage (NCBI taxonomy): Eukaryota > Metazoa > Mollusca > Bivalvia > Mytilida > Modiolidae > Limnoperna > Limnoperna fortunei. The sequence continues at coordinate 55,487,438 of OX104111.1, read as the reverse complement.
CAGATGATATTCATAAGCAATCGATATATGTCTTTCATTGCATGTTTTCAAGCAATGCTCACTTATTGAAAGGCAATGTCCAGTGTTTGCTATAGAAACCCAAAATATCATTCCGATCAAAATGTTAAATATCAGACGATGCACAAGGGGCAACACGTGACATAAATTCTATCAAAGTTTCATCAAATTCCGTTTTGTGGTGGATTCCAACGGGGTTTTCCAAATGTTAGAAGAATTCAGAAAATTATGACTGATTGTTGCATCCTGTGACAGTAAAGTTGAAATAATACATTGTGCTAAAACAATTTCGACAATTTCTCGGTAACTTTACTTTTTTAACAAGAGAGGGTGTGCGATCGCATAGGCCGAATTTTACTGCCGTTATACGTTATAATCCGAAGTTAGTTTTGTGATTTGTCGGATTAACGAAAAAAAAATCAAAAAAGCAAAAAAAAAAACCAAAAAAAAAACCAAAAAAAAAAAAAATAAACAAAACCATAAAAAAAAAATCGAAGCCATGACTAAATAACAAAGATTCCGTCGTCGTTTAATCAGATTTCACTTCAGTAGTGAAGGGGTAGTGGCGGATAATAAAAGATAGTGTTACGGACGGTCAACACAATCCCACTTTAAAGCGGGGGAGAGGGGGTGGTTATAAATACAAACGTTTCTTATATAAGCATCAACATATTTTGCTTTCACGTTTTAAAAAAAGAGCGTTAACCTTTTAATTTTCGTGGCTTTTTCTGCATTATATACAATTTATTCTCAATTTTAACGATATCAACGACATGCTCATCGGCTAACCTTACAATAATTATAATTTTTTTAGAAATATGAATTTCAGAACACTTGTGTGAACTATAAACAAGATGCAACTGAAAGTGACAAACGCGTCTATCCGTATTAATCCTTAAACTGACGTTTTTGTCATATGTTTATACCTTTCACAAATGAATGTCACTGACATCTATTTCTTCTTTTACGTGTATGATGCATTGCTCCGAAATATATTACGCAACTAACAAGCTTTGCCTTGAAGTTGTAGTACCTACAGCAGTTAACATAAAGAGTGTGAGAGAGGTAAAAATAACACGATTTTCATCAACAACTTAGTGAAATCGGGTCTAAGTAAATACTCCAAAATAATAAAAATACAGTTTCTAGTATATTTATTGTATTTACATGAGAATCAAAAGTGTTCTTTATTATCTTTTCCACCCGAAGCACATCATAGACAAGTTCTATTTAATTGTAAACTGTTCCCCGATACATTGTCGAACTCTAAATAAACCTTTTTGTAATAATTGTATCTCTACAATAAACATGAGTTAAGATGTTATGGTCTTGTGAGTGATGCCGGTTTTTGCAGTCATCAACTATATTGTCTTGATTAGAAAAATTTCACAAAATTTTTTCTAATATTACATTGCATTCAAATTTTCAATAAAGAAATGAAAAATGTAGAAGTTCACAATGACTTTCAATTTTATAACATCGAGCTGTCACGTTTGCTTTTCTTTTCAGCACAATGGTTGTTTTTCTGTTTGCAACCATTGTTGTGTTGTCGAAGATAGCATATGGCATCAATCCGGAAATAAGAAAAAACGGAAATCCTTACATACTGGTAATTTATGACTTACATCAAGAGACCAATGTGGATGGAAACTGTTCAAATCTGTCTTTACGGGCAGTAGATGCTTTGATGTCTCTATTGTGGTCGCATGAGCTTCTGAATACAAACACGAAGAGCAATGTCGGTAAGCACTTATTAACGTATACTTGTAATTCTTCAGTGAATTCATAAACCCAAAACCCCTTTCAGTTTTTTTCAGAAGTAGCCGTTTGTGAACAAAGCCCGTAAGAAATAAGTGCCAATCGATTTCTTGATCATTTGGTAATTAATACATGAATAGACAGCTCTAGACTTGCCACAAGTCCCTTTGAAATTTTTTTTTTGCTATGAGAGAGATAGATTTCAGCATTTCTTATACTATCCACTTGTGTACAAAGTGTACACAAGCTGATAGTATAGGAAATGTTGATAATGAAGTAGTATCTCTCTAATAGCAAATTCAAAGGGACTTGTGGCAAGTCTAAGACAGCTCAAATATTAATTTTTTGATCAGGTATACCATATTAAACGATATAGAAATAGTTCAAGGATTTGTCATTTAGATCAAGCTCATACTATAGGACGCAACAAATATAAAGGTGAAAGGAGAAGGTAAATGTCAGCGTATCATCAAAAGTATACAATACTCAATGTCTATTTCCTTCGATGTAGAAACAAGAAAAAGGTCAATGTATTATAATTATCCATTATACAATTACAAGGCGAATAAAAATACTCGACCTTTTATAGGATGTTTCAATTATTTAAAAAATTGCGCGATAATTGAATAAACTGCTACTTTCGTATGTATAAATAGATAAACAATCTGCATGCTATAACTATCCTTTTATGCGGGTCTGTGTTTTTGCTTTTTGTATCGCCTGTGACTTGCAGGCGAGACATATCTGTGGGTTTCCAGTGGCGGCTGCGGTCCCGTTAACAATTGACATCTTGCTTTATATTTTTGTAAGCTCAAGCCATAGGCGAACCAAATTTGAGTTAAATGGTAACCTATTATGAGTATACTGTTACTTGACCATCAATTTCGCGGTCCTTTGACTAAGTTAAAGTTCTTAGATTCTAAGATTAAGTCAGTTCCTCAGTAACTCTGTGTGGTAGAAATACAATTTTTGGTTTATACGTTACTGATGAAAAGTGAATGACAGTCCGTCACATGTCACCTGACGTTAAACTCAATTTCACGGTCTAGTGACTACGCTAAAGTTATTACATTAAGGCAGTTCCTTAGCAAACATACCAATCTCCTGCACTATGAACATAACTGGTTCCCAGATATAACATCTGCTACACATCATCCCCCGTTTGCTGCGGGACTTTGTCGTAAACAAAGAATGCTGTTTGTAAAATAATGCACGAGATCTTATTTAGTTTTATATGGCTTAAATCCATGTGTGACTGACGTGTTGTGGTTGACGTAGGATAATCAGAATCCTTTGCGTGGAGATTGCCACCATACATAGTACTGTTTGGAAGGTGTCACTTGACCTTGACCTCAATTTCACTATCCAGTGACTACGTTAAAGTTATTGGATTAAGCCAGTTTCTCAATAACCAAGCATGGTAGGATGACAATATTTGGTGTAGAGGTTGCTAATAAAAGGTACATGACAGTCTTCACATGTCACCTGACCTTGACCTCAGTATTACGGTCCAGGGACTACGGTAAACACCAAAGTTGCTGATAAAATGTGCACGACAGTCTGGTACGTGTCACCTGATCTTGATCTCAATTTCACGTTCCAGTGACTACATTAAAGTTATTGGATTCAGTTCAGTTCCTACGTACCCAAGTATGGTAGTATTATAAAATGTGGGATATAGACTGTAGATGAAAAGAATATGACTGTATGGTACGTATCACCTGACCTTGACCTCAATTTGACGTTCCAGTGACAACATTAGTTATTGGATTCAGTTATTACGTACCCATGCATAGTAGGATGACAATATTTGGTATATAGACTGCTGATGAAAAGTACATGGCATTATGTCATAGGTGTCACCTGACCTTGACCTCAGTTAAACGTTCCTGTGACTACATTAAAGTTATTGGATTCAGTTCAGTTCCTACGTACCCATGTATCGTAGGATAACAAAATGTGGGATATAGACTGCAGATGAAAAGAATATGACAGTATGGTAGGTGTCACCTGACCTTGAGCTCAATTTGACGTTCCAGTGCCTACATTAGTTATTGGATTCAGTTACTATGTACCCATGCATGGTAGGATTACAATATTTGGTATATAGACTGCTGATGAAAAGTACATGGCTTTATGGTATAGGTGTCACCTGAATTGTCCTCAATTTCACCGTCTACTGACTACGTTTAAGTGTTTGAATTAGGTCAGTTTCTCAGTAACCACGCATTTTTTTATATAATACACGTGAGACATTTTTATGTGTCCACACTTGTTTCCATTCTGACTAGACCTATCAAAGTTCAGAACATATACAACTTTTTACTACATTAACTAATTACATTTAAACTGTATAATGAACATATTAAATGTACAGAAGTTAAATAATTTATAATTGAGGATAATTTCACCAACTCACCTCAACTTTCCTCTTCATTCCAGCCCCGATGCAATGTCTCCAGCTCCATCTGTCTGGCTGTTAACTTGGCTGATGCCCAGCTTTTTCTCATCCTAACATTGATCTTTCCGCAGTTGGTTCTGTCTGTTATTTAAAGTGATTAAATGTATTTCATGGTATTTTTTCAGGTCTTGTCGTATATGATTCATGTGGATCTCTTAAACGAACAGTAACGATTCTAGGACAGCACACAAATAAGGAGGGTTGTGATAATTTCACAGAAATTGTTGGTAAGAACATAAATACAGGTCAACATCTCTGACTGAGCTTGGTAAAATTTAGGTTCTATCTCTAGCCGAAGTAATGTTAGCTACAATAGTGTTGCCGATTGGCGATCACAGAACTGTAGCTGTGTCTATTAGTTTAACATATCAACATAGGTAGGTACCGCATCGAATCGGTAGATACTTTGATACGCATAACACTATAAAATCCATGCAGCTAAGTGATATATTAAAGTGTACTTGATGATACAAAAATCCCGACAAAGACTACATTTCAATAACTAATTTGTGAAATTTGCCTTTTTGGCAAAACAATTAAAGGCTCTTCGAACAACTATGATTATTTAAAATTTGAAATCAAAAGTGCCCTTATTGCAATAAGGCAAAATTCCTATAATGCCACATGTTAAAATCAAAATCCTAGGTAGATGGGGCATAGTACAACAATACGTTTATTAAAAAAAACAATTTTGCATAAAAAGACGGTTACACTGTCTAACACTTAATGTACCTGTACTAAATGTTTTTATGCTTTGGTCATTTTATCTCTTCAGGAGTAACAACATTTACAAGAAGAGAAATCCAAATGACCATCATCGATATCATTGGTCCGTTGGGAATCGTACATACTGGAGTATTGTTAGATAGTTATGTTACGTCTAGCTCCAAACTTTCACTTTCTGTTGCTGGTGCCTCAATGTGGAAGTCACAGGTAATAGCTAGGATGTCTAACTACATAAATAATCTCTTGTTAATGAGATGAGAATATATTTATTATTTTTGTTTGCGGATTATTGCTCACCCTAGAAATCATGGTAAATTATAAAATTATATTTAATAGACTTACTAACAACGTTTATAGAAGCTTTTTTTACGTAAAAGCATTGTGCCACATTAGGTGTTGTCAAAACTAGTAAATTGACATTTATATGTAAAAGTAACAGTTACATTGCACTGATCTGATAGAAGTGTCTTAATGTAAAGGACATATTCATAATGTTATTATTTAAACACATGGCGCAGTTATACACATAGGCTGAAATTTATTGCCGTTATAATCCGATTTTAGTTCTGTGATTTGTCGGATTAACTCCTCAAAAAGACGGGGTACGATTATTTGTTTTATTACACACCTTGGGTAAGTATTATGGATTTTATTTCAATGTAAATGCTTAAAAAAATAGATATGTTGTGTATATCTACATATTGTATGGACTACTTATATGTTTACTCTTGCCCTATAAAGCTTGTTGATTCCTAAGTTTGATTTTATATTTCTAGGGTGTTCTTACATTCATAGAGGAATTTCAGTGGAAACATATAAATGTTTTGACTTCGAACAACGCCTTAGCAAAAACAGAACGTGACTTATTTCTCAGAATGGCGGCTTCCAATAAGTTTTGCGCTTCCAGTTTTCCAGATACAAACATAAACGTAGCCTTGGCTAATCTTTCATCTTTAAATATAATTCTGTTTGTGTCAGGTGATGATGACTTAAAGACTTTAGTAAACAGTTTGAAAGCACACACGGACAAATTGTTTCTTGTAGTTGGTGATTCTAATATTGACTTCGTCACTCCTCAGATGCAAAATAACACTATATTTATGAAGGAAATAGTGCCCAATATTTTCAGTCTCCAACAGTATTTGGATAAGAAATTCAGCACTTTAAATGAAACAAATGCAGTGATTTCAGAGTATTTGACATTGCTATCGTATTGTCAGTACGATAATATATTTAACCATACCATATGCAATAAAGACATGTTGAAATATCTATCATCACGGTCCCATGATCGAATATTTGTAAATGTTTTAGCTGCATACTTTAACTTGTTTCGAGTTATTTCTCAGGCAAAGACGTGGAATTGTCCAGGTTATGATTTCACCAAATGCCAGGATGATATAACATTTGCAGCTATTAGCGTTCAACAAAATCCAACCGGATTTCCCGTAAAAACAGTTGAATTGTTAAGTGGCCAGTTTATAGAGGAACAGGTTCCTGTAGTGTTAAGTTTTGGAACTTCGCCAACGACTGAGGTTTGTTTCATATTTTAGAAAACCAGGATATAGCAATGCGTATAAAAAGGTCAAAATCCATGTACGAACTTGTAAAAAAATTCACAATAACGAGAAACACTCACACTTAAAATATACAACAAACAAACATGCAACACGTCACTTCGAACAAAAGCTATATACCCAGCTTAACTAGTGACAATGCTTTTGGATGTTCCGAAAGGGTGATAATATCTAAGCTTCACTAGTGCCAACCATCGTGTTTCTTATGGTTAAAATGTGTCACGAAGGAGACAAGAGACTTGTAGATTACCGAAGAATATCTTTCACCACCTGTTTGACCGATACCCCACAACGATAAACAAATTTGTGTTAAAGTAAGAACGACTTCGAATTTTCACATTTTAAAAGTCAAGAACCGATCAACTTAAGTCGTAAATTGTCTTTATTATATGTAAATTATTAAAGTTTGGCACCTCAAAGTCATCCAAAGCTCCATCTTCGCTAGCCAAGGGTTAGATCCGATATCGTAACCCTTGGCTAGCGAAGGTGCCAAAGCTCCTTCACCAACATATATCGTTCCTATTTGTAAATTTAATTCGGTATTTTTTTTTAAAAGACAACTTTTTACTCAGAGACCACTATTATTCTTTCCAGCATTTATATATCAATTGGACAGAATTTCAGAAAATTTCATTTTGTGAATAAATTATTATATATAGTACTGTTTTTAACGATTCCTTGTACAATCGATTAGAAAACTTGAAATTTTCGTGTTTCCTCACCGAAATGAGATCTGAGGTCATTATTTTTCTATTTGAATTATTACCACTGTTAAAAAGCTATAAACCCTGTAGCAAGTTTGAAGAAAAGTATTTAGTTATTTTTATTGTATGTTTGCTGAAACCTTTTCCTTCAAATAACCTTGTAAAGCATAAACACGAAAATAATTAGAAGTTTGTTTCAGTTGTATATTATATGAAATTTTCTTTCCTTCCTTTTTCGTAGATTGCAAGAATAACAAACAATACCATTGTTTATGTAAATACGAAAATCCAGCTTTTATCTTCGGAATGTTCAGCTGAATGCTTACGTTGCAGAATTTGTTATCCAAATGAGGCAAAAAGCATTCCAACAGTGATAGCAAAGGATGGGGATATTATTTTAACAGCTGGTTTCCCCATATATGAAGACTCTAAATTTGGGGACCGTTGCTCTCAGTTATCTGTGGAAGGCATTGTTATGGCACAGTCATTTATGTATGCAATCGAAACGGTGCAGGACAAATATCCAGCTGAAAATCTTCTTAAAGGAGTTTCCATTGGTGCTCTTATTTACGATACTTGTGGCGGGAAATCCATTGACTCATCGAAGATATCCATTAATTCAAACTGTCCTTCCACGTTTTTCAATGGTAAATCTAATGTAACGATGAAGGGAAAATTTGTTTCAAACATCGAGTTCGTCAACTCAATTCAGACGGAAGAACCTGTGGCAATGCGAAACGATTTATCGAAATTTAAAATTTCGTCCAGTGCAATTTCATTATCCTCTGTTAAATATGATATTTATCTTAATGCGTTAGATGCTATTTTAAAATCTCTTAACTGGACTTACGTAAACGTAGTTTACTCGGAAGAATTTTACAAGATGGCGACAATAACTAACTGGATTATTAATTTTAGAAAAGGTGGTATATGCATCGCTGACGAAATCGTAATGTACAAAAATACTGATGAAATCCAAACTACTATCGCTACAATTTCTAATTCCGCCACTAAAACGGGAGCAATTATTCTGTTTACTTCAAAAGAAGACACGGCAAAACTTGTTGAACAGTTAAATGCATCCCGTGTTTCGTTTGAAAATATTAATTTGGTGTTATTTGAATTCAATTATGTGCCAAACATACCGAAAGGCTCTCTTATCATTCGCCCAGAAAAAATGACTCAACAATCGTTAGAATATGAAATAAAAAAGTTATCTGTGCTAGACAATGGCTATTATCGAGGACCTGTGACCAAGAACATGAATAATTGGTGGGTTGAATACCACGAAAGACGCCACCAATGCCATGTTCAAATTAATGATGCCATCTTGTATCCAAAGCCGTGCAGTAATCAACCAACAATGTCAATCGATAACGTCGATATGTCTGTACCGAGTTGGATTGTTTATTATGCAGACGCAATAGCTGCCATCTTGGACGATGCATACATATCAAAATGTCCTCAGAAGTCCGGAGCTTGTTATGCGTTCATGTCATATGATAAGCTGGGACGCTATATTGATTCGTCGATCCCTGGTTACACATTTGATGACGATGAAAACAATATAATAAACTTTACTATGGATGGAACATTACGGATCCCAATGCAAGTAATACACGTGCGTTTGGGTCAACAAAATGCAGAGATTAAGGTAATTATTTCTATATACTAGTAAAATATTGTTTCTTGCCTTTGTGAATCCATTTACAAAGATAAGTGGGATGAATGAAGTGTTTGAAAGGCGACCATGGATGTTTCATTAAAGAAAATATTTTTTCCATGTTAGATAAAAGATTAATTTTTGAACTCAGACGTTGATTTAGTAAATTGCGCTTCGCCAAATTTGCATTCATGTTCGGCTCGAAGTCGTAATAATCGGAGACCATTGACATTGGACTGTAGAATTAATGTATTTAAAGAAGTAAACACTTTTCCATTCAAATACAACTGTCCCGTTTTGCTGTGGCCAAGATGTTACAGTCTTATTTTGATGCCATGTTTCTTTACATGCCATTAGTTTCTAGTAGGCATGTAGAACCAGACTGGCAAACGCTATAATGTTGATAGGGTTATCAGTTATCTTTAGAGTAACTAAATACCTGTTATCTCTACGGTTTGTGTTTAAAATTCAATTTTGCTGTTAAGGAATTTTTTTTTCTTTTTTTCAGGTTGGCGAAGTCACTGAAGAGAATAAAGTTACATTGTTAGATCATGTATATGCATACGATTCTAATGGCACCTCGGTTGTAGTACGCCATCATTGCATTGGATGGTGTCCGTCATGTCAGCAATGCCAAACGACCGCAACGCAATCTGTTGACTATGAATATAATTCGGGTGACATAGATCTTCTCGGAATGTTTCCCATTCGCAATAATGGTTTCAAAGCTGGAAGGTGTGGAGCAATTTTTACAGCACGCGGAGCGGATTATTTAACAGAGTCATTTATGTATGCAGTTAACACAGCAAAAACAAGATATCCATACCTACTACCTGGGGTATCAATAGGCTATTTGCTTGTTGACACTTGCTCAAACATTGACACAGCTCTTCAAATCATTTCGAATTTTGAAAGTTGTTTTGCCTCGTTTGTATCTCCATATTCCAAGATGGCATCACCAGCCCTGGTCCCAAGCTACTTTTTTTACGCAGACCGAAATATGACCAAAGACCTTCAAACATCTGTTCATCGTTATGGAAAATTTGCAGTTTCCCACTCCATAGATTTTGAAGACCAAACCACAGCTCTTGGAATTCTTCAACATTCTTATGCTAAGTATGAATCTTTGGCGATTGTGCAATTTCTCTTGCGCATGGATTGGACACATGTTACGGTCGTTAGTTCCTTAGAAGTTTTATATTCATCAAAAGCAACTATGTTCATGGAATTTGCAAGATCCAGTGCAATTTGCGTAAATTCAAACCATATACTGTCAGATCCCACTTCGACGTTACATGCAATTCAAAATATTGAGAACAGTCCGGATAATGTTGTTGTTCTTTTCCTGTCTATTGCTGACATACACTTATTCTTTAGCAAGAAAGTTATCAACAAAGTACACGTAATAAGTGATATAAATATTTCATGGAATGACGCTCCTGTAACTATAACAATACCAAGAGGTTCATTTGTAATTGATAGAATTGGTAAAGTAAACGAAGACTTGAAAATGCATCTAGATACTGTTATGAATGAAATGACAAGCCAAGGTAATAAATGGACACGTCAATTTCTTTCTGAGCGGCAGAATTGTCAAACAAGTCATAGTCAGACATGCGGAATTCCTCAAAATATAATGATCGACTCATCTCAAGTTGTTTTAGAAACTGATTTACTCATGCACGCATTGCATAACAGAATAAAAAGGATATGTGGAAAAGGCTCAGGGTTGTGTAAAGTGTTGGAAAATGAAGGTTTGATTCCAGGCGATGATGATTTTAGAAATATAACTATAAATTACCTAAATGAAACAATTGTCATTAATGATGTTGAATCGCAAAATGGAGTTTTCCAGATAAGCAATTTTCAAGACATGGGCATGCGCCAGGTAAGATAGATAGCTTGTTATATAGGGCATAGTATTATTTAAGACAAGACGGATATTAGCAATTAAAAAAAGAATTGATATAGTAAAATCTTAAGTGTAAAAAACTACATTTATCTGTTCCAATGATTCGTTATCTTTTCAATTTCACATTGAACGTGCATCAGATTTAGCAAATACTGTCGTGACGTCTGTCGTTGTTAGACTGGATTGATCCCTGGTCCTTAAATAGCAATCCAATATCTGGCATCCACAACCGCAACTAGGGTATATAATGTTCAGTAATGACGAGGCCTTCTCATTATTGCTTGAAAATTCTAGAAAAGGTTTTTAAATTGCAAAACACCAGAATAAAACATTCGGAAACTGTTGCTATAATTATTTATCTCCACAGCCAGTTACAATTCTTATAGGGATATATTGCCTAGAATGCTTTTAAGGTTTAAAAACTGGAAAAATGTTCATATTGGGATTTGGTCCAAGCATTTATTCCCCTTTGACCCGAATTCCTGGAGAAACATGTGATAATTTCTTGAAAGCAGTTTGTTCTATCGTTTGTATGTTTAATACACAAATCTATAGTGCTCGCTTGACGTTACACTATCAATCAATCAATCGATCAATCAATCACAATCATTCATTTAATTGATAGATTATTCATTTCACCATATAGAAACACATCACATTCAGATAACCAAACAAATGTATTAATATATTTTAATAAGCGTTTGCAGCGATATTTGTGCTGATACCTGGAATCATTTGATGGTGTTATGTTGCTGAGCCAAAAGAATACCCGGATGTTGCGGGTCTGCGCTTAAGTTGTGATGTATAACTCGTTTTTAAAAACGTCTGGCCCCCTTTTTGTCTGAACATTTGTGGCTGGGATATCTGTTATTAATCCACAACCTTTATTTTGTGCTTTGATGGTAGTTAGAGAAAGTGTGTAAAGTGCAGACAAGTTGTGTGTATATGTGTACACAGTACATAATGTTGCGTCATTCCGCGTCCTAAATATTTCCTAAGTATTGCTGAACGTCCATCAATCTATCTGTTTATCCTTGTTTATAGTTCTTTAAGGTAACAAACAATCGTTTGTACAGTCGAGTTACTGTGGTATACCATTAATACATGAAACAATAGCGCAGGTTATTGTGGGCCCCTTTTGCATACTCAAGGTCTAGATAGGATTTTTATATAGTTAAGACTTGTAATAATAATAATTACAAGGTTTTTTTATTTTTCTTTAAATTGATATGATTTGCTATTATCTTTGCCGTTTGATTGTTATTTGAGTTTAGGCTGTTAGTGTTGACCTCATTTTGCGTGTTCCTTTACGAATTTCACAACCGTATTAATACATTTCCATGATTTCTCTAATACAAAACATTATCACATATCATCACTAAATTTTATATATACATTATCCATAGGTTATTTTTTTTCTCTTAATATGCAGGTTGGAGAATGGAAAGCAAACACGTTAACACTGTCAAAAGAACTCATCAAAGCTTACAGGGGAAATTTGCCAATTGATCTGCCGCTGTCTAGGTGTGTTGGTACCTGTGTGTGCGTCAATTTTAACAAAACTGACGACAAACCAGACATGACTGAAGCGTATCAAGATCCGGAAATGCAATTTTTTAAATCGTCTGCCAAATTAAACTACGAATTATGGGTATTTGTGATGTTAGCCATTGCGTGTGGTGGTGTTGCTGCGTCCTTGTTATTTCTTATCTACGTCATCTATAAAACATGTGTCGGTCTATTGAACAAGCGCTATATTGGGTTAGGAGTGCTGTTATTACTGGCAGTGATTTCCGTTTATTTTTCAGTGTTACCTTTCATGCTGACTCCAAGCACAAGTGTGTGTGGCGCGAGATATCTACTTCCCCAGATAACATATGCATTGGTGTATGCTACTTGCTTAACTAAACTTATGTCTTTGAGATCATATAAACTTATTGGATTGGGAGGAGAAATCTCCAATCTGAACCAGTTTCTAACAGTAACCTTCATAACTTCTGTTCAAATAGCAATAAGCGTGCAGTATGTTGTATTGAAAGGGCCATTCCTTGAAACCAAGCAGTCAAGCAGCGGTATAGTGTATGCTTGTCAATTCGATCGGGATGAATTCTTGGTGTATTTGATTTATGTTATGCTAATAATTCTAATATGTGCATTATATGCCTTTACTGTTAGAAAAGAAAAGAAAAACATGGGAGAAGCCATTTTTATTCTTATAAGCAGTTGGATAAACATTGGTATCTGGATTGCTTGGATAGTTGTGTTGAAAACAACATCACGTGACTACGTTGAACCAACCATTTGTTTAGGACTGATTGTTTGCGCAACTGCCATTGTATTAACTATTTTCCTTCCTAAATTACACAAAATAGTGAAATTGAAATATGACGTCAAGAAATCCGGGGTACAAAATGGTGGTTATAAAATAGACACTGAGTTTATGTTTGACAGACCTCACACGTTGCCAGGAGGATTCCGAAGTTCTTATAATTTTTCGCCTAGTAAGACAAAAAACATTTCTACATTTGATTCGACTTTTAGTTATTAAGATTCGGAAACTTATATATCTGTGTTATGTTCATTATAAAGCAGTGTTGTTAAATTATTGTTGAACTTACATGAAAGTTACATGAAAGTTACTTTAGTTATTGTGCATTGTTACCAAAAATAGCCAAAGAAATGTGAGTTTTCATGACAATTGTATGGACTGTGAAATGTACAAAGCATAAGATACAACAACGTCAAGTCTACAAAATTGAAAAGTTTATTTAAAATTCAAAGTGAATGTTGTTTACAGTAAAAATATTTAAACGGCTAAGATTTGTTGTGTGTTGAAATTTTGTATGTTCTCAGCAGAAAAAATATAAGGCTTTTCGAATACAAATGTCAAAAAGAACCACGTAGGACAAGGACCTGGTTTAAAGTTGTGCCCAAAAATTTAGACCCAACAACCAGCTAGCCTGTAATATTTTAACCCGACCCTTTCTTTTTCGTAGAATTTCGAATCTCGAATATTGAACCAAACAAACAATTACATGTATATCGTTGTATGGATGTCGTTCTAAAATATAAGATAACCACGACGAATGGGACAAGGACACAAGTAATTTTAATTGTAACACAAATAATATGTGGCCGAGTGGTGAAAGTAGTTATTCTCATGGGTCTGTAACTCTGAGGTTGCGGTTTCGGGTCTCACTGCGGGCAGGGTTTTCTCGAATCCAATATCAATTGACAATGATTTCTAGCTTTTCTAGCTGAATGTCCAGTTTTTCCCAGGTACTCCGGCTCCTCCCCTTATAAAACCTAGACGCCATGATTGGCTGAAAAATTGCAGAAAGTGGTGTTATACACCATTCCAACAAACAAAAAAGTAACAGCGCTGGTCAAGTGGAAAGTAATATAAAAATGTCAACTATATCTAGATGTACCTATTTTGTGGAAAAGTCACATAAGTCACCCGTTCAAAATCTCAAAAACGTATCCAGCTGCATGTGCCTCCAGATTCCCTGCGAGTGGAGCGCAGCGTAACGAGCCAAAAGACATAAAAATTTCTATCACGAGTGAAAGTTCACATGGACTTTCCCAAAAACGTATGAAAGTACCTATTTCTTCCGTAAACCAACAACTTTCACATCGCTATAACCTATAGACGCTCCATTGTTTTAGACTCCATTGTCTCTGACGTCCAATCAGAACGCCGGAAATAATGAACGTCATAGAAGACGTTGTTATGCTTCCATAACAACGTTCTTGTTTCTGGCGTTTTGATTGGATGACGCAGCAAGTACAGATGTGTGCGCGTGAGCTCATCTTTACTGGGTCATCTGTACCAGAAATCGACCATTTACGGAAGAATCCTTGATCTGCCACTGTCAATTTGAGCAACTTGTCGAGTAAGATCGTAGAAAGAATAACCCAGTGTTTTGAATATAGTTTGTAATACTGAACCATTATTCTGGGCTGGATTTTTAAATTGATCACGCTTTACAGTAACCTACTTATTATTCCTTATCCGATTTTTCTGCTTTCTTAAATGTTACGTGTGTCGTAGAGCGCCAGCAAGTACATATTTTTATAACGTCTTGTGGGTTGTCCAGTTATAATTTTCCACACATTGCCCGCTTTAATTTTTTCACAATATGGTTGGTGTCGCGTAGAAATTCGGTAAGTACTCTATGTCGAAAGTAATTAAAACGTGTTAAATACGAAAACAAGCAGTGTTTGGACTTTAGGAGTCCCTGCATATAATTACACCTGTTGACATTATTTATCAACAAAACTATGTTCAATATTGAGGTAACACAAATTTTACAAAATTTTAAAAATTTAGAGGTTAAGGTTAGTCATCTACTATTCCTCACTGGGCCCCGAACAAAGGCGTAAGTTCCATACCTCGGGCAGGGTGTAGTCGACTCAAACCTTAATTGACCAGTACTGCCAGTTTTCCCGCCAAAGGTGAGGATACTCTAGACCGAGTGTCCTCTTCCAATAATGATGGACACCATTATATACCTTAAAAATTACTGAAAATGGTTTTTTTTAAAAACTAAATTCAAATAAACAAAATCAAGAACGACGCTTAATTTAACAATGACGGAATCATATCGATGCCGAATTCCTGGACTTAAATTATCCGCTTTTTTCTGGCTGCCGTCTCTAGTAAAATATGTTACAATGCACTGTTTCCGGATTACGCTGCCATTGTTAGATGTGTTCTTACAAGACCTTTCCTTTTCTTAAACTTTTACAACTTGCATAAAACAATTATATTGGAGGAAAAAGACCATCCTCCCTGACTTGGGAGGATGGGAAAAGACAGATAAAAACTTTATTGCACCGTGGCGTAAAGAACACTTGTAGTCTTGATACAGATATGTCATATGTATGTTAATTAATAATGATGACCACAGCGGGATAGCTTTAAATAAATAAAAAAAATCTCGGCATGAGGCACAATAATAAAATTTTATCTGATTGCTTGCCCCAACCTCCAATTCAGATGTCTGTCCGACAAGTAATTCCGCCCCGTTCGATCTGGACGCCATGATAGAGTTGAAAAATTGTCGACCTTATGCAAACAAACTAAAATATCACTGCATTATTTTAATCAGTAAACAAGAGTCGCATTCCCCTGATTTACGTGTACACGTGATCCATCAATAGGAACATCTCTCAGCCATTTCCGTAAAGGCGGAAATAATCTTGGTGACTCACGTGAGCAAGTTGAGTCGCCCCCCCCCCCAAAAAAAAAAAGATTGACGTGTATGTGGTTCTTGTGAGCAAGAAACGCCTCTGAGTCTCAATCGACGTTTACTTTACTATACCTGTATACAACAAGTGGTGGCTAAGTGTTCAGCACCAAATTTAGTACGCATAAGACATGCGAAATTATATGGTGCACGTTAGTACAAGTTAATTTCAAGACTTCTAACTGTAGTCTGTATGCTGATATGCCATTACAATTAAGAATTCAGATTTAGTTTGTATTCATTAAATTTATACATAAAACAAAACACCAGGTTTCAAAATAAAACAAAATTAATCTTAACTATTTACATAACAAACATTATAATTAGTTGTAACCAAGATTTTCAAGAGAACAGTTATTTTGTGTTTTGCACTTAATCCATCATATCCAGAACAGCAGTGTTCCTATCCTTAAACTACCTGTAATTAAAAGAAAACAAAGTCGAGAAATAGTCATGGTCATATACTAATAATGTGTTTATCAGAAATTTCATCTTCACCTAAACTTTATCACCTGGGTGTTATAGAGTTTGTACATCTTGCAATATAGATCCTGACATGTAACATTCCGTAAATATTTAGTTATAAATAAAATATTTTTGAATATGTGATACATAACACGGTGTTCAATCCATATCAATCCATATCGCATATCTTTGACACGCACTTTTTATTACACCCTTATCGCACCTTCTTTTATCATTGCAAACCCACTTTATAGCATACTTTTGCGTTTATTCGGTATTGTATTGCATTTATTCACAATAATTAGTGTGTTTAAATGGAATTCGCAATGATTGCGTTTATTTGCAAAGTATGAACTTTAATCGCAATAAGTTTTGTTTTGTGTTTAATCACAATAGTTTACATGCGTTTACATGCAAAGTATTGTGTTTAATTGCAAGATGTTTTTATTATTGCGTTAAATCGCAACATTTTGCGTTTTAACGCAATACAATTTATTTTTACAAAAAGTTTCCCAAATATGCTTCCATAGTATACTTACTAATAACATCTTTAAATATCAGAATCGATTCCTAGTTCTCTTTTGATGTACAAAGACAAATCCTCCATTCTAGCATTAATTTCCATCAATTTTACATCTAAAGAAAAAATATTTAGTTAGTTTTACACTCTTTGAAATATCTTGCAATGTGTGACCAATGCTTTGTTTGCTTTGAACTCGACCATCACTTTCGTTGGCTAGCACGCTGAACCACTGTTCGTAGTTTTATTTATAGCATAAAAGATTATTATGCAGGAAGAGCCTTGAACCAGTCAAGGGATTTTTTACCAACAATTCACAAAAAAAGCATGAAATATAACCAACAACGATCAAAGGAGATGACAAACATTGATTTTAAACAAAGCATACTAGTATTTGGTGTCATACCAATCGGTCGGCGAATCCAGAAGTCTTTACTCTGCCTCATATAGAATATTACATTCAAGACGATTTTTACAAATTACTATCTTCATACTATTTACTCACTCCTTTTTACAGTTATGTCAAAACTCTGTTTACTCACTCGTTTGTAACCGTTTTTACTCATTCGTTTGTACATTTCTGTCTTACTCGTTTGTACATTTCTGTCTTACTTGTTTGTACATTTATGTCTTACTCGTTTGTACATTTATGTCTTACTCGTTTGCACATTTCTGTCTTACTCGCTTGTTTGTCACCTTTCTGTCTTGGTGGCCGAGAGGTTAAGGTAGTTCGTCTACTGTTGATCACGTGGTTTCTCAACACTGAGATTTCGGGTTCGATTCTCACTGCGGGCAGGGTGTACTCGACTACAATCTTAATTGACAAGGATTGCCAGTTTTCCTACCGCAGGTCGAGGGTTTTCTCCGGGTACTCCGGCTTCCTCCTCCAATAAAAACTGGACGCTATGATATAGCTGAAAAATTGCCGAAAATTGCGTTCAACAATATTCAAACAAACATTTCTGTCTTACTCATTTGTTTGTACATTTATGTCTTACTCACTCGTTTGTACATTTCTGTCTTACTTATTCGTTTGTTTATTTCTGTCTTACTCACTCATTTGTAAATTTCTGTCGTATTCACTCGTTTTTACATGTCTCTCTTACTCATTTTAACATTTCTGTCTTAATCCTTTTTACTCACGTATTTCCCGAGTCTAGCGCAACTGACTTATTTTGCAATTAAATGTACCGTCCACTTTGGGAACAATTTAAATTTGAATTTATTAGTTCTTTGTAGTATTTAAGTTTTACTCACCTACATGCCTTCCTACAATTCTGATTTCTTTAATTCGCTCGCTCTCCTCGCCTTCGAATGCAGCATTTAGACGACGTAATTTGGCTTCCTGTGTCATGACTGTAGGACAGAAGAAATCCATCTGGACTGACAAATGATTTATCACGTCTTGTTTGTTGTATAACTGTTTATAAATATCTTCGATATTCTTTACCAAATCTGGTATTCTATTACTTAAATTTCTGTCGAGACGGCTCTTGATCTCTGAATGACATGCAAATATAATACACGTTCATTTTTAATACGTCTTGAAATCTAGTATTTAACAACAAATAACAAAATAATTGTCCAGAAATGAAAATCACTTGTTTCCACACAGTGTTTCCATTGTTCTGTGATTAATGTTAACTGTTCCCATCAAAATAAATATGCAGTACTTGATTATAATAAATACACGAATTGGAAGGAATTACTCTGTATCATGAAAAATTTGCGGCAGATTACGCAATAGTACTCTTTGCGAGGCATGGTGGCCGAGGTAGTTCGTCTACTATTGATCAAGTAGTCTGTCAACACTGAGGTTGCGGGTTCGAGTCTCACTGCGGGCAGTGTGAACTTCAATCTTAATTAACAAACAAACAAACAAAATCAAGTCAAAACTTTGTTGTTACTTGAGTAGTTTTGCCGATTCTTAATATGTTTAAAATCTTCTCTATATTCAAGTCCAGTGCTCCTGTTTATTTTTAGTTTACAAAGCGGGTATGATATCGCTGTCATATACATATAGATGATATCTTCCATTACTCTCGGGTATGATATCGCTGTAATATACATGTAGATGATATCTTCTATTACTCTCGGGTATGATATCGCTGTCATATACATAAAGATGATATCTTCTATTACTCTCGGGTATGATATCGCTGTACTATACATGTAGATGATATCTTCTATTACTCTTGGGTATGATATCGATGTCTTATACATAAAGATGATATTATACAATTACTGTCTTTTGATGAGGTAAATGTGTGGAGTTATTGACTTTTGAAAAAACTGAATAACAAAGAGTTTTTTCAAAAGTCAATAACTTCACACATTTACCGATTGTTTTATTCAATAATGCAACAAAAATCAAATATCAAATTTATGATTTTTACTGAAAAATTTGAATAAAAAAGGATATTCACTAAAAATAAAATGGCTATTCACCGCGGGAAAATGCATGCATTATTGAATAAATCGCATGCATTTTCCCGCGGTGAATAACCATTTTATTTTTAGTGAATATCCTTTTTTATTCAAATTTTTCAGTCACATTATTTTTATACAAAATGTTTTATATATTATTGAATAACTTCTATTATTACATGACTAACATTTATCTTAATTTTGATTGGCCCAGGGTATCATGAAAAGTATTATGCAGAGAGTGTGTTAACCCCAAAGCAGATAAAAATAGACTGATATAAAAGTTTTGACTTTTGAGTAGCTAAAAATAGAATATTTATCACTTTTCAGTAATTAAAAATAGAATTCAACAATGGAGAAACAAGCATTAATTTGATTGGTTGAATTAAAAACATCAGCCAATCAAAATCATTCTTTTAAAACATTCTATTTGTTGACATTGGTTCAAAATGGCTGACTAGCAGCAGACAAGTTTTGCAACTGTCAATGAACAGGAACAGTTTTTGCCAATTTTTCCCAACTGCTTTAATATTACTATAAATTTTAATTTGAAAATGAGAATATTTCAATTTAAAATGTTATAGCCTACTGTTGTTATTGTTGAAATAAATTTGTATTGTTATCCATTTTTATTAAAGACTTCCAGTGTAAAAGTAAAAATAGTCATATAATAAAACATTCATCGACTTTTATATAGGTTAATACCTGGTTTTATCAACCCTCAAAAATAATATCCACACTCGCCGTTGGCTCGGTGGATATAATTTTTCAGGGTTGATAAAACCAGGTATTAACCTATATCAAAGTCAATAAATGTATATTATTAAATGACTAGAAAATTTGAGCATTTTCATTGGTTTAGATCCTTTGCCGATGTTCCCGATCAAACCTCATGTCTACCGCGCAAATTTGCGCGAGAGGTGGACAAATGTCATATCACTGGCACCGTGTACCCAAAAATAGATCAAGGGAAAACACAGAGACACTAAAATAAAACGTAGCTTTTGATTGGACGTTATTTTTATTTCGTCCAATCAAATGCGTTCTTACAAATTAAGTTCGGGTCATTAGAAACGTTTGCAAATGGCAGAAGTGGCTGCGATGGAGCCGGCAGGACAGAAATCTCGATTTGCAACTATCAATGAGGAACAATTAAATAAGATTTTGACAGAGAAAGATGCCAAAAATACTAAGAGAGCAACGGATTCTAGCATTAGGACATTTAAAAGTTATTTACGTGAAAAAAAATTACGACGAAGATTTCAAGGACCTGCCAAATGAACAAATCGATGCTATTTTGAAAAAATTCTACTCAGAAGTCCGTACCGAAAATGGAGAACTGTATAAGAAATCAAGTTTGACAAGCCTCCGACATGGAATTAATCGTTATTTAAGTAACCAGCCTTCCGGAAAAGATATAATTCACGGAAAAGACTTCACAGTTAAATTTTAAATTAAATTTGTTGAAAAATTGTTGAAAATTATTTATCTTGTTTACTTTAACATGTTTTAAAGTCCAATATCTGGTGAGATTTAATTTGCCTTGGAAAATTATCAAAACATCTGAAAGGATATGGAGAAATATCATGAAATTATTCACAGGTCTTGAGTCATTTAATAAAACAATTGTTGACTTTTCATATCAGGTTGACATGAGATTTATCAACCTCAGAAGTGATATTCACCTCAGCCGTTGGCTTCGGTGAATATTTCACTTCTTCAGGTTGATAAATCTTCATGTCAACCTCATAAAAAGTCATTAATTGTATATTACTCTCTGGTATGATATCCCTGTCATTTACATATAGATAATATCTTCTATTACTCTCGGGTATGATATCGCATTGATATACATATAGATGATATCTTCTATTACTCTTGGGTATGATATCGCATTGATATACATATACATGATATCTTCTATTACTCTCGGGTATGATATCGCATTGATATACATATAGATGATATCTTCTATCACTATCTTCACACTTTAATTCTTCTATATTTAGTTTATTGTCAGTTTAAAAACATAACTTAACATAGTATCAACATACCTTCCATTTCATCAGACGCCATTTCTTTTTGCCATTTCAAGTGTTTTGAGAGACCATGAACAATTCTAAAATCTGAAATATATGCATAATCTAAGCTCAGTATTATTTTATAAACGAATAACATGTACAGTATCCATACACTTTCAGAGTTTTATTATTTAGGGTGTTACGTTTACGCGCGGAAAATGAAAACAATACATGCCACTGATTTATACAATATTAGTATTGTAGAAGTATTGTAGGGGTGAGGGAGAATGCGACGATCTGAAAATTTTCGCAGTTCCTATCGCAGTTTCGCAGTGTACTCGACTCCAATCTTAATTGACAAGGATTGCCAGTTTTCCTACCGCAGGTCGGGGGTTTTCTCCGGGTACTCCGGCTTCCTCCCCCAATAAAAACTGGACGCCATGATATAGCTGAAAAATTGCTGAAAGTGGCGTTAAACACCATCAAACAAACAAACAAACAAACAAGACCCTAATGAAATTTAAATGCGTGAATGGCATTTTACACGCTTATTTGTTTAATAGATTGTTCGAATGTTGTTTAACGTGGCGTTCAGCAATTTTCCAGCTATATCATAGCGTCCAGTTTTTATTGAAAGAGGACGCAAGAGTACGCGGAGAAACCCCGGCCTACGGTAGGAAAACAGTCATCTTGTCAATTACGATTGGAGTCGAGCGCACCCTGTCCGCAGTGAGGCTCGAACCCGCAATCAATAGTAGAATAACTACATTAACCACTCTGCCACCGAGGCCCCGTTTAATAAAATGTCCATTGTGTGATAAATACAATTCTAGTCTTTTTAATGGTGTATCTGTACTTGCATTTTTCTGATTTTAGAAAACAGTATAATAGTTAAACTGGGCGAATATTTTTGTTCAGTTTTCAGCTCATTTTCCGGAAAGCCCTAAACATGATACAAACCTTTGTATAAGTTTCGATTCAGCAAACGTTCAATGTTGATAGCAAAGAGCAGGAAAAGAATAACTAGGATGAAAGCGAACTCCAATAAGCTAATGTCGATCGTCTGCTTTCAGGAGAAGAAAGAAATAGAAAAAAAGAAAAATATGAAACTAAAGTCAGTAAATTTAATATACGTAAATTAAAATAAATAAATAAACGCCAGACAATGACGAAAACAGACTGGTCAATTATTTCAAACGTAGTGCCGTAGAAAACACAAAAAAAAATAAGTACGAAGAAGACAGCGATAAATAAATTAGAAAGTAAAATAATTTAACGTACAAAGAGCTGATGTATATATCAAATAAATAAAGTAAATAAAAACGTATACAAGTATTCTTTTTTCTTGCTATACTGTAGTAGTCTATGTACCTTGACAGGAAATAAATCTGGAATTTCGAATGCCATCTGTAAACCTGAGTTCACGGCATGTGAAATCCAAACACATATGACTTCAGCCGAAGTCCTTAAATACCCCATGTCTTGCTTCAACGACTTTATCACACATCCCGACAAGTACGAATATAATTTCACATTTTCATTCAATCATGGTGCTTACTTCTGTACGGTAATCCTCTCTGTAGCGTTACTATAGCTGTTAACTTCAGTAACTATACGACGTCACCATTTGTGACGCTAAATAAAGGACTGCGCATGAACAGGAGATGTATTTTGTCGGTTTACTCATGAAACAAAAGAACGGTTCTTCGTAGAATTTTAAAATTGAATAATCTTTTGGTGTTTCTGCGTCCTTGTTACTTCTTATCTACGTCATCTATAAAACATGTGTCGGTCTATTGAATAAGCGCTATATTGGGTTAGTTATGTTCTTATTCATCCCTCAATCGCACATAAAATATTTATAAATAAAACGCAACACTTTTATTTGGGATACAGCTCGCCTGGACAGCACAGCAAAGCATCATTTATTACAAATGCACATGATTAAATAACAAATAACATAAATTAATCTGTTCCAAGCCACTGTGACAAGAAACCATACATGCACAGTCAGTTTCTACAAATTAAATATAGAGTATCATTCAATGTAAAAATCATTTAGCAATATTAATTACAACAAAATTTTACTGTGCTAATGGCGAACGTCGAATGTATCTACTCTATTGACAATTGTATTTATATTACAATAAATATTCCCGCCTAAGAGGGCATGTTTTTCATGCAGCTAATAATCCTTTATACCTATCACCTGATTACATAAGGTGAAAACCAATCAAACACACCTGAACAGGTGTCAAATACACGTGTTCCGTACCATTTACAAATACAAGTGCTGTTATTACTGGCAGTGATTTCCGTTTATTTTTCAGTGTTACCGTTCATGCTGACTCCAAGCACAAGTGTGTGTGGCGCGAGATATCTACTTCCCCAGATAACATATGCATTGGTGTATGCTGCTTGCTTAACTAAACTTATGTCTTTGAGATCATATAAACTGATTGGATTGGGAGGAGAAATCTCCAATCTGAACCAGTTTCTAACAGTAACCTTCATAACTTCTGTTAAAATAGCAATAAGCGTGCAGTATGTTGTATTGAAAGGGCCATTCCTTGAAACCAAGCAGTCAAGCAGCGGTACAGTGTATGCTTGTCAATTCGATCGGGATGAATTCTTGGTGTATTTGATTTATGTTATGCTAATAATTCTAATATGTGCAGTATATGCCTTTACTGTTAGAAAAGAAAAGAAAAACATGGGAGAAGCCATTTTTATTCTTATAAGTAGTTGGATAAACATTGGTATCTGGATTGCTTGGATATATATATATATATATATAGAAGGCTATCACAGGGTTCTAATATCTCTTTATTTCGATAGTATATATGAACATCAAAAATCCAGTGGATAAAAGCCCTCACATGTGGTGCGAAAAGGCATCCACTAGGTGTTCTTAAATATCCCTTACATAACAGCGTAACCAAAAAGTATCTATCATTCAACTAAAGTAAAGTACAACAATACTATTCGTCTTTTCTGCACGATGACCAATTGTAAAGTGAGTAGACAGGAGTAAGAACAGGAATAAGAATAGAAGTTTAACTTTCAAAACCTGTCGAACCGGCCGGACAAGTTGTCAAATAAAAATCAATACTTAATGACCGAAAGTCACCACTACTCACATTAAAACCAGAATTACCCGAACTAGGTAAAGATAAATCCAACTTACAGTTAAACAAATATTAATTTAAAATAAAACAAGACAATATTTAATCATTCAGTCGGAATGATTCAAAATATGTTTAATTTTAAATACAAACAATATGTACACGATACAAAAATACAGTCTACCACATACTCCCCCCTGTCAAGAAATGACGTCCCGTCATTTTCCTCGTCTGCCATCTATGAACGGATAACTTTACAAGGTCCAGAATCGTCTGTGCAGCTTCTTTCTGAAGTCCATGAAAAAGTTCTGTCGTTGCTAGCGCCTTGATATACTCGGCTTTCCTGTACCACTCATCACTGCCGTTTGTTATAGAGTTTACGATATAATCTCCTGAGTTGTACCACGTCGGAGGTCTGCGATGTCTCCCCGATCGTCTTATCTGAAGCTCTGGTAGATTATCAGGTGGTGAGTTGTCAGATGATGAATTATCAGAGATCCCACTTAGATCTTCTTCGTGGTGTTCGGCAACAACTGGCGAAGCGCTTCTCGAATCAGGCTGATGGGCGTCCCCATCGGATTCTACTTCCGAGTGAATCTCATTATCCTCTATCACAGTTTCGTCGACTAATGTCACAGGTTCTTGGCCAACTTCTAAGGCTATGTCATCAGTAGTGGATGAGCTACTGCTTGCAGTCCTATGAAAATGGCTTACCAAGAAAACTTCAGTGTCCGATTCATCTGATGATATACTTACTTCCGATTCAGGCACTGTAGTCTTCACTTCGGTCTCCGATTTATTCATCTGACGTTTAGTCTTAGGTGGTGATGGTGAAGATGGTGATACAGAAGCAGGATCAGATGTTAGTTATCTAATTGGCAACAACAAATTTCTATGTAGATTTCTTTTCCGTCCTTGCCCATTCTCCATCTGTACTGTGAATACTGGAATTTCCTTATTCGGTTGATCCAAAACTATATATGGCTGGTCTTCCCATCTATCTGCTATTTTGTGTTTACCGTCATAAGCTACCCTTTTCACTAGAACTCTATCTCCTTTCTGTAAACTGGCTCCTCTGACTTTTAAATCGTATTGTTCTTTCTGTTTCTGTTGTTGTTTCTTTGATGTTCGTATGGCTAATTGGTATGCTTCAAGCAGTCTATTTCTTAAGTCCTGTATGTACTTTGATCTTGGTTGGTCTTGTTCTTTGAGAATACCAAAAGCAAGATCTATCGGTAATCGTGGATTTCTTCCAAACATTAGCATGTACGGTGCTTGTCCAGTGGTTTCATGTCTCGTACAATTATATGCGTGTACTAATGGTCCGATGTAATGTTTCCAATTAGTCTTTTGATGTGGTTCCAATGTACCTAGCATTTCTATTAGTGTCCTGTTGAATCTTTCGCAAGCTCCATTTCCCATCGGATGGTAGCTGGTTGTTCTTGACTGCTTAGTTCCAAGAAGTTTACATAGTTCCTTAACAACTGCACTTTGAAAGTTGGTACCTTGGTCTGAATGTATCCTTTGAGGTATGCCATAATGTGTTATAAATCCATTAAATATTGCATCTGCCGTTGTCTTAGCTGTCTGGTTGCGTGTTGGAATTGCAACTGCATATTTGGTGAAATGATCTATCATAACAAGTACATTCTGTATTCCTCCCTTCGCTGGTTCTAAAGTCAGATAATCTATACAAACAAGTTCTAATGGTGATGATGTTGTAATGGTAACTAGAGGAGCTCTGGTATTTGTTGGCGTCTTTCTCTTCAAACATCTGTCGCATTTCTTGATCCATTTCGTAGTTTCATCGTTCATTCCTGGCCAGTAGAAACGGTCACGTAATAATGACAATGTCCGATCTCTGCCAGGGTGACCCATGTCATTATGAAATGCTCTAAGTACTGTAGTGACGTGTTCTTTTGGTAATACCAGCTGCGATCTTACCTCATCGCCTATACTTACCTCTCTGTAAAAAATACCATTCTTAACCTTAAGGTGCTTAAATTGTCTCCTTAAAGGGTGTGGACCTACTTCTTCGAGAGATGGTTTTCTGTTCTCTTTCACGTAACTAATCCATGATCTTAAATTCAGATCAAGTAATTGAGCTTTCTCCCAATCGATGATGTCAAACATTTCGGATGATTCTAAAACTTCATCTTCTATCACGACTGGATCAATGGCTAAACTTTCAATGTAGGATGTCGGCAGTATACTGTCACATATGGCCTGTACTGAATCAATAGAAATTTTCTCGAGTTGTTCTGGCAATCTACTCAAGGCATCAGCGTCAGCGTTTGCTTTTCCTGGGCGATAAAGAATATCAAAGTTGTATGCACTAATTGCAGCTAGCCAACGGTGTCCTGTAGCATCAAGCTTTGCGGATGTTAGTACATAAGTGAGTGGATTGTTATCAGTGAAAACTTTGAAGGTTTGTCCATATAAATAATCCTTGAATTTATCTGATATTGCCCATTTAAGTGCTAAAAATTCCAATTTATGAGGAGGGTAATTCCGTTCAGATTTAGTTAAACCTCGACTAGCATAGCTGACGACCTTTTTCTGTCCTTGGTGATCCTGATAAAGGACTGCACCTAAGCCACTACTCGATGCGTCTGTGTGCAACTCGTATGGTAAGGATGGATCAGCATATGCAAGAATGGGTGAAGTTACCAGCAAATGTTTTAACTGATTAAATGCAGTTTCTTGTTCTGTGCCCCAAGTCCATGGTTTCCGTTCTTTCCTCTTTCCTTTTACCTTCTTTGATAATGGTGTAGGCATCATATCTGTAAACGGCTTACTAATTCTACTAAAATTTTGGATAAACCTACGATAGTACCCTACCAATCCGATAAATCTTCTGATGTCCTCAGGTGACGATGGTGTTGGCCAGTTCACAACTTTTTCTGTCTTATCAGGATCGATTTCCACCCCAAACTCAGAAACGATATGTCCTAGGAATTTTACACGTCTTTGAAAAAATGAACATTTCTTTGGTGCCAATTTTAGATTTGCTTTCCGAATTCTGTCAAAAACAAGTGCAAGGTTAGTAAGATGTTCTTCATACGTTCTGCCAAAAATGATAATATCGTCTATAAAAACACAACAAATTTTCAAATTTAAGTCTGCCAGGCAATTTTCAACAAGTCTTTGATAGGTTGCTGGACTGTTAGTGAGGCCAAAGGGCATTCGGGTATATTCGTAAAAGCCTAACGGTCTGACGGTGAAAGCTGTGCGTTCTTTATGTGGTTCATAGATTTCAACTTGATAATATCCCGCTTTCATGTCTATTGTTGAGAAGTACTTTACTCCTGCTAGACAGTCTAGTAATTCCTCAGTCCTAGGTAGTGCATAGGAATCCTTCTTCGTGAGTTTATTAAGTTGTCTGTAGTCAACACATAGCCGCAAACTATTATCTTTCTTTCGAACGAGTACCACGTTCGATGCATAAGGGCTGCAGGATGGCCTAATGACTCCTATATCCAATAGTTGTCGTAGATGGGTCTTTACTTCCTCGTACATTGATGATGGAATTCTGTGATATTTTTGCTTAAAAGGTGTTTCGTCTATAAGATCAATCCGATGTTGAATCTTATCAGTGTGCCCTAAATCGGTGTCAGATCTCGAAAATATATCATGATATGATCTAATCAGTGCAATTCCTTTGTCCAACTCTTATTTAGTTAAGGTACTTTGAGTTATTTCCATTTGGTCTAATAATGGTTGAAAGTCATCTGGAGAAATAATATCAGGCTTTTGATCTGGTTCAATAACAACTGGATGTACTTCGCATAGTATAGCATGTGGTGCAACGGTGACAGTCTGTGCCGTGACATTCGACAAAGTAACAGGAATTGGACCATTACATCTGTAGTTGTAATAAAAAATAGACGGATCAACATCAACATCACACAAACTAGAGTCTGACTGAACTGCTTGTAAAAGAGCAGCAGTATTATGATACGGAATTTCTTTGTCAGTGTAGCCCATTATCTCTATTGATGTGTTAGGTTTGATAATAATTTTCTTCGTTGACGCATTCTTGATAACCGCTAGTCGGTTCTTATTCTTGGCTAATTGTTGGTCTCTGAGTAATATGCATCGAAATGCGAAATAAAAATTTGTGTGCAGATCTGTTGTCTGTAGAAATCTAGGACCTTGACTTTCTTTGAGATGATCCATGATTCTTGACAAAATGTTTGTGCCAAGTAGTAACGGTACTGCAGCGTTATACTTACTGTCAGGTGTTACAAGAAAAATACATGGGTGTCTACCAGGAACTCTTGGCAACTCGATCCATGTTTCAATATATCCTGCGTAAGGTAGCTGTTGATCTCCTGCGCACTCAATATCCAACAAAGTGTTGATAGTATGTAGTGGTAAATCCGATAAATACTTACTAAAATATCTCGCTGACAGTAGATACTGTTGACCCTGTATCCAGTAGTGAAGTAACCAAGTTTCCATGAACAAT
Source organism: Limnoperna fortunei (assembly GCA_944474755.1). Taxonomy (NCBI): domain Eukaryota; kingdom Metazoa; phylum Mollusca; class Bivalvia; order Mytilida; family Modiolidae; genus Limnoperna; species Limnoperna fortunei. Next base: position 55,458,338 of record OX104111.1, on the reverse strand, counting down.
TACCTCTGCTTCTGTAGGTAATCCAAACAATCCTGGTGGCTCTTTAACTAAGTTGTTCTTAATAACTGTGGGACCACTTACCTGTTTATTTAGACCTATTGTTGATCCCTCTCCATAGGTCTCTTGGAGTTTAAATCATTCTTTGAATGATCCATACGAACTCTACAACCTCTTGCAATATGACCATACTGTTTGCATCTGTAGCACTGGATGTCTTTCGTGTTCTTATTTCCTGACTGTTGAGGCGTTTCCTTTTGTTCCTTCTGTTGATTCGTATTTGAGTTATTATTCTGCTTTTGATTCCAAGGACGATTTCGTTGTCTGAAATTACTTGTCCTTTGGTTTTCTTCTTTCTCCTCAATCTTATTCACCTTCTCTGTCAATGCTTTTAACATAGTCTTAATTTCATTCACTTCCGAGTTCTCAATCACAGCTGCTTTAGAATTTTGTTTGGTGTTGATTCCCTCCCTTAGTTGTTGGTCCTTTTCAATCTGTCTTAAAGCTACTCTCAATCCATCAAAGTCATGTATGGAATCATACTTGTGAGCTGAGATGTCCTTAAGGGATGACCTTAGGCCTGTCCAAAGCATAGCATGCAACATGGCGTCTGTTTCCTGGTGCGTTACAAGTCCACGCTCAGCTGCTTTACCAATGATGTCTTCCAGTCGACAACTCCAACTAGATACATCCTCATCTGGTTGTTGTCTTGCACTGTAAAATTCAGCCATGAGTTCTTCCTTTCTTGCAACATTTCCATAAACACTGTCATGCTTCTGAAGTATTTGATGGACAGTAGCATCTGTGCCAAGTCTCATTGAAACCCGTCCTGCCTCACCTCGTAAGGAATGTCTTACTGCATGAGTAATTACATCAAGTTCATAAATCTTTTCCTTCATCAAACAATTTATCTCATACCGCCAGAGATCATACGTTGTCTCCCCTTTATTGCTGGCTCCAGAGAAATTTGAAATTCTGGGTGGTTGACTAAATGATGTCTAAGTAGTTCTATTTTGACCCGTCATATCGGCGGATGCTTGTGGTAAGTTAGCACCTGCTGTAGTTCTCTTTGGTATTGCACCGATACCAAGCTCTTGGTGCACCTTTTTTACTGGAAGAAGTGGTATATCACCTGTACTCTGAAGGTACTCAATCATCCATTGTTTTAAATCCTGAGGTGTATCAGCCTTAGGTGTTCATTTCATTTGGGCTAATGTCTGCAGCAAGGTTTCTTGGGCTGCTGTTATCTCGGTGGCCGAGTGGTCAAGGTAGTTCGTTTACTATTGATCACGTGGTCTGTCAACACTGAGATTGTGGGTTCGATTCTCACTGCAGGCAGGGTGTATTCGACTCCAATCTTAATTGACAAGGATTGCCAGTTTTCCTACCGCAGGTCGGGGGTTCTCTCCGGGTACTCCGGCTTCCTCCCCCATTAAAAACTGGACGCCATGAAATAGCTGAAAAATTGCTGAAAGTGGCGTTAAAACACCATTCAAACAAACAAACAAACAATACTAATACTGATTAAAGAAGTTATATACTAACACAGTACATGCGTTGTGTATCTAGGAACACATTTTTTCCTTCTCTATACAATCTCAGTACAAAATATTAATTGTTTGTGTTGTCTCTATACTAAAGTCGCATTACTTCGAGTACAAACAAAGTCAGCTTAAGTTTGTTTGTCTGTGAATAACTTCAGCAGATAAGCAATATGTATCACTAATGTGTGTATGCTTGTAAACAAAATTGATTGAAGTACTATGTATAATAAAATAAGTTAACGTAAACGAAAACAATAAATCAAAAATAAAAATGTAACCAGCAGGATTATCCATACAGGCAATATATATATATATATAAGAAGGCTATCACAGGGTTCTAATATCTCTTTATTTCGATAGTATATATGAACATCAAAAATCCAGTGGATAAAAGCCCTCACATGTGGTGCGAAAAGGCATCCACTAGGTGTTCTTAAATATCCCTTACATAACAGCGTAACCAAAAAGTATCTATCATTCAACTAAAGTAAAGTACAACAATACTATTCGTCTTTTCTGCACGATGACCAATTGTAAAGTGAGTAGACAGGAGTAAGAACAGGAATAAGAATAGAAGTTTAACTTTCAAAACCTGTCGAACCGGCCGGACAAGTTGTCAAATAAAAATCAATACTTAATGACCGAAAGTGACCACTACTCACATTAAAACCAGAATTACCCGAACTAGGTAAAGATAAATCCAACTTACAGTTAAACAAATATTAACTTAAAATAAAACAAATCATTCAGTCGGAATGATTCAAAACATGTTTAATTTTAAATACAAACAATATGTACACGATACAAAAATACAGTCTACCACATTAAATTATTGTTGAACTTACATGAAAGTTTCTTTAAGTTATTGTGTATTGTAACCAACAATAGTCCAAGAAATATGTGTTTTAATGACAAATGTATGGACTATGAAATGTATAAAGCATAAGATACAACAACGTCAAGTCTACAAAATTGAAAAGTTTATTTAAAATTCAAAGTAAATGTTGTTTAAAGTAAAAATATTTAAACGGCTAAGATTTGTTGTGAGTTTAAATTTTGTATGTTCTCAGCAGAAAAAAATATAAGGCTTTTCGAATACAAATGTAAAAAAAACCAAGTAGGACCTGGTTTAAAGATGTACCCAAAAATTTAGACCCAACAACCAGATAGCCTGTAGTAGGTACAATAATGTAGCTTCTTTTTTTATAGTTACAATAATGTAGCTCCTTTTTTTATAGCTACAATAATGTAGCTCCTTTTTTTATAGCTACAATAATGTAGCTCCTTTTTTATAGCTACAATAATGTAGCTCCTTTTTTTATAGCTACAATAATGTAGCTCCTTTTTTATAGCTACAGTAATGTAGCTCCTTTTTTATGGACGGAGCTACAAAGAGGTCCCATTACTCGTAATGGAGCAAAAACACACTTGAGATTTATACATATTTTCAGCTATTAAATGCTATTTGTGTTCAATTTATATTTTTTCCTTTCTCCGCCGTTTATTTGACATTTCTACAATGTCTAATTAAATAATTTTAACACTTTTTCGTAATCATGGCATTGATGACAAAATTGAAATTGTGGAGTGTAGAATTGTAGAATCGTATCGGTAAAAATTTGATCCCAGCTAATGCAATTAAGCAGGAAAAAACTTGATCCGGACGAATTTTTACCAAATCGATTCAGAAATTACGCTCTTCCGGAATTCAAATTTTGACAATGCCGTGATTACGAATAAAGTGTAAAACTAACGAATTAGGTGTTGTAGAATTATCAGTTAAACTTGAAAGACATTTAAAAGTATGAAGCAATTTAGGGAAACAGTTTAATAGCGTATTATATGCATAAAACCCCCGGGTGTGAATCACTACCGGCTTGCTCCATTACGAGTAATGGGACCTCTTTGTAGCTCCGTCCAAAAAAAAGGAGCTACATTATTGTAGCTAAGCCTGTAGTATTTTAACCTTTCTTTGGCGTAGAATTTTGAATCTTGAATATCGAACCAAACAAACAATTACATGTATATCGTTGTATGGATGTCGTTCTAAAATATAAGATAACCACGACGAATGGGACAATGAAACAAGTAATTTTAATTATAACACAAATAATATGTTACCGAGTGGTGGAGGTAGTTATTCTCATGGGTCTGTAATACTGAGGTTGCGGTTTCGGGTCTTTCTGCGGGCAGGGTTTTCTCCAAAAGGCATTGGAGAGAAGATTGTGGCAGATGTTTGAGAAGTTGATAATGGATGACCTGTCGTTCTAAAATATAAGATAACCACGACGAATGGGACAATGAAACAAGTAATTTTAATTATAACACAAATAATATGTCACCGAGTGGTGGAGGTAGTTATTCTCATGGGTCTGTAATACTGAGGTTGCGGTTTCGGGTCTTTCTGAGGGCAGGGTTTTCTCGACTCCAATATCAATTGGGTGCGTAGCATTACTCCGCGTGACAGCCCATTACTCCGACAACCCATTAATGCGACAACCCAATACTCCAACAGCCCATTTCTCCGACAAAGGAAAAAACATCTGGATATGTATGTGATGTTGTAAAGGTCAATAGATGGGTTTGCAACTGTTATGAGCTACTACTGGGGCCGGCATACGCATCAAAAGCAGGAACTGCTTTCTCTTCCAGAGCACCTGAGTTCACTCTCGTTTTGAATTGGTATTATATGTGTTTTTTGTATGTTGATCTATGTTGTGTCGTTTGTTTTTGTGATAATTTTATGCATATCGATTTTGTCTTGGCCTTTTCAGACTTGTGACATTCGATTGCCCCGTTGTTACGCCTTTGCTTCTTTACTTTAAACATATTTTATTGTCATAAACAATAAACAAATGGATGAGACACAAGTTTTCAAAACTTATGAAGTCTTCTCCATTAAATTGACAACATTACACATGGACAATATGTAACAGACACAGTAAATTGTAATAAATATGAATGATGCATAACATAGAAATGACGAGTTGAAAGACACAGAATAAACTACATGTATATGATGGTTTGTTTGTCGTATGCACGGTTCGTTTGTGTATATTTTAATGATTCGTATAATTAAACAAATCTCCGTGTATCTCTGAACATAAGTGAATAGCATAGAATTACAACCAAAATCAACAGAACTATTTCCAAATAACATGTTTTCAATGGTTGGATCTAGCCCTAGTGATCTTATGTTGTTACATAATTGTGTTCTTTGTAAATTATACAAGTTACAATGTAAAAGGAAATGGTGCACTGACTCATTATCATCTCTGCAGTTTGCTTCTTTGTTACTGGAACAAGTAACTAATGTTTTTTATAATTGGAAGGTACGAAAACAATCATATTATTATATAGATAGCGATGAAATATCGAATTTTCCGAGTGACAGAAATCACGGTAAATCACATGTGAAAATTATCGTTTATTTTCACTCTCGGGTTTTTTCCCGCCAATTTGTACTATACAGATATTCATCCGCCGTTCATAAAATTTAAAATTTTACGAATTTGATCTATATAATAAATAGGATAATCAATTGGGCATCGTGAATATCCAAAATATGATCACTCGTGCCGCATAAAGCATCAGATTAAACTCATGCACGGAACAAGTTTCGCGCACTCGTTTAATCAGATGCGTTATGCGGCACTCGTGATCATATTTTGGATATTCACTCCGCCCAATTAATTATCCTATAAATATTCAATTGTACTCAAACGTCACTGAAGACCTTTATTGATTATGTCTATTTTTGTTGATTTTTCTTTTTATTAACTTCTAGGATAGCACCCCGTTCCAGCAAGACAATAATCTCGTTTTCTCAATATATTATAACATTCCCACAAGAAAGTTAGTTTGACATGTTCTGCAATGTTGCATATTGACTCCAACCCCAAATACCGGAAGCAAGCCCTTTGAACCATATTCAATGCCATACTGTAACCACCCACCCACCGACCCACCCACTCCTGGTTCCCCGAAATAAAAAGAACAAAAAAAAAAGACAACAACAATTAACAAAACAAACAAAACAAAAACAAAATTTAAAAACCTTTCCTTTTCTTAAACTTTTACAACTTGCATAAAACAATTATATTGGAGGGAAAAGACCATCCTCCCTGACTTGGGAGGATGGGAAAAGACAGATAAAAAGTTTTATTGCACCGTGCCGTAAAGAACACTAGTCGTGATACAGATATGTCATATGTATGTTAATTAATAATGATGACCACAGCGGGATAGCTTTAAATTAAAAAAAAAATTTTCTCGGCATGAGGCACAACAATAAAATTTTATCTGATTGCTTGCCCCAACCTCCAATTCAGATGCCTGTCCGACAGGTAATTCCGCCCCGTTCGATCTGGACGCCATGATAGAGTTGAAAAATTGTCGACCTGATACAAACAAACTTAAATATCGCTGCATTATTTTAATCAGTAAACAAGAGTCGCATTCCCCTGATTGACGTGTACACGTGATCCATCAATCGAAACATCTCTCAGCCATTTCCGTAAAGGCGGAAATAATCTTGGTGACCCACATGAGCAAGTTGAGTCGCCCCCCCCCCCCCCCAAAAAAAAAAAAGATTGATGTGTATGTGGTCCATGTGAGCAAGAAGCGCCTCTGAGTCTTAATCGACGTTTACTTTACTATACCTGTATACAACAAGTGGTGGCTAAGTGTTCAGCACCAAATTTAGTACGCATAAGACATGCGAAATTATATGGTGCACGTTAGTAGAAGTTAATTTCAAGACTTCTAACTGTAGTCGGGGCCTCGGTGGCCGAGTGGTCAAGGTAGTTCGTCTACTATTGATCACGTGGTCTGTCAACACTGAGATTGCGGGTTCGATTCTCACTGCAGGCAGGGTGTACTCGACTCCAATCTTAATTGACAAGGATTGCCAGTTTTCCTACCGCAGGTCGGGGTTTTCTCCGGGTACTCCGGCTTCCTCCCCCAATAAAAACTGGACGCCATGATATAGCTGAAAAATTGCTGAAAGTGGCGTTAAACACCATCAAAACAAACAAAAACAAAATCTAACTGTAGTCTGTATGCTGATATGCCATTACAATTTAGAATTCGGATTTAGTTTGTATTCATTAAATTTATACATAAAACAAAACACCAGGTTTCAAAATAAAACAAAATTAATCTTAACTATTTACATAACAAACATTATAATTAGTTGTAACCAAGATTTTCAAGAGAACAGTTATTTTGTGGTTTGCACTTAATCCATCATATCCAGAACAGCAGTGTTCCTATCCTTAAACTACCTGTAATTAAAAGAAAACAAAGTCGAGAAACAGTCATGGTAATATACTAATAATGTGTTTATCAGAAATTTCATCTTCACCCGTAGAGTAATTGTAAGCTTTCGGGGAAACGACCATCGGAAATATCCTATAATTGGGCGTGAGGAGTGGAACTGTATTTCCTTTCCAGTCAAGTCAATTCTCACACGTTGTTTGAAATACAGATAAATTTAAATTTAAGCTATATCTAATGTCTCTGTATCACAAATTTGACTCTATATTACATACACGTAATTCAAAATTGTATGGTTGAAATAAATGAACATAACATGCCAAAATCTATATCGCAATCTTATCAGCCCCTAAACTTTATCACCTGGGTATTATAGAGTTCTGGGGTTTGTACAGCTTGCAATATAGATCCCGACATGTAACATTCCGTAAATATTTAGTTATAAATAAAATATTTTTGAATATGTGATACATAAAACGGTGTTCGATCCATATCGCATATCTTTGAAACGCACTTTTTATTACACCCCTTATCGCACCTTCTTTTATCATTGCAAACCCACTTTATAGCATACTTTTGCGTTTATTCGGTATTGTATTGCATTTATTCACAATAATTAGTGTGTTTAAATGGAATTCGCAATGATTGTGTTTATTTGCAAAGTATGAACTTTAATCGCAAAAAGTTTTGTTTTGTGTTTAATCACAATAGTTTTGCGTTTATACGCAATGTTCTGCGTTGAATCGCAATAATGTTTGCGTTTACATGCAAAGTATTGTGTTTAATTGGAATAAGTTTTTATTATTGCGTTAAATCGCAACATTTTGCGTTTAAACGCAATACAATTTATTTTTACAAAAAGTTTCCCAAATATGCTTCCATAGTATACTTACTAATAACATCTTTAAATATCAGAATCGATTCCTAGTTCTCTTTTGATGTACAAAGACAAATCCTCCATTCTAGCATTAATTTCCATCAATTTTACATCTAAAGAAAAAATATTTAGTTAGTTTTACACTCTTTGAAATATCTTGCAATGTGTGACCAATGCTTTGTTTGCTTTGAACTCGACCATCACTTTCGTTGGCTAGCACGCTGAACCACTGTTCGTAGTTTTATTTATAGCATAAAAGATTATTATGCAGGAAGAGCCCTGAACCAGTCAAGGGATTTTTTACCAACAATTCACAAAAAAGCATGAAATATAACCAACAACGATCAAAGGAGATGACAAACATTGATTTTAAACAAAGCATACTAGTATTTGGTGTCATACCACGCGGTCGGCGAGTCCAGCAGTCTTTGCTCTGCCTCATATAGAATATTACATTCAAGATGATTTTTACAAATTACTATCTTCATACTATTTACTCACTCGTTTGTAACCGTTTTTACTCATTCGTTTGTTCATTTCTGTCTTACTCGTTTGTACATTTCTGTCTTACTCACTTGTTTGTCACATTTCTGTCTTGGTGGCCGAGAGGTTAAGGTAGTCCGTCTACTGTTGATCACGTGGTCTCTCAACACTGAGATTGCGGGTTCGATTCTCACTGCGGGCAGGGTGTACTCGACTACAATCTTAATTGACAAGGATTGCCAGTTTTCCTACCGCAGGTCGAGGGTTTTCTCCAGGTACTCCGGCTTCCTCCCCCAATAACAACTGGACGCCATGATATAGTTTAAAAATTGCCGAAAATTGCGTTCAACAATATTCAAACAAACATTTCTGTCTTACTCATTTGTTTGTACATTTATGTCTCACTCACTCGTTTGTACATTTCTGTCTTACTCATTCGTTTGTTTATTTCTGTCTTACTCACTCATTTGTAAATTTCTGTCTTATTCACTCGTTTCTACATGTCTCTCTTACTTACTCATTTTAACATTTCTGTCTTAATCCTTTTTACTCACGTATTTCTTAGGTCTAGCGCAATTGACTTATTTTTCAATTAAATGTACCGTCCACTTTGGGAACAATTTAAATTTGAATTTATTAGTTCTTTGTAGTATTTAAGTTTTACTCACCTACATGCCTTACTACATTTCTTATTTCTTTAATTCGCTCGCTCTCCTCGCCTTCGAATGCAGTATTTAGACGACGTAATTTGGCTTCCTGTGTCATGACTGTAGGACAGAAGAAATCCATCTGGACTGACAACTGATTTATCACGTCTTGTTTGTTGTATAACTGTTTATAAATAACTTCGATATTCTTTACCAAATCTGGTATTCTATTACTTAAATTTCTGGCGAGACGGCTCTTGATCTCTGAATGACATGCAAATATAATACACGTTCATTTTTAATACGTCTTGAAATCTAGTATTTAACAACAAATAACAAAATTATTGTCCAGAAATGAAAGTCACTTGTTTCCACACAGTGTTTCCATTGTTCTGTGATTAATGTTAACTGTTCCCATCAAAATAAATATTCAGTACTTGATTATAATAAATACACGAATTGGAAGGAACGACTCTGTATCATGAAAAATTTGCGGCAGATTACGCAATAGTACTCTTTGCGAGGCATGGTGGCCGAGGTATATAGTTCGTCTACTATTGATCACGTAGTCTGTCAACACTGAGGTTGCGGGTTCGAGTATCACTGCGGGCAGTGTGAACTTCAATCTTAATTAACAAGAATTGCCAGTTTTCTTACCGAAGGTCGGGGTTTTATCCGCGTACTCCGACTTAATCTGCCAAAAAAAGCTGCACGCAATGAAAATTTGCTGAAAGTGGCGTTAAAAATCTTTCAAACAAACAAACAAACAAACAAAATCAAGTCAAAACTTTGTTCTAACTAGAGTAGTTTTGACGATTCTTAATATGTTTAAAATCTTCTCTACATTCAAGTCCAGTGCTCCTGTATATCTTAAGTTTACAAAGCGGGTATGATATCGCTGTCATAAACATATAGATGATATCTTCTATTACTCTCGGGTATGATATCGCTGTCATATACATATAGATGATATCTTCCATTACTCTCGGGTATGATATCGCTGTCATATACATAAAGATGATATCTTCTATTACTCTCGGGTATAATATCGCTGTCATATACATGTAGATGATATCTTCTATTACTCTTGGGTATGATATCGCATTGATATACATATACATGATATCTTCTATTACTCTCGGGTATGATATCGCATTGATATACATATAGATGATATCTTCTATCAGTATCTTCCCACTTTAATTCTTTTCTATTTAGTTTATTGTCAGTTTATTAACATAACTTAATATAAAATAGTATGAACATACCTTCCATTTCATCAGACGCCATTTCTTTTTGCCATTTCATGTGTTTTGAGAGACCATGAACAATTCTAAAATCTGAAATATATGCATAATCTAAGCTCAGTATTATTTTATAAACGAATAACATGTACAGTATCCATACACTTTCCGAGTTTTACGGGTCGCATAGAAACGTGTAGAAAGGACAGGATTTTATTATTTAAGTTGTTACGTTTACGCGCGGAAAATGAAAACAATACATGCCACTGATTTATACAATATTAGTATTGTAGAAGTATTGTAGGGGTGAGGGAATATGCGACGATCTGAAAATTTTCGCTGTTCCTATCCATTAAAAATATTTTCTAGACATATGGTTTTCATTCTGCAATTCCATCTTATATTTTTACAAGCGTTGAACGCCAGTACATTTTCGGTGTGAGTGTAGCGTAAGACTGTATTTGTAAACAACAAGATTTAATAACTACCTTTTCTACATTTTTTAATCAATTAAATGTGATTACTTTTTAAAATATTTGTTGTCTAAATTAACATTTTATTGCCTTTGTAAGACCCTAATGAAATTTAAATGCGTGTATGGCATTTTACACGCTTATTTGTTTAATAGATTGGTTTGCATGTTCTTTAACGTGGCGTTCAGCAATATCATAGCTATATCATAGCGTCCAGTTTTTATTGAACGAGGACGCAAGAGTACGCGTCAATTACGATTGGAGTCGACCGCACCCTGTCCGCAGTGAGGCTCGAACCCGCAATCAATAGTAGAAGAACTACATTAACCACTCTGCCACCGAGGCCCCGTTTAATAAAATGTCCATTGTGGGATAAATACAATTCTAGTCTTTTTAATGGTGTATCTGTACTTGCATTTTTCTGATTTTAGAAAACAGTATAATAGTTAAACTGGGCGAATATATTTGTTCAGTTTTCAGCTCATTTTCCGGAAAGCCCTAAACATGATACAAACCTTTGTATAAGTTTCGATTCAGCAAACGTTCAATGTTGATAGCAAAGAACAGGAAAAGAATAACTAGGATGAAAGCGAACTCCAATAAGCTAACGTCGATCGTCTGCTTTCAGGAGAAGAAAGAATTAAAAAAAAAGAAAATATGAAACTAAAGTAATTAAATTTATTATACGGAAGAAAAAAATAAATAAACGCCAGGCAATGACGAAACAGACTGGTCAATTTTTTAATTTCAAACGTAGTCGTAGAAAACCAAAAAATAAGGACGAAGAAGACAGAGATAAACAAATTAGAAAGTAAAAAAAATTGAAGTACAAAGAGCTGATGTATATATCAAATAAATAAAGTAAATAAAATGTGCAAAACAGCCTAAATAACATATTTAATAACACATATTCTTTTTTCTTGCTATACTGTAGTAGTCTATATACCTTGTCAGGAGCCCCGTGCGGGATCCGGGTGGCCAAAAGAATAGACCGCAGTCGCGCTAGCTTGTCGTAAAAGGCGACTAAATAGCGCCCAGTACCCTGACCGGCGTGTCAGGTCGGTTTGCCTAAAGACCGACTGGGATGTGTGCCCCAGGTGGTTGAATGGGGTACCCCTGGCAAGCTGGGGTTGTCAGGCCATAATACGGAAAACCTGACCGCAAACCATATTAGTGCACCGTGTTGGGAAAAATGCCACGTTCCTCGCACGTTAAAGAACGCTGCTGTAGTATTCGCTATGAGTAGGGATTTCGATCCCGCTACAGGAGGCTGAATTGCCCGACCCTATCCATCCTCCCATTTGCCAGTGGCAATCTAAAATCCGTTACCCCTATTTTTCCTTGTGTCCCATCCCATTTTCATTCATCATCATTTCATGTTCATTTTATCATCCATTTCATGTTCATCGCCTGAATATAGCTGAAATAATGCTGCTCGGGCGTTAAACACCATTAATCAATCAATCAACCTTGTCAGGAAATAAATCTGGAATTTCGAATGCCATCTGTAAACCTGAGTTCACGGCATGTGAAAACCAACCACCTATGACTTCAGCCGAAGTCCTTAAATACTCCATGTCTTCCTTCAACGACTTTATCATACATCCCGACAAGTGCGAATATAAGTTCACATTTTCATCGAATGAATGAATTAGTGACATCTCATAGTCTTCAATCATTGTGCTTACTTCTGTACGGTAATCCTCTCTGTAGCGTTACTATAGCTGTTAACTTCAGTAACTATACGACGTCACCATTTGTGACGCTAAATAAAGGACGGCGCATGAACAGGAGATGTATTTTGTCTGCTTACCCATGAAACAAAAGAACGGTTCTTCATAGAATTTTAAAACTGAATAATCTTTTCTTCTTTTCTTTCTCTTGTAAAACAAATTTGAATTGATGGCGTTTTATTTCAAATTCTCGTCATTTTAGGGTTGAAATTTTGCGTTAAGAAATTTTTAACTCCTGCAAATATATTTTTTATAATGTAAATACATGCAAATATTTCCAATTGGCATAAACACATAGACTTTATAGAGGACCGTCCAAACAAAATTGCTAGTAAGTTTTGTTTCAATTGGGTAACCGGTTTCTGAGAAGCCTTTTGAGTCTTTTTTCCCATAGATTCCCGTGTTACACGCGGTAATACTGGTGATAAGTTTTGTTTCAATTGGTTAAACTGTTTCAGAAAAGAATGAACATCGAGACAAGTTTTTTTCTATGGCCCTGTGGTTTCAGAGAAATGGCTAATTTTCGGCAAAAAAGTTTTAATATGAAAATAAACCCACTATTAAGAACTTTATACGAATAAACTTGGACATGCAGAGAAATAATAGACCATAAACCAAGTTTTCGTATTATGCAAGTCTTATTTTATTTTTGTAGGTTACAAAGGGAACCATTAAACCCTGTTCTGAAAGAGGCATTCAGTATATGCAAATCTATAGATTCTAATGAAATTTATACTTGGTATAGTTTTATTAATAAACTTTTTAAGGAATATGGTATGGAAATTAAAAATTTTGAAAATTTAACAAAACCATTTGCTTGCTTAAAAAATCATTAAAGATAAAATAAATAAGACAATAAATGATTCATATGTAAAGAAAACATTAGACAAAATTACATCTTTTAATGAAAGTTCAAAGTTTTATTTATACAGTAAGTTGAAACACAAAATGTAACCAGAATATTACTTAACCTTCTTTAATAATTTTAAAATTAGACAATTATTTACGAAATTTAGGATGAGTGATCATTCCTTAAAAATTTAAATAGGGAGACATAAATATATCCCAAGAGAAGAGAGAATATGTAAGAACTGTCATTTAAATGAAATAGGCGATGAACATCATTTTCTTCATCAATGTACTTCAAATGAATTACTTAGAAACAGTCTTTTAAATAAAATTAACATAAAATAATCAGGACTTTGCCAATTATAATAAAATAAATAAATCAATATTTTCATTAAATAGCAAGTCAGAACTTTTGACAGAAATAGGAAACTTTTTGAAGCAATCTACTGAATTGCAAAAGATTGGGGTCCTAGTCAGTCAGGTATTAATGTATTGTATTAATAAAAATAAGTTTATTTCTGTATGTATATATGCTATATGGTCATATATTATGTATTTTGTTCTGTAATGTATTTGCTCGACCGTCATGGGTGTAATTTTGCAAATAAAGTTATTATTAGTATTATTATTATAAATCACGCTGCAATTTGTTTTGTATTCGGCTTACAAGACCTTTCCATTTCTGAAACTTTCACAACTCATTAAACAATTACATCGGAGGGAAAAGACTGAAAATTTATTGCCCCGTGGTGTAACGAACACTTGTAGCCTACATACCTTATGTATGTCAATTAATTATTACTGATGACCGCAGCGGGACAGCTTTCAATCAAAAACTTTGGGTTATTTCTCGGAATGGTTAAGCTTATAAATACATATTTTGTGCGTCTGACCAAAAAAATTTATCATTATGCTTCTGTTCAGACTGTTTTATCGCTGATATCTTCGGTCTCTATTAATAGGTCTAGAAACAAAATTAATTAACTCAATACACGCGTGATCCTATTTACAGTCCATGTTATTTCCTGCAAATATAGTGTTTTTATAAAGAAAACCCATAAGGCGCCTCTGACCGTCACGTGGCCACAGTCAATATCTAGCACAACAGTTATTTACATTTTTCAACGTCCACCAGTCACAGAAGGTAAATAACCGTTTAATCATTGAACAATATTAATTATGAAATGCATAAAATGACTATAAATAATTCACCTTGCTGGTGCATATCTATGCATATCAGGGGTGACCCTAAAATTAAGATTTATGAGCAGGAAGTGCGCAAGCAAAAAGGGGGAGTTTCGACCAGGAATTTCCCGAGGAATGTTTTACAATGCACTGTTTCCCGATGTTTATCCACACGATTTGGCGCCATCACTTATACCAGAAAATGTAATTATATTTAACATATACCTGACTTTAGTAATTTGGTGCATTTTTAAATTTAAACTTTTTTGCAGTGTATGTAAGCCCGATGACAATAAATTGAATAATTGGGAAAGGCTGAGGTTAGAAATCATCCTCACAAGTCAGGGTTTCTGTGTACACGTGTGTCCACAGAAACCCTGACTAATGAGGATGATTTCAAGTATAACATTTGATTTAGTTTGGTGCGTTTGTTAATTTGTACATAAGTCGTTTTTAGAAACTGTTACACGTACTGCATTATAGGTTCCTCGTTAGTTATGTTAACATTATAATATTAAGTTCCTGATACCCATAAATGTGCATGCTCTTTACTGTACATTAAGTCATAGTGTTCGGTTCATGTTAACCCGGTGGTTTTCCAAAAATTTTACCCATTTCCTCTTTATTTGTTCAATAAAAACTCGCATAATTCGATCAGACCCCGTCGATGGTTAGTCAGTGACATTGTCATTACCAGAAATAAAAAACCTAATTTAAAATCCTAGAATTAACATTTGAGACAGATCTGCGATAAGAAAAAAGACCACACAATTTTTATAATAAGAAGAAAAATTGCCAGGAAACCGACCTTACAACTAAAAGTCCCGGGACAGTTACACATCTAAATTCAGACAAACATATTCAACACGAAACAAAAACCCATCTTCGCTAGCCAAGGGTAAAGATACGATACTTTTATCTTCAGTATCGGATCGTAACCCTTGGTTAGCGAAGATGCAAAAACCAAACACACAAAAATAGAAAATGAGTAACTACTAATAAACATGGGCACTCTCAGTTGCTACGGACAAGTATCAGTTCCTGTCCTTAATTGGACACCCGAGTAGTTACTTATTGTCATGTATATGAATCCAGGAAGAGAAAAGATTACTTATTACTGAGCAAAAATGTTTGATCTTATTCGAGAGATGGATTTCCCTTAACACTCTATTAAGTCAATATGTCGCAGTCGGCAATAGAAATGAAGACTTAACATCAACCTAGGTACAAAAATCTCTATTTTTGATTAGTTAAGTGGTCAACAGTAGTCACCGGTCTTAAAAAAATACCAATCGCTAGAGCTAGCGTTAACCTATAAGTTGTCGAATTTACACACCATAGGCTGGAGCTGCTTGAATGTTGCGGAAACTTCTTCTTTGCCCATTGTGTTGCTGTCTTCTGTTGAATTCATCAAATATTGAAGTTGATGGATAAATTTCACGGTATTTTAGTTATCACGTGACCTGAAGGACTATTGTCGCAAGAGCAGTCAGGAGGTTTTTTGAAGTCATGATTAAAATATCGTGCAATACACGTTTGTAATTGACGTTCCTGTGCAATGGGGTAGTAAAGGTCAAAGAAATAATTGAAATATTGTAGAAAATTTGTATAGGAACAGACTGGTGGTTGATGCCAAAAGTAAAGAAAGAAAGGAACTGGGTTTTTGTTCATCTTTGTGTTTGTTTACTGGTTTGAGCAATCTCTAAAATGTCTCCAATGTCTAAAATAACTGCTATTAACCTATATCAAGTGGAAGAGGTTATGTTACAGCCAACTGGAGATATTCCTTGTAAAGAGAATGTACTTTGTATCTATTTTGTGCGAATATGTTTTTGGTCCTTTTAATTTTAGGAATGCTATTCATTTCGGTACCTGGTCAATTCGGTGTCTGGACACTGGGTATTGATTGGACACTTCGGTACTCGGTACTGGACAGTTTTGTACTAGATGTTGGTCACTTCGGTACCGATAATATATAATTGTCAGTTGTATTGTTTAAATTTTAAACATTGCTTTTTCATTAGATTGAAGTTGTCCCATTATTTAAGTTTCCTCTTAGATTGGCATATATTTTTGCAATATTTCTCGAATTAGGTAAAAGATTTTTTTCTTTGCAGTCGCGAAAAAAGAGAATGATGATTCAAGGAATTAGTTTTGTTAACTATGATGATCTTACAAACAAAACCAACCATTAAAAGAAAGGAGTATTAAATGAATTTAATTAATTAATTATCAATAGTCAGAATAGTAAATATTCCTATCAAAACCAATTAAGTAATGTGTCTGTATAAACAACTAATTTACTTGTTTTTATTGACAAAGCACATACTTACAATCATTTTTTTCTTCTAAGT
Organism: Limnoperna fortunei; assembly: GCA_944474755.1. NCBI lineage: Eukaryota > Metazoa > Mollusca > Bivalvia > Mytilida > Modiolidae > Limnoperna > Limnoperna fortunei. The sequence goes on along the minus strand of OX104111.1, from coordinate 55,441,675 downwards.
ACCGATAATTAAACAGGTACAAAATGACCAGAATAGAATACTGAACTGACTTGTAGATGTACCTAGTACCGAAGTGACCAATTAGTTCAGTACCAAAGTGACAAGGTACCGAATGACTTGATACCGTTTTCAGACTGAACAGTAGAAGACCATTTATTGATACAAGATGCAACAGAGGGGATGAATAGTGAATATGACCATGACAACTTTGTCGCATTTGATTATGATAGATTGATTGATTGGATGTTTGCTCTACGTCCAGCGAGCAGTATTTCAGCTATATTCAGGACGGGAACAAGTTAACAAACAATACATTAATTGAAAAATGGGTGGGATGGGACACAGGGAACAAAATTTTGACTGCCACTGAAAAAGTACGAAGTATTGGGTAGGGTCGGAGAATTTAGCTTTTTGTAGCGGCTACAATGAGCCTACTCTTTTTCGAAATCTACAAAAGGGATTTTTATCGTGCAAGTAGCGTGGCATTCTGCAAACACGTTACACACTATGGTCCGCGGCCAGGCTTTCCGTATTATGACCTGACAACCCCCCAACGAGAGGGTCTCCCTTATCCGCCACCCGGGGACGCGCTGGTCTGCTCTGTGTGTCGAGCACTGGGAACTGGGAACCGTCCCAGTATGGTCACAGGATTATGGTAGAAAAGGCCCATCACATTCACTTTGCTGCAACTAAGACTGGAAAGGTTTCATGTATTATCGATTTTGTCATTGCCCCTATATGGCATAGCAGTTCCTAATTTTCTAATCCAGTATTCTTCTTTTTGTTGACGTAGCGTTGTGCTTAATTGAGTATTCTATTGTGAACTGTAATCTATCCAAAGAAACTTTGTACCAAGAGATACAATATTGTATTAAAATAATTTTTTGATTCGTAACTTTTTCCTGCGGTCTTTAACAACCAGTAAATTAATTTTCGTTGATAATTTTAATAAGGAAAATGCTGTTATGAGGCACTACCTTAAGAGTAGTTCCTCTTAATTATAAAAATAGCTACCTTTCTAAAAATTTATCCTTTTACATTCTGTTAATTGGGTTGTAGAATGGATCCTGAGGAATATGCACAGAAGTTTTCAACAACAGTAATGAACGGTTACGTATCATTACAGATTGTTGTTGGTCACACGCTGGGACTTTTTGATGCATTGAAGAAGTTCACAAAACCAGTGACTTCTCAAGAACTGGCTGAGTCGTGCAAGCTCAAAGAAAGGTAGAGTTGTCTTGTGATGATTTTCAGATTCCAAAATCTTAATATAACAATAAATTGTGGATGTACTATGACTACAGGGACTATGAAACTCGGAGGCGCCATAAGAAAATAACAAAAACTTACTGTTCTCTTTAAGTCTTTCGTTTACCACTCCTTTAACTGCACTGAAACTTTCCCCATGTGGGTTAAATCCTACCGAAGGTCTTGTTTTTCCTCCTGGCCCATATAACAACTGGACGCCATGATACAGCTGAAACATTGTGAAACCATGACTGCAAATGTAAAGTAGTTTTTTTTTTATCGTACACACTAAATCGTCCATACTTTCTTTGTCTACAACAATCAAACTTTTGATTTCATTTTGCTGTCACATTTTAACTTTTTATAGCTACCATCGTGCTGTCGAATATATCCCTGGTTGCGGAGGCTGAACATATATCAATAAGCTCCATTAAAGAAAGGTAATGTTGTACGTAGCCGATAAATAATTATTTATAGAAATGTTACATTTTTTATCTACAGATATGTTAGGGAGTGGCTAGGATGCCTGTCGGCTGCAGAATTTATAAATATTACTGATGACCACAAATACTTTATACCCGAGGCATGTAAGCCACACATCACAGAATCAAGCTTTCTTGCTTGTGAGCTACCAAATGTTGCCAAAAACATGCCTTCAGTTCTAGAATGTTTTAAAAAAGATGGACCTAAAGGTAAGCATTTATGGAGTCCACTAGTTTTCAGTAGAAAAATACAAGAACTTTTCTCCCACCTCTAATAGGTGAAATTGTTTTCGGCATGAAAGTCATTGTTGACCATGAAAACTCTTTGGCTATATAATTTCAAACTACAGATTCAATAAAAACACCAATGTTTGTAAAGGGCGGAGGCTTCTGTGTCCAATGGATACAGTTCTCTTTTGTTTTATTTCATAAATAAGAAAAGGAACACTTCAGCAGTCATCGTTAGAAAACCCACAACAAAGTGCAAGTGAGTGACTGTATTAATGCAAACATGTGTGTAAATTCAATTGAAAAATAAATTCAATGTCTATTCTACAATTCTTAGCAGCCAAATATTCAGCTAAGAACTACATTACTCTCCTTCGTTAAATGCTCATTTACAGAATCGTTGTTAGGTACTACAGCAAAATTTAAAAAATGTAATTTTTGTGGCAATAACAAACCTGGTCCATGGATAAAATCTAAAAGTGTATCCGTAAAAGCAATACATAATTGTTTACGTAAAAAAAACCCAACACCTATAAAACGACAACCAATAGTCATTAGGAGCATACGGACTGCAACACGAATACATAAAAAAATTGGCCCCACGTGTACCTGTCATCTTATTCCAGCAGTTTCCTAATGAAATCTTAATAGGGTGCACATGGTCTTGATTATCATTTTTACTCATATCTACACATAGACCTGTAACTTTCGAATGAAAGGGAAGTTCATAATTTGAACATTGAAGTCGTCTTGTGTATTATACAATCTGCATCCAGGCGGTCCTTATTTTCGACTTTCCGGTGAACGTCATGGGTTTAAGATTTTCTGTGGTAATACAATTTCATTTTATCTTTAAAAAAACATTTAACCGCGATTTGTAAGTTTAGCACATCACATTTTTTTTCAGGAGCAGAAATTAAAGATTTAGCTAACAAGCCCCGGTATAAATACCCTAAATCGTAAGAATATGAAAATAATATTCATATGAATATCAACTGTTTCTTTAATCCGCGTTTTTATGTATGACATATTCCGAAAGGATTATTTGTTTATTTGAATGGGCTTTGATGCGATTTTTTAGATTTAGCAGTTTTAATAGGAGAAGTACACGAACTTTGACAGGAAAACTAACAATCCTTGTCAATTAATGTTAAGTCGATTACACCCTGACTGCGACTGGTCCTGTTCCTGTGACAATAGCGATTATTAGCTCATCCGTTGAGTGTATACCTCCGAATTTATTTATTGGCAGTTTACAGTAGAACTATTGTACGTCAGTTAGACTGTTGTTAGTTTATTTTAATTCACATTATTATAAAACGATAGATACGATATTACCCAGAATAAAATAAGAGAATGAAAGCCAAAATTAAATTTTAGAGAGAAAATTTGCTTGTAAGTTAAACCTGACAAAGACGAATACCAGAAAAACATGTCAGTGCCAAAAGTGTTGTAATCTGTATTATAGGATTCAACTATGCAACACAGATAGATTCCTTGATGTGGTTGGACGAAGAAAAAAAAGCTTGCAAAGGGGAATGGATAGATGATAATTTGTTCCCAACTGGAAAGAAAAATAAAGGTATAGTGAAAAATAAAACACAGCTTGCATGCTCTTAAAGTAGTTGATGTGGTTTTTTTAGTGTATTATCAAAGCGAGCATAAGATAATAAAAATGTTACTCTAGCTGTCTTTAGGTGTTTATAAATAATTAAAAACGAAAATGCATTCAATTAGGGACATTCCTATATATATATATATTTACATTTAAACTAAAACGCAAAACTTGGTCATTATTGGACATGAGGAGATTCAGTAAACTGTGTATAAAGTGAGACCTTTTAATATAGTGTCGTAATATCCAGTTACATTTTACTTTCAGATGATATACATTATATATTGGATATTGGTTGTGCAACTGGAAGTTTGACTGTCAATATTGCAAAGCACTTCCCGAATGCCAAGGTATTTGGAATAGATTTGGACCAGACAGCAATTGCTAAAGCCAAAGAAAACATAATTGTAGAGAATGTACTTAATATAGAGTTTCATCAGTGTGGCGCGGACGTCCTAGAGAAAACCTGGGAAAACCAATTTGATTGGATAGTACTTGTTGATGTGTTACATGACTTACCAAATCCTGAACAATGTATAAAGGAAATTAAAAGAGTTTTGAAGAAAGACGGCATCGTTTCAGCCATTGACCCAGCATTTCACTCGGATCATAAAATGAATGTTGGGAACCCCCGTGCACCAATGTTGTACACATTCAGTACATTTGTTTGTCTACCTTGCAGTATGTCAGCCGAACCAGCAGTTGGACATGGAGTTGGTTGGGGAATGGAAAACAAAATTGCTTTTCTGAAAGCTAATGGATTTGAAATTTTAGGGGATGAAGATAAACCTTTGGTTCATTTTCGAAAGGTACAAGACTGAAATGTAAAAAAAACTTAATTGTTTTATTGTTGTTTGACTGCAATTGCTATTTTCATGACACTGAAATTTTGTATGATAATGATTGCCAATGTTTGACATTTAACATGTTTTGCCATATGGACTGGTTTTTAGCATATGTTGAAATCTATAAGAATGACTCGTAGACTCTACATTACATTAGATCGATTGATACCTTCAGGTCCTCTTTTATATAAGCATTACTTGTGTAATCTCGATCTCATTCTGATGTAAATGGACTAAATACTTTTGTAATGGAACGTTTGAACATTGTAATGTTCAGCAATTATTCAGTTTTATCGAGTTTATATTGGGAGGAAGCCAGAGTAACCACTGAAAATCTCTGAGGAAACCAGGCAAATATTTTCAGTTAGGTCGAGCCCACCCTGCGCGCAGTAAGCTGAAACCCACAAACTCAGTGTTAAAAGGCATGTTACTTATCAATAGTAGATTACTAACAACTTTAATCACACCTGAATATTTTGTCTGTTAAAAATGCAGCTAAATGAGTTTGAGCGTCAAAAAAGTCGATAGAAATCGATATCATCGGTGAATGGCATGAAACAGACGCGATCATTATCCATAATCATACATACCCTGAACATTTACAATCATAATACAATATGTATTACAAGAAATAGACATAGCATTTATCATAATTAGGTTCGATAACTCCGTTTTCCAATAAACAACTTTTATTAACAGCACAATTTTTAATATACCAATAATTTTAAATTTACAAAATTTCAAGGAAAAAATTGGGCCATAACAATGCCCCACGACACCCTGTTTGGTTAAATCTTTGATAGTACGTACATGTAAATAAAGATCTGCCTTAAATTTCGTTTTTAAATGAAATTGGAAGAAAAAAATCGACAATTTAAAATGATACAAACTATATCAATTAAAAGTTGAATATGTCTAGATTACTAAATAAGTTGAACACGATTATGTGAATTAATGATGCTAAGTAGTGAATGTGTTGAAAAACGATTTCTCTGTGCAAATAATGAGGGAAGCAGACGTAAGTTTACAAGCGATTTCAGAAGTAACTTACGACTACGAAACTTTGTGAATATAAGAACTGTCGTAAACTTGTGTTACTTTTACATTTACGTCTATGATTTTTTAGAATATACTTGCAGAATCCTACTTTTATGAGCAATCAATTTCCTACAATTATGAGCAATCAGGTCCCTATGATGTAAGCGCAATCGGGTCCTTAGGACTTGTCCCAAAGATTGTGAGAACAATCCTACAATTATGAGCATTCAGCTCCATAAGATTGTAAGAGAATTAGGTCCATGCGATTTTAAAAGCAAACAGGTCCTTACGCTTTATGAGAACAATTAGATTTTTAAATGTTGCTATACAGAATATCACCATTAGACATTTGACTTTTTGATAGGTGTAAAATGGTCTCGCACGCACATTTAACTTCTAAAAATCGGGTAATATTCCATGACAAACTTGTTCACACAAAAACTGCATGATGAATTATTAAATGGGGAAATTTAGGAAAAAACTCAAAACCTTTTAGAGACATAATGATTGTAGCTAACAGTCCCAAAAATATGTAAAGTATCTTAATAATAGCTGCCCGTTGTGGATAATTTTTGAAAAACTTTTTATTATTATGTTTCATATAACCCTAACAAACAATAACATATGCAAATATGTTAGTTATGGTCTTTAGAATGCTTAACTGAAACTTTCACTGACCAGTTCAGGTAATAATTGATTAAATAATTGTATGTGTGTCGGCCCTTCCGTTTTCCCAGTTCCTTGACATAAATCTTTTTTATTATTTCAAATTTTATGACACAGGTACCTTCTATTGCCTTACATTTCCTATAAAGTGTTTATTGCCATAAAGCAGATAGACACAGACGTTTGACCCTTTGTATACATCATATGATTATCATAAAGTCTTTCCAATAATTAAAAATTGAAGTTAACGTATTTGGGAAAAAGGTTTACCGTGTTTTAAGTTTTAAATGTTTCTATGGGGTAACGTTTTCTAATCATCTCCTTCCCAGTACTCTCAGATGATAATTATTGTTGACAAAGCAAGAGCACATACTGATCTATAACGTATTTTCTTCACATTGCACTGTCTTGGACAACTAATAGTATTAAGCTGCGTGGCTGAAATGATCTGGGACCTGTATAATGAGACCCATATATAATTTATACTGCCACAAAATAGTTTGACCTGTAACCAGACTTCTGAAGGTTCATCAGATCTGTTGTATATTCATAAAGATGAAGATTTTGGTATGAATGGTGTTTTACACTTCTTTGAGCAATTTGTCAGGACACACTTTATCATCACACCCAGTTTGTGGGAAAAGGTAAAGTACCCAGTGGGAATCCCAGATCCTCTACAGGTAAAATATTTAAGTGAGTAGCTATAGTGAAAAAGAATTGAGGATTTGTTTTCATTACACAATATATCCTTGTAATAATAACTGATAAACAGCTCGCAGAGAAAGTCAAAATGATGAGACTTTGTACACTAATAGTCTTGGATAAATAAGATTTTTTTCTCAAATTTAGCCAATCAATTGTTATTTTTTTCTGACCTCAAATCAAAAGCATTAGATTTGCTTCATTATTTGTGTTGGATCTAGACGTTTGTAACCCTCTACTTTTGAGTACTTATGAAAACAATTTCATGAGACTCCGATATTGCAGACTAGTTCAGCAGCTAAGTGCTTGTATACAATTTTTTTGTTTAATGTACACTCAGTCGAATAAAAACAATATCTCTTAATCACTTAGATTTATATACAAACGATAAAGAGAATTCTACAATAACCATTAAACTATATAAAGAGTGTTATGTCCAGTATTTACGGTACAAATTCAAATATTTTAATAAATTAAAAATTTCATGTATGTTCTATTCCATATTCTACTCAACATGTTGGTCTTTTATATTTTAGTGACATCTTTTAAAATTTAGTGTTTTGCAGTATGCAATACAACCAGTTTACGAGTGACGAAAACTAAAAAAGTGGTTTGATGGAACAAAGCCGCATTGTTCAAATAGCGTTATAAGAATATTTAAGGAGTATATAAAAATACAAATCTTACGGAGAAAAATAAACTTATTCTCATGTATAATACTGCGTAGGACGAATAAGAAACAAAAGTATTATTCAGTTTATTTTTAACGATGTGGAAAAACCGAACTGCACGACAAAATGTTTTTGCAGTGTATAATAGTTGGGTAAACAATGTGTTTGTGATGCTTGTTTGGCTTTGTGAGCCTAACGTATATACGCCGTGATTGCCATTCAGTTGGTTATGTTTCGAAAGTCGAACAACTACCAAATGTAGTAAATTTTTAATGAACAACTTAAGTTTTATGAATATCCTTGTTTCTAAAACCTAAGAAAGATAATTGGCATCGATGTGAAAGAATCACCTTGCTTTACCAAGAACGCAAATAATGGAATCTATGCTTGTAACAGTTAGCGACAGGTAGTTCAATTCATTATAATAGCATGTAATTATTATTGTTTAGTGGTGCTTACAGGTATAAAGACTAAACACATTAATAATCAAAATCTAAATATTGACTTTACCATGCGGATTACGAAATCAAAAAAAAAATATTTTGTTTAGAAAATAGTCTTAACTTCGATGGTTGTTGGCACTAGATGTGTAAAGAGAAGCGGAGAAAAACTTATTTAAAACGAGGTAAGTAAAGAAAATTGTGAATTCCAATTTCGCCTTAGCTGTAAAATACATGTTAAAAGGGTAAAACAATCACTCCAGAAAAATTGGAAGTTAGATAACTTTCTTTATATAAGAATAACATTTATTTTAGTTTATGCTGTTTTGATAACCAACACTGCAAGTTTTATTATAGATGAAATAAGAAAATAATTGAGTTTTATAATTAAAACTTGTATGTGAAAATGTTGCAATGGAAAAATTATTATTGTAAATTTTTCGCTAAAATAAAAGAAAAAAGTTGTTTTAGCATTTGATCAAGTAATTGATAATTAATAAAACATTGTTTCGAATTGAAATAAACTTATTTTAAAATAAACATTCATTTTATTTTGTATTTTTATTTTTATTATAGTTAGAAATATATTATTTTGTAAACTTTCAGTATTTATAAATACTTTAGTATGCATTTATACTTTAACCATATATTCATTCAAACTTGAACTTCGGTAATTAATCATTACATAATTAATGGCCTTGGTAGTTAGTCTACTATTAATCACCTGGTCTGTCAACACAGTCTCGATGCGGGCAGGGTGCACTAAACTCTAATCTAAATTGACAAGACTTGCCAGTTTTCCTACGAAGGGTCTGGGCTTTTCTCCGGATTCTGCGGTTTCCCCTCCCACGCCACAACTCGTGGTCGTGTACTTAAATAGCAAATAAATAAAGTAAAGTAATACATTTTCAAAGACGTCGACCTCGTTTATTATAAAACACCGGAAAATCCATCAATTTAACTGAAGTTACATTAATTGTCGATTTTAAATACTGTATGAGTTTTCACTTTGAGATAATAACATGAATCTTTTGACTTGATTATTTTGATGTATCAGGAACATACATGAATAAAAAAAACTCAATTTCAACAAATTTTCGACTAAGTTCTCTTTATGAATGATGCCGTTTATATATTATATATATGTTAATAAAAAAAACATGTTAGTCAATTTTCCTCCATAAAAACACGCATAGTTCGATGGTTAGCCAGTGACATTATTCAAACACGTAATCTAAAATCCAGGAAGTACCATGATAGGACAGATCTTTCAGTGGTCTACTATTATGTTTTGCAAAATAAGGAAATACAACGCAATCTAATTAATAAACAATCAATATTGCGTATTCTACTCTATCTTAAGAAAAGTGTGTAGCAGGAAATGATTAATTATAGTAACACATTCTAGGATTTGTCCTGAGTTTTAAATGAGGTGGAAATGGCCCGTTAATTCTTTAAAAATTTTTACTCTGTTACCTTGAGAAATGTTTGTGTATTAACCTGAAATTTTTTAGATGACAAGAATTACTTGGTCAGTGCAGATAAAATTCCTTAGCAAAAATCTTTTTAAATTTGTGTTTATTGAACTGTAGAATGGAGCCGAAGGAATATGCACAGAAGTTTTCAACAACAGTAATGAACGGTTACGTATCATTACAGATTGTTGTTGGTCACACGCTGGGCCTTTTTGATGCATTGAAGAAGTTCACAAAACCAATGACTTCACGAGAACTGGCCGACTCATGCAAGCTTTAAGAAAGGTAAAGTTGTCTTGTGATGATTTTCACATTCCAAAAGCTGTATAAAGTTGTCTTGGCCTATGATACTCGGAGGCGCCATTCAAAAATACTAAAAGCATATCGTTTCTTTTATGTCTTTCGTTAACAACTCTTTTTACTTGCGATGACAGTTACCTTAAGTAGCAGAAGGGTTGAACATTTGAAACAGAAATTGCTTCACCTTTCGAAGCATCCAAGCTAATCTCTAGTTTTAAGCAAGGTTAGTGTTGCTCATTTTAAGTTTTTCTAGTTATTTCTCTATGATTGTTGTTGTTTTTGATTGTCGACTAAGTCTTGTTATATATTTTGCTTTTTTTTTAAACATTGTGACCCGATAGACGACTGCTAAGAATATACTTACACACTATACTTCCTTGGCCTACAACCATCAAGATTTCATTTGATTGTCTCATTCCAAATTTTGACAGCTACCAGTGTCTGTGTTCTGAATATAACC